>OX451348.1:8588245-9217183 GCA_949629155.1 Myopa testacea | reverse complement strand
CTGCATGCTGCACTCGCTGAGCTAGTATTTTACGCAAAGCTGACGCTGCTGTTGCGCTGCCGCCGGCTATCTGGCTGCGTCTCCACCCCCTCCGCCATCACTGCCGACATCGACGATCGTGCAGCATGTTGCCAATAATTAGTACATGTTGCTGCTGCTGCGTTGCTGCAGCCATCTTGTTGCGCCGACCGACCGACCGACCAATCATAAGCCGGTTGACGAGTGGACGTGGTGCCTGCCACGGAGCTTGTTAGCTGCTTAGCGCTTGTTACCCGACAAGTGAGCTGCGTACTTCACCCCCCCCTCGCCCCCATCGCCAGCCTTCCAAAACGCACCCTTTTGCTTTGTTTTCGCTTTTGTTGTTGTTGTTGTGCAATACGCTGCGTGCCTCACTTAATTATGGCAGCTCGCAGAGCAGTTATTAATGCGTCTCTTGAGTGCATCACTTCGTGGAATTGACGAATGATGTGCTGACGTGGCATGGCAGAAGCCATTCGTTTCACGCTGCCGCGGCGACAGTCAGTCACTAGTATCTTCGCAACATGGAGAGAACACGCCCACCTCTCGGTGGATATTGCCACATAATTATGTGCTGAATTGGAGCACTTTTTCAGCCTTCTGCGCTCAATTAGAGTAACTTCACAATTCAATTCAATTTCACTTCAGACCGATTTCACTTTCATTATTTCTTGGTAACAATTCTTTAGCAGACGTTCGCACAGAGCTTGTAACTTGTTTTATAGCTCCTAAATTTTAACTGATTCCTATTCAAAATCGCAAACCTGCCGACGGAGCCACTTTTTCATGGTGGTCTCTCCGGAGGCAGTGAACGAGGCCTTTTAACTACCTGGCAGTGTAGCCACATATACTTCTGCTCTTAAAAAAGGGCCACAGAAACGATACAAGGCAATGTCTCGCCCCACGCCCATCCACCGTGCCCCCTGACAGCCGAGCCACATACAGCATTTCCTTGCAGTCGATCATTTCCAAATCCCATTAAGTTGCGGACAAACGATCCAGCGAATGTGGTGCAATTCGATGTTGCTGTTGCACGGTGCTATTCTTCTTTTGTTGCCCTCGGAGTCAGCCTCTCACTTGGAAAGCCCCATACACAAGGTCCCATAAATACTGCTTGGCAAAATATTATTGACAAGTAGCTCGTAGCTGCTGCTGCTGCTGCTGCTGCAACAACAACTGCTGTGGGTGGCGGTGGTGCCACTTTTCCATAGTTGTGTCATTGCTGGGGACTCCGTTGGGTCTGATCGGTTGGTCTTTTTAAATCATATCAAATCATTTGTTGCAGCAGCGCGAGCACTCGTGTCGATCGACCGACCAGCGACAGCGACAGCGACCACTCTTGCTGCCGTCGCGTCGCTGGTTGCCGATAACTGCAGTTGCACGTACTCAGTTGCTGCCGCCTGAGGTGCAGTACTTAAGTGCGAGTGCGAGTCAGTCTGGCAACACTGCAAGATGCATGTACTTATGTGGTGCATGTGGATATCGTATACTCGCATACGACAATCGCACGTTTTATTTGCAGTCGTTGTTCGCATTTGTTGTTGTTCTTGTTATCTGCACTACTGGCAGCAATTTTAAATTGCAAATCATTTGGCGCAAAAACGTTGCTGCAACAACAACAGCAACAGCAACAAACGCAACAAAGCCACTGCATAGTTTCGTTAATAGAAATGTTCGCCAAGAAGTCGGACTCGAAAGGGTCTTTCGGCTGGAGGGATCGCTGGAAAAGGATCTGCCGCACAATTCAGGGCACCACGAATGCCTCGGCATTTCGTTCGCGGGAAATGCTCTCAATTTGCGCTGATTTTCCAGATGTTGTCAAGGAAGCTCGCTTGTGTGCTGGTGTAGCTGGCCCATTGGCAGGGCGACGGTGAATTGGGTCAATTATTGGTTCCTCGGAAATGAATGACGTTTCATTCAGCAAGTTTGATTATAGTTCATATAGTTTCTCTCCTTTCTTCGCCTACTTTAAATCAATTTGTTTCCATATGGTAGGATTTTCAGAGCGATTTTGAAGTGTACCCTGTACCACGATGAGTTTCCGGTTGCTTTTCCCATCGGGCAACCACTGGAGCCGCTCCGGAATCAATTTGCTGCCATTTCGCCTCAGCGAAATCTAATAAATCTCAGTGTCGTTAATTCGAAAATAATACGTTGCTGCGATGCGTTGAAACAACCAACAATGAGAGCGAGTCGGGAACCGGCACCGTAGAGCCGGCACCTTCCACCAGACACACGTGAACCGTACCGCGCTCGTTTCAGCGTTCATGCCGTCCGTTCGTCGTTCGTTCGTTGGTTCGTTGGTTCGCTGGTTCGCTGGTTCGTACGTAGACGGAGCGAGAGAGCTGCGCGTCCATGTTATAAATCTCGGCAATGAGCACGTTTATTAGCCGCAGAAGTCCTGGCCGTCGCTCTCGTTAAGCGCGCTTAGCATAGAAGCGCGTCTAGCGGCGTCCTCCGCGGGCCTCCGCGGGCCTCCACGGGCCTCCACGGGCATCATCAACAAATTTATGTTTCCTCGTTTCGTACATAATTGGAAGTGTCATCGATCGCTTGTTGCAGGAGCTGTTGTTGTTTGTGCTGTGCGCCGGCTTCGGTCAGAATCGGCGACGAGCACAACTCGAGAACTGACACTCGCCGTTCGCCGCTAGGATCGGCGCTGCTCTGCCGGCCAACTAATGGCTGAGTTATTATTTCATTCGCGATTTTGATATATGCACTTCATCGTTTTCCATTAAATTGATGGGTGCCAGCGAGTCAAGCGAGGCAGCTAGCGAAGCTCCTTCCTGCCAACGAACGCGTCCACAAAAACCAGTCGACTTTTTAGCGTTTCCCGTCGACTCGGCGCGGTTGACGTTGACGTGGAGTGACCACCCAGGAAAGCCGTCTTGTAGCTTGGCTGCGAGCATCGCTGAGCCTTCGTTCGTGGCTGAATTTTCCCACTCTGGTTCACTGAATGCTTGGGCTTGAACCGTATTCCGCGGCAGCATGCAATCAAGGTCTCGATATTCTCAAACCAACCACTTACGAAACTAATTGAAACTTATGCGGATCGATTTAGCAAAATAAAACCGATCCACGAGCGAAGTGCGGAGCAGCTGACAGGAGGTGCGTCCCTTCAAAGCCCGCGTTCGGCGATTCTATAGAGAAACCGCCCTGGCGCCTTTCGTGGACATCATATGCTACAATATACATATGTAAATCTTTTCATTATCTCTTTGCATCGTATCATCATCACCACAAAGTTGACAGTTTTTCAACCCGGCAACCGTTTGTAGTCCCTGATGAAGTGCAACTGTCTTCATTCTATTATTTTAATAGAATTTCCTGTGTATTCAGTTTTCGTTCCTAATTTATTAATAATTGTTTGCCCAAGAAGATTGGAGCAATTGTTTTGTGGCTGGATTGACATATCATCACAGAGGATACACGCACTTCAGCACAAGGATGAGACGCCTCACGATGTAAGCGGCAACCATTTGCACCAGTGTTGCCAACTCACAAGCATGTCAGGCGGAGGCGGAGGCGAAGGCGAAGGCGGGCACAGTTGTCCTGTCTGTCGCCCCTCCCCCCCCCCTCCCCCCCTCCCCCGGCCTTCTATTGTACCCAAGAGTGACGCAGGCGGAAGGAAGCGAAGACCAGCAGACGAAACTCTCAAGCAATCGGAGCGAAATTAATTCGATTATTTGCATTCGGCCCCCTCCCGGGTGGGCAAATCGTCCCCGCGGGTGTTGTTGTTGCCACTGCTGCTGGGACCACAGCTGCTTCAGCTCTGGCAGTAGTCGCTGTCATTGTTGTTGTTGTTGCTTACAATATATCACAGTTAATGACGGCCCAGTGTCCATTCTTGCAGGCGACTTCGACGCGATGTGCTGCGAAGGAGTTGCACAGCAAAAAACAGACTAATTAAATGCATCGAAACTTCTTAACTTCTATTATAAACTTGTCGTCAATCTTCTCTACTAAACTAAACGAGTTAGACGAAACTAAAAGCTAACTAAGCCAAACTAAGTTAGCTAAACTCACTAAATGAACTCTTTGAATGATAAACGAAATTCGCACGGTTTCGGTTCACGACGAATGAAGCAACAGTTGGTTGGTTGGATTGTACAATAGTTGCAGTTATTCTACGAACATTATACAGTCTCATGTCAGAGAGCATTTCGCATAAATCGGGGATCCCCCCCCCCTTTCGCTCAGTGTACTGCTTCGCATGTTATTCATTCGGAATCCGGTGTCCTCAGCATGTTTCGGCAACCTGTCTTGATTTCAATTCGAAATTACATGAAGTCCTGAAGATATTTGCACAAAATGAGCTGCACAAGGAGACGCTATCTTCAGCAACACCCACACACGCACACGTTATACTGTTTGAATGCCGTATTTATGATAATCGCTGGAGAGAAATTGAGAATGTAGAAGCAGCTGCGTCTGCGAGGGCAACAAGGACACCTGACAGGACCGCATGTTCAGTTTAATGACGTCATAATTCTACGCATTACATCAGGTGGCTGCGAAGAATGTGCTGACAGCTGAGTTGACGAAGCCAGCCACATAATCGAAGAGAGCTCAAGTGAGAGAGAGAGAGAGAGAGAGGGATGGCAACAGTTGGCAGCCACAAACAACTGCATTTATAAATTCATTGTAAATAGAAATGTTTATGCAAAGCGGGCGCAAATGACTGCTCCACCACCCACAGGGTATGCATATGGAACAGCAGCAGCAACAACAACAACAACACGCAAGTTTGCACATTTTATGAGTCCGGGGTATATTAATGAATATATTACAGAGCTTCTAACTGTAGATGGTGCGCTCAAAGAACCGAAAGCAGCTGAAATGTATTCACTTTTTATGTGTTGCTTCTTCTCCTGTCGGCACTTCATTCCGGCTCTCTTCATACGAGTGCCGGCGATTTGCATACACGTTAACTTTTTATTCCATCTGTTTGCATAACACAATGTTTGCCCCCAGTGCTTGTTTCTTTGCTTCTAATAACAGTGGCAATTTTTTCTTGCTCACTTGTATTTCGCATCATCAGAAATGCGAACCACCAACGATCATAGAAATGACTCCGTTGTAGGGCAATGAATACGAATGCAAGCATAAACTTGCATTTTCTCAGTAGAAAATAAACTCATTTCAGGCTCATCGCCGTTCATCGCCGTTCATCGCCGTTCATCACCGTTTATGGCAGTGCAACAACTGCCACCAGTTACTGTGATAGACAACAATCGGTTGATGTCTTGCATATGTTCGTGTTGCTTTCGGTGTTGTTGCACTTTAATGTCGACTTATTTAAAGGAATGCGAATATTTGCACATCGTGGTTTGTGCACAATCAAAATATCGCTGTTGTCGCCGAAGTGTAACTCAGTACATCCAATCATTCACACTCGCGTCGTGGAATCGAATCGTGGAAGCGAAGAATATGGCCGGGCAAATTGGTCAACCTGCAGAAACAACCAACTGAAACAATGGAAAAGGCAACAACAGCCACAATAACAGCCACAACAACAACAACAACAATAACAACAACAACTCCAAATACCATCCGAACCCCCGAAAACGTGTTGTTGATCGATAGCTATGAACGGCAAAAGCCGAGCGTGTCATTAATTCGTACACTCGTGCGAAAACATTCGTTACACATTCGTTGTGGGGAAATAAACGGTTTTCAAAAATTAATTAAACTGGAAGAAAAATCGTTTGCATTTCTGTCAGAGGCACACAATTTATGATGGCCGAAAACTAGCGGCTGCTTTGGAGATTTTAGGGTCGACAGCCGATTTATTATGTCCGACACTGAGCGCTGCGTTCATCGGTCCCGTTTTTCTCGGGTGTTGCTGGCTTTTAGCTTTAGTCGAAGCTCTCGCCGGGTTCCCAGAAATGCTAATCTACCAAAAAATGTTTGAAATTTTGAACATGTCGCACACGGACAACAAATTTCTTTACACGTCGCTGTGCGAACAACCGCGACACAACCGCCGCTGCTACTTCTCACATTTAGTGGCGGACGAAAATTTGCATTGATCGCAGATGAACGTGCCTGAAATTTCCAACAATTTGCATGATCACAATTTTAATAACAAACACATTTTTGGCATCAGTTGGGAAAACGTTAGAAACACCAGCAGCCGCAGAGACCCGGCCACGAAGTGTCGTCGGTGGGAGCCGCGGCCGGAGTCGGGGCAGCCATGTTTTGACACAGCCTGTGCCTGTCCGTGGCTGTGGCAGCAGCGCTGGAATGATAAAATATGCATAAAGTGAAAAGAATCGCACTTGTGCGCATGATCAGCGCAGCAGGTCGCTTGGATGGACAAGCAAGCGCTGCGGTGCGGACGGACGGCGGGAGAAACATGCAACTGAGCTGCTGAGCCGTTGCTGCTTCATTACCTGGATATCGCAGCGAACAAACTGTCACTGATGATGTTGCTGGATGCCATGCAGCATGTTGCATGCTCGCACGACAATCGATCGCGCCGCAGAACAACACAGCCACAACCACAGCCACAACTAGTGAGCCTCCTGAAGAACGAACGTGGACGCGCGTGAATGAGCTGCGCTGACGCCATATTTGGGGCGTGGCGTAATGTCAGCGGACAATCGAAAGCAGCTCCGATGTTTATTAGCGGAGGTGCTCACCGAGGTGCTGGATTCCAAGGATTCCTGGGTGCCGTGGATGCCATCAATCAGTGAGTCTCTGCTTATCTATTTCTAGCCTCTTCTGGCGAAAAGATTTGCATAAACGTCAAGCGTCGCCGTGACGAATGCGACTTTAAACGAGAGCCACTCACGGTGCTTACACGGTGCTTCGCGGTAATCATCGTTCGGCTGCAACACCTCGCAGTGCCTCGACGGCACGAAGTGTCGAAAGCCAAATCAATTTACTCCGTCGCCACGTGATCATGGTCGCCGAACGCGGCCATCCTCCCGCATCCTGCCGGCCAGACTCCGCCAGCTCGTTTGCCAAACATGACGGCCAACAAACAGCCGGCGGACGAACGGCGACAACAGCAGCAGCGACGATAATAAGCGCAGCGCTCATTGTTGTGGGTTTTTGTCACGGCAACCTGGCAGCATTGCGCAGGCTTCAACACAGCATACTGCACTGTGTGCTGACATTTGAGAAAGTTTCTGAGTTGACACTTCGATCGGATGTGAGTCTGGTGCGGGAAAATCGCGCAAAGCATTAAGTTTGCATGCCTCTTCAAAACCTAGTGTTGCACATAGTATATGAAGGAATGGGACATGAACGGGACATGAACGGGACATCTTCAGATCACCACGAGTCTCCACGAGTCACAACTACAGGGATTGAATTAAGCTGCATGGTGAACATTGGTTTTGAGTATCATGCCAAGTATCGCATTTAATGTTCTGTGTAATAATCGCGGTGGCAGTGATATAAACGTCGCCTAGCGATTCCACAGAGGCTAATAATCAGGTTGGTAAATAATCATAATCGTCATCATTTCAAGACTCTCTCTCCCTCCGATCACTCCATCACTCGCTAATTCGATGAAGAGCACGCAACGTCACGCACAACGTGTTTACGTTCAGAGCGCTAGAAAAATGTTGGGACCACCGTCCGGGAAACTCTTCGTTCTGACAGCGGGCGAAATAATTGAGTCATTCGTTCGTTCGTGTCGCACGGCGACATTCCTTGTTATTGATTGTAATAATTAATTCGATCAGCGAATTAAATGGCCGTAATTAACGTCGCAGCTTTGGCTGGGTTGCTGAACGGTTGAACGGTTGAACGGTTGAACGGTTGAACGGTTGAGCGATTGAGCGATTGAGCGACTGCAGTGTGGTTGGGCGCAGCACGCATGAGTGCGGATGCCACGAACCTGTTCTCGATAGAATGAATCGCAGCCAAACCAACGGCGATTAGATAATAATAACAGCCACGGAGCAACAACCACAACAACAACAACAACCAAGTTCTCATATTTTCAAGTCCAAATCGCTGTTGTTTTGGTTGTTGCTGTAGTGCTAATGTATTTATGATTGGGTACTGATCGTGCGTGATCATGATTGTGATCGTGATCTGTAATTAATATTTAATTTTATACACCCTACACGGAAAGCGCAGAGCGGTGGAGTTCGTTACGCACCGAAGGACACAGAAGACGTGCCCAGGTACAAAGAAGCACTCGTATGGACCCAGTACGTATGCTAGGTCAGCTGTGGGTCTGTGATTTCCAAAGACTAGCAGACTACTTTCAAAAGAAGAAACGAAATCACGTACATACACCACGAAGACAACGTTTAGTTAATGTAGGGTACTGCATTTCGGCCCGGTCGAAAGCAGTGCTTCTTCTGTCGTGCCTCATTCACTGGAGTGTCTTTAATCTTGTGTCTTTACAGCCACAGTGTGTCTTTGTTTCTCCTTTGATCTGCTGTAGAGACACGCTCACCAACCTGTCATCGTAGCTGCTGGTTTCCCCTTCTTTTCTGTGGGTTGGTGGCTCCTTTATTGGCTATTGAACTTGACCGCGGGTTAACGTCTTCGAACTGGCTTTTAATTGTTACCAATTGCGTTATGTTGATGTTGCTGCTGTTGTTATTTGTTTTGTTTCACATACACAAAGCATGTGGTCGTTATTTGGACCATTGTGGCTATACAATGAAATGATTTGTAGTTCTTCATAGAACAGGTTAACACTTTTATAGCGGATTTAGAGAAGGAAGTAGCATGTTGTTGTTGGCTCTCGTTGTTCTCTATAGATTATCGCATTTAAAGAAAATAGAAAAAAATACCAAAAATCTTGAAAACTTTCTTATTTCGTTCACACTCGAAAAAAGCGTACCACATCTTTTAAATGGTGTACTAGTATGATTGATGGGAGAGCAATTGCAATGCTCATGCGCTAGTAACTGGAGTATGGTCACGTATCACTCTCGCAGCGCCGATGCGATCGTCAAAACGTTCAGCTGCTCCATTGAAGGTCTCGAGGTACCAACAGGTTCTTCTGTTGCGCCATAACGGCAATAAATACACTTTTACAATGTTTAATTGTAACGTACATACTTCTTCGGTCTTCGGGATGTAATGTAATTAATAGAAACCGAAATCAACGTCAGACGTGATCTGAGCCGACATCAGTTTCAGGTTTCACGGTTACAGTCGTGTAATGCAACCTTCGATGAAGTATAAAACACTTTCAATAAAGTTACTCTCGTAGTCCAAATAAAGTGTTCACCATCAATCAAAACAATAAAAGCTACGACAGCAGTTCGAATCGAATCGAGTGCACCTGAAATTCAAATATTAAACCTTCAGCTCCAGAGTCCATTCACGATTATTAGGCGAGCTCAGCTTTGTCGCTAACAGTACCTAAACATCGATGGTGCTGCTGGTGGTGGTGTTGTTGTTGTTGTTTCTGAGCTTAGCTTTTCCTCTCTCTCTCTCTCGCCGTCTCCCACTCTCCCTTTCCCTCTTCTCTTCGTCCAGACTCGACTTTCCGTTTGACCTGCTTGTAATTTGGCCATTTTAAGCAGTATAAATAAAGTTTCTTTGTTCATTTCTTTTGTTGTTAACATGCATGCAAAGCATAAATTTTTGTTAAATTTTTATGGCGGTTCGAATTAATGACCACCATTCATGGAGAACACGATAGACTACGACTGGGCTCAGTAGAAACAATCTAACAACTTAAAGAAAACTGCGAGAAACTTTCTAAACTGAGAGTGAATAAGGAATGCTTTTATTTTGAAGATCCATCAGTTAATCTCTAGATTTACACTTTGTATAGAAATCTGGCGGACATTGGAGCTCTATAGCGGCTTATTTTCCTCTTTCGAAGCCCACAGCTAATGTACCGATTATTTTAACCACCGCTTTTAAGTGTTTCACAAAAACTGTATTCGAAAATTTAGAACTCGCTCTCTCACTTTTTATGGAAGTATTCTTGAGAGATTCCTGAGAGGTTCCATAAGAACAGCCAAAGAGGACTGTCTTTGGTCTGGCCGAATCTGAGATAGTCGACACTCTCATGGCATCTGGTGAGCGATCCTTTATTTGAGAATCTTTAGTTATTATCAGGCAAGATGGGCGGACCACGCCCATAATTGGCAGGGTACTAAATACTGATATTAGAAGCACGTGTGTCATTCTGGTCCACTCTTATAACGCGGTGCTCCGAGTGAGGTTGGCCAATCAGTCAACCTCGCACTTTATGCACTCTACATGCGGTAGTTGAACGCGCTAAATTCAAACATTCAAATTAGGTATTGTAAACAATTTGAATGTCAAACAAGCAGAGCAGAACGATTCACGGCCGCTCAAAGATTCTGTCAGATTTCGAAATGTTAGATTAACTGACAGCTTGTCAGTTCAGTCTGTCAGTCTGTCGGTCTGTCGGTCTATCTGTCTGCCTGCCTGTCTGTCTGTCCATCAGAATCAGTTGAACTTTATATCGTTTTTGTGTTTGTTGCTGTCAGATACTCGTAACTCCCGGCAACTTGGGTCGCATCAGGTTGATCATGTCAAAAGTCGTCCGAATGATTAATGTTAGTGTCCCGGTTATGACCTGGCCATCCGATGCCGCTTACACGACGCTGACTCGTCCCGTGTTTTCGCCGTTTAACCGTTTAGCCGTTTGTGCGTGCTTTTATTAGCCTATCTGGTGTTGTTTCGCCTTTAATACACGCTTAATACATGTGCCCGATACTTTGTTGTTCTTTTGGCGTCTTTACGATCGCGCCGGACCCGGGCGAGTGTGGCCGGGACAGGTGTTTGCCCAGCTCTCGCTCTACCCTTTCGCTGTGCTGCACTCTGAATGCCTCTTTAAAGTGTGCTTAATAAAAACGAATTCAATATCTAACAAGCGAATAACACAAAAGTGATCAGCAATTAAAATGTTTTCCTACTCCGCTACCAACTCCACTCCACTCCACTCCACTCAGAATTCCTGAGCCGTCTGGACGAGTCTTCGGTGCGCTACGCTGTTCCCTCGCTGTTTAAATTCCGCAGCGCAGCAGTGGGAAAGCCCGGAATATCCAAGGTAGCCATTTTAATGTTTCTTCAAATGATTTTTCTTTTACGGCCCGCTGGAAAGAGTCTTCATATCCAGTTAATTAGTTTTCTAGGTTTGTACGAGTGCGTTGTTAAAATTGGAACAGAGTTTCTACCGTTTTATGGCCAATAAATGGGAAGGTTTTCTTTCATTTTAGTGGGGAAAAATGTTGCCTGGAAATTTAGTGTTTCATTTTGCTTTTTTAATTAGAAATTTGAATGTAAAAAAACCAAAAAAAAAACATAAAAACGCTGCTGCTGCCTTACATTATATTATATTATTTTTTATTACAAATAAAGATACGTTTTCAATTAGAGTCGAGCCAGCTTTCAATTGAGCAGTGAGTCAGTCAGACGTTCAGCAGTCATACGGACGGTGAGACGGCATCCAACGAGTCAAAATACACTCTAGTTTATAGGTGAGTGTGTGTATGTGTGTGTGTGTGTGTGTGTGTGTGCATTTTTTATTATCCATTCAGAAGCCACTTCGATTAATTGGACTTTTGTGATTCTTTTAAAACCTCCGTTCGACTCACAGATGATTATAAAAAAACATATTACAATATACACTAAATGCATTTTCTCCCACTCAGCTTTAAAATTCACAAAAATAACGAATTACACAAAAAAAAAGCAGGAGAAATCTAAAAAAGCTCAATCAAAAACCATCGCCGATCGCTGTTAGTAGCGGCGCTGTTTCACCGCCAGCGTTGCATTTTCTATGAATGTTCGTTTGCAAAAAGTACGTATGCGAACCTAAATCAACACACTAATAAGTGGGCGTGACGCTAAGTGAAGGAGCAACATGCGGAGCCAAGAAACTTTAGAAAGCAAACACTAAACAACCGTAACCACAAAATTTGTTAAAATGGATTGCCTCCTACCTTCAAGGTCGCACGCAGATGGTGTTCCTAAACAATAGAAAATCAAGAGCAATTCCTGTTACTTCCGGTGTCCCTCAAGGTAGCCACTTAGGACCTTTATTATTCTTAATTTTCATTGACGACCTACCCACGGTTATACATAACAGTAACACGCTGATGTTCGCTGATGATCTAAAAATTTTTCTTTCATTCAAAAATAAAACGGATACGTTATTGCTTCAAAATGACCTGGACAACTTAGTCATGTGGTGTAATTTTAACTGTATGAAGCTGAATCTTTCCAAATGCAAGCAAATGACTTTCTATCGTGCGGCCCACATTAATGTCAACTATTCTATTGGAGGCCACTATTTGGATTCTCTTGAGCATATGGATGATCTTGGTATTACTATGGACCAAAAACTCAGATTTCATATACACATCAACCGCATAACTAATAAGGCTTATAGCATTTTGGGATTCATTAAACGGTGGGCCAAAGAATTTATGGAGCCACAAGTAACGCGGATTCTATATACCTCTTTGGTTCGTCCTATATTGGAATACGCCTCACCTGTGTGGTGTCCTAACTACAACTGTTATATTTCTCAAATCGAGTCAGTTCAAAAGCAATTTCTACTCTTTTGCTTACGAAATATCTACCGGAACGATTTGCAGAACTTACCATCTTATAATTATCGTTTGGAACTCATTAATCTTCCGTCTTTAGCTCATCGGAGAATTATGTTGAATGCAATTTTTGTGCTGAAGCTACTTTATGGCCATATTGACAATCCTTATCTTCTGTCTAACATCAATATTAATGTAGCTCGCCGTGTAGCCAGAAGACCTCAATTTCTACAACTGAGTTTCTGTCGATCAAACTATCTCCAGCACGAACCACTTAGGAATGCTTGTGCCGACTTCAACTATGTTAATTGCAACATCACCTTCTCTGATTCAATTCATTTAACAAGAATCAAAATTCTTCAATTCCTAAAAAATCAACAGTAATATATTTTACTTTGCTATGTATTTAATCATTTATTTATTATTTACCAAAATGTTATGTAAACTATAAAGCCTATGGCTTAGTTTTAATTATTAAATAAACAAATAAACTGGAGCAACAGCTGAAAGATTGCTGTCAAAAGTGTTGCTTTAAAACGTTGTTCGCTCTGTGTTGTTATTATTGCTGCTATTGTTGTTGTTGTCGTTGTTGTTGTTGTTGTTGTTGTTGTTGTTATTATTGCTATAGCTGTTGCTGTTAACGATCTGTGACCGAACTCGTCAATTAAAAGCCCCTGTGAAAAAAGTGAAACGTATGTACATATTTAAACGGAATGACATGGAAATGAAACAGGCTGCATTTTAATAGTTTGTGCGCTTTGCTTGAAGTCCTCCTACAATACTTGCAGTGGCTAACTTGCACCGTTGCGTTGCTGTATATTCTTCGGTCTTCTCTGTATTTGAATACATTGCAGTCGAGTTCCGCGCTGCTGATTCCGTCGAAAATTCGGTGTCCGTCCCCGATTCGACTTCCTTTTCGTGTGTGTAAAGACATAATTATACATGACACCCACCCAAAGATGAGGGGTCAATTCACTCTGCGTTCCTATTTGTTCGCATGGGTGTTGAAGAGAGTTGAGAGAGAGAAGTATAGAGATAGAGATATACTCTTGGGAGCTCCCTCCAATCCGTTTGTCTAGAGTTTGCATCTTGTTCGCCGGTAATCTTCGAAAAAATGGGCAAGCAGCCCAAATTCGAAGCCACATCTTCAGAATCGGCATGTAGCATATATCCATATACTCGTATATACATAATTAATGAAGTGAACACTCACTTTTTGTACAAAAGCTGAAGGACATTGTGTAAAGCCACTTATTAGCCCCGCCACAAAAATGGGCGACTGCACCCACTTTTACTTAATCATGAGAACCTGAAGTGGAATGAGTGGTCTTCGGTGTGTTGTAGGGTGAAAACAATATAAACAATATATAGTGTATACATCTAGTATCAGAATTAAGTAGTGTGATGAGACGAAGCGAAGTGAGGTGAGCACAGAAGACAAACTTAACACATATGCACCTGATATCGACAATACACCCTCCTTCGAAGACAGACGGCTGTGTGCCATACAGCGTGTAGGGAGGGGGAACTTCAGCACTCCTTCTGGTTCTTCTTTTTAGATTACGTTCACACTCTTTGTTTTTTTTTTATTTTTATTCATTTAATTAGCTTGTCCGCGTTGTGCATCACCCTCTGGTTATGACACCAATATTCACTCTATTCGAAAGTGCTGCTGTTGTTGTTGTTGGTCGTGCTGTCCACGTAGCATCGGGTTAAATGGCTGCATCAATGCGAACATCAAGTGGGCGGAGTCGCGTCGATAATGCAGGGGCTGCTGCATCGTACAGTGGATTAGAAGAACTTCGAGTCACAGCACACGCAGAAATGGGAGAACATCGCGAACTCCTGAAGCTCATGGAAGCCCCCTGAAGTCAACCCTTTGGCGTAGTTCAGTTAACATAATCAGACGTTCGATTAGGTACACAAACAATTCTGAGGTCTGAGGGGTCGCAAATCTTAGGACTTGAACACCCTCGCCAAAGTCGACAACACGGTCCACTGTGCTTCCACCTTCTGTGGTGCTACTTTGTCGAAACGGTGCGATGGCAGTGGCAGCGATGGCAGCGATGAAGCTTCAAAGCGTCGATTAAACTTATGATTGCACCACGAGCACCACCACGGCTAATAAGGTTTCCCGACTCAAGCCGAACAAGTGGACGACACTATCGAAGAGGAAGAGCACAATGACGGCGCTGACGACAAGCAGCGATCACCGCATATCTTGAGAAGGAAACGTAAGCCAGGAAAATATGACGCCCACCAAAAAATGAGATACCGCAAGGATTAAAGAAGGCAGCCATCGCCGAACAGCGCTCAACAGCGGTCGCAGTTGCGTCGGTGGGACTCAAGATGGTGCAGCTGCAGTGCAACATGTGAGATGCGACAGCGATATCGGCGGCAATAAATCACTCCGCGGCCGGCCAAGTGATTCCCTCCACGCTGCTGATGTGATGTGTTGGCAACACTGCCGGGCGACCAACGACAGTACCGACGCGCACGACATTCCTCTCACGCCGATGATGAGCCCATGACGATGATGATCTTTCGCATTGTTGGAGCCGTGGTTGTAGTTACCGTTGTGGGTTAATTTGGCCAAAACCATTTAACGTGTACACGCCTCAATGCCATCGCTTTACATCGTTTTTGTTCTTGCAGTTGAAAATTTTAATTACAAGCGTCGCGAGCCAAGCGTCGAAAGCATTCCAAGGAAAGAACGAATAGTTTTGGAGGAGTACGTGGAGAGCAGGCAGGAATCGGTTATTAATTTGGAATAGTTGCTTGGAATACGTGAAACACTCTTCCTTAGCCGCGATTCGAAGGACAACTCAGCAGTTTCGCAAACAGGCAGCAACAGACTTGTGCAAGTAGATTGAAGTGATTCCAGTGGTTTTTATTTTTTATTTCCACAGCGGTTCCTTGATTATACTCGTACTTGTATATATCTCAGCGCTAACATTCCGATCCACTGACATGCAGCGTAGCGACTCATCGACGCATCGGTCACGCCACCCACACGAACGTCCCAGCGAACAGCCGCTCAGTGTTGCGAGGAGGAGGAGGAGGAAGTCGCGTACCCCTCTCAAAGGTATTCCTTCGAATTTCGGGTTGCGGTTTCCTAAACACTCTTATCAGCCAGCGATGCTGCTGAATCTCAGTGGCCACGAATCACGACGTCTGGCGGGGAGCCGAAGCACCCGCAACAAGCATGCAGCAACGTCTCGTAAAAACGCGCTTGCATGCGCACACTTGAGACCGCAAAAACACATGGAATCCCGAATGCTGTCCTGGGTTTGTGTTGGCAGCAAATCTATGCTCAGCCAAAAAACCGCAGCCGTTTGGGCAAACATCATCGCGCGCGTGTTTCCACGAATTCTGCAGAACATTAGGAAGAACGCTCTTTCGGAGGAGCCTCGACTTGGCAGCTACTCGTGTATGTAAATTTTGCAGTTCAACAGACACTCGTCGATCGTGCTCACCGCAGAGAGGGTGGATGGGAGGCGGGTGGCTTCGTTCCTACACTAGTTGAATATCTCGAGATAATCTGAAGACAGACTCAAGCAAGCAGCGACGTCAAGTTAACCTCAGCGATGTTAACGGTGCATAATGAGACGGATTATGGTTGTTGTCTTTCTGCTAAGCTTCCTATTCAACACTCTGCTCTGCACTTCCTCGCCCACCCCCGCCCGGGCCACTGAGGACTCATCTCTCGAGAAGGTGTTGGGAGGAAACAGAAGAGTCTTTCAGTGAGGTGCCTGTAGATCCATCGTTTTATGTCGGAAATACATACATAATTTCTATCACTTAATGAAAGTTTCTCGCATCGAAAACACAACACGATCCGGAGACATGACGAAAGTGCAGCGAAAACCTCTCGATAAGGCAGAACATTCTTTACGTTAAACACATTCTAAGATTGGCCACCAACAGACCCAGTTTCTACAGGAACCTCCCCGGAATCGCCCAGATCACCGTATCGAACATGTTCCACGAAGAGCCTTTCACTTCACAGCCGAAAGTGTTGCCAGTAAGTAGGCCAGCTCGCGCTGAGGGCCTGCATATCAGCTTCTCTCCGAGGACTCCGCCTCACTTAGATTTTGCACGTTAGATTTTGTCACCGCTGGTCGAACACGAGCATTTGACGCTAACTGGCTGCCGTTATGTTGGCCAGCGCGAGGAGCAGCACAGAGGCAGCCAGTCATTAACGAAACTTAAAGAAATCAATTTGAATGCTCAACCAGAATCAGCAGCAGCAGCAGCTGAGCAACATAAACATCAAGCATGCTTCCGCATGGCGCAGCAGCCAGCAACAAGCATGATGCATGCATGCATGTATGAATGGCGATAGAAAGGTGTGTGTGTGTGTGTGTGTGTGTGTGTGTGTGTGTGTGTGTTTCTGTGTGGCAGTGGCAGCTTCAGTGCCAATCGATTCCCGGTGCAATCGATTCGCGCGCGAGCAATACAAATGTTTGTTGCTATTGTTGTCGACTCTGTCATTTTTTATTCTAATTGCAGCCCGGCTCTGGCGCAGTGATCATGAAAGCCGTGTAACAAGCGCACATTTCTGCGGAAAATCGTGATGCAGCCACCATCTGCCATCGATGCGATGCGATGCGATGTGAGCGCGATGCACCACGGTGCCAGGGCACCGCATCTGCGAATGCGCGATGGTGTTAAATAATTGGCAAAAGTAGGAAATACCACAACAATGATACAAGCACCATCACCATGACTGCTCGGACAGACTGGCAGCCGGTGAGCCGGTGAGCTGATCTGGGCGACGGACGAGGAGACAGACTCAGTCTCGGAGTCAGTCTCGCTCAATACTCGGCCCAACGATTTGGGTTCTAATGAAATCGCACAACACAACGTCGATGTGTCGGATGCTGCAGCTAATAGAGCGAGTCCATGTCTGTGCCGAGGACTGGGAGTCGCGCCAGCGTCTGCGGCTGCGATGACGATGACGATGGCAACTAATGGCTTGTCTATTTGTCCATCGTGTTGTCCCCGCATTGTTGCTGTGCTGTCGTCGTGCTCCGTGGCTGTGTTGTGGAACCAATGCGCGTCGCTTAACACGGCGCGCTGGTGGATGGCGATGGTGGTGGATGCATGCCATTAGCATGAGCTTCCGCATCACCGCCATCAGCTGGCTCACAGTCAGCTGGTCGATGCGAGTGCGAATTACGTCAGCAGTGTTTGTCAGCATTTCCATCGCAAGTGGAGCAACCTACCGGGGTGGCTGCCATCATGTCGATGTGGCCACCAGATAAACGGCCGAGCAGCGCTCGTCGATAGCGAGAGATTCCCATCGGTGTCGAGATGCGGATGAGTGGGGATCGGCGCAAACTTCACACTCGTGACATGTGCGTCACAGAGCCTCATTGTAAGAAGAGCGACGCGAGCAGGTGACTCTTGTTTAATGAGCTGATCCTGTCGGTGCATTGAGCTCTTGATTACATACTCGTCAAGCTGAGGAATCGGACGGAATTTCAGCTCGAAGAAGATGGGCATCTCTGGGATAGTTTCGATGTATTGGACAGTGAAGAGGTGTTACGTGAAGACGGCGACACCTCCCCACACGTTCGCATGCGAACCACGCGAAACCCACGGTCACGATGAGGCAAATGACCCGCGGCAAATTGGAGTGCCGGGTCCACCCATGTACCGCATTCGTGCCGCGTGGTTTCGCCAGCAGCGTTCTGCTTTCACTGGCGATTTCCCCACAGCCGTTGAACAACGAAAATTTGTTGCTCCCCGAAGTGAACATTCGCCGAAACAACGCGAGCTGTTCCAGCAGAAACAGTTAATCGTGTTGAGGGTGGCCGGGTTGAGGTGCTGAAATTAGCATTGAACATTGATCTTGATATTCTGCAAGCAACGGAGCGCAGCAGACAGCAGCAACAACCGCGCCGCAAAACCAACAATAAAAATAGTGGCAGAAACTCATTTCAAAGAAAATCCCAGCACACCACAATAACAGCAGCGGCGAATCTCATTAAACGAGTGGGCGGTCGACGACTCCTGATCCAAATCATCGCCCGCTGAGTCTCAACTAACCGCATGGGAAGGCAAGAAAATTGCGTTCAGCCAAGTAAACGCGGACGGACAGCAAACGATCGCGCCAGGAATGAGGAAAAAACAACGGAAAATGTGTTCGCCAAGTCTGAGAAATCAAAAGATAGAGCCATGGAAATGCAGAAGATGGCTGGCGATCGCAGCCTCAGCGCCTGCGCATCGGCGCGCCCCTCTCCGCCCCGGCAGCCGCCCTCGCTGGGTGTTTGCGGCGTACTCTGGAAGTCGCAGTAGAGTTTCAATGGTGGCTCGATGACTAGCGAAGTACTCGGTGTCATTGCGGTTGCTGCTGCTGCTGCTGCTGCTGCTCCCGTGTTAACTAACCAGCCACCGCAGCCGGGATCCCTAGTAGCAGCAGCCGGGTCGCGCAGGCGCAGAACTATCAAGACTTCGGGCTGCTGAGTCGCATGCGGTTGGCTTCGGCGGCGTGAAGGAGGAGATGGAAATCGATTTTCGTGGAGCAGCAGCAGCGTGATGGCTGATCGAAATTGGAGTCAAACTAATCGCCAGAGCAATTCGCATCCGTATCCATGGAGCCGCATAATTGAACGATTGAATTGGATATGATTTACATTAGAAGTGCGGCTGTAATAAGGGCAGAAATCATGTTGCAGTTGCATGTATACAACGTCAACAATGCAACTGCGACGCGACCTCAGAATCACGCTCGAATCTCAGCGATTTCGGAATTTCGGAGCCACACGAACGTGTCAACTGTTCGAGGATGCGACCAAACGTGCTGCTTTTAGACGAAGAACACTGCACCGTGCAGCACAGCAGACGGCCCTCGACAACGGGGCCGGCGACGTGATTTCAGGCTGCACACAACGCTTTTGCGGCAACCCGGAAACACCGGAGCGTGCTCCTCATTCGGCGAGTACCTGCTGGAGTCGGCTTATGCGCCATTTCAGCGGTGCCAGCAGAGGCGAGTATGCGGCTCTAATGTGTTGTTTGTGGGCACCACGTGATGTTGACGTTTCCCATTTGGCACAAAAACAATGCATAATTTGCGAGAAAACGTGAAGCAGGGACCGGAGCTGCCATTTTTAAGAAAGTTTTTATAAACTTTGCACAAAGAGTTGCACTCGATGCGAGTAAAGTTATTCTTTGCAAGAAACCGAAGTGATTTGCACTCAATTCCACTTCAGTTGAACTCACCACGACAACCACAGACACTCGGATGTGCCACATGTTCAGATGATCATCCAATTTATTTGTTTCTCCTTTTTTCGCTTTAAGGCTTCCTTCATTGCAACCTCAAATGCAGCCCCATCGCTGAACTCTACTTGCGCCTGTGGCTTTGACCTACTCCACCCCTTCCTCGACGTCTGCTTAGCATGCGACAGACGAACCCAAACTGTTTCCACCTAATCAACAACATCCATTCTGCTGCTATTGTTTGTTTTGCCTCCGGAGCACGTCTGCGTCTCAGACGGAAGGACGGAAGAAAACAGAGCAGCTTCGATTTTGGGAACGACATCGCCATGCGAAAGCAGCCACACACACTCTCACACACACTCTCGGTGGAGTGTTCGTTCGCAGTGATGCTGGCTGGCACTTTCCATGCAGTGGTGCCAGCGCCCTCTAATGGGATATGCAAATCGAATTGCATGTAAACACAACAGAAGTGCGAATAATTCTCGTCTTGTTCATGTACTTCGAGTATATAGAAGAGGCTTGAAGCAGTCGAAACGAAACGAAACGAAACGAAACGAAACGAATCCAAGGAAGCATCTCATCGCAATGGCTCAGAAACACTAAACACATTTAATATAAACATTTTTTATAACCAGAGAATCTCAAAAGTAACACTGAACACTTAATAAACTCAAACATTCATAGACGACAGACGTATTAATAACAAGCGAATTCAAGTTTTGTTTCTACGACGCGAAACCGTTAATTGAAAGAGTGGCAAAGATCAGTGACTTTGTCACGTTTAATCGTTTACGATACCCATTCAGCTGTACTTCGATCTGATGTGTAAATGCGATTCATTGTAATAAGCTTGGATGTGTTGAGTGCTGCTTCCCAGCTGATTGCCACCTCTTTTCTACCACGTTCCGCATACTCGTATGTGGAGCATTATTTTTGTTCTCTTGCTGCTGCTTGGAAATCCTGTCCTGCTCTGGAATCCTTCTAGGTGCTGTGATATGAAGTGTCGACGAAGAGTGTACATGTTCGTCTTACGTAAGCCCCAACGCGGCATAACGGCTCAGCGAATGGCGTCGCGGGCGTCTGGCTCCGAGCGGCAAATGCAATGTATTCCATTTGCTACTGACGCCTTTTAGCACTCCACGCATCCTTGGAGTCCGTTTGATATCAGCGCATATTGTGTCAGAAGAGTGTTTATTGGTTTAAGATTCTGTTGAGTTCTGCTCTCGCACAGCGGACTGCTTCCGACTTCCGTTCCCCCGAAGCTCTCTTTGAAGAGTCTTCAAGTTTGTGTCGCTCTAGAGCACCACTTCTCGCAGTAACTCCGAAAACCCCCACATAAGTTGGCCTTATGCACTCGCTCCTGAACCTTCCTCGTGGTTCGCCTGACCAAGCCTTCCAGTTGGTTTTTACAACCTCTGCTCGAGCTTTATTGCCCCGCGAATTCCAGAGAGTTCGATTTTAATGTCTGCAGGAACGGTGTTTGAGCCGATGAGCCGTTGACGACGACGTGGTGCTGAAGCCGGTCGCTGGCCGGTGGCGGGTCTCTACAACGATTCGTCCAACGATTTGAGGTCCACGACAGCGTATCTGATGCGGTTGATGCTGAGGGCAGCAGATCGATGTGTGGCACAAAGCGGCGTGTGCAGTTGGCAGCTATTCTGAAGCAGCAACACCCAGAATCCGGGAGAATGCGATCAGCAAAAAACACCAACGGCAGATGCTCCACAAAAAATAGCGGAGGCAGCGGCTCCATGCGAGTGCCAGACACTGTGCGAGTGTCGCAACTGCTTTGACTCTCCGACTGCGAATTCAACGCGAATGCATTTTGCATGTTTTGTGCAAATTTGCTGCTTTGATTCGATTGCGCGCGCTGTTGCGGCCACCTCACGGCGCAGTTTCCGCATCCGTAGCGGTATCTGCGTGCAAGATTTAAATTCTTAATCGATTGCGCCGATTGCCGCGGCTGCTGCACGTTTGCTTGCATGTGTCTGGCTGTCTGGGGGTAGGGTGCAGGGGGCAGGGTGGTTGGGAGCTCCGTGCAACGTGCAACGTGGCGCCCGCACAAAGAAACGCATTCACGTTGCAATTGCACGGCATCAGATCATCAAGCATTTGCATTCGATCGCAAATTCGAGCAAACATTGGCGCAGATTTCTGTTTGTGATTAGGTGGCAACGCATGCATCTCAGTCTTAATTGGTTTATTAGTGCTTCCCATGCCCGAGCTTCGCCGATGAACGATGTTCCGTTTGTTCCGTCGCATGGCTAATTGAGCTCAAGACCAAACGTCAGAGGGGCAGCAGTGAGCGTCTGTCTCTCTCCTTGATTGCTGGCGTGTTCGTGAAATTCAAATAAAAGCTCTGAGCTCAACCACGCCTGAGAGTTAACCTCAATAAAACCTCCAATTCCAAGAATGTGGACATAGTATTAATTAAAATGTCTTGTAAATATTAGTTATCACTCCACCGGGTCTGTCGATTTCCGATATGCGTACATATTGCCAACCTATCATCGAAGCAACTGTTACACAACCGATTGGAACTGATGTCAGCACTCTTCTTCTCGGTTGTTGCACTTGCGACAGACACCGCGTGATAAGCAACACAGTCAAGTACGCTGCCTAAAAGAGCACAGCACGGTGCCCAACAAAGCCCACTCGCTGCATGTTACTCAATGCATTGCTTGGATAAGTTGTTTGCTGGAATGCGACCGTTTCGAAACTGTTCTCGAGCATGCATCAGATTTTATTGTGGTTGCTAAACGGAAATTAATTTTCCTTGTTTTAATCGGTGCGATCAGTTGAGGCGACAGCAGCTGGAAGGTAGTTCGTGTGTGTGCACTAGTTAACTGGGGCAGATCTCCAAATATAGCTGCTGGACACTAACACAAGTCACCACATCGGAAAGCAGTCATGAAAGCAGTCGCACCACAAACGGCTTCGGCTGGCTTCGTCACATTAACCCGTCTGTTAACAGCAACAGTGTCCCTCACTTCCACAAAAACAGACACGTCCCTTTCAATACTAAAACTGAGGCAACCTCTTTTGAAAGCTATGGGGAGGAAGTCTAGCTTCAGTATTAAGTACTCTATGCGAAACTTGGACCCATGTGTTAGCATAAGGGTTAACTCATGCCGGATGGTTGGCCCGAAAACCCAATTGAAGATGCAGTGAAGATGCCTGATAATCGGCGAGTTTAGAGTGCGATTTGCGGAGCGGGCAGAAAACATGGATGCTTCGTTGACAAACACAACGAAAGTTGGCCGAAATACGAAGCACGGCCAACTTGCATGCGACGCGGCGACGGACTAGAAAATGCCCTTTGCTCCGGTCACATCTGAATGAAGAATCGTACTGCGCCTGCGCAACCAGCTCGATCGTCGCCAATCAAATAATTAGCCCGAGGCGAGGCCGGCCGTCGACTGGGACTGCAACTCAACGAAGAGCAGAGGTAAAATGAGAACAAAATAAGGAGAAACCAGGAATCGTGAGCAAATTCTTAACGTGTTTTTAATTCGTACCGCCGAATAGAGGTGTAGATATGAAAAAAGCCGGATGGTTGCTAGTGGAACCAGTAAAATAGGCAGCCTGGCAGGGAAGCCGTTTCTTCCGATCCTCCAGACTTCAAATAAAACCTCAAAGCCGTAGCCGACAACACAGAACTCTGCGGGATGTGCAGATGCTAATTGGGACGAGCGGCTCCTAGCTCAGAAGCGGAGCTCTTCTCCGGAGGACCGGGGAAATTTCAAGCCGCTGAATTGATTTATTTAACTGCGGAATTATTCGGCGCTTCGCCACTTCATCCACCTCGCAGTTAATGGTTGAGGACACGATTGTGAGGGGGGTAATTATTGGGTCAGTAACACCGAATTCCGCTGCAGCTTTGAGTAGCATGAAGGATTCGGAAGAGAAGCCTGAGCAATCTTGTCCTCAAGTGATGCTTAAATACTCTATACGCTGAGTAAGTCTCAAATATGAGTACTTCTGACATCTCTCCCTCTCTGCCCCCCTCCCCAAACAAACATCTCAAATATCAAGCAACAAGAAAGCACACTAAGTTTATTTATTTAATAGTTATTCCAGAGCTATTTGCGTTGTTACAATAAAACGCACCCGCTACTGGTTGGTGTGGGCTGGTGTCTAAGCAGCTACGGGGCACGGAGGCAGCCACGCCCACTGGTCGATGGCGACGCACTCCTTCTTCTCGCCGTCGAACAACGTCATGGTGGGGCACTGCTCCAAGACGGGCTCGGCGCCCACCTTCTGGCACGCCCAGTAGTGCACCGGGTCCCAGTTGTTGCGGAACACGCCCAGCTCCTCGCAAGTGGGCTTTCCGTTGCCATCGGGGTCGCACTTCTGGTCAGCTGCCAGGCCGGAGCTGAAGGCCAACGCGAGAACAGCGAAAAGTAGAACTGAGAATGCGAAAGTGGAATCAGTTCAATAAACAAACAAACCCACAAAATATCGAAATTCTTGCGACAGACAAGCAGATCCTTGAGTGGGGAACTCGTGCTGCAGATACTCACCAGCTTTCATGATGACGGTCCGCGGTACTTAATAATTAGGACAGCAGTGGACTCTATTTATACCCCCAGCCGTAGGGCGAAGCTTGCAAAAAACCGTCAAGTGCAAAAATTAACAAATGTAATCAAGTTTGTTATCTGTTATCTTATCCGCAGAACATTAGAGGATGTCTTAACCCTTACGTACCCAGATGGGACACTCCTCTGATTTCGCTCTGGAATTTCGGTTGGTAGACTCTGCCTTAGTGGGCCATAAGTAGGGTTAACTGAGGACATTAAAGGTCGATGCTGATGAAGAGTGGCGCTGTCATCTTTTCGGAAATCTCTTCAGAAGGCAAGAATGTGTACCCCCCACACTGCTGAGAAACCTCGAAGTATTTTTATTCTCTTCTATTGTTCGATGAGTTCTCTATTACTTTATGCATTTCTATGGGTTTACATTGGTTATAGTTGTCATGTTGATGGTGTCAATTGTTTCTTCTAGTAGAAAGGAGTGTCAACGAAGGGTTTTTGGAGGGAATCTTTTAATATTGAGTTTCATTCATTCCCCGTCTGAGCACAGAAGATGGGGTTCGTGGGTTAAGACTGCGTTTCATTCATGAACTGCGAACATTGTTTAATTAATTTCGCACTGATTAAATGAAAATAAAACGGAGACAAGTTCTTCAATTTTGTGGTACTCAAGAAATACAGATTTTTATTGAAAGCAAGCACGCAAAGTCCACTCGATAACAATTTAATTAAAAGATAGCGCTTTTGACACACTGAGAACTGTGAAATATAATTTGTTTGATTTAATAATAAAAGGTGCTGATAGTGAATCAGTGGTGATTTCTGTGTCATGATACTTGGTCACAAAATGGAATGAGCCAAAGTTGTTTCAGTAAGTGTCGTACTTCATGGACTCGGAGAGAGAGAGAGAGAGAGAGAGAGAGAGCGAGGGCGAGAGAGAGAGAGCCACTCAGTAAATGAAAGCACACACAATAAATCGCAGCCAACGACTCACCTAAGAAACAAGCGAGTGCCAAGTAATGTTTTGCCGCTGCGACCATGGAGAATATTCGGGAAAAACGCCCCGCCATTCATCAACATCCTCGCGTCGTGTTATTACAAAACTTACGTGTTCACATGTCGAAACCATCATCGTTTGTCAAACAACGCAGCAGCAACAGAAACTCTACACTCGCAAGTTGAAAGTTGATCAGCTTCATGTACCGAGCATAAATCAACGTATGCAGCGAACGCGGGGCTTGGCAACTTTACGAAAATTAAATTTCTAAAAGTTTCTAACCTTTTGAAAAATTCTCTCACAGATTTCGGTCTTGACACATTCATTCCGCCCGTTGTTGTTGTTGTTGCTGTTGTTTTTGTGCTCTTCTTCTTTCTTCTCTCCCACACGCATCGTCGCGTCGTGGTTCATGTGCAGTTCAGTGTCGCCACATTAGCACCAGCACCCATTCCTCTCTCCCCTCCCATCCCCCGCCAGCAACATTTCATTGTGCTCACTTATTAGTCGTTGTTGCTGTTGTTGTTGTTGCTTGTACTTCGTGTGCGCACTCTTCACTAAGTAATGAGCACAAGCGCGCAGTTTCTGGAGCACCGTCACCAGCAGCTCGGCTTTAATGCCGTTTAATGTTGTCGTCATTCAGCTCCATTCAACTCCATTCAACTCCATTCAACTCCATTCAACTCCATTCAACACCATTCAACTATTCCTCATTTGATGCACTGATTGTCAAAGTGTGTGCGTGTGTTTGTGTGTTGTTCCTTGATTGGTTTATTGAATGGGTTTCTGTTGACTTTCAGTGTCCGTGATTTCAGGGTCGTTCAAGTGGAAACCGTTTAATTCAATTGATCAGTGAAATAATATTGTTTAAAGAACACTCTCACTGTAACTCTTGTAAACAGGCGAGTTGTATTAAATACAAATATATGTACGTAAAACATGAATTAACTAAACATCACAGAACAGCAGACAAACAGCGACAAATATCACACTTCTTCAAATGCAAGCAAACAACAAAAAACAACAACAACAATTACACAAAAGAAACAGAAATAAACACATCAAAACAAAAAGTATGCAAACATTTAATGAATAAACAAAAAAAAAAAACCATGGAAGAAGAAACAAGTCCAATATTAAAAGAGACGAACGAATGAGCAAGCAATCATAACGGTGTGTCGAGCGAGGGGGGGAGAGAGAGCGAGAGAGACGGAGCGAGACTGAGCGATGTCTTTACGACGTGCCTTCAATTTGACGCAACATATATTTGAACAACGGTAAAATTGTGCTGTTTATTTCTCCCAGCGAACGACTATAAAGCAGCAACAACAACAGCATGTCGGTTAATAAACCGGAAATCAAAACGGAAGAACTGAGAAATCGATTTATTAAATGCATGTTTTATTCGTGAGAATTACTGGGCAATTAAATCGGGAGTGAAGAAGCACTCGATTGAGGCACTCGATTGAGGTTATTACAAATCCGGTTTAAAGGACAACAATGTACATAAGTTGAGTAAAGAGCGGAGAAAACTTTCTGCAATGGTAAATAAAATCGATGATGTTCGACCAGAAACGACTGGACGTGGAACCGGAACCGCCGGAGTCTCTGAAGAAGAGAAAAAACTCTTTCTTCGAATAGCCATTGCAAATATTCAAATGTCATTGTCGAATATCATTGCAAATAAATGCCATTCATTGATTGATGAGCAATTAATTACTCTTCAAGTAGTTGGTAACTTCAGAGGACTTTTACGCTTGGAAACTGAGTCGTAAACGAAATCACATGTAACACAGAAAGCAACATGTGACATGTACGTTGTAGTGGAGTCCTGATCTGTTCTTTGATTGCATGGCTCCGTGCTGGGGGACGCTCCTTGCGGGCACTAATTATTTGTGAGCGAGAGAGTTTTATTGCAGTTCGCCTCCCGGCCGACCGATTAAACTCCGAAACGGCGAAAATGACAAAACTACTGTGCAGAATTTATGCATCAACGTGTACATTCGACTGGCCCATAGGATCCTGGGGCCTCTGAGGGACTCGTCTTCGTCTTCGCACAAGTATTTGGTTACGAAGCCATTACTTCTCATCAAATACGCATGCAACAGGTAAGCGGAGTGCGGTGGATCTTCGCTAATGTGCCATTGACAGCCGACGTGAGCTATTCTACGAACACAGACACACACACGCATACGCGTATTCAGATTCAGGCACACGAGGATACAATCAACGATGGTGGTGGTGTTGTTGTTGTTAGACGGTAGCGCCAACAACAACATCCCAGAGCTGTGAGCGAGCAGAATTGTCGCTGCAATTACTCTCCATTAATTACTCTCAACGTTCGACTAATTCATGTGTTGGCAAGTGAGTCTTACGGTATGCATACGGTGTGTGTGTGTGTGTGTGTGTAAAGTTGTTGACTTCTATCTACTGCAAGCGTACTTCGAGATGCGAGACGCTCGCTTTTGCTTAAGGAACGCTTGCAGTGCACATCATTTTGTGGTTTCTCTTCAGTGCAACACTTCATCCGTTCAGCCGCGCTTCGCTTCATTCATTCACTCACTCAGCCTTCCTTCCTTCCTTCCTTCCTTCCTTCGCCCATTCATGCCCACAAACTGCCGATCTACGATTCTCACATCGTTCCGTATCTTTGGTGAGATACGAGGGTAGGCCCAGAATCGGTCTATTGCTCCTTCCGAACTTGAAAAAAGCGTCACTGAGAGCGCTCACTACTGATGGCTGTCGAACGGATACTAAACAACATGGCGTCTCTAAACTTCCGACTCAAACTTTAAACGGATGGATGGACTTTCGACTGCAGTCGTTGCTGCATCAACAACCGCCATCATCCGTCCGGGCCGCGCACTTCTGGGCCCACCCTCGGCCGCGTAGTGCTCCTTGTAATTTTATTTGATTTCATTTTCGGCTGACTGCCGCATTAGCTTCGAATGCAATCTATTAGATGCTCTAATGGCAGGGTTGGCAGCTGTTGAGTTCCTCTGCAGCGGCTTCAGCGGGGTCCGCAGAGCAGCGCCGGGGCGGGTGCCGCCGTAGACAACAATTGCGATTTGAGCAATTTTCACTTCATGTTAATAGATTTATCGCAGCTACACAGAACGACCGCGTATCTAGCAGATATCCGCATTTCAGGAGCTCCTCTGCTGCTCCGTTGTCCGCGTTGGCGGCGGTGTGTTTCTGCGGCAACGCGTGTTGTTGGTCGCGTACTCGTCTTCGCGCTGCTCCTGCTGCACGTACCACGTATCCAGAGAGTAGTACAACTGTTTCGAAGCCTCTAACAACGCCAGAAAGCATTCTATGACATGTCGCTGTAATTCAGATGCTGCTCGTCCGGCGGCATCCACAATCAATGCTTATTTAGTTGTGTGTGGCATCATCAGCCTGCATCTCAACGCTTAATGCTTCAAGAATTACATAATCTGCTGTCGTCTCTGATGAATACGATGGTCAACTCTTTCACATCGAAGCACAGATCATCGGGGGCATTCTGTACCTTTTTTGGGTTCCTTTTGTAGCTTAGTCAATTGTTTCCAATTGCGTCGCCTCTGATTTTCGTCCCGTCTTCGGCTGTTTCTGCCCATCGTGCAGCAGGAAGGCGGTGAATGAATCGGAGTGCCTGCCAGCAGCCATCAGGGGCAGAGTCGAATTTATTGCCGACCCCTCCACCGCACCCCCGCCCCGATTTAAGAAAAAGTAGAGTGCGTAATTATTTTTTGGCACCACCGATGAAATGCGGCTGAGTTGGAGCGACACAACAACAACAACAACAACAACAACAACAACAACAACAACAGCAAGCAAGCAAGCCTGATGGTTTCGTCGCTTCGCCTGTGGCTTTAATTTACACTCGCTTGCCATGGAGGCCGGTGGCTGTGCTACGGTCTGCTGACAGGCAGTCAACGACGACAGATCTGCAGATGAAGCTGCAGACAGCCGCCAACCCCTCGCCCCCCACCAACCCCCTCACGACTCTCCTCTGCTAAGCGAAGGATTTTATTTAGTTTCTTATGAGTTGCAACTAATAAAAGTTGTGCGCTTTTTGTGGACTCGAATTAAAATGTTTGCAATACTTTGTATTTTTAGTTTTCCACAAGATGCAATATTTAATTATTTTCCATGCTGGCTGAGAAGCAAGAATTCGTTTGCTGTTGTTGTTGTTGCTGTTGCTCTGTTCGCCCATGCGTTGTCTTTTAAGTCGTAATTGCGTGTCGTTCTCGTGTTGTTGCTGCTTCTGCTGCTGCTGCTGGTGCCGATATCAACGGCTGTCAACACAACAAAATGCTTGACTGCAGCACGTCGTTGGTGCTCACTGCGGTGGCGGCGGTGGCGGCGGTGGCGGTGGTGGCGGCTCGCTGCTGCTGCTGGGGAGGCCAGACGTCGCTCTTTGGCCGGAAGGCGGCATCCAAGCGCGGAGACATCGATCAGCAGAGAGACGCAATAATTTCAGTCGAGTGGCAATTAGCGTGCGTCTGCGTCCAGCCTGCGATGGACAGCAAGACAGCCAGACGACGGCTCCACCGGGCCCGGGGCAGGCGGGGTGGACGCACGGAATGCCAATCAGGTGGTCGGATGCCATTCGACAGGCCGACCGATTCCAGGGGGGAAGAGGAAGCAGTTTGCGCCGCCACGACTTGTGGCTGCTGTGCGATGAACTCCTGAATTCAAGGTCAACGTGTTGCTTTCGATTATTTCACTGTATTGCGCAGGAAAGCAGAACATTTTTCCCACCTGACTTACTTCAGATCCCTTTCGGATGCGTTCAGAACTCGGATTCTTCTGTCGTCACTTCTAATCAAAGTGAAAGCGGACTGAAGTCAGCGTGTGCTTTGTTCCCACCCTTGAAACTTATGATTGCCACCATTTGTTGCCTTGAGACATCGAACATTAAAGGCCAATATAGTTGTTTAAACAAGTGTTATTTTCCTTTTAAATTTACACACGGAGGAAAGTGAGGACGCTAGGAAACTGTGTGTAGTTCCTCTCCAGCTTCTGATCGAAATAAATACAGAAATTCACACCTTCGACGCCTTGCTTATCGAGACCGATACAGGACCTTTGTTGGCACCACTCAAGGTGCTAAGAAGCGGCCAGGCTTCTCGACGCTCGGGTGACGACGCTGAGTGTGAGGCACCTGCATTTGTTTGTGTATTTAAGGCAACCAGCGTTCGAGGAGGTTGCTTAAGCGAGCGCTGCACCGGTTCGAGTTCCAAATAAAGAGCGACTGTAGATTAAACACACATGGAACCCCATTAAAAGAGTAGCAGTGGCAGCAGTGGGGCGACGGGGCCGTGGTTAGAGCTCCCGCAGCAAACTCACATGCAACCTGTCGGGTTCTAATGGCAAATGTAAACATTTTGGCTTTTGACACACTGCAGCCGGGTGCAACGTTTGTAGCTACACGTTACGCGATACGTCACGGCAAACTGACTGTGTGTGTGTGTGTGTGCGAGTGTGTGAAACCCCATCTCAAGACTGGACCACAACAGAGCAGACCACATGGACGCTGCCTTCGGTTGTGCGCCGGCCGCAGTGGGGAAGCTCCAGCATCAGGTGAATGAAACACTTTACTGATATGGAGCTGTTCGCCGAACCGTCGCTGTTGCCGTTCTAACAGAACTTTTTAAGGTTTTACAAAATTTTTAACACTTCCCTGAAAGCGTCCCCGAACCCCGAACTTTGGCAGCGCTACTGCACCGTCGTAAACGCTCCAAACTCTGTCGCAAGGTTTTGTTTGTCGTTTGTTGTTGTTGTTGTTGTTGTTGCTTTTATCGCGCACCGCTGATGTGTAGTGCGATAAGTGGTACATTTGACCCAAAATCGAATTGAAAAGTTATGTCGACTTGATGGCGATAAGAATGTTGGCGGTGTTGCCCATTCTCTGGTGTGTTGCTGCTGCTGCTGTTGTTCTCTGATAGTTTTTATCTGCGCTCATAGTCAGAGTTTCGCTGAGTTGCTGTAGAATTTCGAAAACCTTTCAAATAATTAAATTGCTTTTTTCTGTGGGCTTTGTTACCGGCTCCCGCTTCCCGCTTTCCGCTTCCCGCTTCATTCTTCCTGGCGCAGCCACGCGTTTCGCTCGAGACTTTTGCATTGCTTTTGCATCGGTTTTGACAGCTCCGAATTGTGTTGATCTGCACTGATTCCGCGATCGTTGGGTTGGGTTGGGTGCCTCGATCCCTTTTCGCAGTGCAGAGTTCAGTGTTCGATTTCGTTCGGCTTTTCAAATCAATCAAATTTATTGCATCTGATTTCAATTTGGCTTCAATTTGGCCCCGAATTCGGTGGGGTGACTAATCCAAGTGTGTTGCGCTTGCAATCGAGCTCAAGACGAGCGGGCGATCAGTTCTTCACTTGGACGACATTCAGATTTAGCAGCTTCAACTATTTTTAGCGCTCGCTCTATACTCGGACCACTTGGGACCCCTAAAGCACCCTCAAAGCGAATGCAATGAACCCGATACGCACCTCACCGTCGCCTCCTCCTCGTAGCTTTGACGATCGCACGATCGCACGATCGATCTACGAGAGCTGCACAATGACGCAGTTCGAGCGGCTCTCCGCCTGAGTTCTGGTGGCGAGCCATTATTTCTTTCATTATTAATAATTTTTACCATTTTGACGCGGCGTTGGGGTTAAGGTCTGCGCTGCATCGCGTTGCCAGATGATGGAAGAGATCCCCGACTGCGCGCATGCTAACAAGGAATGGTCCAGCCTTGCAGCCTTGCAGCGGTCGGGGCGAGACGCGTCTTAACAATGCTACGGATGCACGGAGAAGCCTTTCTGCCGAGGATAACTAATTCTTGACGTTGGCTGCTCTTTCTGCTGCCCCTCCGACTTCTGGGGTCGCCACTTTAGTGCATTTGTCGGTGCATTGTTGTTCTTGTGCTGCTCTTCTGTGGTACGTTAGTACTATTTTTCCAGCATCACTGCAAAGCTTGCTAAACGAACACTCGAACACTTCGAGCTCCGTCAGGGCCGCAGCGCACAAGGGCAGTGAGTGCATCATTTATCTCGCAGTGGTGCCGATCGGCAGAACTTGACAGTTGCTGTTATTGTTGCTGTGGCCGCCGCTGAAGCTGTGCCCGTGGTTGGAGAAGCAGTGCGAGTGGTCTACTAGTTAGGGCTCAGTTCATGTCGATGGGTTCAGGCGCGGCGCAGTTCGCGAGGTTGGATGGATGGAATGTTTTTGCGGTGGTACTAAAGTGGTTGCATTGTCGTTGTGGCTGATGTCGTTGTCGTTGTCGTTGTGGCTGATGTCGTTGTCGTTGTGGTTGTTGTTGTGGTTGTTGGAGTGGTGGTGTCAATGCTGGTGCAGTAATAGAATTTTGACAGTTGAACAATTTGAAAAATTTATTGGGCTTCATAAATTATCAGCCGGCCAGAATGGTTCAGCGCTAAACCGGTGGTAATTGATTCTTGGAGCTGCCAGCTTGTGAAATACGTAAAGAACGACAAATTACGATGACCTGCGTAGGGTCTAATTAGCCGATGGTGGCCACCTAGCGTGGGACACGGGTACTACTATCTCCTTCTTTCTTCTCCAGCCTATTCAAGGTTTTAAGTGCAGATCACAAGGAGGTGACCACGCTTGGTAGGCAACTAAGACTTCCAGTTGTTGGAAATGGTTCAGTAATCATTGGAGTGGTTGAGGCTATTGATACATAAACGACTGGTATATCGTAGTTTACAGGGCCTTAGAAAAGATTCTGCTGCATTTCTTTGCTAGCTACCGGAGCAGGACCACGGACACGGCCACTCCAGCCACTCAGTTGAGTTGAGTTGGTCGCGGGTCGCTTCCAGAAGGCTACTTCCTCGTACTGGCAGCCTCGCAACAGTCCAGTGAAACCTGCAGCCAGTTTGGGTAAAAAATCAATTAATAAAAGCGTCCAGGACTACGCTATGCCAATCAACCGTACTAAAGTATTTGAGTTATGTAAGAATTGATATGTGGGCGTTTCGGCGATCGGCCCGCAGCAGCGCGGCGCTGCTCCAGTATCTGCTGCGACGCGGCGGCCATCAAAGCCACGATCACGCACAAGGACAGGACGGACCTCGTCCAAACACTTTCCCGCCACTGAGTGAGTGAGTGAGTGAGTGAGTGGAAAGTCGCGAGTGCGCTGCAGCAGCCACAACAGACGCTCTGGACAAATTTTATAACAACAGCAATAATTGATTGCCGTCTGCTCAGCATGGCCGGGATCTGTGAGCCGGCCAGCAGGCCAGACAGTCGCACAACCGGCCGAGAAGCACGGACGAATTCGCCTGGGAGCCTCCGATGGCCACAAGCTGCAACCGCTGGCCGCATTGTTGTTGCTGTTGCACGCTGTGGCTGCTTTAAACCCTTTTTATTGCTGCACAACGTCATAATGCAGCCTTAACTAACTTCTTTTCTAAGTCGAACCACGCTAACGATTTCCTGGAAGGTCGGTCGCTCGGTCGCTGGGTCGGTCGCTGGTGTGGCTCGTAAAAACGAAGCAGTTAACAGTGAAAAACTCCGCATTCGCAGCATCTGCGGCATGCTGCAGTCCGTCCGCCGTTTTTGTGTCCTCCGCGACTGGGCGATGCTATGCGTGGAGGGGGTGGGTCTCGAGTGGGACCATCGACGTCTTAAGTAGGTTTTTGGGCAGCACAAAGGAGCACCCGAACAGGACAAAGACCAAAGAGCACGGAATGAAGAACAAAACGTGCAGCAATCAGCATCCGCACAACGAATGTTGCAGTCGTAAACGCGCGATTTTTTAGTGTCTTCGAAGGTTTCCGTCTATCGCATGAGGTAGCAAGCTCGGCTTCGGTGGCCGGTCCTCTTTTCGGACAAGTCTACGCGTTTCTATTACAGAGCAGGTCGGCGAAGAGTCCTCGTTGTCGTTCGCTTGTGCTGGCGAAGGATTTCTTTATTGTTTGTAAGTAGTTAAAAAAGGGACTTTTTCGTTTCGTTGAAACTACAGACTTTTAAGAACTCGTCGATATTAACATGAAGTTACTACCGCCTGACGCTAGTATGAGCACTTTTTTTGTGCACTAGCATTCAATTCATTACATGCAACAACGCATTAATACACGATATTAATGAGTTATATTACAACAACACAATCCACAACAACAACAACAACAACAACAACAATATATGTACATACATTTGCATGCTGTATGTGAGACAAGGCTACCAAAAGTGTTGCCAGTTTCGTCAGGTTTTTTAATTACCATAGAAGTATACGGAGACGAGAATCATCGAGACGACGACCACGACGAAGAAGAAGAAGAAGAAGAAGAAGAAATGAAACGAAGCCTCTGCTAGATTAAGTTTTTAACACCTCGAAGCCGAAACATGTTCCTTCGCTCTTCTCTCCGTTTTTATGTACACTTGCGAGCCATAAAAAAAAGAGATTGCTTGTTAATTTTTATTATTACAAGATTTATTTTTATAAAAGAAATTCGTTTTTAATCGATAATAAAACAAAGTAAAATTAAAATTAGCAATTAAAATCTTTATTTAGCAATCAATGCTTCTTCTTAAATCTTAAAATGCAATTTTATCCAAATTACTTTAATAAGCAGCTGGAGTTGTTGAGGGTTTCATAATAAGTTGTTGAACTCATCAAATCGGCGAAACACGGGTGTGAATTTCATTTAAGTGAATGCCGTTAAAAGCACTTCATTAGTCAAACGCTTCAAAGAGTCCTCAGTGCGGGAAGGGCTGCGTTGGGTTACACGCTGAACCATTCGCATTCTGGCGAGAATTCCTACGAGTGAGTGGATCATTTCGTCGTTCGTCGTTCGTCTTCTTCGCTGAGCGAGTGTGTTCTCTTGTCTTCTTCGACAGTCTGTCGGACGCTTCGAAATCGCTTCGCATCTGAAATGTTATTCGAAATCATATAAATTTGGTTCGGAATGTTAAATTGCACGTCTTTGACGTTTTCAATTAAGTGGATTTTCCTTTAGATGTCGCTTAGATTTTCATATTAATTCCTGGCTTCCATTCGTCTTGAGTTGGCTAAATATTGAGACAACCGCTATTCAATTTCACGGTCGCAGCTTTCCAATTTATTTCAATTAATCAAACGGAGGCTCACGGAGCGAAACACGAAAGCGGAGGACGGGCGAGGCTAATTTTTCATGAACTTATTGCCAGCATCTCCCAAGGATTTGTTTGTTTTTTGTGATTTGTTTGTTTTTTCTTTTTCTGTGGATTTGTATGTGAGTTGGTAGAAACGAAGGTGTGAGTGGAGCGCAAGCCGCCTGTCTGCAAGGATTTGTAACAAGCCGACGGACAGACGACCGCGCCGGGTAGACAGCGAAACAGACCTGAATGCAAACCGAGTGCGAAGGCTGCAGAGCGAAAGGGAGAGAACATCCTCCACCTCGCTCGCTGAATTCAGTTGCTGTTATTGTGAATACGTTTCTTGACGTCACGCTTTGTTCTGTTCTCAGCCACGATTGATTCTGACAAGCCGCATGTGTGTGTGTGTGTGTGTGTGTGTGTGCGTTTGTTAAAAAATGTTATTTCTTCAATTTGATTCATTGCATTAATTTTTTTAAGCTTCGACATCCTGTTGATTCAGTCCGGTGCCAATTCATCGCTGTTGTTGTTGCACAACAAAAGAGATGAAACAACAACAGAAAACATACCGCAAGATTTTCTTTTTCTCATTTATTCTACTCTCGGCCTGAAGATTTTCCATTCATTGTGTGATTTTTGCCTTTCTTCCTTTTTCATTTTTTCATTTTTTTCTTCTTCTGTTTCGTTTTCTTTTTATTTGATTTTCAGTCTCTTGTTGGCTGAGATCCCCCCGCTCACCGCATCGTTGCCGGGATATGTTCACGTTTTTGTTGCCTCTGCTGCCATTTTTGGCTTCTGTTTGGTTTTGATCCTTGCAGGATTCGTTATGTTGATTCGCTGGCATTCGTTCGGCTCTTCTTTCGATTCTAAATTCAATTTATTTGTCTCGATTACCTTTGGCACTCTTTGCCAGCCTGCTGCTTCGCAGTTTGTGTCCGTGTGTCGTCCCGAATATTTTTCACTTTCTTCTTCAGCATGGAACACAAACATTTCTTTCTTTCTTGTTGTTGCCTTTCTTTTCTGATTTCAATTCTATCAAAGGGATTCTATGGAACCGTATTTCTTTGGCCGTTGTTGTTGCTGTATAACTCCGAATTACGTAGGTGTGGCCGGCAAATTGTACAAAATGCTATTCTGTGAATTTTTCCATCAACTTTTTGCTCCTTTCCGTTGACGGATTAACGATGACAGCTACGACACCGAAGGCACATCGCATTTCTTGTAGTTGTTATGATGTTGCAATCTGCTGATGATTATTAGTGCATACAGTGTATGAATGCCTTTCGTGTGGGAACAAATTTCGAGACTGAGACGAGCGGCGAGCGTCGTTGCCCGAAATCAGAATCAGGATGTTGTTTACTCTGGGATTTCGTCAATATTTATGTCAATATGTTTTGTGAACTCTCTGCTTTGTCACTCTACCCTTGTTTCCTGGGTAGAATGGGCCGGGGGCGCGATCGATCCGGGTGTCCACAGCATCTTATGCAATTCTTTTTCAGTATTCTTGCATTTTCCCGTCGAAAAAGTCTTTGTAGCTATTTATTGGTAGCTCATTTCAAAGATAATATAATCAAAATCTAAAATGACTGGAAAATACAGTCCCCATCATAGATTATGTTTATTTTGGAATGGAATTCGTTCAATTTGCAAGTATTTATTTTCAATTATGATTTATTTCGCCTTTTATTCCTCTTTAGATTATCCCTTTGAAAGACTGTAACCGAAAAAGAAGAAAAAGTGCTGTTGTGGCCTGACCGAAGCTCAAATACTGGCATGTGGCCAGTATTCCTGGAATGGATCCTGGTGTGGGAATCTAGTGAAAAGGTGCGCCACGTCCGCTGGACCTGTATTTAATGGCAGACACCAAAATGTATAGAAAAAACCTATTATTTCAGTATTAAAGTTAAGCGTTTCTTCCCCGCATAATATACATATATAATAATGTACAATATTTGCCCGCACTTACTTTAAAGAGACACCCTACTATATTTTAAGGAACCCTCGTTTTGCTTAATCGAACAGAGTATAGAAACAGAGGGTTTGACTTAAATTTATCACTTATTCAAGGTTCGAAATGTTCGCTTTTCGGTGTTCTAAGTTTAGCCTGTATGTGTATTACTCTAGGAAGGCAACAGGTCGCCCTCATCTCACCCGTTGTCCCTGCATGATTTGGATTTCATTCTAGAACACGTGCTTCCTGAGCCATCATTTGGAACCTCATGTTTTCTGGTCGTGAATAATTCTTGAGACTTCAATGTTTGGCATAAAACATGAACGGATATTAATTATGTACACAGACATGTGAATACACATTAAAGATTAAAAGATGAAGTACGGTTCGGTGTGGTTCCTGGACTTCCATGAGTGCTATACACCAACATGCGGTATTTGCGGTATTTGCGGTTAGTCAACATCATCGACGGACGACTATAGTGATGAAGCACTCTGTTCCGGGAATAGAATTCAAATTTGCACATCAATATTTGGACAAGATCCGTACCATTCACGCGAATCGAAATACTAAGAAGAGGCCAAGAGAAGGAACCTGAAACAATCATCGGCAGGTCGCTGTGCTGTCCGAAGTATCGTATAAGCAAAGCGATTCGCATTAACAACTGAGCGAGATGCACACGCAACCGTTGAAAGTAAAGTAAAGAAAGTAAAAAGTAAGCAGCTAAAAAAGTCCTTTCAAACAGTCTCGGGTCCAGGTACCAGGTACCAGGTACCACACCATCTATTATTGAAAAACGCAATTAAAATTAATTTAATTGCTTTAAAGAGCTCCGCAACTCGGCTGATCCTTAATCAGGATAACTGAAGCGATGGCTTCAGAAAAGGTTCGGGCTCAGCCGACGAAAGAATAATTGGGTCGCATTCAAGCGTGGCCCTGCCTTCAGCCTCCTGAGGGCACATAGGAAAATATTTAGTAAACAAACCAGCTAAGAAACATTTCTCAGGCCGAACGGAGGAAAATACGCAAGAATACGGTCCTGAAGAAGGACTTCAGGTCAAACTGCCAATCGATGGCAACAATTGTCTGCATCCGGTCTGCGCTGAATGCGGACACACACGCATGACGTCATGCGTGTGTAAGCAGACAGCTAGAAATAATTGCCACAACACAATGAGCACCGAGAAAAGACCAACAGCAGCTGTCAGCCAGGCAAAATAAAAGAAACGAAACGAAACGAACCGGAGAGAGAGAGAGCAATCAAGAAGGGATGAAGAATTCGTAGGTTGCATTGTGGCAGGACCTCTTCGCTGCGGCTATTGTTGCCCTTCTACTCTCTGCTTGCGTCTGGAGCCACAAAGGATAGGCCAACAATGGGTCCAAAGGACACAATAAGTCACTAAATAATTCCTTGCTTGCTGTGTTATTCTAGCGATTGCATTGATATTGCGTCCATTGTTGTTGATTTGGGCCGCATGTGGGTCCTGTCCGCTCTGGGCCCTGTACAGTCCTGCTGCCAGGCGTGTAGTTTGCCGAAGAAAGCTGGACGATTTCTAGTTGAGTTCGGCAAACAGCGCTTCGCAAATATGTAATTGCGATTTTCTGCTTCTGTGTACTCTGTACTCGTGCTTTCCGATCCGCTCGGAGCTGAGCGAAGTGGGTCAGCTTCCTTCGTTGTTAGCTTTTCATTGGAGGGATAACAACAGCGGCAGGACGAGCAAATGTTTATTTTTCTCTGTGTTCCGGCATTCGTCGAAGTTCCCTATATTTTAAGCATTTATTCACAAGAAGTCGAAACTACGCTTTTTTTTACCAAGCGTTTTGTGACATAACCTGGAAAGTGGGTTAGCATCGTACTCATCTACGAAAAGAAAAAAAGAAAGGGACGGATAATTCCATCATTCCATGAATAGAATCTATTGTAATATTGAAAGATCGAAGCTCAAAGTTCGAAGTGTCCATAGTCCAGTGTTGTTGTTGTTTCTCTGAACATTAAATATTGTCGCTTAAGTGCTCATAACGGTAATTTACGAGCCATAACTGCTCACAGCTGGTTGATTTGTGACTCAACTAGTGACGAATTTTCTGCAATTTCGACTCTGAGCCCCAGCGAGGGTCCGTTAAAATGTCACGCAAATTAAAGTTAGTCAGCTGGCTAATTTTGGTGGCCGCCATCTCGAGGCGAACATTCAAAGTTCGCCTTCGGAGTCGTCACGAAAGCGCTTTATGCCGTGCTGCTAAAATCAATAAACGTTTTTTAATTCCTTTTTTGTGCCCAAGTTGTTGCTGAAGCCTCGTCAAGGGGCCGTAAAAGTAGCGAAGCCCCGAAAAGCCGTTAACTAATTAACGCTTCATTTCGTTTTAGCACCTCGTTAAAGTTAGTTTAAGTTCCCCGGCATGCCGACTGCCCGCGGAACCCGCGACCCGGCCGCAGCGTCACTTAAACGCACAACTTCGAAAAAATGCTGCAACATTTAAGCTCAAAAAAGGCACAATTTTAAGAAATCATATGCAGCAGCTCCACAGCAACAAGACACATCAAGCATAAACACAAACAGACACACACACAAACACACACACACATACACATGTAAGTGCATTCGTTTTAATTAACAAGCGGACGGCATTGCAAACTCTGGTGAGGACCACGCTTGGTCGCCTCATCTGGGCAGCAGATCCGCGTCTCCCGGAACGTGGCGTGGCGTCCGGTTCTGCTGCGCTATTATTTTTCGAGTGTACTTAACACTTAATCGTCGCGGCATAAAGTACTCAAATTATGGCCGTTAATTTGTTTTCTTATTGACCCGAGTTAAGAAGGAGTTCTTTATACTTTATACTTTATACTTTATAAGTCGGTCTGTCGAGTGAGTGGTTTGCGGGGCTTGCGAGTGGCTCGGAGTGCTTCGGAGTGGTTCACGGGTGGATCGAGTGGTCTTCGTGATCCCCAGAACCAGCTGCTTCTTTGTTTAAATGCCTGGAAACTGGCAACGTGGGGGGGCGGGGGGACGATGGGGGCGGGGTGGATCACCAGAACAGTTCTGGTCCATGGCGAAAAGTGTATCCGCTCAGTGATGCACTGATGGCTTGCTGGCATCCGTTGCGCGAAAACTTATTGTGATGCCACGTTAAATGGAGGCTCCGAGGTGGAACAATTTTAATAGTATGCTGAAAATATTCAGTGGGAAGTACATTCGTACGTCGTTCTGAATGGACGCCGCGCAACGAAGACACGGCCAGTGATGCAAACCATCGAAATAACGGCGGAACTCTAAAACCGTAAACTGCTTTGTCGTTCATACATAATGCCACATCAATTATGAGTTAGCACGAAATTAATTACTCTTTAAACTAAACAAAGTCACCATCCATTCCACCTCCGCCCCAGCGGGCAACACACCGAATTTATGAATGAACCGAACACGGGTCTTCACCGAACCGGTTACCTGCTCTAAATATGCGCATAAAATTGATGAAGAAAGCTCAGACATGGCTGCAGTCGCGGTGCACAACAAACAAGCACAAACAAGCCCAGGCGATAATTTGACCAACACTGTGGCAACGCCAGCCACTCGGCGCTGCGCTGACTTCCTGCGGCGTTTCGCGTTCTCGGAACTCTCCAGCTCAATTAATAACTAATTAGATGCGAAGACGATGCCAGCGAGCGAGCAGGCGCTGGCCACGAAGCAGCCAAGCAGTGTGCAGTGCGAGGGAGATGGCACTAGAGACGGCATTACGGCGCAGTGGCTGTGTGCTTGCTTCTGCACGAGCGCAGCGGCGACCAGGAGTTATTAACAATTTAATTTGCTTTGCCCTTGCGTGCCAATAAACAAGGCTCAATCCGTATCTTCGCAACTTGTCTTGGAGTTTATTCTGTAGTGGAGAGTTTATTCTGAACATAAAACCAGCCGTTTCTCTCTCTCCGTGGAGTTTATTTCTGAGTTGCAGTTTTGGATTCTTACAGCAGCGCCACAGATCGTCTGACCCACACCAGCTTAAAATCAGACCCGGGAAGTGCAGCACATGCTTAGCAATTTATTTCCACTGCGCTTTTCCACTGCTTTTCTGGCAGTGCTGCATTTTCGCGGACAAACTGTTTCCGCAGCTACGCGGGAATAACAATCAACACTTTGGCCAACCCGTAATTTTGCATCAAGAATCGCAACAACAGCGCCGTGATCGGCGTCGATCGTCGATCCCTCGACACTCGGCCCATTCTTCAGCGCTACGCGACCCAGCTGCCGATAGTGGAAGCGTGATGATGTTCTTGGCTCCTCATGTTGCCTGCCGCGGATTCTGCAGCGAAGGAGGAAGCGAGAGCCGTTAGTCTAAGCTTCGTGTCAGTTTTAAATCATTCTTTTCTCGAGTGCGCCAAATAAACACTCGAAACGTGATCGCAGCCTTCCTTCCATTCAACTTAAAATGAGTACCTTGTGCCGTTACCTGGAAGGAGTCAGTAAGGAGTGCAGCAGAGTCGGAGCGGACGCTGGCGGAGGTCACGTGCAGAACCATGTATTTCTGTAGGGTGTAGGATGTTGATGATGCCGGCACCGGTGCTGAAGCGCATTCGGCCAGAACGAGCCGTCCGACAGTCAGACTGGATTCTGTTCCATCCCGCCGATCTGGCATGTTTTGCGCCAAAAGCCGCCATGTTGCGGCAGAGAGACAACGAGGACGTGATGGAGGCTTTTAACGCCCAGGGCAGGCAGAGAGCGATAACAACATCGTCAGAATATCGTTTGTTGCAATCCAAGACGCAGTTGGTGCCACTTGAATGGATCACTCACTGTGTATGTGTGTGTGCGTGTGTGTGTGTCCACTTCGAACTCCATGGGCAATGATATTTTCGGGTTAATGATCACTAATTGGGGTGCGAAAACCCCGATATTAAGTAGCCATTGAGGCTGCCTACTTTCGGGCCACAGTTTGTCTGCGGCCGACTTGGTTGGAACACTTCTAGAATCTAGTTTACGGGGCGCAGTCTGGAAATGATGACGCCCGATGAACTCCGAATGGTTTCATTTCCGTCTTCATTCGTCTGCATTCCTTCTTCAGCTTTCGTTCGTCTGCTGAATGATCGCTGGTGTAACCAAACCAAAGGAAATGAGAACGTGTTTTCCTCCATTCACCGAAGTTTCAATGCTAATGATGGGGCCCAACGACTGATGGAAATGACGATGGTGATTCGCCAATTTTCACAGCCGCCGCTGCGATCGCAACGGCGAAGATGGATGCCGGTGAATGATCGGGAGATGACGGTGACGATGATAGTGGCTGTGATTTGATGGATGGGTCGATGTTGACGATGACCTTGACGATCCATCGCAACTGCGCACATACAGTGCACGCTCCATTACCTGAAAGGGAGCCTGCAGCCCGGTCTTGAAGCAAGTGCACCGGAAGACAACATCACTGACAACAAGGGACGAACCTCGGAGTCGACGCATGACTATCGTGTTACTGCGGATAATGCGAGTTGTTAGCACATCAATAAGAGGGCAACACGTAATTTATACCCTCTCTCTGCGATCGCGACGTAGTTGTGCAGGACATGCTGCATGTTGTACCTACTCGCACATGTTGTGGTTCGTGGACAAGCGTGGTTGTTGTTCAGAATGTGGCCGGTGCTCAGCATGGGCACCGCTGATGATGTTGCTCTGCTCTGATTGACTCTCTTCGCAGTTATTCAAATCTTTATGACCAACCAACGCTCAACGCCAACGCGTTGTTCACGTGCGATGGTTTGTGGTCGCGTTCTTCCCTTTCATCCAGAGCTGCGTTCACAGAAGGTTGTGTCATGTGCCATGGGACCCAAAGTCGAGTAAAAAGCTCGTTGTTCGGCCGAGCTACCAATAATAGTAGTTATTTCATAAAGAGACACATTCAGCTGAATATTTATGGTCGTGTTATTAATAAAGCTGAGCACGCCCGCGGTGTGCCCAAAATTCGAAGCCCCGGGGGGCCGCAGAACCATCTGCCGCAGATCCACCTCCGCACTGACATTAAACGCTGTCGGCCGCTGCAAATCGCTGAGCAGCCTTCGTTGGGCATCCAGAAAAGCTTAAATTTGTCAATCGTAGCAACCACGACGTCCTCCACCGTAACCCTGACCCCTTGTCAGCGGCCCCGGAACTCACTGCGTTGTTGTTGTCAAATTGGGGCCGTGATTCGCATTCAATTACTCAAAAATGCTGCTCTTAGCGGCCCGGAACAGTGCCGTCGTTCAAAGAAGTTCAGCGCTACCGTGTGGGTGCACCCACCCACCCTAGAAGCAGGCGCCGCAAAAATGCCACCACCGATTCTCAAGCGTTACAGCATTCGCTGGCCGGGTGTTTGGTGGCCTAACTTGGGTGCTGCATACCGCGAAACAAATCGTTTAGAGGGGCAACCGTTGCCGCGGCATGGAAGGCCCCTCGAATGTGCAGTTCTCTGAAATGCGGCAGCTCGGCTTCCGTCGCCAGCAACATGGACGCGCACGGTCAGCCCATCTTTTTGGGGCTGCTGCAGAGCGGCGGGCAGTAGGAGCGACGAATGACTTGGAGACACCGACGTTTGCATCTGCAATAAAAACACAATTGATCGGGGGCAACAATAAAAGCTACAACAACAACAACTGACACAACAACTGAAACAATAAAATTCGCAACGTAATAACAGCAAAAGCATCATCGCGGAGTCGCGAACAGCGATTCGACGACGCGACTGTCGTTGTTGTTGTCGCCGGCGACGTCGTCTTCGTCGTCAACATTTATTGCGGTCTCATTGTTGGCCAAGTTCACGACCAAAAAACGAACACTGCAAACATGGGCAACAACAACAACAACAACGACGACGACGAAAACACAGCAACAATACCAACAACAAAAGCACACACATTGCGAGACTCTGCTTGTTCCAGTCGGCGAAACATGCTTCGGCTTTTAGCGAAGGAGCTCTTTGCGCCTCGTTGCCGCACCAGGAATCATCAGAGTTCCCGAACTGCGCCGCGTCGCCAATTGAGCGCTCCTGGCCGCCGCGGCGTGCAGCTGCAATTCGATGCAATCCGATCAGCGCGATCTGCATTTCATATTTCTGAACTATTATTCCTGTTCTCCTTAATTTCGCGTAATTCCTTCGCTTCGGTGCTGGAGCATTGTTCCGCGATCGTTAAGCCAGCAACGAGTCGGCATGAGCGACAGAGTGGAGCGGGTCGTTAGGACTGCGCCCTGTTCACCGAAAGCACTGCGCACCAGCTCTAAATTAAAATGTATTCCTTAATTTTTTATATCTAACTAATTTTTGTTGCTCCACCGCCGATCGGGAGGGGTGGGGGGGCTGCTTTCCGAACCATCCATCCGAGTGACGGCGGAGGACGACGCTGTGCCTCCCCGTATGCAAATCGACCGGCCACTTTTGCACTCTCCGCATTCATTATTTCCGCTTAGCAGTTAACTCCGAGCTGACCTTCTTTCAGTTGCTGTTGCTGTTGCTGTTGTTGTTGTTGTTGTTGTTGTGCTTGTTAAATCTTCGTACATGGAAATACACTTGGACTGGCCGTGTTTGTGTTCGGCACAAATCGCAATAAAATGCAACCGGTTCGGCTGGGAAAAACAATCGTGATGCTAAACATCGTCAACAGCCGCCAACAAATTACAGTATTTCGACGAAGCACGTTCGCAGCATCGGCCCGAGTGGCGAAGCTGCTCATCAGAGCAGCGGCAGCGGCAGCGGCGACCCAACTACCGTTAACGAGGTGGACTGCGAGGTACTGCGGAAAGGGTTGCAGACACTGAGACTTCAGACACCGCTGGACGTTCAACTGGGTGACGATCACTGATACCTGATTGCGTTGAAGGTAATCGCTATTAATACATAGTTGCAAATCACTAAGTAAGTGAAGTATTTGAAGAAGAATGACGATCTTAGCTAGAAATCCTATAAAGACATCACCGTACAGTTTTGCGCGGAGGTCAATAAATTACATGATTTCAATGAGACGTAATAAGAATCGCTGATGTTCGTTAAAGCCTCGAAGGTTTATAATGCTGTTGTCTGTCTGTATTTAATAATCAACAATTATTAAGGAATTTAAAATTCATTATTAAGTAATTAATCACAGACAAGAAGAAGAAGAGATCGAAGTTATCGAAATTGCCACAAAATATACACAGAATCCGTGTGGCTCACTCAAAGTCATGTTTAGTTTGTATGCGAGTACAAGTTGAATGCTCCGAGAAGCGGCTGTAATCGATACTTGACAGGTATCGGAGTCCATCGCTGCTCGTAGTTATCGCCGAAATCACAAAATGGGGCACAAGTGTGCTTCGAATGGAGGCCAGAGTACCGAATAGCAGAGAACATGTTGTTGTTGTAACATTTGGTGAACCAACACGAATGGCAATCACAACAACAACAACAACAACAATTTGGTCAACCGAAGCAATTGCATCAATGTCACAAATGAAACGGCTGCATTTGGAGAACAACAACAGCAACGAACGTAACACGAGACCGATTTTAAAGCGGAATCCGAGCAACCCGAAGTTTTACTTAAACTAACAAACGAATTCACGAGTACCAAGGAAAATCGCTGTACAAATACAACAAAAATAACATTTCTTCATATCCCAGCAACACCAAAAACAACGAGCACAATAACAAAACACCAAAAACAACAACTGTAATGGAACAGCGGCCAGCTTTAAAAGAGCAACAGTGTAACAGTGAAAGGAGCCAACGTAGAGGAACATCGGGCGGAGAGGGGAGCGAGTACTGCAACTGCACTCGGCAACATACACGAGTACATAAAATAGGCGAAAAGCTGCTGTAAAATCGGCCGTAAGAAGTGCAGCACTGAGTGTGAGTGGCGCTGGAATCACCAGCGATCGTCTTTCCTTGATTTACTTCAGTCGCGGAAACCATCGCGAGCTGCAGCAGCGAAGACAAATCAATGGCAGCAACAGTAGCTGCGACCTCGGCGGCAGTTGCGTCGCTAGCTTGGAAACGATGCCGCGCCGAATGAAGTGCAAACAACATGGCAATATTCGGCATGGTCACGGCCGCCGTAGCCCAGCCGGTGCCGCAATGGATTCGCTGCAGGTTCAGGTGCAGCGCTCACAAATCAAACATCGGATCCGATTCGCGCAGACGGCGCGGCACACGAACACGGCCAGAAGTGAATGTTTCGGTGATTAGCGGCTGCCATGCCTGCGCCTCGTTCTCGTATGTGAACATTTTTTGAAAGTTTTTCGATCGGCCGAGCTTTCCTCTGGATTTTTAGGTTTTCCTTAAAAGACAGCGATTAAAACCAAGAAAACACGCCGAATGAATTGTTTCCGTATCACTGAATGGCCACCTGATCGCTGCTTTGCTGCTCACCATCGACGAGTACTCGCGTAGAAGTCTTCAAGCAGAGTTGCCATGAGTGAAAGTCTTTTGCGGCACCCGAGTGCTTCCGATCCCAATTAGGGCAGCCTCGCAGCCTCTGCAGCCACCCGGCACCGTGATGATGTACCACGATGTGCTCGTAGTACTCGTGTTATTTGCTCGTAGTACTCATTAAACGGTAGTCGCCTCGCGAGTGCGCTGCGAACAGGTGGCGGGTTGGCGGGGTGCCGGGGAGGCGGGGAGGCGGGGAGGCGGGTGACCCTCCTCCGCTTCCGCCCCACACACTTTCTTTAAACTGCGCCGGCAGCACTCCATTCGAAAACAATTAAATGCACTGCGGCTTGATTGAAATACTGGATTCTATGATGATGATGATGACGTCGTTGTTGTTGTTACTGTTGTTGTTGTTGTTGTATTCACATACTTGCCATTCCCCAGCCCAAGCAACCGGGGCAGGCAGAAGAACTACATGCTTGCTGAATGGTTTGCTGACTGTTTTAGCTGTAAGTAATCCAGGAGATTCGAAGTTCCCATTTAATGGCATCGCCACGAATACGAATACTTAAGCCGCTTCTAGTTCGCTTAATGGACTTCGCTAGATGGCTGTTCGATACAGTTTAATGGGTGAAAGGCGGCCGCTCGATTGGAGGCACACAGTTGCTTCGATTTACGGCTGGAAAGCATCCGGATGAAAGTGAAAAACGTAAAGAAAGCCGGGCCGACCGCGACTCGTGGAGCTGCATTAACAGCGTTTTTAGCTGGAGTTTCTCCAAAACACACACAGAACCGTCCGTAACGAGGCACTCGCATAGATAAACGCTACTAGAAAAACACAGAGTTTGGATTTCTATGCATTGCACTCTGGTCTCCATTTTAGACGGAAGATCGGAAGAATGAACAAGAATGCTTCAACAGATGTGCCGTTTCTCAATTTTCAATTCTATTCGGACTAAGTACGAGTACCATCGGAATAACTATTGTCTTCATTGAACATTTAAGACATCAAATGTTCAGGTAACCTAAAAAACGGGAAATTCAAATAGCTTCGCGTGATCCACAATAAATTTTGGCTGACTGATCTTCGTGATCGATCGCCGAATGCGAACAAAATCGATCGAAACATTTTGTATTCTTTCCCTAAATTGAATCCCCGGATGTTTCGTGTATAAAAACTGTTCGTAAAGTCGAAATAATTAACAGACTCTTAAGTGTTGATAATTAATTTGGTGATAATTGTTGTTTGTTTCAATTGTTGACGTATTTTATTTGTTCGAAAGTGTTGCAGTGCTCATGATTAATGCTGCTCTTCGGTTTCGGTCTCTTTATAACTCGCTTAATGGCGGCACTCTTCAACTCTTCACCGCCTTCGCTCACTCGGCATCCTGGAAGAAGCCTCTTGCGAAAGAGCCTCGCATCTGACGCTGTACTCATTTCAACTTGACCCAAATTGATAAGCGTTCTGAGTTCAGTTGGCGACGCTAGAAAACGAAAACGAAAACGAAACCGAAAAGAAATCCAGAAACTCTTCTTCACTTCCACCTCCAAGCGAAGTGCCAAGTAGACATCCTCAACCTCCTCGCGTTAAAGAAGTACAAACACGATGCCCCCTTCTGGTGGTGGTGGCGGTTCTACAAACCGACGGATGGATGTTGAAGTGAGCTCACAGCATTTGTGCCTACACTTTTCCACACACACACACACACGCACACACGCACACAAACAGTGTGGAGAGGGGGAGCAGCTTCTCTCCTCGCACGGCTCCACACTCAACGTGGAGTGAATGACCGGAATGGGCGCTGTAAACAGCTTTTATTGAAGCGCAGATATGGGACCCGATTAAGCCGCAGCCACACATGCGCGTCGTGCCGGCCCCCTCCCCCCTCCCCCCTCCCCCCTCTCCCCTTCCGTGTGGCTGCGCTCGTGCTCGGTTTTCTTTTATTTTTGATGACGGTGTTGCCGTTGTTGTTGTTGCTGCTGTTGTTATTCTTTGTGGTGCTAATATTTCAGGTTCTCGCGTTCTACACTGAAATGGAGAGTGAAGCGCAGCAAACGAAAGGAAGCCGGGCGAAGCTGGAGTAACTTCATCACTTTTGAGTTACAGTCGCCGTACCGCTGCGTTCAGGTGGTGCTGCTGCTCTTACTCACCTCTTTTCTTGTGTGTTGCGTTGGCTTTGTTGCAAGTTGTTCGTGCGGCAGCATTGAAAAGATGATTGCTTCAGATTTGTGGTACTTTCGGTGGAGGGCAGGCGGTTGTGTGGCGCGAAGAGGCCCAAACTGCGTGAATGTGTGTGTGTGCATTCGGAATTCATACGGCAGAGCGAATGAACTGAGGCAGTGGCGTTGCGTTGACCCGACCGCGAGAGGAACGACGCCGAATTCCTAATAAAGAAACCCTTATTTTCCTTGATTAGTTTTCGGCTCGGCTCTGGTGACAATCATTCCACAGGAGCATTCCAGCGTTAGTAGTCCTTTAAGACAAGACAAGAGTAGTCCTTTAAGCCCCTGGCTCACTGCTAATTAATGCGGCACAGGAGTGCGGAGTGGGAGGTCAGTCCTCAAGTCCGAATGGCAGTCATATCGGCGATTGCGCACACCCTGTATCTGTCCCACAGTGCGCCGTCTATGGAAGAACAACTGCTAAATAGGCCAGGCGACACGAGCAGCGACGACATTCGCGTTCTTTGGAGTTCTGCACATGAAAGCAAAAGCATATCCACAGCCGGGCGGCGCGACGGGGGAAGGGGGCCCTCGAATGGGGTGTGATGTACTCAGCTTGTACTCAGCTTGCAATTATGATGCTTCGTTGTTCGTGTTGCTGCTTATAATGAGCTCACCGAATTTATTGCTCCCTCGCTTCCTCCTCGTCCAGGTCGTTCATTCATACTGCAGCCATCTTTTCTTCGTGCACTGAAACGACAAGCTTGTTGCGGTGTCGTTGTTGTATGCATGGTCTTCTGTTGTTGTTATTTTAGTCACTGTTGCTGCTGTTACTGCTGCTAGCCGTATTGCAATTTTAGCTGCGATTCGATTAAAAAAGCATCGCGTTCTTCCGCCACCACCGACGGCTGCATTCTCTTGATGCCTCTGAAGGCGCTGTTTTTCAATAAACACGAGTTGCTGTAATGTTATTGTTTGTGTTCTGGTGTTGTTGCTGTTGCTGTTGCTGTTGCTGGTGTTGTTATGATTATGAGTACTCACCGTACTCGTACCTACAGCTGATGATTTAATCAGCTGGCTGCTTCTCGGAAGCTGTCCATGTGTTTCTCCGGCTGTCTGTCTGTCTGTCTGCCGGTGTGCTCGTCTATGGTCCATCGCTGGTAGATGCCGGTGCCGGTCGGCTTTCTTCTGCGCTGGCCGTTTCTTTGATTGCGCGCTTGCGCTTCATTTCTTTAGTTCTACATTTTTATTGCCCCGGCTTCGTTGTTTATGTCGGCTGATATGGAAAACGAGTTAAATTGAGTTACGAGCTTTTATTGTTGTTACGGTTTTCGTTGTTGTTGCCTCGACGTTAATTACAGCCACATAATCGGCGACTTGTTAAGGATTCTTTACGTTCACTCGCCCAAGCCAACCGGTCGCTCGTCCACTTGCAGCTTCTTTTCAATTTAATTAAAGATTAGAACGGAGCACAATCCAAGCGCAGAAATCGGACTGAAATTGAATTTATTGGAATCTAACAGATTAGTCCACGAAATTGCGGCCATTTTGTACCTTGCGGCCTTTCTAAGATCACTCTTCGGTGCTTTACTCGTACGTTTCGGAAGATTCGCCCTGAGCTCGTTTCTTCTGTGACACCAGCAGATTCTCTCACATTGAAATTGATTCGTTTTATTACTCGAGTGGGCTGCTGCTGAAGATGGCCAACTCGGTCAGCACAGCTATCAATTTTTTAACGTCTCGAGGTGTCAAATAATTCGAGAACTTCTTTGATCGCAGGAGGAGATCAGAGACGCAGGTGAGCGAGAGCTGTGCTGGCCGTGTGTGGGCTCGAACCGTGCTGACGTCGCAACGAGAGAGCGAATATCGCTCTCGCTTGCTTGGCAGAGGCGCCGCTCATCTCCATGCACGCGCCGCTTCAGTATCAGGCTCCAGATCGACAGGACGCTGAAAGTGCGCAATTAACACGAATGCAGCGAGCAGATGATGAATTGGAACAAATGGCCTTTAAATGCAGTCGATTTACAGGGCGGGGAGAAGCGCTGACTTCAAATCGTTGAGAGACTGCCTCAGACTGCCCTGCCTTCATTCAAGCGACGCGACAGTGTGACTCACGAAACAAGTTGAATTTCATTTCAATCTGTTTTTATTAAATTGTTGTTGTTGTTGTTGTTGTTGTTGTTGTTGTTGTTGTTGTTGTTGTTGTTGACATCAGTGCAAGTGATCGCGTCAACTTTCAAGCATTCAACGTTGTCGAATGCATGCAGAAGCCGCGACGCTGCGACGCTGCGGCGCTGGTGTCATTCTTGGGCGATCGTGTGCGGCGATCGACGAAATCCATCCTTTGATCGTCTTCAGTGACTGTCCTCGATCAGTGTCAGTGACTGAGTGCGTCACTTGTTGTTGTGCTTGTGATTGATTGGTTGCATGAAACAAGAAACAAGAACAACAGCAGCGAGAAACAAAAGAATCCGCGATCGTTTCTGATTCTGATTCTGTATTCATAAAGCATCTCACACATCGACGGGTCACTCTTCCCAATCGAACTCGTGCGCTGTCATCTTTCGGTGCCATCATTCCAACGGATGGCTGGATGGATGGATGGATGCTCATGCATCATTTTCTGGGTTGTGTAGAACGTCATTTATTTTGGCTTTTCGTACTTTATTGAGTTGATGAATGACCTAACAGCGTCCTTTTAGATCATATCGAATTTTGGTGTTAAGAATTTTAATTCTTCGGAATCTATTGTATTTCGTTGCTTGTTGCTTGTTGCTGTGCTGCAGCGAACAAAGAATACTGAGAGAGAGAGCACAGTTAGTGATCGTATTCTGTGCGATCACTCATCATTGATTATCGATATCAAATCATCAAATCACTTTACAGGACTTGTTGTTGTCTTCTGAAGATTCAGCTAAGCACGCAGTTAAGCGATTTGTTCATAAATGACTGCATCTCGATGCTATGCTTGATCATCTCTTCGAACTCACTTATGATCACTGTGATCGTGTAAGAATCCTGCCATTTCTCGCGATCTCTGCACAGAGATCAAGTAGAAGCGATCGTGTTCAATTCAAGGAGCGATTAATATCCATCAAGCGAATTGAAAACCACACAAAGCTAGTTAAAAGCTAGGAGCATCGTACAGATCGTATGGATCATGTCAAACACAAACACGAATAAACAGTATCTATTCATTTGTCTGGTTCAGCAAAAAGAACTGAAGAAGTAAGTTAGTGCTCAATACTTCGGCCACATCGATCCAAGTTGAAAACTACTCCAGTTCGAGGGCAAGAAGTGGTCTGTTTCGCAGTGATCTCGTCTAACTCGGAATCGACATGACGGAGGAAGCAGGAAGCGTGTCTGGAAAACCAGCGAAACTAATTAACAGATCGACACTGATAGGCATAGAGTCCGAATCAGGTGAAGACTGCTCTGCTCAAATCTGCCGAATGTTTCATTTTGTGGTTGCTGCCAAACGGCCAGAGATATGAATCAAGTTAATTGTACTTTTCTGCTTTCCAGGATGGAAACTCAGGCCGCCGGAATGCTGTTGTTGTTTATGTAAGTCAGAGCTGAGGCAACAGCTACGGCGATGCAGGCAGACGTGACTCACGCATCATTTCTCCCGAATCTCGTGTGAAATCGATACGGATTTGGCATCAACAGTGATTTCAACACCATGACGATAAGCGGAGGAAGCCACCTGCGAGCGAATGTTTCACCAGCGCCGGGGAAAAGGCATTAATTTAGAATTTATGACTGGATTAAAGTTGCATAAATTAACAGCTCATCGTGCAGCGTGTTTGTTGTAAGAAGAGATGGCAAAAGAGGCGGGAGGAGGGAGGGGAAGAGTATAGAATAGACGAGTATAGAAGGCAAGAATAAACACCGCTGTTGATGGGTGTCTTCGGAGACTCTACTCTACTCTATCTGAATAACTGACGGTTTAACTGCGCTCTTCATAGAAGCATAAACAAGCTCGTTTCAGATAAAACAAAAGGCGGTCGTCCGCCATGCTGCAGCTAGTTAACCGTCCAACTATAAATCGCCGTAAACCGGCGGCCCTTCAAATGTGCTGCGGCGGCTGCGGCGATGCGATGCGATGCGATGGCCAGCGGCGTGGCTCCGGGCGATGGCAACATCTTAATTGGAACTCTTCACAGTTTCGGATTATTTATTGATTTATATGCAATATCTACATTCATACATACATCTCCCATGCACGGCATGAGTCAGTCTCTTCGCGGGAGCACATGAAATGCATCCAATCGGCGTGGATTGAGTGGGCACCGCAAACGAACCCAAACATAGACTTGGCTTTCGACAGCTCGGTCCTCGAGGGCGCTTGTCCGCTCTAACGGTTCACTAGTCGGTGCCCAGCCATGGTTGCTCCTCCCCTCCGCGCCGAGTCCCCCGGCGGATGGGCTTACAATCGGAGAAACTCACCCATGCAAATAAATCAAAGTCTCACTTTTCCTGGAAACATCTTCGACTTCTGCGGAGCTTTCGTCTCACTCGAGTCGCTTGATGAATGGCTGCAATCATGCGCTTTATTTGCCTTTGCGCTGGAGTGCATTCCGGGTTCGATTGGACCAGCTGCCATTCGATTGTTTCTCATTAAAGAACGCCACTTCGCATGCATCCCGAAGTTTTGGGATTTCAATTAGAAAAACTGCATTTTTAACCCCTGACTTCATGGTTTTCATAACTGCGGCTAATTTTAATAGCTGCTTTTTGAATCTATGATTAATCTCCAAGTTTTTCGCTGTGGTTGGTTTCGGGTTGGTCCCTCTCTCTGCCCGCGCTCCTCCCTCGTGCTCGGCTTTGTTTAGAGACTCTGCGGTTACGTGTTGAAAGCCCAGCCGAAAATCCAGACTGCCGTTCGAACAGTCAGTTAGGCGAACCGCAGCTTCCCCTCGCAGTTATGGGCTGCCCCTCCACCGGCCGCCGAGCTGCACTTGTATTATGAACTTCTGGTGCACTGGTTGCTGTAATCTATCACAAACGCGTTCCCACGCCTTCAGCCGAGGCTGGGAAACTTCTCCGACCGCAGCAGCCAGATGGACAGATGGACAGACGGCTGCTGCTCGCAGTACAACAACTACAGCGAACAATTCACGGGTTATTCACAGTTATTGATCGCCGAACTCATTGCTACGAGGTTCTGATGGAGTACAGATACGAAATGCGCGGCGTTCCTTTCAGTCGCTGCCTGAACGGCCTGCCCGTTCATAACGGGCAGTTATCTGGTAAAAAGCGAAGAGATGCTTAAACAAACGAAGTTTATTCAAATTTCGAAAATTCATTTAATTCATAGGAGTTCTTTTTGAGAACTCTTTCTTCTCTAACTGCCCAATAACACTATAAAAGATTATGAGCAACTTTGAAATGTTTTCGAACTCTTCAGACGCTGGCTCCACTTGCACGGGCTTCATTTGCGCCTTATCGCGTCATAGTGTATCTTCGGATTAACTGTCAAAACAACGACAGAACACGCTGCAGTTAATAGACACATTAAGCGGCGAGACGAGGCTTCTAAACAGGATTCTGGAGACGTTCGCTCTGTTTTTACGACTTCTTCTGCTGCTGACAGCAGTCGGTTACGTTGACGACGTATGACGTAAAGCGAATTTATGTATTACAGTATGGAGATTTTTACGGCCGCCACAGCAATGAGACGGCGAGAGCTCAAGACGTGCAAACGGGGAGCCGAGCAGAGACAAGAGTGGGTGAGGTGAACTTGAGCCAATGCTGCGTTCATTCTATCATCGAAATCATTAAACGAATGGCTCATAAGTGGCTCTAAACTTATAGAAAGCATCGTGAAGCATCGAACTCGAACAGCGAGCTTTTTATTTGATCGACTTGATGAACTTTGCTAGAAACCCGTCACTTTCAATAAAACTATAGCCAAAATATTGTCACTTCTAAACGAAGGAATTGCTTTCTTTTTATCTTGTTTTATGCTCAATTCTTGTGCAAAACTAAACGAATTCCCGCATGAATGACTCATTAATTAAACGAATCAATTGAATGAATTAAGACGGCTGTTGAAAGCGTGACATTCTAATTGTAGTTTATTTGGCTCTAATTTGTTGTTGTTTTTGTTTGATTGCCGTCGTAATTCGGCATAATTATTCGACTAACTCTTCTCTTGTTTTATCGATTCTCTTTCCGGACAGACACGATATTTACGAGTAACTGACTCACGGCTCATTACGGTAAAATAGCGAGTGCCGTGGCATCGCGTGTGTTGCCGTGCATAAATAAATGTCAACGACATGCATAATTCTGCCCCGTTTATAGCAGCAGCTGCAATAATTTTTAATATTATTTCCAGGCTACATTAGTTTCCAATCAAATGGCTTCTTCGCCAACTCTTCGAGGGAACTTCGAATCAGAACTTCGAACGCTGGCAACGCTGCGACAGCATCGAAGGCAAACCGTTTGACGTCGCGTGGCGGACGGCGGCTGGCGGATGGCGGATGGCGGATGGCGGATGGAACGGCTTCGACTTCGACTACAACAAATAATGCGAAATTGTCAGCGAACATGGATTTGCACTTTCTCGCCACATAACTCGATGACAATAAAATATTCAACGAATGAGCAGCCCAACAAAAACGACCAGGACACAACAACAACGGACACAACTAAAACAACAACAACAACAACAGCAACAACAACGCCGTGGAGGAAGAAGAGTGACGTACAAAGTATAAAAAGTAATGTCGCGCAGTTTTGGAGACAAATGTAATAAATGTCAGCAAGCATTTTATGCAGTTTCAATACTACTCAAATGAGCCGCCAACACCGACACCACCATCAACACCACCACCACCACCAACACCAACAACAGCACAACACTAAATATTGCAAGTGCAACAAAGAAATTGTTTTTGCGACTCTTGTTGTCGCCGATGACAATTGGCGGTGGTGTTGCCACCTTGCGAATGCGGCTGAAGTGCACGTTTAAGCGGTTCGGCCGCACGATGCAGCTGACTTAAGTGGCAATCGCTGTTTTCGACGATCGACGAACGACGAACACATCGTCGATGCGAAAAGCTCTCACATCTGCCATCCTTCAATTTATACTTTTTAAAGCACAAAACTTATAAAACGGGACACTAGCAGAAACATGGAATCGCTTTGCAAGGAGAATCGCGCGAATACACGAACAAATCGAATACCATCGAGAAATTTACAAGCATGTCTGCGGGAACACATTAAAAGAAAAACGATGTTCGGGTAAAAAGTATACCCACAAAGGGAAATTATATCTTAAATGCGAGTAGTTTCAATAAAGATAGTAAAGGCAAAGACTGATCTGAAGATTAAAACTTCGAAACTTCGTGAAATAAATAAATTAATAATGGAAGAAGCCAAAGAATAGTTAGAGTTCTTCTCAGTTTCTCAGTATTCAATCATTGAATTTAGTTAAATAAGAACTGAAGGCACTACACGGGATCCCACGATCTTCTATTCTTTGTTCAGTTCGGAGATTTGATCCAGCGGGGTGAATCTGGGATCCGATATCGAGTAATGAATACAGTGAGCCGCAATGATGACACGATTTCCTTTTCGCTCCGTACAAATCGCTCGGCGGTTACGACCTCCAACGGAATATGCTCAAAATATCAACACCGTTTTTTACGCGCTCCTCGGATTTGGACAAATTTATGGCGTTCGGATTCCCGTCGTCGAAAATTGATGGCTCCCATAAAAACTGTGCAATCGTAAACCAGATCAAAGGCAGCTACAAATGAGCGACCGCGACCGCCTTCGAACGCTGTAATTCAGCATGCATTCAGTGCTGCCAACTGCAGATTTGTGGCTATTTAAGAACTGTAGTGAAATCGAGAAAAACTCCGAAAGAATCAAAGCGGCAGGAAAAAACTATTCTTAATTCTAAAACCAATAAAAACGGTATTTAAAAACAAGAGACAATTAAAAAATTTTAGTGGCTGCAGACAGCGGCGCCAGGGGAGGCAGCAGCAATGAAAAAATGAATTATAATAAAATAAATAAATCCAGTGTAAAAAACGAGGCAAGCAATAACAACAACAAATCAGTTTCATTTGATTTATTTCAGCAACTGCGGCAACATTTTGGAAATGCACGAAATTCGTTGAGTGAACGAAGCAACGCGAAGTCGAGTTGCGATGCGTCGCGGTCGCGGTCATCAGAGTCGGCGTTCCTCAGATCGGTGGCGGCATTTTGAATGTCACACTACAATAACAACAACAACAACAACAGCAACAACAACATGAACAATTTTTGAAGCATGCTCAACAAACGCATAACATAAATATTTAGAATTCAGTTTTGATTGAGCAACATGTTTCAAAGAAAAGCGAAAACGAATGAATTGAATGAAATAAAATTAAAAATGAGCAACAAAAGACAATAAAATACACAAAATATTTTACCAGTTATCCACGGCATTTTATCGAGCAATTAAACAACGACTTTTAATCAAGGAAATACATGCAAATAAAAGATGTACCAAATATTAAACAAACAAATAATAAAGACATCACAAAACATTATAAAAGTAAATGAAAAATCTTCGTATTTCCTCTTTGTTCAAGTGAATGTTTTGGGTTCTTTTCTATTATTGTCTAAATTGATTGTCGTGAAGGATTCGAGCCCTGAAATTGATTGAACGGGAAACGATTTCCATCGGAAGCGGAAAAACCAACCGACGTGAGAGTGATTCGATTATCTTCGAGCACCGAAATAATGACGGCGCCGTGAGTTAAGAGTTAAGAGCAACAGCAATAAAAACATCTGAAGCACCTGCAGCTGGATATAAAAAAGCTGCCAACACACACACGCACACGCACACCATCAACTCAACTTAATTTGAGTTGCGAGTGATAAAAATTTGAGAGGACGAAATCAACTCGCATCCATTGCGATAGCAGCATGGGGCGGAATGGAGCAGCTGCTGACTTCCCTCCAGCACCCCGGCCCCGGCCACGTCCCGGCCCCGGAGAACGTTCCCACATGCGTCCTCCATGAGTTGTCAGGTGGTATCTGGTGTCTTGCGGCGCCTCGCTCCGGCAGTGCAACAAATTCACTTGCTGATTGCAGCTCCAAGTTGGCAACAATTGCTGAAGTGTTGCTGTCAACTATTCAAAGCAGCAGCGCAGATAATTTATTTGGCTTCGCTTTTATTGAGATGCCTCCCATGTTAAAACATACAATATAAAAACTCCTCAACCAAACGATTTTTTCTAAATATTGCGCTATACTCGTTGTTGTCCTTGTGACAATCGACGTGCACAATGAGCCTTTATTCAAAATCTGTCAGGTGAGCATTTTAAAAGATAAATAAGTGCAGACGAAGATAAATAAATGAAGTTGAACACACATGAAGTAGTAGTAAGTAGATTATTGCTGTGTTTAGCCAGAAGCCAGGTCAACGAATCGATTTCGATCTGCGATCATTAATTGAATTTAATTTCTAGTCAAACTGCCAAAAGTGCAGCTCGGTCCCTCGGTCTCTCGGCGGGTTGTGTATCTGGGCCCCACATTTACTCGTATACTATATACGAGTACGACGCGTATGAAACGCAAACAAATCCTACTCAATTTCAGGATCCAATCTTAACGATTTCCGCTGCACGCTGTCCAAATTTATTGCTTTGTTGTCCAGTTTTATTGCGGCAACATATCGTCGCCGCGCTGTACTGCTCTCTGGGAGCCCTTCTGAGGGACCCCGGGCTTCGGTTGCAGCGCAGAAGCGTCGCTCGTTCGTTGATCGTCCGATCAGATGCATGCGACTTCGCGTCGCTGGAGATGGCTTCGGTGCGCATCAGTTAACAGCGACGACGATCTGGTGACGATGCCACACATCCTGAGCCACATCCATCCTCGACAGCAGCAGCAGTGCAGCTCCAGCGCCCCACGTCTGATGACCAGCGCAGCCTGATCGGGAGAGTCGCTGCGGTATGCTGCGCTTCCTCCACGCTGCAGATATGGATTTTTTCTACAATATATAAGTTGTTATTGTTATTGAGATCGTTCTTCGTTGTTGTTGTTCTTCGGTGGTGTTGTTGTTTTGCGGCGATTGAGATTTACACCCCGCGGAATAAAGTTGTCAGATGTTTTTATGATTTTCTTCCGTCAAGATAAAAATGCTAATGAGCAGCTCATCCTCTCCGCTGGTGCGCAATACAGACTCCATGGTAGTGTTTCACTCTTTCTTGGCTCTGACGGTGTTGACAACATTTCCGATGGTGTTGATGGTGTCGATGGTGTCGATGGTGCTGCCGATGCCGATGACGCCAGTATTTGTTCCGATTTAATCACTCGGGTGAAAGTTACACGTTATCTTGAAATAAACACGACCACTTGAGGAGTGCGAGGTGTGGGGTGGCGAGGAGGAACAGCTGCAGAGAGGGGGGAGTCTTTGATAGAAGTGTTTCGGTGCTCTCTTCCGGCGCTTTTTTGTTTAAACGATTTCATGCACTCAACTATACGAACTCCTTTCAGATCGCTTTATTTTTGTATAATTTTAAATGCAGTATAAACATTTGACGACTTTTAGATTGTGATAAAGTGTTATTACCAAAAGCAGCATTCAACAATAAAATTCTCCCTGAAACCAAGCACATAACTGTCACAAATGCTCTCGAGTCTTCTTACTCAAAATAACCCTTCAGAGACGCCCCACATCGACTCGGGGCAGCCAAAAATAGCTTCTCCACTGAAAAGTGCGAGCCGAAAGAGTTCCCGAACGGGTCTCTGCTGATGCCGAATCTAGAAGTTGGTCACTTCAGCTTCCAAGCCTCAAGAGGCTGGAGCAATGATGGCATAACAAAGTATTCGGTAACCGAGCATTTGACATCACCAGCTGCCAGTGTTTAGTAGCGCGTAGTTTATGGTGATGCACTTAAGTGCGTATTTATTTTTAAACAAGCAAACACACGAGTTCATAAGAATACGTCGCTTGCAGTTGTTGTTGCCGCCGCGTACCATTGAATTTGGCTGCTCTGTTGCCGTAGAGTGGCCGAGTGGCCTCGGAGGACTGACGACGTCACACAAGATGGGTGTGGGTCACCCATTGATGGGTGCCATAAATCTGGCTGCTATTTCCTGGGATGATGCGTGGACGCAGCCAACGGATTAAACGCACTCGATTGTTGATGTGCCCGCTGTGGCTTGTGACACGGCGTTGACAACTGCAACGTGACGCAGCGACGGCTCTTTAATGACTCATGCAAGGCACTTTGTACCGAGCAGATTCTCGCATTCCGTGAAAGTTGCATAGAAGCAGTGCTCAGCCGCAAAGTTATACGCACCACTTAGTCACTAAATCTGTGAGTGTTTTCATCGTGTCGGCCCCTGCATCCCTCCAGCAGATCCGCACAGACAGTCGTCGATCGTCGAGTGGCGCTCGCACTCGCTTCATTCGCCAGTGCAATTAATTCGCCGCACCGGGCTGCTGCAACGCCTCGAAGGATGCGCGTTAGCTGCACAGAAACCTAATTAATGGCTGCGCTCCTCCGGGTTTATCAGCGGGGCCGATCAGCGAGTCGATCAGGACGCCCGATAGTCGGCTCAGAGCCCTCGCTGCCGCGCAAAGATCGCAAACATCGTGTCGCAACGATACATCAGCTGATACGAGTTGCACTGCACATTCTTGCAAGTCGCAGTGATACTCGTAAATATGCAGTGTATGAAGCATCCGAGCGTCTTGCAGCTGGCAGTCGGGCGATCGCGTATCTCTGCGGTCGGACTTTCGGACTGATAAAAGGGATTTTTCGGCATGCGCACTTCGGAGAGCGCCCCCCCCCCAGAGGTGTACGCCCCCCGCTGCAGATCATCGCGCTTTCATGGCCACGCAAAAGCCGTGGCTACGAACGATCCTCTGCTCAACTCAGCACTAGAACATCAGCACATCCAAATTGATTCTATAATCAGTGGAAATGGCCTATAAAAAGCCCACTTCTGATAAGCTTGTAAAAAGCGCTCGTTTGCTGTGACGAGAACAGCCCTGGATATTATGTAGAGCCACAGATATTGCAACAAGTATCAAGCAGCTGAAATAGAAATGCAAATTCATAGTTTACTCGAAACTTATTCAAATTATACACGAAATTCGATAAAAAAACGGTTGAAATCGCTTTCAGACTATTTATCACTCAATTTGAGGAGATGCCATAAAATCAAATCGCTGTCTAAATTATAATAAATAACTAATAAAGATTAATTAATTGCGCTTGGGTGACAATGCGTGAGCTTTTTTAATGAATTCACTTTATTATCGAATCGTATCGATATCGTGAATGATCTGTGATTATGTTGGGATTCTGTAGGGTTTAATGATCGAATCCCAACGCTTCTTGTCTTAAAGTTGAAGCTGGACGCTGAGCTGTTGTTGTTGTGAAGCTGTATTTAAACAATGGCCAAAAATTCCAACCAAATTTCGAAACTGATTTGACAAGCAAAAACGTCTAAACACTTTATGGAGAATCTTTAAATTGGTTTTGTTTCGATTTGTTTAGTGCTCTCCGTATCGCTCTCTCTCTATCTCTCTCTCCATCTCTCTCTCTCTCTCTCTCCATCTCTCTGTTCAACTGAAGTCGAGATACGTACTCACAGAAGAGTTGAGTTGATTAATGAAGATCGCTTCGAAACTCAACATATTAATAGACATCTCCGTAGTATTCGCTTAATATCACTTCTAATGCGGAGCTCGTCTCTCATCCAAACGAGTGCCTCAAACAGACCGCGACCCTCGGATTCCTAGAAATCGGCCTCAGCCTTGAGTTCATTTAAATAATCGCCGAATTATGCAAAGAAATTTCCGAACAGATTCGGACTCAAATTAAAAGTTAATTAATTACATTTTAACAGAGCTGAATTTAAAACATGTTCTGATTAGAGTCCCATCCGAAAACAATGCCGACGCGAGTGTGAACGAGTTCCACTATTCTGCGTGCCCCATCAAATCGAATTCAAATCGAATCCCATTCAGTTCAGTCCAATTTAAGCCATTTCAACAGATCTACACACGTTTTAACCCGGCCAAGAGCACGCCTCGTCGTTGTGAACTCCTCCGAAGACGAGGGCCCAGAATAAGAATGAAACAGAGACAAGCGACGGAGGCAGCGTTTGGAGGAATTCCATTTGCAATATGTATGAAACCGTCTAAACACCGTGTTTATTTATCGTGATAGACCCGAAATCAAAAACACTCAAAAACTGGGCTTAATTAAAAAATATTAATGCTCGGAAGGTGGGGCCGGAGTGGCAGGGTCCGTCCGTGCCCTCCGAATGAAGATGAGTCAGTGGTAATTTCATTCTCCGCTGTTGACTTTATAGTATACCGTTTTATGGTGGCTCTCACTTTGGCTGGATTTCTTCGGCTTCGTTTTCCACTTTTTCACGTCTTTCTTCGACGGTTTCGTGTTTTTATTTGATGAATTTTGATTTATGACTTTTAAAACCGCCCTCCAATAAATCAGCTCGTAAATCGATTTCGGTCGAATGGACCAAAAATATTTAATGTCGTTGTCTGTGTTGTTGTTATTATCATCGCTTTTGATGTTATTCGTGTTGATGCAGCGACTTTAATGTGATGCGTATGCGTGTGTGTGTGTGTGTGTGTGTGTGAGCGTTTTAGCACAGTTTGGAAAGTGGTACCCGAACATTTCGGTTTTTAACAATAATTCATTTGTTGCCCGTCTCGGCTTTTGCGCCGTCTGCGGCATGCTGCTGCGAACCATTTCGGTTTCTTCCTGAAGGCGTTTTTGCCGAATTGATGGCTCCGAATCCATGGTCAAATAAAAGACTGCATCACAGTCAAAAGACTGCGAGTTTTGCAGGTTTTCGACTGATTCGATTAATGAATCAATGTTTGTTTTACATTCTGCCCCAACACAGAGATCGCGATGGGGCAATGAAATCGGTTTCGGTTGGTTCGCAGCCAAGAAATCAATTCTCGAGTTTCTAATTCGTGGGTTTCGTCCGGATTCCGGCTTAACGAGGCCGACAACTCCGCTGTCCACGAGTCCAAATGAAGCGACACGAATGCTTAAATTTGGGGAATTTTAAATGTATGTCCAACAACAAAACAAAAGCAACCAATAACAATAACAACAATAACAACAATAACAACAGCAACAACAACAATAGCAACACAGGACCAAACATTTTTCACCTTTAATTTTTTATTAAAACGACATCGTTGAACGTCAATTAAAATTCCGAAACAATTCATTTCTGTGTCGATGAAAAAACACACACCAGAAACCCTCTGAAGTGGTTGGGTGGGGGGGGAGGGGGGCCGAGAGGGGGAGGAAGGGTCTTTATTATTATTGCCTGTGATCTGAGAAATGTTTCTCGCGTAAAAAACATCCGCATCCGCATGCGATGCTCATTTAGGTGACACTCGATTACTTTCCGTATTTCGAAAACGCAGGCGACAGTTTTCGGGGTTCAAGCGGTCGCGCCTCCCCCCCTGCCACCCGTCGCTCGGTGGGGCAGCCATGAGGGCAGCCGCTTGTTTGCGCCACTTGCGTTGTGTTCGCACCTTTAAGTTGCTGCGTATCGCGCTTTTTTAGCCGCGCTTCGAAGCTGGCATTCAGCTTGAAGTTTCCTCACTTTGTTTGTTCCCTTTTGTTTTGATTCATATGATTATTTCGCCTTCTTTTATTTATATTTGGATGTTCCGTGGTGATAAAGTGGATGTTCAACACCAGCGGCTCCGGAAAAAACTGCTGCTCCTGCTGAGCGAACGCGGTCAGCTGCGGGACACGCTGCTGGGTTCGCCGCGTTGCTGCCGGCTTCAATTTGATTGCCGAAAATTCTTTAGAAGACTTCATAAGTTTTCGAGAGTGTGCCCCTCTCTTCCCCGATTGCCCTCAACTAAAGTGCACGAAACCCATCCACAAGAAGATGTGGTTGGAGAACCTTCGTCGTATCGCGGTAAAGTGGTACATTTGTCACTCACGTGCGCGCGCGTGTGTGTGTGTGTGTGTGTGTGTGCAACGGCGTCATGCTGATTTTTATTTGAATACGACTCTGACGCTTATCAACAAAAAATGTGTGATATCAAGCAATTCTAAATATATTAAGTGTGACAAGTGACATTTGTTGTTCCTCTGTCCAAAATGAAGACGAATGAACATTTGGACACCCTCTTTCGAGAACTTCAAGAAGCTTCAGAAGTTTAGATTCGATGTTTATTATTACATCTCTATTATTTATAAAGATTCTGGTATCTGGTATCATGAAAAAATCACCCCTTCGATTCCCTTTTTTGTTGCTGCCTTTAAAACAATACGAAACAAATTAGTTACCTCATAAATTAGTCGGTACTCAATAAATACGGTCCTTTGAAAGATCCAATAATTCAATTAAACTGGAGTCCTTTGTTGTTGCTTCCAGTGTGGCGTCCTTTTTTATACAACAGAACAGAGCAGAACGGAATTAAATAAAATCCGCACTCGTATCCTTAACTTTGAAAACTTCATCGGATTAGATGCGGTCTGCAACAACAACAACAACACACCATCGTCCCAGTTTCCAGCAGCAGCAACGGTTTTTGTTTTCTTTTTTTTTTTGTACTGAACCCTTTTTTGCGTGACCCCGGATGTCACAACATGGCTAAAAGTTTTGTGATCATTTCAGGACCAACTCGTGGTCCTGTTCGTGGGTCCAGCGAACGCCACAGGGATTTAGTTCGCAGTAGGAGCGAGAAACCTGAAATTGAATTTGAGGCTGCTTAACCAGCCATCGAACGGCAGCGGCTGAACTTCGCGCGGCCGTCACTTTAACGTCAAACTTCCGACCTGACTTTGGACATGCTTCGTGGAGCGGACGCCGAGCCGACCCACATCAAAACCGCTGCTCCAACAGAGTCCCAACAGAACGGAATCGGACAGTAGAAGGCAACGGTGTGGGAGGAGGAGGGGAGAGGGGGGGGGGGGGTTGTATTAACCAGAAGAGGGGACGTAGAATTGTTACAAGAATTATGGCCGAAAGAAATCAATTTATTAGCAAAACATTTTCCAGTCATTCGTTAAAGTTTTCCTGTCTGTTGTGATTTCGCAGAAGCCGAGCTCCCCAAAAATAAGGCTTCAACGAAAAACTTTGCCCGGGTTGGACTAAAAGAAGCCTAGCGAGAAAGCCTCCCCCTCCCCCCTTCCCCCCTTCCTCCCACCCCTCTTCAGGAACCAGCATGAGGCTTAGTATACAAACGCATGTTTTTAAGTTTTCCGTTTTGTTGTTGTTGTTTTTATACTTGATGCTCCTGATGCCAACTTTTCATTGATAAAACATTTTAATCAAATTTGCAGGTTAGAATTGTATTGTATGTATTTTGGCTTCGATTTTTATACTCGCCTTGTTGCGTTGTTGTCGTTGTTGTTGTTGTCGTTGTTGTTGTTGTTGTTGTTGTTGTTGTTGTTGTTGTTGTTGTGTACGTAGGTGTACTTTACGCCCGCCATCGAATTGAACTTCAAAAGAATCTTGCGCTCGAATTGAACTTCAGAAGTGGAAAATGTTTACGATTCGATGGGTTGGAAAGGAAGTCTTTTGAATCGATAGGATTTTAGGTGGGCTCATCTTTTTTTTTTTATATACAATGTAGTTTTTTTTTTTGGGTTGCAGGGTGGCGGACTGAAGAGTTCCGAGGCTCTTGACGGATGGTTTGTAATGGAAAAAAGGCATTGAATCAAAGTGGGACTGTTCTTGCACTTCCTTTCGCCATTTGGACCCAATTAATTTGTGCCCCAAAACGTTATTATTATTGATTGAGAGGACACTGCAATTAATCATGATTCAGATATCGTATAGTGATGTCCTAGAATCAGTAATGAGCACAAAACTCACGAATTCTGTCGATTGTTTTATGTATATGAGGACCCAGAAAGAGAGAGTATCCCGAAGCTGAAAGACCCTACACTCCTGTGGTTTGTATTGCAATCGAAAGAGTGGGCTGCCGCACGTATTTTTGGATGAGTATTTATGCATATACTGATCCTAGATGTATAGATATTCAATTATTTTGCTTAACTCGCTACCAAAAAAAAATGAACAAACGAAAGTCGTTTACACAGCATACTCTATAAAGTTGGGTGCACTACGCCCACTTTTTCTAGACGCACGTAGTTACTATTGATGCAGGATGCTTGTGAATTAAATGCTCTCCTCATAGTTGACTCCGATTCGCTGTTATACTGCCTTAATAAGGTATCGGAATAGATGGGGTATAAAAACGGATAGAGAGAGTGAAGTTATATTGTACACTTGATATTCGTAATGTAATGTTTCATAATTAAGAGCCTGTGATTTCTTAATCCGTTCTGCAACTGATTCAATGGGCACCGAGCAACGCGATTCAGAGACCATTTCTCACCGTTTCACAGACTTCTGTTCGGAAATACATAAAGAAAATTCAACGTTTAATCGAAGCGTCGAAGTGGTGGAATAGCAGAAGAATTAGAAAATTTAACGGGGTTTCCGAACCTTCAACGGACTCGAATTTCTAGCAAATGATGCATCAACACGCCACAGAATCCGAAGATCGAGCCTCCGATAAGCTTAATTCGACTTTAAACCGAATTCATTGTTAAGTTTACTAATTAAAATAAATGAAATTTTTACTGGAAACAACAGCAACAAAGCGAATGCCTAATAAACTCCATTACAACGCGGCTAACAGCGAACACGCCGCATGCCGCATGCCGCGCGCTGGCCGTTGCATCAGCTACAATTAAGGTTCGATTCCCAAACGAGCAGATATACGAAAGTTTCCCTAATTTTCCACTTCAGTTTCCAGCTCATCTTCACCGACTCTTTTTCACTTCGGTACGAAAGTCGTTGTTGTTGTTGTTGTTGTTGTTGTTGTTGTTGCTCCGACTGCCGCTGCTGCAACGCAATCGTTGTTGTTGTTAACATCGTGCAATCAACGCAGCAATTGTTGCAGCACTGATGCGGCGAGCGGCTCTCATGGAATCACACGGCGATCATGGAGCCAACACCGTCCTGGCACTCGGACCGACTTCAATGCGCTCCGCAGGTCCAAAGCTGTTGACGATATTTACGATAACGGCGCTGGGCTCTCGGCGACGTTGGCAATGTTGGCAATGTTGGCCACGACATACACGCCACGCTGTTGGCAGCAGTGACGCACAGTGCATTTGTTTTGTTGTTGTGCTCGATGTGCAGGTACGTAGGGGCATCATGGCTCTGGATCTGGTCGAATGGCCAAAATATAGAATACAAAATACTCGATCGCCGAGATTAGAGAAGATATGGTATTTTATTGACTTCGTTGTCATGATCTATTAAAAAACTGTGTCTTCATAAATTGAAGTTGTTCGATTTGATTGATTGTTTGATTGACTTCTTGACTGCTTGACTGCTTGACTGCTTGTGATCCTTGATTCTTGCGAAGTTCGAACTTAAATCATAAGATGAGTGGAAGCTGCATTCTACCTTCGTAATCCACGACTTCTGTCATCAGTGCATTCGTCACTCCCTCGGCTTCGAAGGACGCTCCATTAAAAAGAACGTGTCGTGGCCGATATCGAAGCGCGGCGACCATATCGAGTGTGTTCCGGCGAAGCACGAGCATGTCATCGCGCCCATCGTCGTTTTGCTCCGCCTGATTAAAAACCCACTCGCTTTAATCTTCGACTTAATCGATTTCTGCAGCGTATCTGCAACCTGCGAGCGGTGCTCATTAAGAACAAATTTCTACACTTTATATAGTCGTAAAATTCGGCACACCGGGACAAGAGGTGTACTCAAGTATGTCCCGCAGCCGGAGTCTGCGATGCCGACGAATGTGTGACCCAATTCTTCGTAGTCACCTCCAAGGTAACGATTTCATCTACAGAAGAGTCGAGCAGCCGCTGACATAAAATCATGGACACGTCAACCTGGTGCGAGCGGAGGAGGCGACGGCAGCAGAAGTGGAGATCAGTAGCCGATAAAGCTGGTGTTTCTGGTGTAGGGTAATATGAGAAGACGACACCGACTGGGAGAAGTCGCTGTTGCTGTAGCTGCTGCCGCTGATGATCATTACGGCGATGACAGCCGCCGCCGTCACCAACGTCGTCAGCACCAGCAGCAGCGCTTTGAAGAATGCGTTCAACTGCACGTGATCGCATGTGATCGCATCTGATCTTGCATTTTTGAGGTTCCTGTTTTTGTGGGGGTTGGCTGGCTTTATGAGTGAATTTTATACGCCTCGACATGATACTCACGAGAGCCATGATTAAAATTCAACTCTGTACGCACGATTTGATTTCGAATCTCGGGACTGTTCGATGATGTGATGTACGTATTGCTGTCGCTGTTCTGCTGGCTGTGTTCTTAAACAGTTTTTAATCAATCGATCGATCAGAGGAAAGCTCAGTGTTCAGCGTTGGAAGCAGAAGAAGAACGCTTCAAAATACACCGCGGCTGCGATGCTAGCCGACGCCATACCGATACCGCATCAGCGATCAGTTCGGATTCGCAGGTCGTCGATCGGTGCGACGAATACAGTCAGAGCAGAGTGTGTGCGCTGTGCTCCAGAATGCTTCCTTCATTAAGTTAAGAAGCTGTAACGACGGAACCGGGCCGCTGCTTAAGTGCAAGTCATTAAACCCGAGTTGATGCGAAGCGACACGCAACCGCGCACCTCCCGCCGCCGATCGGCGCGCTCTTCGGTGCCACACACAGAGGCTACTTAAATGATTCGGCCATGATTTGTTGAAACCTAGAAGAACATCCACAACCAGCAATAAAATGTTGTTGGCACTCATTACCATTCATTGAACACACTTGAGCCGGGTGCTGCGGCGGAGTGCTTCAAGTACGCTCCACTACGCACTGCGCACTACGCACTTCGCTGCCGCGTCTCTGCCTCTCTGTGCTGTCAGCACAAATGAAGAGTAATGATTTATTCAGTCAATAAATCAAAGAAATTGTTGAAAATTCATTTCCATCTGCTGAGCACCGCCTCGCCGCCAGCTGCTCATCAAGCATCGCGCAAAGCTTGAAGAACTTCAACGGAATTTAATTAAAACCCCCCAAAAAATGGGAGGGCTCCAAATGCGTTTGGATTTATTATTTTAATTTTGATTCGATTCGATTCGATGCAGCGAATTCGGATTTCAAGTCAGACATCCCGTCGCATGTCGAAATTAGAAAGCGAGGGGCAGAAACAAGCCAGCGAGTACGAAAATCAGTCTAGTCGACGGCACTGAAACAAACGTAATATAATACAGCACCGAGTCTATTTAAGGTAAAAGACCAGGCTTTCACGGTTCCAAACAGTTCAACGGATGAAATGAGCAAATCGGTCATTGATAACTTGACCATAAACACCGCACCGAGTTCAGTACCAATAAAGTCGACATCAACTAATACAGCGTGTTTTCTTATTCAATACATTCCCGAAATAGATAAGCTTTAATATCTTTTTAATATTATTAAATTCCTTTGAAATGTCGGTAAACTGGGTCTGAGTTCGCCTCGGATCTGAATTCGAGATAAGATCCAACCGAAGCAGAGTGGAAGGCGGACACAATCGAGCTGGGATCGGCACGAAATCGAGACCTGATCAGGATGAGATGCGAACAGAGCATTTAGAAGTATAAATCGAAGGTTAATGGAAAGTATGTTGTAAATAATGATCATGACGGAATCACAGACTGAGATCGAGGCAAGAACGAAACGCGGTGGAGAGAGAAGATCACCGCGACCATCAAGCGACCATGATAGAAGAATAGAAATCGACAGGTTTTCATCCAAATACTAGGCACATCAGTCAGCTGGTAAGTGATAAAGTGACGTCCACGAGGTGGACGTTTCGGGTGAAATGGTTTCTCTTCGATCAGCGGTTTCATGGTCATCATGGCTCCAGTCAAGTTGAAGTTCAGCAAATGAATAACAAGTTCCCAGACCGAACGGAATGCAATCGTGGATTTCGAAAGATGCACTTCGATGATTTCTGAGGGGGTTTTTGTCCCCTTTTTAGGCCCCTTTTAAATACGGATCTCGTAGCAACTGATATCAAATAAGAATCTGCGAAGAATGCAAACTGCAATCGAAATCATTAACGTCTTAATTATTTCCGCCATTTGTGACCGAGATATCAAAGAAATGGCCAGTGATTCAGCGAGGCAAACAAATTATTTCGTTATTTCATTCAGAGCTGAAGTGGGGCTGAAATCTGGTGGAGTGGATCCACAATCGCAGTGAAGAATGCGTATGCAAAGCAAACGAAGCGTTCGAGGGGAGGCTCAGAAGGGACGGAAGCGAGGGGGCAGGGAAGGACTGAAAGACGGTCTTACATACATACATACATATATCATGAACGAACAAATGGAAGAATTGTTGAAAAACACATCATCTCAAATTATGAATTATAACGCAATAATAAAAATAAACTAAGTGCAAGTACGAAAAATTAAGGCGAGCAACAACAACAGCTTTAACCCCATTTTTCTTGGACTTTATGTACGTTTTTTAGTACCTACTGAAGGGGAACTGCGACGGCGACTGAGACTGCGACTGCGACTGCGCCTTCAGCTGTCGGCGTTGGTCATAAAAATTTGTTCTTGGCGGATATTCAAATGGAATCACTCAGAATTATTGTGTATGAATTTAGAAAAGTACGAGAACGAACTATAACAACAACAACAACAACGACCACAATAACAATAATAGATGAATAAATCGTCGCTGTTGATTATATTGGATTACGATACAATGGCGAAAAGTGGGTACGTCCGACCGAAACGTGACTAGTCGAGGCATACTTTGCTGCCAAGCGAAGTGTAGCCGCATGCGGCACCAATTTCTCCCCTCAGAGGGGGGCGGGGTGGGAAGGTGATGACGATTTGGAGGACGCTCTTGGGATCTGAACTGCGTGTTCGCCATTGCGTCGATTCGAGGCTGTGAAAATGTAGGCGCGCCATCGTAACGGGGGGTGTTCGGGGGGCGCGGCGCGGACGGGACGGGAAGAGCGACGGCGCGCTGGTGTTGGTCAGTGAGGCAGCATCGCGCACCAAACCTGCTGCAGCTGCTGCTGCTGCTGCGTGTTGCTGTACATGCTCTGGATAAATTTAAACCATCGTCAACAAAGATTACGTAGTTGTTGCTGTTGTTGTTTTGTTGCCTCATTAATTTGTTGTTGGCGCTCATTTTAATTAAACTCACATCCAAGCCAAGCGCAGCACTATTTTCTTTCTTTCTCTTCTTCTTCTTCTTCTTTTCAATTCACCAAGTTTTCAGTTTACTTAACTTAAAAACTTGAGCCTCAGTTTATATTAATTTGTTGTTTTTGGTTTTACTTTTTGCGTCGTTTCGCGTCGTTTCGTTTCGTTTCGTTTCGTTTTGTTGCTTGTTGCTTGTTGCTGTTGTTGTTATTATTATTATTATTAATATTATTGTTGTTGTAGTACGAGTGTTACTCTTGTTTTCGTTGCTGGAATCATGTTGATGGTGCTGATGTGAATTGATGTGTGAACCACATGACGTGATACACGACGCCCAGTTGGATCATGCGGCCCGGTCGCGGCGCCTGCCGCCAGTGCTGCAAATAGCAACAAATTAGTACCACTTCGAGTCGCTGTTGTTGTTGTTGTTCTCGTGCTCTTCAATCTTCCTCTTGCGCTTGCCATCGATTGCGCAAGAAACAACCGAAACCGTAAAAAGAGATGCAGGCACGATTTGTTCCAATCATTAAAATTGAAACTACAATTAAAGAAATTTAATCTCTGCTGCGATAAGAATTTTTATTAATTTTCTTAGGCATTTCAATCTTTTATACTCATTCATCCAGTTTCAGCTTCATTAAAATGTCCATCAAACATCATTACGTTCACGTCTTCGTCTTCGTTGTCTTCTTCTTCTTCATCTTCGATGCTAACAGCATTAATTAAACTTTTTATGTCCTTTTAAACGTATTGTTTTTCATTTCGTCTTTTAAACCAACAAACAACAGACAAACAGAAAAAACCTCATTTAAACTCAGTTCATTTGTGTCTAAGACTGGGTTGTGTGTTGTGAAGGACCTTCAAATACCATTCAAATACAGAGGCCATTGTGTAGTGTTCTTTGCTGTACTACAACAACATTATTTGGGTGCCTTTGGTGGATGCACGTAGAGGATGTCACAAGACTCTTCGCACAACTCGAATAAATAAAAGCAATAAAATCTCGTGGTACCCTAATAAAACACACTACTAGACAAGGGATTCTGACTTTCTTCGTACGGTTGTCTGCTGACAATAAAGCGTATAATAATCACTCTGCGTAAATTTAAACACTTTGCGACATTTATACGCATTCAGCAGTGAAATAAGATGGACTGATGTACGGATAAACTGATAAGGAAACAAATGAATATAAACTCGAACAGATACAAAGACGCAGAATAGACACGGATGAAGACGGAGATGCGAGATGGGAGTTCTACCTGCGTACGGTAGAACAGATCCTCAAAATGCGGCCAGACGACAGGTGAAACGTCGAAACGTTCAGTCAAACTGCCAGAAAACAGATAAACTGCCAGAACAACAACAGCAGCATTTGATTCTCTGTCCTGCTGGTCAATTGTGTCCTTGCGAGAAATTCTACGAAGACGCAGGCAGTTCGCTCAAGAAACACGCTGAGCTAATGCAGTATAACGGACCTGACCCAGCGACTGGAGGTCGTTAGGTAACCGAAACTGTTCCTGTCCTGTTCCGCAACACATGGCTTAGAAATGAACTCAAAATCGTGACAATTCCAGGGTTTCTCCTGACGGCGAGGACTCACTTCACGAGGACCGGTTCTACGACGACATCCAGCTTCAATCCTTCGTCAAGAACAAGCATTCGCGACGCAACCTCCATCAAAATAGTCTCTATCTCGATGGGAGGCGAATAGATGACAGATGACAACAGATTTATGACTTTCAGCGTCACGGTTTTCTTCGAAGTATGTTCGAAGTCGTGGCAAAATGCGTTGGGTAACCATAACATTACTAATCTGCGGACGCTCTGTGGTTACAAGAAGTTGATGCGACACGGTGACGTGTCAGGGTCACATCCGAATGGGTCAGAAACACGTCCGAACACGTCAGTGTTTTCACTCTTTAAATTATTAAATCTTATTAATTAAATCTCAAATCTAAACTACATTTCTATCCACGAATCATTAACTCATTCAGCCAGTCATTTTATTCATTCGTTAATTCATTTTTAAATCGAATAACAGTTTTGAACTCCTGCCTTCGATGTGGTTTCTGGACTGATTTCGACGAGGCTCACTCTAACCAAACAAGGGGCCACACAGCGCCCATGTAACAGCCGGCGATTGACCCCAACAAAGGCGAAAAGTTAGAGTCGCAGTAGCAACCTCTTCACGCCAGCTGAAGAGGCACCAGAGAAGCACTCCAGCGTCTCGCAGTGGATGCCTCGTTAATTTGACGATAATTTAAGCTGCCTGATGAACACGATGACACGTTTGGGTCTCACACATGCCCCAACCAAATCAGTTCCAAGAATTGCCCAAAACATGCGGTCGCCAGGTACGCTTGAGTCGATCGCCTGCGTCAGCGTCGATCGCTATCAATAAATTTCATTGTCAGCTAAATAGTCAGCTTAATCACTTAAGTAGCCACTAAGCCATCTCGAAAGCGCCCAAGAAAGGGCCAACAGCGGCGGGGAACGCTACAAACCCAAAGCCTAAGTCAGAAATTAATTACGGAAGTCGTGTTGGTGTGTAGCGCGATCGGGTAGCAGGCCCCTGTGCCGTCGAATATCCACTTAAAGGGTTGTAAAACCGTCCTAACGACTGCCATCGATTTTGAATAATCGATATCCTCTGCTGAGAGACCCTTCTAAGGACGTGGAAACTAAACCGCGTTGTATTTGTTTCGGGCAAACGATCGCCGTCGCTTTCCTCCCTAAATCATAATGAACATTTTCTACATCATCATCGTCATTGAGTTCGTCATAAACTGCGACGTCATCCTTACTTTGTCCGACATTATCAGCGATTAATCTCATTCTAATTTCTGCTTCTCATGCTACTGCTGCTGCGTGGTTCGGCGGTAGCCTTGTTAAATATGCACCTAAAGCGGCTTCAGCGGCTTCAGGTCTCCGCTTCCGCTGCGGACAGCAGTTGGTCGGAGTGCTTCGGACAGGGTGCGCATGAGGCATGTATAGCATGTACGAGATACAGCTGGAGGTTTGTTTGGAAGGCGGTTCTTGTAGCGTAGTTGAATCGCTTCCACTTGCGGCCATTGAGAAGCAACACGATCCGTACAAATATGCCTAAAAGTTGCCAAATATTTATTCAGTTCCCAAGCAATTAAAGTCAATTGTTGCCGATCGATCGCTGTGGTGGCTGCAGTAGTCCTTGTGCACTACGTGGATGGACCTACGAAAATATTGATCAAGGAACTGAAGGGAAACGAAGACAAGTCTGCCAACTCTCGGTCGTAAATGACATTTCAGATTTATATATGTATGTGAATGTATAAAGAATTGCACAGTTCCTGGGTAGGAGGGAGACGGGGGGAGGACGACCACAGAGATCCATGAAGCGAGTGTGGTCCGGAACAGATCGATCCGTACTCAACGAATTGCGTATTCTAATGAAACAAATCGAAAGTGAATCTTTTGCAACCTGCAGATAAACCGCTCGCGGGCCGGTTTTGCTCTCGTGAGTGCGGCTGCGACTGCGAATGGCTTGAATTGGATTTGAATCAGAGAACCGGCAGAAAATCGCCTTAAATATTTTGCATTTACTTTAGTTTTCACAGTGTTTGCATTGCATTTATTGGCAAATAACTCTTATCGCCTGCATGTATCACTGGCATTAGCATAAGCGTAGCGCGAATTCTGGGCGCTGGGTACTTTTACAGTTATTATTTCGTTTTTGCTTTCTGCTTCTCGCTGTTTTCGTTTTCCTTCTGCGAGGCGGCTGTGGGGCGTCGGTTGTGTCTGCGGATCTATTAAACGTTCGCTTAGTTAATTTCGGCATGCGAAAGTTTTACGTTCCGACTACGAAATGCCAATGCAAGGCAACGACAACAACAACAACAACGCCAGCATCTCTATCGGCAGCTCAGTCGGATCGCATGGATCGGCACAGGATCGCATGCAGTCAAAATGACTGCAGGAAATCTAAGAGATATGAATACTCGGTACGCGGCACTCTTGCCGAATGTTGCGAGTATTCGTTGGACGCAGCTAAGCGCGAGGCCAGGCTGCCACTCTAGCCGACTCGCTGGCAGACTCGCCGGCTGGCCGAACTCCACGCGTTGTCTGGTAACAAAGGCGGCGGTTTGTAGCGGCGGCCGGCTACGCCTGAGGTTGGAGGTCTCTCTTCGCATCTCACAGCCACAGCGATTGCAAAATCTTACAAAACGAAGCTTTTTTCCTTCCTCTCCATCATCTTTTCCTTCTGCGTTTTTGCTTAGTTTCGAATTTATAACCTCTAATCACATGTTACATCTCTCTGCGGTTTCTTGGGTGCTGCTCTGCTGCCTCCCAAGCGTCCCGCGCTCAAGCCGCGTATTCGGTGAAAGTATTTCGAATGCGCAACAAGTGTCGTTTCACTTGTGTTTGTTGTTGTTTTCGTTGAGGGGTTTTCTTTGATAGCCAAATGAAAAAACCCACCTATTTAACATTATAGAGTCGTTGAGGGGCCATCAAATCTTCGAATGTAGCAAAAACAAAGAAATTCCAAGAGATTCGTAAAAATTACCGGAGTTGACCGAATCGTTGGCCGAAATCTTTGGCTCATTATGTGGCCCAATTGATGGTATTTTTCCCAGTTCTGTTTTGTGTTTCATAAAATAGCCGACGAGTTTAAAAGTAGGCAAAAATAATGGTAAAGAGACATGCGACACATATTTTGTGTAATTCAATATACAATATACCATATAAATCGTGAAACCACTCTTAAAGTTTCCAAAAATTTAAGTGACAATCTTCTTGCCCACCCTCTGGGCAGCACTCCACGCAGAGTGGCTGAAATAATTCCAGGCTCTCTATGACAGTGCAACCGTGGACAGGAAGTGGCCACTTCGGTGTCGCCCAGCAGCGTCTTCGTCGTCGGTCGGCGTGGTGCACGCTGTCTGAAGTGATGATTGTCAGCGTCAATGTCGTTAACGCCGTGCCTACCGTCTGGTCGCTGCAGTCATCATCGTCGACGTACTCGCATCCTCTTCAGCGAGGCTCAAGTGCAGTTCGCCACTTGAAGTGCACCTTCTTGGCTTCTCCCGCCCTCCGAGATGTTGTTGTTCTTGTTACTTTCGGTCTCCTTTCTCCCTCCCTCCCTTTTTTCTCATAATCGTAAAACAAACAAACGTTGGCAGCAGCGTCGAAGAAGAGAACGAATTTGGTAAAAAATTATGAAAAGAAATGCGATTCATTTTTCGAAGGGTTTGTTTGTTGCTGTTGAAAAAATCACCCGCGAGGGTAAATTATGTTGTTTTTTGTTTGATTTGGTTTCGGCTTTGGGCTGGGGTGACTTTTCCTAAGCAACCTAAAGCAAGTCCTGCTGCTTTGCTAGGTGAGCGATGGCTGTTCGTGGGTGCAGCAGCTATCGGAGCCGTCAGCAACGCATTCATGTTGCTCGCCACCGCAACAAGTGTCAAGAGGCTCCGTCGAAACAGAAGACTCGTCAGTGAGTCCGAGTGTGTTCGCCGTCATGATGTTTGACAGCTCTGACAGCGACACGTCTGCAGGGAGACAGACAGTCGCTTGGACAAACAGTCAGTCAAGCAGTCGCTAAGCTGTCGTCTTTGGTTTGTTTGCCTCTTGCTGGCTTGATTGCGCTTCCGTAGAACCACTTGAAGAAACTACGTATTTGTTGAGTACTTATTGAGTGCCGATTTGAACAAATGTAACCATTTCGTTAATTTATGCGTTTCTATTGATTTTGTTCTTCTATTTCTCGGGCCCTCGCTGGAGTGATCAGCACTTTTATTATACTTCAGAACTCATTTGAAAACAGATGGTTAAGAAAAGGAGTTCAGCGAAGTAAAACTACGAGCATTGGAAACTACACATGCGAGTGTATTGACGAGTACCAACTACGGTCAAAATAGTCAGTGAAATAAATTAAGTGGATCCTTCTTTGCATTCTTTCAAACGCAGACTTGAGATGGCTGCATTCGATATTAAAACGACTTCCTTTTCGAATCCATTAAATCCAAACCCTGTTGAGACATTGAGACAGACAGACCACAAGCTAGAATACAAACAGGTAAACGGAGCGCTACACATGGTCAGGGTCGATTCGGTGGAAGCGTAAAGAAAGAAAAAAAGAAAGAAAGAAGGGATATCGGGGAGTTTCGGCGAATCGAATGATCTGCACGAATTTAAATGCGAAATCAGGCTAAAAGAAGATCACTCCACTGTTTTCGAAGAAAATACTTCCCGAAATACAGCCAGACAGACGGTAGACATCCATCAACAAATGATACATACGAGTATGTAGAAGGAAGAAAGACCCGATGTTGATACAGACTCATATTGATTCCTTCTCTCCAAATATGCGGTATCTGTCCACTTGTTGTTGTAATGGTAATGTCCAAGAGTCCCAAAGGTCATGTATGCTAACCTCTCCATCGTAGAGTCCGAAATAGAGTGGGTATGCAAATTTTTCACCGCACCAAATTAATGAGGCATAAAAATGCAGTAAAACAAGATCGGAATTCTTTCTTTTAATTTGAATTATATTCCTATTAAGAAAGAGATGGCTATAAAAAATCTAGAAACGGCTCACGGGCCGCAGCAGGCGCATAAAATTAAATGCATTCTTCAAAGCGGTTACCGGGGAGCCGATCAAGCGCGAAAGACGACTCCGAAACGACGCTACGACGCTGCGACGCACATCTGCAGTGCGACGCGACGCGGTGCGGTGCGGTGCGGTGCGACGAAGCTCGATCGCATTAAAGACTGAATTTATTTCTCCCACGATCGTAAGTGGTGCTTAGTATTTACGTAAAGCGCAATACGAGTTCATGCATTGTTTATTAGTATTATTATTGTTTCTATTATTATTGTTTTCATTGTAAATATTTATGCTGGATCGAATGGCCGGCTTTTATAGCGGCGACTGTTTTTTATTTTCGCACCTTCGAGTTTGAATTCTTTTTTCTCTTTTTTTGCTTTCTGTACCCGCCTGAAAGTGTATCTACATTTTTGGGTATCTATAGTAATTAAATGTTAAAAGTCATCAATTCTTTAAGCAGCACAGCGTTGATTTGCAAATAAATAAATAAACTCGGCTTAAGATTAATTCGATTAACAACAAATATTTTATTTTATGGAAAAGAACAACGACACACATCCACGCCACGATCAACAAAAGCAACTGTATAAAAAGCCACCATGTTCGAATCTTTTTTGGCAATAAAAACATGGTCCGTTTTTTCTTTTTACGGCTTTGACCGGAGCTTCTTCTTGAGGTTCGTAATATTAAATATTTTACGCAACGAACACGCATTTTTGTAGGTTTTTCGGATGTTTATCTTGACGTGTTGACGTGTGATGTCTTTTGTGGTTTCGGTTGTGTACCTATTTTTTAGGTACTCTGCTCTGCTGTTTCGCAATTAAATTTTAAGTACTTTTTTATGTGTTTAACATCTCTCATTCCATAGATTCGCTATCAGAAAAAACCTTTGGAAGTGAAATGTTTTTGTATGTTTGAGAGAAATTCATGATGGAATTCGCAAAAGAAATCTTTTTTCCCTTAAGCGAAACCTCTTAAGGTGTCATTTGAATACATACATATATCACCGTCGCTGAAACACTATGAGTCAGAATTCTCTGGTCATAATCAAGAGTCATACGGAAAGTGTCGGTGTTGAGTCCACTGAACCATAGCGGTACTGCCAAAGATGCTAGAGATATCTTTAGTCTGAGTATTGTTATTGTAGACTATCTGAGCACAACATCTCACATTCTTATATAAAAATAATTCTGAAAATCAGGCAGCAAAGACCAGGAAAAAAACTGTCAATAGTCTTTCCGAGGTGTCACTTCCGAGCTTGCGTTTTAATCAAGGCATCCAGTTAAAACACGGACCTGACCTAAACTTAAACTCAACTCAGCAACTTTAACCGTTTTTTCTAAACTGCGATCCTTTTTCAAGTAAAATAATATTGAAAAACTTTAAACTAAACTGCAATCCTTTTTCAAGTAAAATAATATTGAAAAACTTTATAATATTTTTGTAATAATTTTCGATTTTTATTATATGTATTGTTTTTGAGAGTTTTCTATTCATAGTGTTTATTTGCAACTTATAGAAATAACAAAAATTGAACGACTGCTTATTCTGTCGCTCTAACGCATGGTTACGTCGCTTTCTAACGCATGGTTACGAAAAGTCAACCTTAACTCGTTAGTCGATTCGTGGCTTATTCTAAAAGTACTAACTAGCTACAACTGAACCCAAGGCAAAAGTCTAAAGCTTAGAAATAAGTCCTCATTACGGAATATTTACAAGCGGACGGGGCGGTCCTAGCGAACGGCAGCTTACAATAATAGTCAGTCAGTCTGTAAGGATAAACGAAATGGCTGATCTGCGATCTGCGGATCTGCTGATTTCTGTTGCGTCGCCGTCGACAAGCCCTCGAATTTGTGCAAGTGTTGGCTGTGGTTACAAGTTCGAGGATGCAGTCGTTGTGCGACGAGGCGTTCATGCTTTTCACTAAGTGTGTAACTACAGTAGATATGGCTATTTTAGGAAGTTTTCGCTTAACTATAATAATATTAAGTACAAATCAATGAGAGACGAGTGCAAAATAATACTTGATGCTGGAAAATATTTACAATGTCGCGTTGTTTGCTTCGTCTTTTTTGCTTAACTTACTATAAGTGAGTACGGTTGTGTTTAACTTGAGCACAGCGGGCGTATATACAGAGTGTTCGCTGCTTGCATGACTTTTATGACTTATAACTACATAACTAGAGCTATTTAACAATACGGTTGCTTCTCTGCGATCGTCTTAGTTTTACACATTGTAATACTCATAACTTTATATATCACATTATTTTAGAAATTATCTTATCTTATAGTGTATCCTTTCTGCGACCTGCTTCTTTCTTAAGCTATTTTTCGCTATGTACAAACTTTTTGCTTGAAATAGTGGAATGTTTTAATGTTCAGCAGCTGAGTTCACGTTGCTCGGGAACCTGGTCGTAGAACTCCAGCCGTTTATTGTGTCTCGCTCGTCGTTGTCACTTCTTTGATTAAACTATAATGCATTTTTCAGTGGCACCAAAAATCAGTTTTTAGCATTTTTTCTAATACTTTCGAATGGCTGTTTTTGTTCAATTTTTTATTTGCTCGATTTTACCTGTTTTCATTGGATTCTTGCCATAAGCAAAAATAAAAAGACTCGGTTTAGTTTTCTGCTTTCTGTTCTCCTTCTTTTCGCTCTTAACTGCTTTTTGTGTCGTCACACAAGCGAATTAAGTGATTTTGCAAGCTGCTGTTGCTGTGTTTGTCTGCCTGCCTGCCCGACCGTCCGTCCGGCTGCAGCTCAGAGTCGCCCATCTTGTTGCTGTCTGCGTTTTGTGGCCTCTTCTGCGACTTGGCTTTTGTGGCCGTTGTTGTTGGCAAAACCTCTCGCATGCAACAGCAATTTTCAACATGTTTTTGCCCTTATTTTTTGCTTATATTCTTTTCATCAAAATCACTGTCGTTTTTAAAGACGGCAGGAAATTTCGAGCAACAGCGACAGCAATAACAATGCAACAAACATGCAACAAGCTGATCGTCCGATCTGCCACTCGATACCAAAATCAGAAGACTTGCTGCAACTCATTTGCATTTCGGCTGATTTGTTGTAGTTGCTGCTCTGCTCTGCTCTGCTTGTTGTTGTGTTTGTTGTTGTCGTCGAGCAGCAAGAGGTTCTTTATTATTATGGCTTTTGTCTCGGTTTTCTGAACATGATATGAACGTGGCACCAAAAACCGTTCACTGACGAGCTCTCGAGGCCCCTCTTGTGGAGCTCGCTGAGCAGTCCGCCTGCTGCTGCAACCTGACGAGATTCTGCTAAACACGCTACGCTTGCTTGTGACTTTTGTTGCGTCTGCTTCCATGCTTCCATGCTTCCACGTAAGTCGAGTTGCTGGCGGAGACACGAAGAAAAGACAACTGAATTTTTGAAATGTTGAACGCCACGACTTGCTTCAATGTCATCGTATTCTGCGGCACAGAAATGGCGTTGTTGTTAAGAAGTGATCCCAAAGAAGTGACAACAAACACTCTGTCCCACTTGGGCGTTTATATGTGCACCGCCACTGTGCGGCTCGAACTTGTCGAGCCACCCGCTGATGACTGCGTCGTCGTTGTCGCGTTGCTGCTTCGGGGACTCGGACAGGGCGGCAGCGGCAAACTCTGATGCTGTATGCTGCCGCTGGTGGATGTGGGTAGCATTTGTTGCTGCGTCGAGCCGACTGGCCCCTGACATGTCATCATTGTCGCCTGTTGCTGCTGCTGCTGATTGGCGCTGTTGTTTCGATTGTGATTCTGGCGGCTGCCGTTTATGTTGTGATGCATTTGCGAGCGGAAACTAGCGTGCTGCAGATGGTGCTGCTGCAGCTGTTGCTGGGGATGCATGTGGTGCAGGTGGTGCTGCTGCAGATGGTGATGGTGCGGCACAATCGGCACATGGACGCCGACGCCGCTGCAGTGCACACCGCCGCCGCCAATGGCTCGGGGTCGCCGCTGATTGTTGGGCACGTCGGGCAGCGCAAAGCGCAGCTTCTCCCAGAACAACTTGTCGCCCCACTGCAGATACGTGTTGGTCTTCAGATAGAGCCGTAGATCAGGGTCGAGCTCCTTCTGCGGCACCTCGCCCAGCACTATCACGATCAGACGACGTCGCCGATCGCGCAGCACCGACTGATGCGCCGATTTGAACTCGAAGCGGCACCACTCCGACTTAATGAAGTTCTCGGACAGCACCATTATAGTGCGACGCGACGAGTCGATGGCTTGCACGATGGTGTCGGCGATGTAGCCACCCACCGGGAAGTCGCGGTGGTGCAGACACAGCTTGTAGCGCGTGTCGCCCTGCTCGAGCAGCGGCGCGAGCTCCTCGCCCACAAACGCCTCGTCCTTGGAACTGTACGAGATGAAGGCGTCGAACAGCTTCTCGCGCTCGTTCTTATCGACGTCCTTGTTGGCATTGTAGAAGAGCCGTATGCCGAAACGGGAGTGGCACCAGACGCGCATCTCTTGCCGGAAGATGAACACCAGCAACGTACAGATGATGACGAACACGAAGCCGGTCAGTATGGCCACCAGAATGGGCACGTAATCGTGCATGGGTGGCTGCGACAGGATCATCTTCGTCGAGGTCATATTGCCGTGCAGGATGATGTTGTCGTTGATGTCGTCGATGATGTCTTTTCCGTTGAGCGGACCATGGTTGCCCAGAACACTGGGCAGTGTGCCACACGCCATCAGGCTGGCGCCATCGCTGTTCGATTCACTGCTGGGATAGATCGAGAACTGCTCGACTAGCTGCGTGCTGCTCGTCGTGGCATTCAAGCCCACGGTGCCATTGCTACCGGCCAATGCGGCACACCTCAGCTTCTGGCGATCTTGCACGGCGTCGTGCTGGTTGATGTAGTCGCGGAACTTGTCGATGAAGGCGCAGTTGCATGACCACGAGTTTCCGGCCAGACGCAGTTCGTTGAGGTATGGCGGCAAGAAGCTCCAGACGGCGAAGTCCGTGATCAGATTGTGATCGAGTCGCAGGATCTTCAGATGGTAGAGATGCGTGAAGGTCAGCGTGTCGATGGAGGCGATGGCGTTGTGCTGCAAATACAACTCCTGCAAGTTGTCCAGCCCCTGAAACTCGTTGCCATTCAGGCGGCGTAGGCTGTTGTGGTTCAGCTGCAGCACCTCCAACTCGAGCAGACCGTAGAAAGTGCGGTTGTGCACGGTCTCAATGCGCGAGTGGTTCAGATGCAGCACCTTGAGGCGCTTGCGGCCAATGAAGGCGTGGCTGGACAGTTCCTTGAAGTTGTTGCCGTCCAAGTACAGCTGCGTGGAGTCCATTGGTATGTGCGCGGGCAGCTCGCGGTCGTATCCGGAACGCGAGCAGTCGACGACATTCGAGGTCCACGACTGATCGTGGTAGCAGGCGCAACGATCGGGACACTCCATCTTGCAGTCGCAGGCGTAGAAGTCGCAGCAGTGACACAGCGCGAAGCAGTGCGCCTCGTACTTGCAGAGGAACTCGTTGGATTTGGCCTCGATGAGCGGCACATGCGTCTTGCCGCGTGCGTAGCTCAACTTGCAGTAGATTTGATCCAGATCCATGAGCTGTGGCTGCGTGCGTGACTCAGTGGTAATCTTCTGCAGCCAGTCGAGATTGCAATCACACTGGAAGGGGTTGTGTCCGATGTAAAACTCGGGGATGTCCTTGTCGTCTGGTATGGGCGAGAGCCGCAAGGCATTCGGCTCCAACGTAGTGAGCTTGTTGCGAATGAGGTCGACACGGGTCAGGTTCGGCTTCTTGAAGAAGGTGTACGGTTGTATTTTGCTGATCAGGTTGTCGTTCAAGTAGAGGGTCTCCACACTGTTCGGAATGGAACTGGCTGTGATCTCGCTGAGCAGATTGTTGCTGGCGTCGAAGGTGCTCAGACTCAACTCATTCTCGATCTCGAAATAGTTTCCCAGCTGAGTGATTCGGTTAGCACGCACGTCCAGCCACTGCAGTCCCGTGGGTATGTGCGAGTAGTCGAACTTCTCCAGGCGGTTGTCCGATATATTGAGCCACACCAGGTTGGGCAGCTCGGTGAAGAGGCCCGCAATGTTCTTGAGGTGGTTGCCATCCAGACGTATCGCTTGCAGCTGCGTGTTGCGATGCAGTGCGCCCGCTTCGATGCCCTTGATTTTGTTGCCCGACAGATTGAGTATTTGCAGCGATGTCATGCGATCGAACACGCCGCGGCGTATGAAGTCGATCGAGTTCTCTGTCAAACGCAAGCCGTACAGGTTGCCCATGGCGGATATGGAACTGTTCTCAATGCTGGTTATGAGATTCTCGCCCATGTCGAGCGTTTTCAGCAGCGGCACGTAGCTCAGGGCATCCGGCAGTGACGGCAGCTTGTTGCCATTTAAGTGCAAGTCCTGTATGCTGGAGCAGTTTTTGAAGGCCTGCACGTCAATCTTACTGATGCGGTTGTAGTCCAGGCTGAGCACCAGAATGCCAAACAAGCCGCGGAAGGTGTTGCCTCCGATGGTCGAAATGCGGTTGTTGGACAAGATCAGCGTGTGCAAGTTGGTCAGATCCACAAAGGCGCCATCGGGTATGTGGTCGATGTAGTTCTCCTCCAGCTTCAGAATCTGTAGACTCGAAAGCGAGCGAAAAATGCTCGCCTCCAGCTTGCTGATCTTGTTGGCGGACAGGTCGAGCAGCACCAGGCGTTTGAGGCCCACGAAAGTAGCCGCATTCACCCACTGCGAGTTCAGCTCATTGGCAGACATGTCAAGCACGAGCAGATCAGCCAAATCGCTGAACAGGCCAGGCGCCAGGACGTTGATGCTGTTGTTCTTTAGGTAGATTTCCTTAACGTATTTCGCTTCAGCAAACAACTCGGGTGGAAGTGACGTCAGCCGGTTTTCGGACAGATCGATGACGGACAGCGACATGAGCCCCTCGAAAGCACGATCCGCAATGAAATTCATGCCGTTGCGCGCCAAGTTCAGGGTGCTCAAGCGGCCCAACGCAGAAAATATAGCCGAGGGCAGCTGGGCCAGCTTGTTGGAGCTCAGGTCCAGGTGTGTCAGAGTCGAGCCGCAGATGCGCGACTTGCGTGTGCTCAGCGAGGCGCTGAAGTGGAAGTTGCCAATGTCCTGTATTTCGTTGTGCGAGATGTTCAGATGCTGCAGCACCTTGAGCGGGCAGATCATGCCGTCTGGAATCAGCCAGATATTGTTCAGGCTCAGATCCAATCGGTCGAGCTGCCGGAACTCGTTGAAGCTGGTCGAAGCGATGTCGAGCGACATGGTGGACCAGTCGGAGTTGTGCGTGCGAATGGTCAGATTGCGCAGGTCTTGCAGGCCGCGGAATGAGCCCTCTGTGAGGTTGCCCAGCTTGCAGTATTCGATCGTAAGAGCGCGCAGTTCGACCAGCGAGCGGAAGCTGTCGGGCGAGAGAGTGCTCTGGAAGAAGAGGGCGTCGTTGCACTCGAGCCGCAGGCGGATCGTGTTTTGCGGCTGTATCACGCTGAAGTTGGTGTTTTCTAGTTCCGAGTTGATGGTGCGCAGATGGCAGACGAGCGTGATGTCCGCCTCGCTGGTGCCGGACCAGCGACACTCGTCCGGAGCTTGATAGAGCACGGTTTTGCTCAGTGCGGCACCGAGTATCGGGATTATGAAGATGATGAGAACCGAGAGGATGGTTTTCGAAATCAGAGCCATGGTGGACATGATTTTTCCGACTTAAGTGAGTCGATTTGTTTGGGTTCTATGATGGTATTCGGCAAGAGCCTTTTATCACTGATATTCGCGTTTCTTACTGCGATTGCTTATTTAGACACGGGTACTTTTATTTTTTTTCATTTTTATGAATTTTTCGAAATGAAAATCCTCAAACACTTGAGACCACTAACTCTGGATTCTTCATTTTTGTTTTCGAATTTTTTTCACCGCGAGAATATTTAATATTTTGTGACAAAAGACGAAACACGTAACCGTAATCCAGCTGGGTGCTTTTAGAATACGAACGTTGCGAGTCTTTCCGAAGGGTTTCGATTCAAAGTAGATCTTTGCAAGAAAATTTTATAAATTCTTCCAAGTTCACTGTAAGTAGTTTAAATTCTTCCGACGCGCGCTGTTCCACGTGCGATCTACTCGAACTCTTCTCATAAACTGTTTGCTCTGATGCGGTCGCTCGCCCAGCTAACCATTTGTAGAGGCTTCTTCGATCTCTTCTTGGCTTGTTTGGGCTGCTTGCTGAGTACTCAGTGAACATGCAACGTGAGACGGTACGGTTTCTAGATAACCAAGTTCAGGCTGGTCTTTATGGCTAAGCCTCAGAAACAACAACAACTGCAAGAAGAAATGTGTGTTGCCTTGACGGTTTGTGTAAGAAGAGTGCGACAAAGTAGAGAAAATGTGAGCAGGAGAACGAGTGCGGGGAGAGAGACCAGCAGCAGAATAGGAAAAACAACCACTATTGCATCCAATCAAACATGGAAGCACTGAACAAGTTGAACAAGTTTAGAGCTGGTTTTCTGGCTTGTTTGTGAGAGGATTACGAGGATTTGGCCTCTCTCGTATTTTGTTGAGAGGCCAAATCTAGAGATCGGTACCAAAACTAGTCCAGTCCAGTGGATGAGTTTCAAGAGCGGGTACAGAGTAGGCAGTTCAGAGGACAGACATTATTTATGTGCTTGTCTCAACTTCTTTCTTGAATTTGAGTTTCTGTGATGAGAGTTCTTAGAAGAGATCTCCGTAAATCTTGCGTTACTTGTCTGGATGAAGAGATTTACTCGTGGCTATGTACCTCAGGTAGAGTTTATGTAGGTAAAATATAACTAGTTACTTTTTTTTGGACCTGCTATTATGAAGCCTAAAAACAACAGTAAAATCAAATGAAGAGAGAGCGTTGTTTTTCATGTCACACAGCTGATTGAGTCTCTCGGAGTACAGTATGAGCTCCCTTTCAAACTAACCCGTTTCTCTCTCTAAGCAAATTTTATGCAAATAGAAATCAACTCATGTTTATTAAAACACCTCAAAAGCTGGATGAAGTATTGTGAATACTTTATTTTTCCTTAAAAACTTGAAACATAAACATGAACAGAGTTACGGACTTTTCTGGGAATAAATAGAAGAATATTTTTAAAGCAGTTCATTCTGTTTACACCAACTATAATTTAGTATCGATCTTGTTCTGGATTCGCTCCTGAAGAGAGGGAGAGACAGAGAGAAAGTGAGAAGTGGTGGGTTTTAAGAGAAAACCAAATAGTTAAGAGATGAGTTTGTCGATTTCATGCAGTACACTCTTCAAATAGTAGAGAATCTTTATTGAGAAGTATCTGGGAGCACGAATGATCTTAAAATTTGGGCAACTCGAATAAAAGCAACCAACTGAGAACCAGTTTGAATTACATATTTTGCAATGTGCGAAGAGAGTGCTTCCAAGAGAGAGTTAATTTTATCTGATTTCTCCTGAGAAACATACTTTGTCTTGATTCCAAGGGCTCTTTATTTCTATTAAATAAAAATAATCCATTTTCAATACTGAATCATGTACATAATAAAAAACATTTTGAATTAAAAACCAAGAATTATTATGTTTGAAGTACTAACCAGAAAGAGTGTTAACTTCGGCCTGGCCGAAGTTCATATACCCTACACACGTTTACTTAAAAATTAGGTGTGGCAATCGTCTAATTTGTTTCCTTTTCAATCTCAAATAGCCTGTGACGAATATTCATGCCAAATTTGATGAAAAGATCTCTATTCGTTCTCCTGTAATCGAGTTTTATTTAATTAGTGGGCGGACCACGCCCATTTTTGGTAGTCTGTTTTGGTCAAAGATAGTTGATTTGTGAATAAAATTTCAACCTCAAATTCATATTACGAGCTGATAAATTGAGCTATAAGCATGGATGAGTTTATATTCACTATAAAAAGTAGGCGTGGTAATGGTCCGATTTTGCCCATTTTCAATAGCGATGAGTTTCTGATGATAAATAATATTCATGCCAAATTTGATGAAAATATCTCTATTCGTTCTCCTGTAATCGAGTTTTATTTAATTAGTGGGCGGACCACGCCCATTTTTGGTGATCTGTTTTGGTCAGAGACAATGGACTTCTGGACAAAATTTCAACCCCAAATTCGTTCTACAAGCTAAGAAACTTTGCTATAAGCATGGATGAATTTATATTCACTATAAAAAGTAGGCGTGGTAATGGTCCGATTTTGCCCATTTTCAATAGCGATGAGTTTCTAGCGATAGACAATATTCGTGCCAAGTTTCATGAAGATATCTCTATTCGTTCTCTTGTAATCGTGATTTCCACAGACAGACAGACAGACAGACAGACAGACAGACAGACAGACAGACGGACATGGCTAAATCGACTCAGGAGGTCACGCTGATCAAGAATATATATACTTTTCTATACCTGTCACGCCTCCTTTAATGCGTTACAAACGGAAGCAGTAAGTGAATATACCCTATTCACTTCGTGTGTAGGGTATAAAAACAATCCATTCATTTTTAATGTTTCTATAGACATTAAAGTATCTTCGAGAAAATATACAGTAAGCAGCTTTAGCATTTCATTATTAGATACTTTCTACATGAATGAGTGAGTGTTTTATACTCTACTATTAACTAATACAAAAAGAGAGCAAACAGATTTCCAGATAAATACTTGTTTTTGGAAAGCCTTTGAAAAGTAGATGGAAATGCGAGTTGAAGTTTTATTTTTTAAATCTTTATGTAAATTGAATACATTTTCACTGCTGCCATCAAGTAACTTTTACTTGATATCGTAACAGTGGCAGCCATAAGAAGGAGCGCCCACTACGTTACGTTACGTCACGACTAACCAAGCGTTAAGTTGGAATTATATTCAGTTACAATTACAACAGTACGTTTACAAAAAACAACCAAATGTGACCGAGTGATTTTCATATAAAAAAAGACTCACGAGTCCGAGTCGATTTAATGAATCAGCTCCAAAAACTCTCATTTTGCCGTCTTCGCGTCGCTGCTACTGCGAAAACCAGAGAAATAATGAGGAGCCTTTCTCCAGATTCTCAGAAAACTGATGTGCTAGATCTCGGCTAACTATTGTCGATTTCTGGTCTATTTTCGAGTTCGTTTTTTAATTAGTTTTAACGTTTAACTGATTTAATGTAAATTGAAATTTCGAATAGCTTTAATTTATTTCAACATAAAGTAAAAAAATATATTTTTACACTTATATGCATGTAACAAATATTAATTTTTCGGGAAATTGAAAAAGAGGGGAAAGAGTGCAATTTAATGTGCTCTCTCACAACTTCTGTGAGAAAACAGCGACGACTCCTCTCAATTTTGTTTGTTTGTGTTTGTTGGTTCCACGTAAATTCACTCAGTTGGGCAAACGTCAAACGCGTCGGACGCCTTTTTTGTTTCGCAGGCTCTTTTATTGTGAAAATTATCTGGTTTAATTGCAAAAAAATTTCAATCCTTCGATTTTATGTTATGCAAAGTGTTTCGGCAATCAGTTTTGTGGAAAAAATATGTGAAATAAACCCGGTATTGGCGCATTAAAACGAAAAGTTATGCTGGCTCAGTGAAAAAATTAAAAAAATCCAGACAAGAAGAAGCAGAAAAAGAAATCGACATTTATGTATACCAGCGTCTAGCTGGCGTAGTACACATGTGTGTTTGTGTGTGTGGCTGGCTGCACAACTGTCAAAGTGAACTAGAACGAAGTGAAACTGCCATCGGAATGAAGTGGAATGAAACCGAGTGTGGACCCTAACCGGCTGTGGAAGGTATGTGTAATGTACATTCCCAAGTGGAAGAGCGAAGCACAACAACAGCAATACAAAAACAAAAACAATGCGTACAAAAACCAAACATGTGGAACGCAAGTGCAAACATGAAACGAAACAGAAATATACTAAAAGTGAAATTTCCAATTGTTTGTAGAGTATTTAATTAGAATATTAATTCGAATATGTTTAAAGAAACCCAGTAATTGAAAACATTCGAAGAATATACAGATCTTTAAGTAGTATCGTTGAATACCAACGCAATCGAAATCCATTCATGCACTACACCAACCCCCACTAAATTTATACTGTTTTCAATTTATGTTAGGACGAATAATACAGAAATTCTAGCACTAGAGTTCATCAGGCCAGCGTCTTAAGGCCAGCCGCTTCAGCCAACCATAATTTCGCCGCCGCCAATGGACCACCATATGCAGCACACCACTCACAGCAGTCGCCAGCGTTACCCCTCGCCGCGTCGCCAGGACCTGCATCAGAAGTGCAACCGTGGTTCGTACTGCAGCGACACCAGCTCAGCCTACAGCGGCAGTGACACGATGGCCTCCGTGCACAGCTCCACCATGGACGCCGAAGAGATCGACCTCTCCGGCCTGGTCGAGTCCGTCGTCGATTCGGACGAGGAGGATCTGGCCGAGAGCATGGACAGTCTCAACGTTCGCGACGTCGTGCGCGACTGCCTCGAAAAGGATCCCTCGGAGCGCACCGAGGAGGACATCGACACGTTGGTCGAGTTCACACAGGGCCTCAAGGCATTCACTAACATCACGCTGGCCGTGCGCCGAGCGCTCTGTTCGGTCATGGTCTTCGCGGTGGTGGACAAGGCCGGCACCGTGGTCATGTCCGACGGCGAGGAGCTGGATTCGTGGTCGGTGCTTATAAACGGCCACGTCGAGATCGAACACGCCAAAGGCCACAAGGAGGAGCTGCAAATGGGCGACAGCTTCGGCATTCTGCCCACCATGGACAAGCTGTACCATCGTGGCGTCATGCGCACGAAATGCGACGACTGCCAGTTCGTGTGCATCACTCAGACCGACTACTACCGCATTCAGCACCAGGGCGAGGAAAACACCAGACGCCATGAGGACGCGGAGGGCCGTCTTGTGATGGTGACCGAGTTGCGGCAGTTGACTTCGAACAGCAGCGGCGCCGCCAATCGGTGCGGTCATGTGGTAATACGTGGCACCGTGGAACGCCTGCTGCTGCACCTGGTGGAGGAGAACTCAATGACAGATCCGACTTACGTGGAGGATTTCTTGCTAACGCATCGCGTTTTCATAAAGAAACCGCAGGAAGTCACCAAAAAACTGCTCGAATGGTTCGAGTCCGACGCGCAGCCGCCTTCAGGCAGTTCAGCATCGCCGCAGGAGATTCGCGACCGTGTAACGCGCGTAGTGTTGCTCTGGGTCAACAACCACTTCACCGACTTCGAGACCGACGACGAAATGCTGGAGTTCTTGGACCTTTTCGAGAGTGGACTGCATCGCAACAAGCAGCTGGGGCAACTGCGACTGCTGCACATAGCGTGCGCTGCCAAGGCTCGTTTGCGCACCATCACGTTGACCCGATCCTCGCGGGATGAGAACCTCAACTTCAAGATAGTCGGCGGCTACGAAATGCGCGGTGCGACGACGACCGGCAGCGGTATCTTCATCGCGCACGTCGAGTGCAACTCCAAGGCGCAGGATGTCGGCCTCAAACGCGGCGACCAGATACTCGAGGTCAACGGGCAGTCCTTCGAACACGTGACCAACAAACGAGCACTTGAGCTACTCACCAGCAGCACGCATCTGAGCATCACAGTTAAGAGCAATCTGCTGGCTTTGAAATCATCTACTACCGATCAGGTGGACTGCTGCCCGCCGCCGCAGTCGCCCGTGATGCCCACCACGTCACCAAGTAGCGGCTTCGCCAGCTCCATGCGCATGCACCCCGGCGGAGGCGTCAGCAACGGCGGCTCCTCCTCGGCCAGAAAAGAGCCAGTCACAAACACTTCCGAGCAGCACATGACCTCCCAAAGTAAGGGCAGCGGCTTCATGACCTTGGGGCCCAAGCGGCGCATACAGAAGGCCCTGATGAAAATGAAGAATCTCGGCTCCTCCGTCTCGCAGACGCACTCCAACTCCGGGCTGCAGCAGTCCAACGACGATGGCATTTTGCTCAATGTCCACACCGACCCTGCCGAGTCGCAAAAGACGCCGTCAAGCAAACTCTACCAGTCGCAGTCGAACCCGGACTTGTCCACATCCTGCTATGAGGAGCCTGCAGCCGTCTCCATGCCCTACCACACCTCAGCGCGATCCGCGAACACCATGCTGCAGGACTACCCGGAGCATGTGCTGAAAGTCTATCGCGGCGACCAGACTTGCAAGTATTTGCTGATCAACAAGGAGACCACGGCACACGAGGTCGTCATGCTGGCGCTGCACGAATTCGGCATACACGACCCCAGCTCCAACTTCTCGCTGTGCGAAGTGAGCGTCGGCGAGGGCGGCATGGTCAAGCAGCGCCGCCTGCCCGACCAGCTGCAGAATCTCGCCGAGCGTATCGGGCTGTCGGCGCGCTACTATCTCAAAACCATAGGCAGCACGGAGAACCTGGTGCCGGACGAGCTGGCCTTGGATCTGCTGCGCGAGTCCACTGTGAATTTCCTGCAGTTGAACGCCTACGAGTTGGCCGTGCAGCTGACTTTGCAGGACTTCGCTATCTTCCGCCAGATCGAGTCCACGGAGTACGTCGACGACCTGTTCGAGCTCAAATCCAAGTACGGCGTACCGATGCTCAGTGTCTTTGCGGAGCTGGTCAACCGCGAGATGTTCTGGGTGGTGACCGAGGTGTGCAGCGAGCACAACATCGTGCGCCGAATGAAAATCGTCAAGCAGTTCATCAAAATAGCGCGCTACTGCAAGGAATGCCGCAACTTCAACTCCATGTTCGCCATCATTTCCGGCCTGGGGCATGCGGCCGTGTCGCGTCTCCGCCAGACCTGGGAGAAGCTGCCCTCGAAGTACCAGCGTCTCTTCGCCGATCTGCAGGACCTCATGGACCCCTCGCGCAACATGTCGAAATACCGTCAGCTCGTCGCCGCCGAGTACTTGTCTCAATTGCCAATTATACCCTTCTACCCGGTCGTCAAGAAGGACCTGACCTTTATTCATCTCGGCAACGACACCCGCATTGAACAACTGATCAACTTCGAGAAACTCCGCATGATAGCCAAGGAGGTGCGCATGCTTACGCACATGTGCGCATCCAACTACGATCTGCAGGCCATGCTCGAGCTCAAGGCGCACAGCCAAATCCTTGCCCTCTCCGCGCTCAACCAAATGACGACCAGCGGCACACAGATCGCAGCCAACGCCGGGCAGTCCACAGTCAAGCGTCGCAAGAAGTCCACCACAGCACCCAACCCCAAGAAGATGTTCGAAGAGGCACAAATGGTACGCCGCGTCAAGTCGTATCTGCAGAATATGCGCATTATAAATGACGAGGACACGCTGCACAAACTGTCGGTGGAGTGCGAGCCGCCGCAGAGCTCTCGCAGCGGCGACCAACTCAGCATTTATTCACACACATCCTCGTCCTCAGCGCCCAATTCGTCGCTGTCGCTGCGCAAGCGTCAGCCGTCGCCCACGCGCTCAACCACCAGCTCCACCAGTTCAACCAGCGGCGAACAAAACCGTCGCAATAACAACAGCGGCCCCAAGTTTGGCACAGCGTCTCCGCAGGCCGTCAAGAAGATCCTGTCGCTGGCCGAGACCACGAAGGTACGCAGTTACCAGCCGCGCCACGCCGGCATCGCTCTGCCACTAGTCGCCAACCCGCACCATGTGTTTGGCACTCACGCGCTGGGTGTGCCCGTCACTACTGCGGGCACGTCGGCTAGCGCCAACCCCAGTCCGAATTCCCTCAGACGCTTGGATTCCGTTCCGGCAAACTATGCTGCGCGCAACATACATGAGCGCTCACACTCGGACACGCTGACTCCACTGCCCTCGGTGGACCTCTCCGTGGAGAGCAGCAGCGTCACCTCGTTCAGCAATCTTCCGCTGAGAAAGAGCACCATTTCTGGCTCGCTGACTTCAAACGACAGCGGACACGGCTCATCGTATGCGGTGCCGCACGACGCGAACTTGATGTGCTCTGCCAATGAAAGCGCACTCTTCCATCTGGTGCCCAGTCATCACCACCTGGCCGGCAGGAATGCCTCCAGCAAGTTCTACAACGGAAACCCAGCCGCCGGCAACTTCTCTGCCATGCCTTCCCCCACCGCTCAGTGGTGCACCACAACGTCAGCGTATCACGGATCCAACGCTGTGCCACCCTCCGTATCCGCACCCCCGCCACCGCCACCACCCCGACCGCCGTCACGAGGGCCCCGACATCCACCTGCCTACTCCGTGGCCGCACACATGGCGCACCTACAACGCCTGGGCCGCGCCCACAGCATGGAGGGCGTGCTGGCCCCAAGCTTCTACCACAAGTCGGCGAATGACGTCGACGACGACGAGGAGGCGCAGGTGTCGGCGGTTTAAGTTTTTCATTAAGCTCAATAATGCGTATTTTTAATTAATATTTCTATTTTATTATCTAATATTTTATTTTATCCTCTACAATTTACACTTTATTTTTACAACTAAATTATCGCTAAAGGAAACATTCGAATATTATCGCCAACGAAAGACATTTCAATGTACAAACTTCTGAATCTATGCATAATCAAAACTCTTCTAAAGTAGTCAGCCTTGGAAGGAACCTAATAGTATCATTTTTAGTTCTTTAAGTAGCTCAAGTAATCTTCACCACTCTCGTTTAGAATGCTCCATACGAAGCCTGGCCCGAACAACCAAAGATTAATGCAAACACCTGTCCGAATCTTCTCGTATTCTTAATGAAGTATCCATTCCACTGCATCTGCTATGGGCTCGTTTAGCAACTAATTTAGCAAAAGTGGCAAAAACACTTTCGAATATATTTTGTAACAAATAATAGATGTTTATAATAAAACGTTTTATGGTGTATAAGCAGAGGTTGTGTTTTACTTTATTGCAACAATTTTGTTCATATTCCCGGAAAATGGCGCGCTCATTGACAGCGACGAAGCTGAAGGTTGCGGATTGCACTGGAACTGGGGCGTTTCCGTTAAACAGATGATGAAAAACAGCTGATGTACGAGTGTGCAGTTCAAGGTTTAAAATAAATTGGAAACTCTTAGCAAGCATAGCAACATAATAACAATAGAGGAATAGCCATCGGATGGTTTCTTTTTGAGTTAAGTCATTTAAAGAAATAGTGAAATATTACAAGTACATACATAAATTAAATACTTCAAAAAGTAACCAGCCGATGGCCCACCCTTTATAAAGAATAGTGTAATAATAATATATTAATATAAATAATATAATATATATGTATGTATATTAATACTAATATCGGGTAAAAAGAAATTATAGATCTGGATAAATTTTATTGGCCTAGATACGTTTTAATTAATTCAACTCCCAACTAATTTAAAAATATTGAAAGTATATCGTCATTTTAAAACTTAGTTTAAATGTCATAATATTCAGTACATGATAATGAAAAGTGGGTGGATTCAAAAATTGCCACATTTTTTATTGCAGAGAAACCAACACAAGATAGCGATTTACAGGAAACGCAAGTGATTTACAAGGAAAACGTAAGATAAATAAACCCCTCAACTGACGGGCGTGAAACATTCAATAAAGTACCCTACACTGCATTCTTCGTGTATGGCGTGCACTCATATTTACACCCTACACCCGAAGGGATGCAGTATACTGCGCTTAAATAAAGTAATCAGTTTACTTTTCACTTTTTGTACCCTTCTGCGAGTATCCGTCACTTTAAAGCAAAACAATAAGTTTACATAAAGAAGAAAAACGCTTGGATTTAACAACGAACGGTATGAAGGCAAAATGGAGTACATACTTGTGAGTATGTAGGACTGGAACCAGTACGAATCTGGTACTAGTACTATGCAAACAACGTTTCTAGTCGCTGGGTGTGGTACCACTGCTAGCTGCAGTTCTAGGATGAACCTTCGACTTGCTTTATTTATGAATACCGCCGGAATTTGACGTATTACGGTTAAGTAATACTTTCAATTAATCATCCACATAATGTACTCGATTTCAACAAATTCGCTATGAAAATAAACTATTACAAAAATCCAAAAGCCAAATAAACAAATATGACTCTATGGGTTCTGATTACAAAATGCATTCTCGGATACAGTTGGCCATACTTTCGGACGACATACATACGTTGCTCGTGTTTATGTGTATCTAGTATTTCGGACACTCGATACGCGTGAACTGATTTGCGCCTGTTTGCACAATCTACGAAAATTCGAGCTTCTGCTTTCATTGTGCAAACGCAGACATCCGCATGCATCGCTGGCAGTGTATAAATATTTATAGCGCGCTGATAAACATTATTTGCACACGTCGTCCGACATTCGAACTGCAGTTTTGCTGCTGCATTTGCAGTTGATGTACGAAGATACGCATTGCTGACTTCGTCACATATTCATGTTGCGAAAGCTGAATGAGATGTTTGCCGTTCTTTTTATCTATGCACAGAACTGTAGTTTGTTGGTTTGGTCGTGTAAGTGGGTTGTCCGTCGCTGTGCATCTGCCAGAGGGTGCGGGGGGGAAGGGGTGTGTAGAGGAAACTGGTTTCGAGTGGAAAACATAAAGGAAAACAACTCGAAACTCGTTTTATTTCACTCTCAGCTTTAAAAGTATCGTTTTGGTTAATGGTTTCCCTCTCACTCGGATTTTAATGTGTCTCTCTGCCGATGTCAGTTTTATCTTATTTTACTCTTAACATTTCAATATTTTGAGTGGTTTCGGAATCCACAGCTAGCTCTCTTCGTTTCCTCAGGATTTTGTTTGTACAGAGCAATGAAGTTAAGGGACTAAAATAAGAGCATTTTTGGTAGATCTCCGCGCTCTTATTTACAATGATCTCTCTCACTTTTAGACTCTCTTCTAATCTCTTGATACCAGCACTCTTTTCGAGACTACTTCTCTTCTCTTCAAGTTCTCTTTCGTGCTTCGGATGACTGACAAACGGTTTCCCATTTTCTCCGGCGACTACTCGTAAATATTTCTGGAGCCGTTCTCATTTGGCGTAATAAACTTTACAAAACCCTCTCTATTAGCGTGGAAATGACGCTTGCTTTATTTCTATGTACAAACTTGTACTTAAAAGATGCTTAAGTGTTAAGTACTTTCCGATCTGCCAATAAAACAAAGCATTTTAGTTCTAAATTGAGCCCAACACAAATACTGGAACTGAAGGCTGCTTACTTGCAGTGTAGTGTTGGATTTGACCTGATTTGCATTCGGAGTACTCTTCAAATTCCACACGAAGCATCGATTTTTTTTTAACTATTTTCGACTTTAGCTATTCTTAGATACTACTTGGATTAGGAGTTCAGGACTAACGGGATATCGAAACAGCATGTAATTCATGAACAAATTACAGTTACTGTTTTACTAGAGTCGCTCTTCTTCTTTGTTTATAATTAATTTTTCGCTGCGGCTTCGTTGCTGACACTCTTGTGAGATTTTGCTGCATGAGCAACTTTTATTGTATGGTACTCTTTAGCTGTTGTTGTTGTTGTTGTTGTTGTTGTTGCTGCAAGACAATCAATGTTGTTGCTGAATGAGTAGTAATTGCATCATCGTACATCGAAGTTTCGCTGTTGTTTAAAGATACGTTTTATCGGAAGGTGTTGAAATACTGCTGTTGTTGTTCTTTCTCATGGACTCATTCGCTAGTATTGCTTCACTGCACCTTATTTTCGGCGTTTCTCTTGCAGCCTGACAGGTGACCCGGTCGTATCGAAGAGTGTTCGCCCAGTCTTATTTTCGCATATGCTCTGGCATTATTTTCATAATCTTTTTCGGGCTGATCGTCTGTTTTGATTTGTATCTGACATGTCTTTAAAAAATACTCGTACACAGGTAAAAAGAGCACTTTTTCATTAATTTAGGCTCCTTTGTTGCTACAATTACGCATGTCTACGCACTTCTAACGCACAGTTGCACATCCTGAAGATGCGTGGTGCCTCTGAGTGTTGCGTTAATCCCAGCACAGTACAGTACAGTACAGTAATCCATCAGGAAGTATCTGGAACTCGTACCCAGATGTCACAGCAAATGGAAAGAAGAAAGTCTCTGAACGACGAAATGCACCAAGAAGGAAAGAACAAAAGTAAGAACAAAATACAACAACGCGGACGCCGTCGTTTCGTAACTCGAGATGGGAAATTCGATTACGGAGTCTGTCCGTCGATTGTTCGCCTTGATTGGATTTGTTGCCCGCTGGAACGGAAGCAAGAATCTGATGCTACGGCTTGCGAAATGCCTCTTTCGTTGTTACTCGAATTCACAGAAGATTAGGAAATATGATTTCAGAGCAAGTGTGGAAACGTTTCGAGTGACATCGTGCATGGGAAAGCTTGCAGTTACTCGCAGGCCACCGAAGCGACCCCGAACACGATGCCGACTCGCGAATTCAATGTTTAGTGTGAAGGTCCGAACGTACTCGCTTTGTTGTCGCTAATTGACGAAGAAAGCGAAGTCGAACAAAGCAGAGGCGACCGACTTAAGCCGCGCTTCTTTAAATTCGAATTCGGAGAAATGCCGAGTGTGAAAATAACGAAGCAACAACCCGACACCGCCTCCCTCCCAGCAAATAAAAAGACGATTTTCGACGAATGCAAATGTTGCATTTATGCATATAAAAATTCCCCCCTTCTGTATGAATTCTGTTCACAACCGCTCTCATGGTTAGCATGATAGTTTTGCGAAAGATGTTTTGGAGAAAACTGTTGGAAAAAATTAATAAAAAGTGATTAAAGATTGCATTTCGAAAAAGGTTCATATTTCAACAATTCGCCAACAATCGCCATGATTAACACTTTAATGATTCCATTCAAATTTGTTCGTACCACTTCTCGTTTGCTTCTTGCAGTTCCTCGAACCAGATTCTGTCTGAACTACTAAATGAGATTTTTAAGAAAACGCATTAATTTTACTACCACTAAACTCGGAACTGAACTGAACTGAGAACTGAAATAAACAAATCGTCGAAAAATACGTCTGTTCAAAAAAAAAAAAACAGCCGTCGTATGTCGGTTAACAGCGGGTCTGGAATCCTAACAACTCCGAGAATTGGCCCACGAAAAGCACTACTTCTCTTATCGAGGAACGGAGATCGCAGCCGAATCTAACAATAATTATTTAATTCAATTAGGTACTTCAAAATAAACGCATTCACTGGCAATTAATTCAATTTATGTTCAAACATATCTCGGCGCTGTAATCGCCGGATAGAATGCGCCGCTATCGTGTCTGGAGAGGCTCGTTCGTGTACCGCACACAAATAAATCGCACTTGAGCTCTGCGTGGAAGGCATACGAAAGCCGAGAGAACGAACTCGGCGAAGAAAGAAGCAAGCAGAAGAGGAAACGAGAATGTGTACATACAACGGTACGGCGTGGAGCAGGGGAACGCAGCGAGAGGAGCGAAGTGTGTGTTTCGAGCTCACGCAGGAGACCCGGACAGCACCGTGCTGGAGCCCGTCTTGGAGCCCGGCACGCAGCATTATCACATTTATTTAAATCTTGTTAAACATGTTTCGATTCTAATTAGAATCAGTGCGAGATCTGAGTTTAGAGCTTGTTATACACCCGGCCGGAGAGAACGTGGAGAGCCATGGACACATGCTGAGGTGAGGAGTGGGAGGGAAGGGACACGAAAGCGAATGGAGGAACACAAACGAAGAAGTAAACGGCTGAGAATCCTCATCGCTCGATGCAGAATCGAGAGCAACTCAAAATCACAGGAATTCCGTAGTTAGTCGCACATGAAACAGTTGCGAGTCCAGCACTTCTGTCCACTCGTCAATCTCTCTGCGAACTCCGAGCAGTGCTATTTTATGAACGATATCTGAAGCTTATCAGCGCCTTTTATGGTGATCTCCTCGCCGTTTCGTCGGTCTGCAGGCCAACGTAGCTTCGGAGGTACCTTAGGTTATATAATTGTTTAATTTGCTCTTCACAATAACTGCTCATTCTTCGCCCATTAAAGTCGGCCGCAACACTTCAGTTCTGTCAGCATGCAGTCGCGTTTGCACCCATCATTAAAAATGAAAAACGATCTGCAGCGAGTAACAACAGCTGATGATTACGCGGCTCTCCGTCAGACGTACATCTCTATCTCTCTGCTTGTTACAATGTCTGTCCGGCTCACAGTCGCATAGTCGCACATCCACGCAGACAGCCTGCGATACGATCTGCATCTGCATCTGCCGCTTCCTCTATGGATCAATTGATCGCTTGCTCGGTACCTCAGCTTGTTTTCCTAAATGACTCCCAGTCGAATTTTATTGCCTGGCATCGAAATTTCATCCCGCGACGCGATGCTGTTGATGAGAACATCAAATTCCTCAAGTAGTTGCTGGCAACCAGCTAGCAGCAATAAATGACAGCAACATGATTGATCTCAGCAATCGAAGGATGCCAAAGTATACGCTTCAAAGTCGCTTTTGAAGAGTCTACAAAGCAACAAACTACGCAAGCAACTTGTATCGTTTTCCTACTTCTTCGTGGTACGAGTACTTAAATCACTTTTATAAGGTTCCTCGCAACAGCCGCCTTAATCATCATTAAAATAATTAATTGTCCATTTCGGACTTCTTACAAATCCTGCACCAGACTGCAGTTCGTCTTTTGGGAATGGGAAGAAAAGCATTTTTATTACTGTTTGCCTGATGCATAGATGTGGAAACGATACACGTTTCGTAGATGTTGGTCTTTAATTAGATTAAACAAAACAAAATAAAAACGCTCTTAAATTTGATTTCATTTTTAAAGATTTGCTAAGGTTGATTATAAAGCATGAAACCTATTCTATAGCATAGTGTATAGAGTATAGTGTGTAGAATAGAGTCTATAGAATCCATCATTAGATATTAACAGTAGTTGAGAACCGTGATATTAATTAAGAAATTAAGAATGAATGCCTTGAATAATGTCACGGTCATTCTTAAGATGGCTTTAAATCGTTTCTAAAGCATACTCTATAGAAACGGGACTCTTATCTTGAACTCATCTTTAGTGTTTGATATTTGATATAACTTGATATTTAATATTATGCATTTTCAGTGTTTTAACGAACTGCTATATCTTTACTTCTTCCGCAATTCTCGTGACTTATTGTACTTTGCCACGTATCATTAATTTGCAGTGGATTTACTTCGGTCTATGATGGACTTATAATTGCCCCCGACTTTTGTTTCGTCGTGTCTAAAATGCTGTCAGTTGCAGACATCTTTTGAGTCCGATTGAAACATTTCTCAGTGAATATAAATGAGTTCAAGCAGAGTCCACCGTCCTCCAACTCACTCCGCCTCACGCGCTCTCTCTCACTCCCTCCCTCTCTGTCTCTCTCTGACTCTGTATCTTCGCTTGATTCTTCGATTGTCAGAGCGATAGCCTGCATCCTGAATATCCTTCGTACAGTTTTAAATTGGTTTTTTTCATATTTGTTGTGCGAAGCGGAAATTAAACAACATTAATGCGTAAATCAAATTTTGACAATTCAATTAAATCACTCACTTCCAGAGATCGAAAGACATCGGGTTTATTTAGATGCGTGCCGATAAGCGACTTATTTGCAATTCAAATGCCGATGGAAGCATGTTTGATGGCGTGAGAAACTCCATCAATTATGTCCGAGATTAATACAGGTGCTGCACTACGTGGCTCGGTGGTGGGTCTGTAATGAGGTTGGTATCGGTCGAGGTGTTGAGTAATTCGAATAAACGAATCAAATAGTGCTGATGGTAATTTTTGTGCGAATTTGTATAAAGTTAGCTGGTTTCCTCCTCTGTCTGGCCGAAGGTCTATCGATAAATTGCTCCATATGATTAACGACAATCTTCTCTGGAATTGAAATTCGTTTCTTTATGGATGAATCTTCTTCCGTTTACGTCGAAATCGAAAGCTCCTGTGCACCATCCAAGTAATTAAAGAAGTCATTCGACTTGTTCAACGCTTAGCTCCAGATCAGGTTGGATTTTTGGTCGCCTCGAAGTCGCTTTTGGATCGTTTTGCCGCCTTGCCAAGTGAAGTCCTCGTCCACCGCGACGATTACTCCCTTGCAACTCGCTTCGGCTGTGCTTTGCCGTCCCTGAAGTCCTCTGCTGAAAGTTATGTTGCTGTCACTGATTATGACATCGCATCTCTTGCAAGTGCTTCTTCCGCCGCGCCGAAGCTGCAGCATTTAGACGATCAGCGACGAACGTGCAGCGCCTTCATAATTTCGAGTGCCCATCTAGGGACAATTATTTGACTCATAAATCTTCAAACGTGGCACACATCATCATCATCATCAACTGCGACAGCAACAGCAACAACAGCAACAACAGCAACAACAGCAGCAACAACATCAACAACGTCGGGACGGTCTTCTGTCGTGGACGTTGTTAGCCAGATCAAGTTCTGGATATCAAACGTTTATCGCTGTGATGATCGATGATGAAAGCGATCAAAGTGATGCTGATCGCACGCATTATCGAAAGCAGTCAACCAGTTGCGCTGAACTGAGCTAAACTTGGCTTAAGTCAGTCGGCTTGGCGCTTTTGGTCATGTGTTGTGGTGGAATAATTCAGCTATGGTTGTAGCTGTGCTTGTTGGACAACAACAGTTGCGCCCCAGGGGCATTCTAGGCATTGCGAGGTAGGACATGCGTACGCGGCATCATCATCGGCATCGGATGTACATTCATCTGTTGACTGCAGCGTGCTCAAGATGGACTGCGCCGCCCTTGTTGCAACATGACACAGATTTGTAACATGAAACAAGCGGCCGCGCCATTTCACTGGTGTTGCATTGTTGTGAGCTGATGTCGGGCTGTTGTTGTTGTTGCTGTTTCTGTTGTAATGGCGGCTAGCATGCATCGTTTGGTGGCGTTTCTTGCTCCTGCCATTGCTGTACTTCGGCCAACTTGTTAACAAAGTCTACGCAGCTCATATCAACTCAGCTGTCTAATTAAAAAAGTTGATTAACTTTTTGTACGCACCAAACAACTCTTTCTTGCCTCCGTAAAAGTCTGTGTTTCTGCGGACGGACAGACGGTCAGCTAGCCAGCAGTTTTCAGGCTGCAGTTGGTTGCGATTTCATAGCTTGCTGTTGCTCCCTGATTGCTGTTTAATTGCAAGCCAATCGACAGAACGATTTCTTTGCTGAATAAATGTCAACAACTTGTTGACTGGTTGTTAGCCGCTTTTTACCCACGACTTATCAGGGTGGCCAGCAGTCCGGTGGCTCAGTGGTCGTCAAGCTGATTTCGGAGCAACTCAAGTTGACAGGTCGTTGCACTGAAGTCGGGCGCGAAGCACAAAAAACAACTCATAACTTATGGCCACTCTATACTCGAAAGTGCAAAGTCACCGTTGTTGCTATGCAAGGTTTCAGAAGGTGTGCGTGTGTGTGCCCCATAAAGAAGCAAATCAGATTTAAAATTGATGCGTTGAAGTAGCGATATTTTATGTATAATACATAACTCTAAACATTATTGAGCCAAATTTATAGCTACAGAGCTGCGCCTCGTTAACCTTCGAGGCCGTTATAAATAAATAAAGTACTCATTGCATTAACGGGGAAATGTATTTCCCACACGTACTCGTGTCTGGCTGTCAAAATGTTCACCGTTCGGGAGGCTACAACATCATCTGGCGTCATGTGTCTTCCCTCATGTGTCGCAATACTGGCTCCGGATGTAGTTGAGCTCCTGCAGCAGAGCGTAAGTTTAGTGTACATGCCATCAATACGCAGCGGTAGCAACAACAACACTCATTAGTAGTGCATTAGAGTGGTCTCGTCGCCCCCCAACAAAGCAAGGCGACGATCCTTGCTGCAATCCTGGTAAACGCGAGTACGGCTCCGATTTCATTAGGAATGCATTCCGCTCAGTTGCTAGTCGAAATACACGTTTGTGACGATTATTCTTGCCTCTTCAATGACCGGTGACAGGGTGACGATAATTGAACCTGTGAATACAATAATAAATGAAAGTCACTATTTTTATGGGATGCAGAAGGGAAGATCTGCGTACCTGGGTAACAGAATAGCAGATGTATACTTCTACGATCGACATCAAGTACGAGTACGCGGCCAAATATAAAAACACATCCAGTGCACTGTGTGGGGATCAGTGTTGAATAATCAATCGTTCTAGTTACCGTTCCGCCCGTCGAGATCGGCTGCCCTCCACTCAAAATATGCAGGATTGAAAACGCCCGCGGCTCGTTTTTTCGCTGAGAGCACTAAACAACTGATGTTGGAAGGCAACACGTTTTCAGTGGTAGACATGTACTTCGATGCAACGCTGAACATGCACTGCTGCCAACGAAGAGTATGCAGCACTTTATTCTTATTATTGAATTTGCAGTTAGACGGCGCGGGCGCGGTTCGATTACATTTGATGCATAAATCAATTTTTCATAATTTCCATGCGAAAGCAAGCCAGCAAGCCAGCCAGGCGACGACGAAGTGGTGCTTGGAGCAAATGATTGCCTCAATAAACGCAGACCGGCGTGCGGACGCCGGACGCCGCGGTGAGTGTATGAAGTGCATGCAGCTCAAGAATTCGCGCTGCCATTCGAAATCTTTGCCGCGATCCAGACGCTAAGCGTACGAATACGTACGAATTTATGGGACAGGCGGCTAACGAGTTGGCCGCTGCGGCCGCTGCGGTGCCGGACGGACTGTTGTGGGACGCCGGAGTGCCTCCGACGCTGATTTTCGGCCGTTCGATTGCTATTATTTATCTGTTAATTTCTCGTTACTACAACGACGCGTTCTGCGCTTGTTGTCCGTTGTTCGCTCATGATTTACTAAAGTCAAAACTTATGAAATGCATTTTTGTGCCTTTCACTTTTCCTTTGGGCAGAAAGTGTTCCAAACGCAACAGCAACAGCAACAGCAACTATTGTAAAACCAAAAAATAATCGTGTGTGGAAGCTTGTCGATATGTCGATGCTTTTTCCCGGATTCATGCACTTAAACGTGGCTTACAATTGAAAAGCATGCGTTTTTCCAGCTGAACACTTTTTCGGCTTTCGCATTGCTTCGTGTGTCTGAGAATAAATCAAGCATTTATCACATGTTTAATTGCCAGCGTTGCATGTTGTTGATGCTGTTGTCGAGGCGGCTTTCGTTGGATTTCCTGTGATTAACAGTTATTGCTTTAGATATTTTTGGGTCCCGGCTGCACAACACGGTAATTAATAGCTGTATGCGAAGTCGTTCGTGCCCATTTTGGTGGCCCGTCAACACATCAGGCAGCCAAATGTTGAGCGCTGTTCTTTATAACCACTTGAGTTTTTAGATTTTTTATTTAATTCGCAGGCAAGTTTTAAAGTCGCCCCATCAACCAACCAACCAGCCACGTGAACTCTCAATCACCCAACGACTCCTCGCACGGATTGCAATTGAAGTCCTTATTTGAGAGTGGAAAATTACAAAAATACTCAAAGTGAATCTACAACTAAGATGAGCAAACGTGCTCTTTAAACAAAAGACTTAGGCAACAAACTTGTTTTACCGTGTGATTGTTTTCAAACGTATTTTGCTACTTTTAAAATTGCTATTTATTTATTTATTTTAGTTGCAGCTCTCATCTGTTGCGCACATTTAAGCACTCGTTTACCTGATTGGGAATGACGGCAAATATTTCCCACCAATCAATTGAAATTAATACAGGAATAGACTCGGCTAACGTTCGTCCAAAAGTTTATCCGCGGATTAGCATTTGCGGAGTGTCCTTTTTTGACACTAGATATATACGCACAATATACGTGGCAAACATTGCAGAGACATCATGCAACATCCTTGGAGAAACAAAAGTTGCAACACGTGTGGCTTGTGAGGCGGTGGCTCGCAGCTTCACATGGATTAAGACTCCAGAATATGTGCCAAATGCCGCTGTAGGTCTCTCAACTGCGATGATCAGTGGGCTGGAACCCAAGCAGCCAGTCGAAAGCAGCGAGTTTTTATCGATCTTTTCCGCTCTCCTTTGGGGATGTGTTCGTTTGCTATGTTTGTATATTAATGAGCGCTGAATATAATCTCAATTTCGGCGGTAATTATTGAGAGTTTCCTGAAATTAAACATATTAAATTTGGCCAGTCATTATTTTGTAAAAGTGCCGATGAAGAACAGAAACTGACGAATCATCAGGTTGTTAATCAGTGTGGCCGGCCTCTCTTTATATTTTCCACGTACAACGATGTTAGTACACATGACTTCAGTAGAGCGAAACATCGTACGAGCGCAACAACAAATTAGATGCCACCTGAGTCCCTGTGCACCTGACGGCATCTTTTGGGAAATCGTTCGCTTTCCCGCTTTCCCGCTTTCCCGCTGCGGAGTTCGATCCAATGCGTCCTTTTTTACTGCTGTTGATGTCTACAACAAAAGCAAGGAGAATGTAAATCAATGATCATCTTTCGGACATGTTACATGAGATAAGGGAATACAGTGGATGCGGGGGAGGGGGAAGGGGGGGAGGGGAACAAAAGCAAACGCTCACCACAAACGAACACAAAAGAAGTAACTTTAAAAGGTAAAGAAAAACAAAAAAGGAAAACGTATCTCCATAAAAAATGTTTTCTCGTTCGCTATCCATGAGATAAAACTTCGTCACGTTGCAAGGTATTTTTTCATTACCTTTCAACGTTGATGAAGGTGTTGCAGCGGCAGCGGCAGCAGCAACAGCAACAGCAACAGCAACAGAATCACTCAAGGGAAAGGGCAAAAAGACCCAAAAGGAAAAAAAGAAACAACAACAACATCAGTCCCTCAACGTCATCAGCGTGTATCGAGGCGCATAAATGCTCCTCAGATAGTTCATCAGTTCGACATAAAAATACCGGTCAACGATAAGAGTTCCGTGGTGAGCGAGGCTGCGTCGATGCTTCGGTTAAATTATGGATTTGGTTTAGAACTTTTGGGGGAAAATGTTTATTTATTGCGCCAGATCAATGAAACTGTTGTGATTTTGATTGCGCTTCATGAATAACGTCGGCACCAAGGGCAATGGAGGTGAGGCGTCCGGGGAAACGACAGCACCTCGAGTGGAATGGGCTTTAATTGCTCTTCCAGGTAACAGCAGAGCCACACATCGATGGATCGCACGCCAGATTCCGGGAAACGTCTTGATCTCAGATGAACCTCGCTGGAATTCACGGCATATCTTTTTAAATGCTCATCATTGCTAGAAATTGATAATAAATATAATTTAATTTGCTAGCTAAATCGAGCTGTCGAGACAGTTGCTGTTGTTGCTGTCGTTGCTGTTGTTGTAGCGACCAATCGAATGCTTCATTTCGCGATTTTAATCGTTTCCTTGTATTTGTATTTAATCGTGGGTCCGAAGTTAAAAAGAATTGCTTATTTTAACATCTCCATGGCACCTCATATATACTGGTATGCACATGCACAGGACATGTGTACGTACCCAGAGGGAGGATACTCCAAGCACTCCACTAGGAACAGCTGACAAGCCGCATCTAAAGCGTCCGTGATTCGGTGAGCGATCCAACCCGCCGAATCAGCCGCATTTGTATTCATTAATGTTTTAATTTGATTATCGCATTCATTAAGTGCCACACCGAATGACAGCGAGCCTGAGCCAAATGCGAGGTGCGCAATGTGCCGTTTAATTGAGCCTCGCAGTCGGCTTTCAGGCGGCGATCTTGAGGCCAGCTGAGTTGCTGTTACTTCTGAAGCACATAATCAAGCGCTGGTGTGTGGTGCCGCTACCCGCCGCTACCGAAACGAAGACGACCAGACGGGCTCCAGCTGTGCGGAGGTGCTGCCAGGACAAAAGCCAGCAGTGAAAAAGCTGGGAGCCATTGTTAGCAGCGATCGCGCTAATGATACAAGTTTTTGTTGCACATTACGACAGCATTCGCAGTGGGTCACTCTTGAACTCCGTGTTGGACTCCATTCCAACCGCACAAAAAGTCAACTTTTCCTCCTTTGTCACTCTTGCTGGAGTTTTGATTATCAAGATTGTGACACTTGGGATCTCGATATACTTTTGTGCTGACATATTTTATGCGTTCGTATTATTGTCGCCTCGTGCAACGCAGCATCATCGATCACCTGCGCCGACACAAATTGTACACAATAAGTCTCAAATCGAAGGACGCTTTTGGAGGGACTCGGGGCAGCTTGAAGATCGGTGCGATCAGGTGAGTTAATTTGTCCCCGGAGACAATGCGTTGAGGTGTGTTGTGCACCAGCGCCTTTGATTGTGGACGTTGTAAGGGCTCGGATGTGGCCAGAAAGTACGAAATTCAATTTCAACACTTATTCGTCCCTTCGAAACGCTGGGCTCGTCGGTATCCAACTCGTCAGTAATTGAAGCGCTCCGAAACCAATCAGAATACTTGTTGGCAGCCAAACGTTCAACCAGCTGGCAACGCTGAGACGTGCAACGAGCCGTTAATTTATCTTATTTTCTGTGAACACTTCTCACCTTTAATAATTGCAATCATTTTCGGATGCAGCCAAGAGATCGTGCGTCGATCACATCAGGAGCACGGCGCGAGTGCAGCGCTACACGCTCCCCTGCATCCGAGAGTCCATGCATCTTCGCGTCGCGTCGCATCGCGTCGCGTCTCGTCTCGTCAATATTCAGCCTGGCGACAGGTTGCGTTGTATGCGCGCGTTCGAATGCGAAATTGTTTGATCTTCTGTTGGCGTTTTTGCGCTGTCGCTCCCTTTCTCGAGCGATGGACCGTGCTTTCTGTGCGCCATCCTTTAACGACGGCGTATCTCTCATCGCTGGTTGTTGAACAAAATGTCAACTAACCAGTTCGGAGCAATGAGTACAACCACACTACGTCGCTGTACGCGGCCGTCCGCAGTCGACAATGCGATCTGACCAACGCGACAACAGAAATAATGACAAAAATATGTATTGAGTTAACAAGTGCAGATGCGCAACTACAGACGCTAACAACGATATTCATTCCATGTACACTGCAAGAGATGGGAACATCTTTTGCGATCTCGCTCAAGTCGATTCCGAGATGATCTTCTGATCATTCTGAGGAGCACGAGTGATAAGTAGCTCCCTTGTCAATCTATCAGCTTATAAAATAGCGCACCTTTTTTCGAGTGTATGCAACTCTTTAGTTCTTGTATACCGGAGTATACCGGAGCCCTATCGCCGTCCACATAAACGCAAAAGTATTCAGGTTCACACTCAATGATCTCCCCCCTTAGATCCCTATTTCCCCCCATTTCATTTCAGTTGTTTTCACTTATTCCGAACCGGCCTATGCACGTAGTACGAGTGTGTTGTGATCGCGATACGTCGTTCCAACTGATCGAGCCATTATTGCTCACATCACTTCACATCATATCTCATTTTTTCCTCGCAACAATTTCAGGCAGTTCCTGCGAATTATAGCAGCAACACAAGATAAGAGCAGCAAATATGAATAATTCACCGACATGTTATAAACATGTCAGGAGCCTCACATGACGCGGTGTCCGGGCTGACGGTCGCAATTAAAAGATGAGTCGAACGAGCAGCCAGCAGAGCTCTCGTTCGATCGACACGATTGAGGAGAGTGGACGATATCATGGACGAGCAGCAGCATTTCATATATCGTAGAATAGAGTGCCACGAACCGAGCTGCCCCTGATACGGGGCAGCGACTTCTGCACGATCGTACTGTGCGCGATCGCGTGCAGAGTTGCAATTAAGTGGATTGTCAAAAATGAGATCGCCATTCAATTCGGATCACGCAGGCGATTTACAGTTAAACGACAAGAAATATCCGCAAAACAATTCAGGGCGCAGTGGACTGGCCCCGTCCCGTTTTCGGCCTCCGCACAACGCAAAAACCACTCGCAAAAGTCGACGATCTGCAAGCGTTGCGTCGATGTGCGTAGTTCGACCAGCTCCCTGAACAACCAACGAGGCATAGCTGGCTGTATGTGCGAACCGGCAGACAGCAACTTCGCCTAGAAAAGGAAATCTATTAAGTAGAAGTCAGCAAAAACTACTCGCACAAGTGCAACAATAGTCACAAGAAGCTAAAGCAAACTGAAACGAATTCCAGCGAATCGAGTTTGGAGCTCCTGCCGCGCTTGTGAGACCGATTCGAAGCATTCGCACGATTGATTCCAATTTATCAATCGTTTTTATATGGGCGCATTATCTCATTTCGCCTCATTTCGTCGCATGACTGATTGATTTCGCAGGTCTGCCGGACAGCAAACGACGACGACGACGACAACGTCTAAACTGCCCGAGCCGCCGCTAGAGCTTTCGATCGAGATGGATCGTGTGAGAGTGAAGGTGGGGAGGACAAGACCCTTAGTGGATGCCGAGAAGATAGGCAGCACCTAATGACAAGTAATTAAAAACTAATCAGAAATATGAAAATGTAATATTTTCTGGTTAAGAAAAGGAAAATGAAGAAACGCATCACCTGAAACACAACACTGACCAAATGTGAACACATCTCTGAAAGGGTCAAATTCTTGGCTCATACAAACGCCGATAAAACTTTACTGGTTGCACTAAAAAGTAAACAGTAAAAGGAAGCACTAATCTTTTGCTACTCGATCACAGTGATCAAGGAGCCGAGCATCAACTTGATCATGAACAGCTCGACATTAGAAACTATATCGTAGTATTGATTGTATGACTTTACAAAGTATGTAAAGTAGTGGCCACGCCTTCTCGGAAGACGTCGACAGGAAGACAAGATTTACAAAACAGAACTAGATACTTGCTGCCTTTTACGCGTTTCATGTTGGTCTCGCCCCTGCGCGACCATGGTTGGACGTTGCCAGTGAATCGTCAGGACTGCGCTACGTGAGCAAACTTATTAAAGATGCACTGGCAATGCACATGTGCGTATGTGTGTACGTTTATGTTCTATGTTTTCATCTGGGAGCCATAATTATGTTCCTTTTTGCTCACTTTGTGAAATTCTGCACGATCTCTTGTTAATATTTTTTCTTATGATTCTCATTTGATGTTGCTGTTGCTGTTGCCGTGGCTGTCTTGCCTACATCAAGTCGCTGAAGAGTCAGTCAGTTTTTTCCAAAGACCAGGAGCTACTTGGCCGGCCGCTTGCTTGGCCGGACGCACACTAAATGTGTCTGTAATGCGAGGACTTAAAAAGGAATTGTTTGCATTCTGTGTGATTGGCTGTTGAACGTCGTCTTCATCGAAGGCTGCAGCACTATCGTCAGCACGACGAATATCAGCCGCGGGAGTAACAAGATCGGCAACAAGCTACCGCCGCAGCAGCAACCACGTAAAATGCTCACTTCAGAATGCCTCTGGAATGCTCGCTCGCAACAAAATTCATTTAAAAACGGCTAAAAAGTGCGATAAATGGCCAGCAGCAGCTACACGGTAAGAAATGGAAACAAGAATGAGAGTGGCTCAGACGCATGTATGTAGTTCCATGAATGAATGAATGAACGAATGCTGTTAATGCAGGCTTCCAATCCATTATCGGAGTATCTGTCTTATCGGAGTACAGTATGTTCTCCGTAAGTCTTTTCTTTTTTCGTTGGTTCCTCCAACGATTGGCATTCGTGAAACCTAACCAACCAACCAGCTTTTTAATTTCAGTGTACTTGGGATGTGTCCCCGATCGTGGGTACCACATCCTGAGACATAAGACCTCGATATGCAGTAATTTTTCATTATGATTTGTATGAAATATTTTGAGATTCCGAAATCCTGCACTCTACATGCGGCGCGTCAATTTAATAAAGAAGGTGTCCGCAGCGGGGCTTACTGCCAGTTAATTGCGTCCAGATAACAGCGCGAAGAATGGCAGCAAGTTGCTGATGACCATAATGAGTCGGGCCTCCGAATTGCCAAATAATTACGTTTATAATTTCATATCTGAGGCATTGTTTGATGTGTTGCCGAAGAACGGGCCACAGAGAATTCCTCAGCGAATTTAACGGGCCTTAGATCTTGTTACTAAGATACACGATTCCACGTGCAGGTCGACGTATGAGTAAATGTCTGCGTTCCCCAGCCTAAACTCCTGGCCAATGGTCGAGCATGTGTAGACGTCGTCCGGATGTACATACGATATGCACCTATTAAAATAACAAAAGCAGGAAAAAACAACGACGGCCTTTAAAAAGATACAACAAAAACATACTATATACTATTTTTAGGTTTGTTCAATACTTCGCCATCAAAGGGTAGCTTAGACCTTTTAGTTTCCATCTGGCATCATAGGAGACGATGTCTATTAAAGACAATAAAAACAACAACAAAAATTAACGCACTTCATTCGGAAAGGAACATTTAAAAATTAATTCGAAAGATGATACGTATTCGTTTTGAATGCTTAAATGATAACTCCAAGCATGACACACAAAGACACACTTCGATATCTTATATATTAATCACTTTAGTATAAAACATGCACAATGCAAGAGCCCAACATTTTGAAATGATAAATAAAGAAATTAACGACTTCTCAAATACGAAATAAAATGATTCTTGTGCATTCCAACGATTTGTAAATGTATCTTCGATGTCGGATGAAGACGCGGCACCGTCGCTTCACTTGCCCGCGTATTAAAATTGATTGCTTATTTATGCAGCTGACAGGTTGCGGGACCCACCCCGACTGTTCCGCTCTTGGACGGGTTACTCGCACAAACAACAACTGGGCAATCGATCATGTTCTCGCCGATCATTAGAGACGCAACATACAACAAGGCTTGTAATTCTTGCGGACGATGTAATTTATGCCCACCAACTGGGCGACGAGCGGCGACAGAGGTGTGTTGTTCGCATACATGAATTACCTGTGCAGTTCTTTGAATTCGTTTTACTCGTATTTTTGGTGCGTTTTGAATCTTTGACTCGACAATTTCGACAATTTTTCTTCTGGTCAGATCTCCCACCCTCACCGAGCTGCGCAAGTTGTTTGCTGTGCAGTGAAGCCGTTCATTGCGCGGAGACTTTATCGTGCATATCAAGTTGTGCGTAGATCTTGTTAATGAACACACACACACGCACCCACAGATGTGTGTACCGTGCGATCAAACCTGCCATCCATGCCATCATTGCCTGTATTGAGGAAGCTTCCTTGCTCATGCTTAGGTAATGGCTAATGACCCTGAAAATATGTAATTTACTAGATTTTCACAAAATGTTTGTTGGCTCTTGAGAGCAAACGGCTTGCTTGCCGCTTAAATTAAGAAACATGGAGTGCGCCGAGAGGGGGAAAGTACAGAGAAAGGGAGGGAGAGACAAAGATTCTTTGTTGCATATTCGTTGTACTTTGTACGAACATTCCAAGTACACGTACATATGTACATACATATGTATATAGTGTGGTACATATTATTACATGTATGCGTATATGTATATGTACTACCGCATCTTCTTCTATTCTTCATGGCTTTAGAATGAGAATGCTCGGAGTTCTCTGCAGCTTGGAGGTGATCGACCCATCGCAAGACTATAGTAATTTTTCAAAACAACACCCGCCATCTATACGTCAGGATGTAATACTTATGGCACTACCCTCGTATCTGTTTACGAATACTTTCCTTACAATCACTGGATGTGATTGCAATTCATAGCGTTTAAAATATCAGCCTTCGATTTAGCCTTCGAAACATTCATCAGTTTTTCTATAATTTTATCGATTTCATTCATATACTCAATTTCCGAAACGTAAAATTGTCAGTCGAACGAAATTAAGAATAACATCATCTGCCAGTTTCTTTCAAGCAGATTACAGATCATTCCGCCAAAATGTCCAAGCGATCTTCAATCCCCATGGATGAGTTTGCACGCAATAATCTATATCGGAAACATCGATGGCAAGTAAGGCATAGTCACAGCCGGTTGGATATGAAGCCCAGGCCCATAGTTGGGCCACTCATAACGCTCACGCAGAAGCTGAAGAAGGATGCCGCCAGTCTTCGCAAAATCAACAACAAAAACAAGGAAATGCTTAGGAAGATTCTTCAAATTCAAAGCAACACAAGCTTTGCAAACGTATCGGACAAACCTCCTAAACGTCGCACTAGGACGACCCGAATGAATATCGCCCGCTTACGGCTGAAGGACATCGAACGCAGTAACCTTACTTTCGGTGAAAAGCTTATGAGAATCAAGTCCACGTTGAACACCCGAAGCAACATAGATGCATATCCGGAAAAACGCCACGAGACATTCGACATCCCGCAAGAAACACTGGATTTGTACAGCTTCGTCGTGACGCCCAACGAACTGAACCTGCTGCAGGAACTGCTGCGTCCTCAAATTTTCCTCGACTTGGAAGTGCACAATGTACGTCCGCTGGGACGCCTGACTATACAGCTCTTTACGGAGGCCTGCCCGGAGGTGGTGCTGGAATTCGTGCGCATGTGCACGTGCAACAAAATAGAGGCATTTCAGTTCATTCGCATATTTTCTACATTGTGGATGGAGTGCGAGTTGACCTTCGATACTGCTGCGCTGAGAAGCCCTGGTTTCGCGTATGACGAGAACATCCTGGATCATGGATACGGGCCGGGTATTTTGTCATTTGCAACAAGCTACCTAGACGGATTCACGAACGGCTTAATTAACTTCTCCGTCGGTTTCAAGCCGCTGCCTCTGGTGCAGAGTGAACGCATATCATTTGGCATCGTGACTCGAGGACGTCGACTCCTCGAATGTCTGCAGGATTACGGCACCAAGAGTGGAAAGGCCAAACGGACTATTACTGTTTACAATTGTGGAATAGCTTCTTGAAATACTAAAGAAGTTGAAATACTCAAAATTATACTTTATACACGTAAATAAATTCACAGCTTTTATGATTTCCCTTAGATTTTGTTGTTACTTTTCTGTCCTGTTATCCTTTCTCGACAAATTCGCTCAAACAAACAACAAACATGTAAAAAAAAATACCATTTGGAACTGAAGAAGATACACAGCTCAATGGACAACAAGCCAAGAATGTTTCATACATTCCACTTTAAAAATGACGAAAACACCACATAAACATGAAATAAACACCAAAAATAAAGCATTCCTACACTAAATTAACAAAATTCAACACCGAATAAAACTGGTGAGTAAAAAAAATCGAGACTGCCAAACAAATGGCAAAACAGGACACTTAGGATTAAACAAATTTAAGGGATTCTTAAGTAGGTCATTTTTAGGGGGCGAGGGGGAAGTCATAAAATATTGACATATGGATCGTATGCCTTCATGATTTTATATACGAGGTGAAAATATTATATGAAAACGGTAAGTCAGTAATAACAAAGTACCTTTTAAAATAAGCGTTTTTATTTGCGATGCGCCTACTGGTGCATTTATCCGGGATGCTGTTGCACACAATTCCTTTAATGGTTGCAATAAATGCGACCCAGTTGGAAGGAGTGTTGAAGGAGAAGGAGAAGAAGAAGAATCTGATCCAAATGAATGGTGTAAAAAGCCGATAGAGTTGGAGAAAACTTTAAGATGGAAAGCAACGAAATTTCGTAAATTTTTATTATACATATACTAGATAGTGCTCAAAGGTTTAGTAGACAGTAATTTGTATTACCATTTTCTTCTTCTTCAATTAATGCTCAGCTTAAGAAACAATAAGGCGAATATATATATATAACTAGAGTAACCCTGCCCGCGTTGCTGGACAATACAATAACATACGTTTACGTCTTTGTATTAAAAATTAAATTTTCTAGAAAGAATAGACATTTTCCTGAAAAAGAAGTGCAAAATAATATACATTTTTTTAAAGTGAGAACATCAAAAAGGAAAAAATTTATTGCAGAGCTTGGTGGTAAACCACATTTTTAGTATTGCCATTTTCACAAAAAATGAATAAAGACGACGGCTTCCCAACACGTGAACATGCAACATACAGTTGACCGTGTAAAAATACAGGAAGTTCTAAATTTATTCCGCAAACTTGCAACGACTGGCCTTGAGCTTTATTAAGTCATTGCAAAAGCCAAACGAACGGGAAACTGTAAGTTCTTCTCTTTGTTTTTGATTTGATTTGATCTTGATCGTGCCATTCGTTGCCTTGCTACTTTATTACTTTCTAATCGCTGTTCTTCATCCTGATTAGATCTATTTAAACATATTTGACTGCTGTGGCGAGTTCGTCGGCCAATTTGTGAACGTCTTCTTCGCGGCATTCTTGAATAATTTTTTTAATTGTTTTTTTATGCAAAAGATTTTAATTTTAAGTGGAAGATTACAAATCAATAATTAAAAAATGTCAATGCTCACACTGTAAACTTAAATGACAATCAATAAACACACAGTAATTAAATAAGTCAAATGGCGTGAGCAATCAGAGCCTTATACCGACAAAATGTAATTCGCATAAAAAAAAACAATTTTATATAGGGAAAACACACCATCATAAAAGTGCGCGTATAACGCATATTCGTAGAAATTTTTCGATGTTTTTGTTTTTATAAACCATCAGTGAAAGTAGACCTTTCCAACGCATGTACTCGTTTGAAAATCGGTTGAGTGGTTCTCGAGTTATAAAATCACGAACATAGGGCAACTCATTTTTATATATATAGATATAACAGCTGATGAGCTCCTTGCATTTTCTGTTGGAACATTTTTTGGGAGTTCATATCACAAAAGATGTTACGTACAATGTTCACAATCTTCTTTACCTTGAAAGTGTCGCAACCTGCTAAATTAGCTGAAAAACAAAATCATCAATTTGAAATCGAAAAACGTTTTCCAATAAAAACTAACGATTAGAATTACAGTTGGACGAACGAACGAATTCAATCTTACATTACTGCTCATTACTGCTGCTTTTCGCAATATCATTCGCGACGATATTAACATGTACCTTAAGTATGTCTTAAGTAGGAGAAGAAATAATTTTCAATTGTAATTTCCACGGTATACTGGGCCAATCAAGCTTCAAAGAGATGAAGCTGATCAACATTATGTTACTCAGTAGTTTCTGGCAGTATTCATTGATTTTGAATTGAAATTATCAGTGATTTTTTCATTTACAGATGCTACGAACACGAATCGGGAAAAATAGGAGTTCGACGTAAGACAAATAAATGCATTGCAGAGAAGAAAGAAGAAGGCTCCAATTTAATTTAACATGTACGAGTATTTAATATACAAATATTAAATGGAAAATTAAAATGAAAAAATTGAAATTATTAAAATAAAATTAATAATTAAAATGAAATTATTTCGTTTTTTAACTTAGCTTTTAGTTTTAACTCTAACTGAACTTCCTGCGTATAAGCAGAAATCATTTACTGGTTAATTACAACATAGGTACTTCTGGCGTGAATTGCAGAAAGTACCCCGAAAGTCCGACCGATAGAACCCAGCAGGACAGCCAATAAGAAGCCCTAGAAAAAATCAGCAGGGCCATCTCAAGCGCCAGAAGAAGAAGAAGCAACTTCTAACGAAGCAGGTGATTAAGCAGCACAACGCTTTTATGGGCAGCGTATCCGCAATCAGGTCCAACCGATTATGATCAGCAGAGAAGTGCTGAAAAAAGCGAAGGTTCTGGTGTGCCAGAATAAAAAAGAACTGATACAGCTGCATAGGATCGACCAAGTTGTAGGGATCAAAGCTGGAATCTACTGAATGTTTCTCCTCTCTGGGTTTTGAGATGCATCTGAGAATCTTTAGCAACGTATGTACTTACGTTTTGTCTATGACATTGACGTAACCGCAAATGCTACTTTTGCGGTTTCACGGAACTTCGTTGAACATCACTATTATCTTCAATAGCTAAGTGCTTCGTGATGTGAACGTGTACCATTTTGAGGTAGAGGACATCAAGTGATCTTTTTTCTTCAGGACTTCGGCCCATTTAGGTCGGTAAACCCAAAAATACTATAATTGTCGCAAAATGTTGATTGTGCATTGAGTATTGGACTTTAAATATTTCACTACAATATATTGTACTTCCGCTGGAGATTGTAGTATATACGATATACTACATCTGTACTACCGACATGAATAAGGCCAAGTACGATGTTGGATAACTCCGGTAATAATTTTTTTCTGTTCAAGCACTTTTAAGATGATGTATATGTAAATGTATTATTTATATATTCGGTTTCTTTTCCTCTACTTTTATTACTCAAAGTTGTCAATTTCACAATCAAAAAACTTTCGATAAAATCTTTAAATCTCGAAATTCGAATAACCATCGACCATGAGAAATTCGTACTCTGAAATTCGTAAGTACCGTTATTCCGTCCATAGCGGGCCAATTGTTCTGATCGCTGATGATGGTGAAAAGAAGACAGTTTACTCCTCGCCCAACATCTGTGTCGCTAAGCAAGATCCTATCCCCCGAAAGTGGTGGATGTCGCTCTACCCACATGAAAGGTTCATCATCGAGAGACGAATGACTGCGCAGAAACGAGAGGGGGAAATAAAAAAATGTAATAATAAAATTCTCTGCAAACTTAAATACGCAAAAGGTGAAGATTGTGATGACCGAGCAAAGCAGAGCGACATCTTTCGAGTTCCTGATCACACAGTAAACAGGTTCAGAGAGGTTATTGGAACCACGGACAAAAAGATGATCCTGAAGCTGTTTCGCCCCAAGATCTATTTGGATATGGAAATCAGGAATACGTCTGCGTTCGGACGCCTTCACATACAACTCCTCACGGAGGCGTGTCCAGCAGTGGTGTTGGAATTCATGAGCATGTGTGCAGCAAACAACGCATCACGCTTCAACTTCGCAAGAATACTTGGCGGGCTCTGGATCGAGGGAGAGCTCAAAAGCGATAGTGCAGAAATAACAGAAGGCGACTTTAGCCATGACATGAATGTAATTAACCATGGCCTACGCGGTGGTATCCTTTCCTTTGCGAAGTGCTACTTGGAGGGCTTTAAGTCCGGCATAATAAACTTCTGCATAAGCTTCAAACCGCTGGACATAGTGAACGGAGAGCGTGTAGCTTTCGGTGTAGTATCACAAGGAATCCACATCCTTGATAGACTGCATGATTACAACGTGGCTACTGGGAGCACCATATATTATGACATCGTTGTTTCTGCGTGTGGACTATTTTGAACTTGCTTCCGATAAAAATCACGATGGCGTTGAAGTTTGTATTACTTCAAACAACTTTAAAAAATTACTGATGTTCGACATCGAATTTATAGAAATTTTAGTTTCTTGAAATTCTTCAAAATTTTCGTTACTTTTTTCATCTTCTTTTGTATATATCTAAAATTCCTCTGAACCATTAACTAAACCATAAACCATAAACTGTACTGAACTTAAAAAAGGAGTCAACAAACCTGCTGCATCAAACAGAATTTTCCAAGCGATATGACAAGCCTCAACAATCCAAGCGGAGAATACCAATTTGCCACGCCCAGCCAAGAGGAGCATACGGTACAATGTTCCAGTTACGCATTGTACCTGCTGGGTAGACCACCTAAGCCTCAAAAATTCTTAAAATTATCGAAAGTTAAAGATTCGCTATGGTGGCTGGAAAACGAGATTGACCTGGAGGAGGAGCTGATCGCGGAGAAGGATCTAGGCAAGGAGGGGGAGACGGACAAGGATGGGGAGCCGTACAAGGTGGCGGATATGTACAAGCCGCCTGAGACGGAGAAAGAAAAGGAGGACAGAGAAAAGGCTGAGAAAGAAAAGGAGGAGAAAGAAAGGGAGCAGAGAGAAATTGCGAGGCAGAAAGAAAGGGCGAGGAAGAGAGCCTTGAAGAAAGCGCAGAAAGAATCAAAAAGCCTGATCCAACAAGTCGTGGATATATTGATGGCGCACGAGCTCGCCCAACCGGCACCATGCAACGCCGCAAAAGGGCCTAAATATACTCATGAATGCGATTGCTACAATCAGAACACGGATTTCAAGGTTCCATTCCATATACTCGCCAAATACAATATACAGACACTGCCACGTAGCATTTTGACGACGCGGAAGCTCCTTCGTCCCCTGATCTTCCTCGACATGCAGGTTGTGGGGACAAAGTGTCTCGAACGAGTCACTGTGGAGCTCTATACGGAGGCTTGTCCGGCTGTGGTGATGGAGTTCATACACTGTTGCGCAAAGAACGAACGTGAACGCTTCAAATTCAGACATTCGACTCCGTTGCTCTGGTTGGAGGCCGAGCTAAAACCAAAACATCCCATAGAACTTCCCTGCTCGATGGAATACGATATGCGTGCCCTGGATCATGGGTCGGCGTGTGGCATTCTGTCTTTTCCGGGTCGCTACGTGAACGGATTTCCGCGTGGAACGGTGACTTTCAGTATGAGCTACAGCCCGCTGCCTGCAATGAATGGAACACGGGTGGCCTTCGGGATTGTGACGTCGGGCCTGAGAGTCCTGCACTATATGCAGAAATTTGCCCTCCTTTACGACAACAACACGGAAAGGTTTATTGTCAAAAAGTGTGGTTTAGTTGATCGCTGAAATTTCTAAACACTCCGGAAATATATTTAAAATTTAGACAAATAAATGTTTGTGTCGTCTACTTAATCTGGTGACTGCTAAAATGTTAGTCGAATCCTCCGTAAACGGAGAGATTGAGAATTGAATTGAATTGAGAAGTATTGGGTCGAAGGTCATCGAATGATGACTTAATGTCTTCCAACACTTTCATGTCCACAAATCATACAGGGCACAAGAGGTCAGTACATACTAATAATAAGTATGTCTTATAAACGCGTTAAGTTTTTCACGTTTCATTCGTCATTCACTTGGTTCATTCTAATTAAATGAGTTCGGTGACTTTTAACTTGCAATTAATGCCGCACCAATTAATGGATATTTCTCTGGGAACTCCAACTGATCATATTATGTCAGACGGTTCCTACAATAATGTAATGCCGCTTTAAGAAAACTTCGCGGCGATGCAGCGTTCACAAATTAACACATCTTTCGGGCGATCAACCACTGCAGAAAGTCTCACGTAATGACCGACTGCCGATCCACATCACGAGCGCATGCAGCATCGACGAGCCTGTGGCAGTCAAATGCCAGTGAGGCGCGCAGAGGGCGCTAGGAAGCGCGAAGTATGACTTGATGCAGGATCCTCTAGTGATTGGGTCGCTTGTGTGGTGTGGAATGAGCGGCCTCACGATTTGATATTTCTTCAAAATTGGAAAATTATATAAATTGATGACGGCAACCGTCGAATACGTAGGTGCTACTTAAGGTTGCTGAGGTGTTAATAAGGGGTTGCCACAAATAATAGTAGGGCGGGCAACGGCATGCAGGGCCGCGGAAACAGGTGGAAGCCAGCCTCAAGATTCGTGAGGCTAACTAACAAGCAAACGAGTTATGTTACCATACATGTTATGTGCTAAGAAAGGCTGCCATAAAAGTTTCATAAAATTGAAAGTTTGTTGTGATAAGCGAGCTGAAATCGCGGCGCTGAGCGTGGCTGCAATTCAAATTCCTCCAAATCCAGACAACCAACAATGACTGGAACATTGGCCACAAAGCCTGCGCCCGGCGAAACAAAGGCCTAATGAATGTGTGTCATAAAAGCCGAAACTAGAAATGATGCGGAAGGACGATCATCAAGGCGATAATTACACTGGACCGTGTGAGACTCAATGGAGAGAATCCCAAGCCAACTCACAAACTCTAGAACAGCGTTCAAATGCTAAGCCGTCTGGCTACTGTTCAGAGTTAACGTCTTGTTCATCGACAAGTTTGGTATGAGCTGGCGAAGGGATCTTGTAAGATAATGAAATCGCAGCTATACCTCGTTTATCACATGTCTGAAGGTCAGGCGCAATAACTTAACGTAAAGCGTTAGGCAGGCTCTAAATTTCGATTACCATAAAACATGACTGGCGGGAAGTCGCAGTGATCAGCAACTAAAATTCCTGGAATTCTTGCGGCTACAGCAAAGGGTTATCTCGGGTTTATGGTACATATGGTACCTTGTTGTAGGATACTGCAGGCAGTTGAAGGAAAATCAGTCCGATCATAAATACTCATTATATCTCTTCTATGTGAGTTTTATTATATAATATTTAACCTCGGAATGATAGTGTAATTTCATTGGGAAATAGCGAAATGGATATACTCGTAAATCGAAACTTCTTATTACAGTACAGCAATTAGAACATCTTTCCAAATACACTCTTCTACTCTGTACCTCTGTTATTTAATACCTGAATTCCCAACAAAACAAACAAACTTTATTTTCAATGTAAATGCCACGGTTATTCTACTCCTTAACCTTTTCCTTGCTCAGATTGATTGGGTCTGAAGACGTAAAATTCAAAAGGGCAGTTAGTAGGGTCAGTAGTCTTGAGTAGCAAGTTTTTGAAGCTTTCAAAGCTGATGATGATGATGGTTGTATTCCATATGAGATCTACGGATCTGATCATTCTACTGAGGAGTACTGAAGCTACGAAAAGTAATGAAAATCGTCTTGTATTCAAAAGAGATGTCATACAGTGACAGCTAACCCCGTCCTTGTTATTATTTTTGTGTTGGAGAAAAGGATACTCAGCAATATTACTGAATAGAACTGACACAGACTCGAGCTACTGCTCTGGGGATGCTGACGCATGCGCTCGGGTTCAGACACGCATCCGTATCGCGTGAAGTAGACTATAAATAATTTAAATTCAACTTCGATTTTAGTGACTGCAGGCGAATAGTTGTACAGGTCTGGCCCCAGAAGACTGCTTGACGCTCATCGCTTCAGCTGTCAGCGAGTATCGTGGGCCATAACAATGACTCTCAAATTGAGCTCATTGCAACACTTCTTTCAGCGTTTGTTTCCGTATCTGACCTTTCTTTTTAATGGATCCGCTTTTCTTGTGCCTCTTTCCTGATAGATCAAAAACGATTTGCCGTCAGGCTGCGTACGAATGGAGTGACGGACGGACAGATGCCCACTATGTAGCTCATCATGGTTCTAAGCCTGGTTCTGATCGGCCTGAGCGGTCATATCGAAAATAAAAATGGAAATTCAAGTCATGTCTGCGCGCATGAGCAGAGACTGAGCAATCGTCAGATCTTGGCCACGCTGCAGCAGTGTTGCTAAAGAAGCAAGCGACGTCACGCAATGGAATTAAATCAGTGCACTGCGCATGCGTACGTGACGAAAGAAACGCCACGAAAGCAATGAAGTGCGTTTGCTTTATTTTCCGTTGCTGCTTTGGCTGCAATTAGAATGCGTAGATGAAGTGTTAAATGCACAAAAACCACAGTACAGCTTTACTTGTATAGTTGCTGCAGGCTTACAGCCGACGATGGCTGAACTGCATGCTGATTAGAAGCAACCCAGCAACGAAGCTCAACCCAAGCGATACAAATTTAGTGACCGAGACGGATGCAACGCGAGTGACTCAGCTCCAAAAACGCTCGGCAGGGGCTCAGCTCCAAAAACGCTCGCTGTATGTAGGCAGGGGCGAAGATGCGAATATTATAAGCGACGGCGCGCCGCGGCGATCCTTCATCAATGCTCTGTACGTAGCCCCGGGGCTCTGAAGTGCCGCGCGGGGGAGGAGATGCACCAGTCTTTCGCCTTATCGAAGATCATCTGCAGCCACATCTCGCTCTCTACTGAAGTAATTAGCATTGACTTTGTGGAAGTGGTCGGTGGACAGCTCTTGTCCACCATCTTGTCCAGCCATGCTGGAGTGAGCAAGCGGAAGAGGGTGTTAATGGGTTATTAACGCCCTTCATCGAAACTGTTATACGAATTCAATCGTTATAAGGAGTAAAAGTTGCAGTGGGGTAAACATTACCGTTACATGCACCTTCTTAATTTTCCTTCAATCCTTATAGATTGTCGCAATCCTTAGAGATAAGTCGCAATCAATAAATCCATTCTAAACTCGAGCGGCCCATAAATTATGCCAAATTGGCAAAAAATCTTATTGAATTCATTGAAATTTGTTCGTTTGTTGTTGCGGGTCGGCAATGAGAACAGATCACCTGGCTAATAAATGAAGAGAGAATCCATTTTGGCCAAAACAAAGAAAAGCTGTTGCGACAACAACCTCAGCAAAAGGAACTTCAGCCATTACTCATGCGCGATCTTTTAATAAATCAACATGACGCGACGTGTTTGCAATAATTTGGCTCATTTGGAAGGCACCGTTTGAGCTTAAGGCACAAATACAGAAACAACAACAACTGCTACCACAGCCAAAACAACAACAACAACAACAACAACAACAACGGCAGTAGTCGTTGCTGCATATAACCTTCGGTTGAAGTTCGCCGGGAAACAGTGAAAATATCGTCGACACCGAAATCAACGACGGCAGCAGCAGCAGCAAGCAGCAGTTGAGTAGCTGAATTAAGCAGCAGCAGACTATTTAGAGACTCGGAACTCTGTATGAAACGCTCGACTAGCGCTCGTGCCTCGAGACACCCTCCACTTCATCGCTCCAAACTTCCCCCGGCGGACCCACCACCAGCGGCTTGTTGCACGTAGCAATACTTTGCTGCTTTCCAATTTTGTCCTCGCGTTTTACTCACAACGTGCCGTCGATTGCTGCACCACATTTCGTTGGCTTCGAAGAATCGTAGAATCGAAGAAACTATCCAGATACTTACCAGCGATTGCAGTTGTTTGTTGTTGGTGGCATCACGACATAATTGTTACGCACTTTTGTATGCTTTGCACGACGAGTGGACGAGTGGACGAGTGGACGGACGTCGTCTGGGATGGCAGCGGCTCGTATCTGAGAATCTGTGCTTTTGTTGGATATTCTGAAGTGGTTGAAACGGCTGCAACTGCAGTGCATCTGCGCAAAGCGCGGGTGGCTGCACAAACCGTTTATTCTGCCATATATACAGGGTGGTGATGATGTCAGACCTGCGCTAAGGCAGCCCCCGAGAGCATCGAAAACCGAAGCCGATGCACCAGACACCCTGTACGAGGGACATCATTATTGCACAGAACGCGGTCTCCGCCGACAGACTGATCAACTGGCCAACATGTGCTGCACCGAAAGGCCAGCGTTCTTTGCATATCTGCGCATGTGTGCGCGTTGCTTTGTGATTGTTTCGCTTTTTCAACGTCATGTTTTCGTATCTGCAGCTTTTGTGCAGCAAGGCATTGATTCTGTGGCTCACGAAATGTTTGTAAATAATTTTTTTCAATTTTTCATATTATATTTTTCCTGTGTGAAGTACTCGTACTTTGCCATTGTTGTTGCAGTGCAGAAATGCAGCGCTTTGCACAGAATAGTTATGAATATAGTTTTGGTGTAGAATTTCAAGCACAGCTCCGTCTGCTGAAAATGCAAGATTTTTTCCGTAAAGCATTCTTTAATAAAATCGTGTGGCTCACTTCGTCTGCGAGTTACTTTCGAAAGGTTACGAGTAACATTTCAATAGAAAAACACAATGTATAAAAGAGTAATGAAAAGTGGCAGAAATCGGGGAATGGCGAGAACCGCACATTCTAAAGTAAGCAGTCTTCAAGTGAGCAATTATTAACTAGTTTAAGTGCAAATTTTAACGCTTGAATGTATTTACTTTTATCTAGTTTTTATAGCTTTTGAAGTATCGCCCAAGTTTTCAGGGGAAAAATCAATATGGGATTGCAGAAAATGAGTCCTGAGAGATACTCGAGATCCAATCTTGGTAATTTACAACAAATTGCCGATAATTTGCAGTTACAACAAAGTATACCATCTGAAGATGTCATTTCCTGATATATAAAATATGTGAAAGCTTTCAGATTTTTAGAAATCTTTGTTAGAGTGGACCAACCCTGTAGTAAACCGTGTAAATTTTGCAGTTCCACAGCCTCCTTTGATAGTTTCTTGTAGCGTTCTCAAAAGATTCCTCTAATGCAGTGTATATCTGAAAAAAATTCATTTCTTTTGGAAAGTACGTTTTTGAAATGAAAAAGACAATTAAAGACAATTTGAAGACCTTACCAACGATACCAATAGCATGTGTGTATTTGTTTCTGCAACATGTATGTATATATGATTATATATGAGATTCAGGCCCGCAATTCTCAAATCCCAGAGGCTATAATGCGAAGGATTTGACGGTGATCCACCTGACCTTCCAGTGTAGCGAGACGAAAAGCTGGCAGGCTGCAGAAGTCGGTTACGACTGGAGGACCACTAGCAACTTCTCCAGAATATTTTTTCTCTTTCTGCCTCTTTGGAGTCCCTCTCCTCTAACCCAACTTAATCAATAAATTTCTTGATCAAATGTATATGAGTATTTTATTAGATTATAATATTTATATAAATATATTTAGAATTGTATAAATTTAATTAGGTACACGGAGAATTTTGATCTACGAATTTTCTGCGAATTTAACTCTTGGTTTTTTATTAACGGAGATTACGCTTTGTTGCGCTTTCTGAGGGTTACCAACATCCGAAGCGCGACTCCCAGAGGAAAGATTTGATGTCTTAATAGATGGAAAGATTTCTTAATAGATAACTATCAAACCTAGTGCGATCAGTAGTTGGCGGCGTTACCTGGCGCAATATTCCAATTCTACGTGCAGCAGGTTTCTTCAATATTGAGGTAGTGGTACGAATAGCCTTGACTTTGGGAGGTTGTTTTGGTGCAACTGCTTCAACCGGTTCTTGAGCTTCAGATTCTTGAGCTTTAGGCTCTTGAGGTTCAGGTTCCTGGGGTTCCGGTTCCGGTTCCGGTTCCGGTTCTTTGGTTAATTCGAGAACCCTCAGTGCAGATTCTTTATTTTTTTTGATCTGCATATAGTCTTCATATCTTAGGCTTCTATACCTTACATCCCTAATGACCCGAAGTGCCCTTGCTATCATTCTCAATTCCATAGTGGAGGATTCCACTTTCGCTTTAATTTCATCCAAAGGCTAAGAAATTAACACTTCATTAATAATTTTGTGAATATTGATATTGTGATAATTTATCTATGATGACGCTTTAATAAACAGTTTAACTAGATATGTAGTTGGACAAAGGCGCTTCGATCACCTATCGCAACATAGAAGCACATTGCTCGGGTGCAGTTATCAAAACTATATTAATATTCGTAACTGTTTATTCTTATTCTTGGCATAGACTAAGTCAAACCATACTGCCTAAGTATTTGTATGATAAGCTTCGGATTCTGTAGATTCTGTCAATCTACCCGCGTCCATAGCCTCATAACCAGAGCCTGAAACTGTTATCCGAATGACCTTGAGCAAGACCTTTCCCTCTATCTCTTACACTGTTTCTATCTCCTTCATTCCTTTTCTATCTCTTACCCTCCTATGTTTAAAATAAAATATTTGTTTAACATACATAATTTAATTAATAATGAACTATATATACAAGCACCTTATCTGCTTAAATTGCTTTAAATTCGTTTTCTCCTCATATCCTCAACTGATGCCGATGAAAAAAACATGTTTCGAAAGCTATGAGTCTCTACTTTCTTATTATTGGCATAATTATGTGAGTTAATTATGCATTATACTTAGAAAAATTAACGAATGGAAAAAAATATTACTAAAAATCTACAATTTCATTTTTCTCCAAAATTGAACGGTTTTCGTCAAGATATTGTATTACATAAATGAAAGATAATTGGATTACGCTTCCAACAACAATGCAGACATGAAATTTTCAAATTTCAAAGGGCTATAACTCCGGAACTAGATGAGGGCGATAAAACGTGTTTTTGTTGTTGGGGCCTGGACCAAAAACAACAACATTGGTTAGGCCGACAAGCACCTCCTCTGTTCCTTTTTTCAATAAATAATAATAATACTAATTTAAGACCAGAGAACATACTGGAAAATGAGGAATATATGCTCTACTAGAATAGAACCATTCTAACAGATGGAACAGTAGCACACAATAGACCAGATATAACCGTGATTAATAAGAAACTCAAATGCACAACACTCATAGACATTGTATACCAAATGACACAACACTATCAACAAAGAACAACGAACAGGAAATAATATCAAAGTACACACCATTAGCCGATGAAATAAGAGAAATGTGGCAACAAGAAGTAGTAAAAATAGTACGAATTGTGATCTCTGCAACAGGCGTAACAACAAAGAACTTCAGTGAACATTTAAAATCACTAGAAATAAATTCACATATCCATAAAAATCTGCAGAAAGCAGCTATACTCAAAACAGCGGCATAGTTAGAAGATTTTTAGACCAAAAATAGACTGACCCTAACCCTTTTGGTAATCAGGTCATCAATTCACCTGAGGTAGGTGAATTCCAGCATTAATCGCTGAGAATGTAGAATTCGAATAATAATAATAATAATAATAATAATAATAGTGAAGTGTTCTTACCATTAGCTTCTCTTTGGAAATTGAACGGGCCAGCAATCCCAGAGCTATCAGGAAAAGTGCTAGAAATGAGCAGCACAACCATGCATCGGAATAAGTAACTCGAGCGTCCAAGTCATATTCGAAAAAAAACCGGTGCAATTTAGATAAACCGTCGTAAAAGTTTCGCTTTAACACACTGTGTATGCCCGTATCAACCTTGGGCCAGAAATAATTGATTACAGCTTCCATATTTCTTTAATTTACTGTTGAAATTTCGCGTTTTAATTTGTATGAAAATAAAATATTACGGAGACAAACGACGAACTGAAATAAAAACAATAATTTGCTGAGTTTTTTACAATCTAAAAAAATAATAAAGTGATAAAATTTGAATATTAGAAATAGTTCCAGCCTACTCTGAACGCTGCGATTCTGTTGTTGTTTTTGTTATTGTTATTTTCTGTATTGCAACAACAATTTGTATATATGTACATACATAATATTTTTACAACGATAACAGCAACATCTACTTGAATCTTGTATAGCTTAGGAGATATAAGTCGACATTTTCAAATTGTACAGGGCTATAACTCTAAAGATATACGAGAGAGATACAGATGTTAGTGCTGTTGCAATTCTCACAAAAATATAACAAAATCATTCGAGAACATTCAGCATACACTAATCTTATGTTTTAACTTCTTCCTAATCTGTATATAATCTTGTTATGTTGATGCTGGCTGGCCGCATGGAGGTCCCACATAGACCTGGCAGGTCTTTCGTGTTGCCAGCCAGCTGTACACAGCTCTAGAGAAGCGCAAAAGGTCACCAAGGGCGCCCCTGCTGCTTGTTTTAGACTATGGCACGAGCAACAGCCCAGCATATTTTGCCCGCCCATCATTATAGTGCTAGCACATGACCATTGATACCTTGCAAGTGGGAATTTGGTCACCGTTTTTCCGTGCTGGTAGGGGCGTGGGAGCTTCTCCGACCTCTTCTATTGGTAGTCTAGCTCTTGTCTTAGCTAGAAGAACACCTTTTTTATCTCCTTCTATCCCCTTGTGTCCAGGAACCCAGTATAAATGTAAAAGGATTTCTGTAAGGGAAGTGGTAATAAATGAATAGGAACTGAGGTTATTTTGTTCCTAGCTTTATCAATTGCTTTGGAGAAGTCTGTCTAAATTGCATCAGTTTGAAAACCCTGTTAGGGGTTCAATCAATTGGAGACAATATCCAGTCAGAAACCTACGTTAGGATGAATATTATATCCGTGGTATTCTTTTAACTGCAAAGAATAATTTATTCGTTTCCATACTCCATTTAAAGAACAATGATATTTATATCTTTGACAGAAAGTATCCAAACTTCGATAAACTTTTTAAGATAATACCCTTGTATGATCGTATAGCTCAATGAATTCTAGTTTATTTCGTTTAATAAAAGCTAGATGTGAAAATGATTTAATCATTATTTTGTTAACTTGAGTACTAAAAATTAATTGCGAAAAATATTTACATTGCAGAGCTTAATGAATTAAAAACGAAAAAATATGATGTAATTAAAGGAGAACGACGCTTATGAAACGTAATATGAGAACATTTTGTAAAATTCAAATTGAGATTATTATCCTTAATAGGCAGGAAATGAGATATTTTCCATTTATCTCTAAAGGAACCTCCGATAAGAGAAGAATGAAAGACCATACTTAAAGGAAAAGCAATTGAATTTACAATTTTCTTAAGCATAAATGAACTAATCTCATCAACATCCGATGTATAAGAGTTTTTCTAATGCAGCAATGCCATCAACATCCTCCTCTTTATTTACCATTAAGCTGCCCAATTTTATTATAGTAAAAGCACAATATTATCAAACAATGAAGGGTCAGCAAAAGCATTATTCAATCGAAGTTGGTTTGAAAGAAGATTCCAAAAAAATGATAAATGTTATAATTAAGACTTTAACCCGGCTCAGTTTATAAAATTTATAACTGAATTAGTGTCAAAAAAGTGTCACTTTCTTCACACTTTATATATGTAATTGTGCATGTCCACAATGCAGCGATGTCGATGTAAATGGCGATATTCCTATGAAGAAATGGAACGGCATACGTCGCCGGCTCTCTTTGGTCGCCGTGAGATTTTTAAACTTTTTGACGACTCTCAGCGACGTGCTCAATTTCTGGAAAACAATATCTCCTGCCTTTTATCGTATTCCCACAAAAATGCATTTAAAAAATATATGTAGTGATGCGCACTAGATTGTACAAGTAAATAATTTCGATACTTTATTTTTCTTATGCTCTAATACGTTTTTGTATAGCTTTAGATAAAAAAATGAAAATATTAAAGATTATTTAATATAGTCCAGATTTCGGTCCCCCAATATTTCCAGCAATTATGTCATTACGTCGCTACAAGATGTTTACTTCGGCAATCCGATTGGATGATTTCAAATGTCGTCGTCAAAATCGCTCCGAAATCGTCTAAAATTTCAGGGATTTGTGATTCGCAAAGCACTAAGAGTTTTCTACAATGGTCGTTGATGTTTTAGACAATCTATGCCATTTAAGCCAGCTCATATCTAGCATAACATTTTTGATGATGGTTGATGCTTGCAGTGGCTACGTCTTAAGAATTCAACCATATTCTGGACATAGTGGAAGGCTTAAAGGATCAAAATATTATCCCCGATAATTGTTTCACAATCCGTGAGTTAGCGCAAGAGCTTCTGATGTACGTAAGCACACTTCGGCAAAATAGAACGTGCATTCCTACGCAACTGAAATTATGCAAAATGGTTGTGGTCGGTTGGTTGTGGACCAATGGTGGTTAGCGAAAGCCAACATGTTGGACATCTCGCCGTTGAAAGCCTACATTTAGATCAAAGACGAAGTTCTCACATTTTTGGAAAAGCATAAATTAAAATCACGGGGTGTTTTTGTTGCAGAACTGGCCATAGCATTGACATCAAACTTTACTTCCAATAGAAAAAGAGAAAGTCAAGAGACTTCTAAAAAGCCAAGGTATTTATAAAGCACAGCAAAAAAAGGCAAGCAGAGCGAGAAAACTACAAGACAGACAGTTTGTTCAGCTGGTAACCAATTTACCTGTAAGACACATATAACTTGCATTTGTCAAAATTGTCACAAATTTTATCGTAGATTTGAATAAAATAAACAAAACAAATTGTTGAAATGTAAATGTGATTGACAAGCGAATATCTCTGGCCTTTGTTCTCGTCCCGGACAAGTTTTGATAATCGATTTTTAAGCCTTTTCGTGTCACACCAACTTGCCACACCGCGGGCTTAAAAGGATCATCATAGAAGGGAGTCGCAACTCCCCATTTAAAATTAACAAACTTCATATCATATCGTTAATATTAACATCCTTCTTAATAAGCTTGTTGAATAGCAATTTCGGTGTGCTTAACAGTTGTATACATTTATATAAACTGTACCTCCTGTTATGTTATACGGCGTATTGTTGCGGGATCGCCATGTATGATTACGTCCCCTAAGACCTAAGGTGCCTTAGCAGTGAAGCTGGCACTCTTAGTGTTTGTTGCCTGTGGATATGGCAGGAGAAAGTGAAGTGCCGTTTTTAGTTAGGCTGCTAGACACTTTCTGAATTTTATCCTGGATCACTAGGGCTTTATTATCCTAAGTGATCCCATTCCTTCTTGATGAGTGTATATGCTAACAATACTTTTCACATTTGCCTAATCTACTCTCTCTTATTCTGAGCTTAATAGTATTTCTTTTCTCGTTCCTCACATTCCGCTTTTACTCAATTTGTTTGTAATAATTTAGATTCATCATTGAACCATTGCCCAATTACAGGTTTCACTTAGAATTGGGCGCGTCACGAAAATAGAAATTTGATTCTGTTTCTGTTTCTGTTTCTGCTGGTGCTCTTCGCCAAAATAGTTAGCTTTTCTTCATCAACTTCTCTGTGGTTTCTCTTCGGAAGGGGAACGTAAACTTTGAATAAAGTAGTAGATTTCTTTCTGAGAAATTGATATTTGTTCAATATCGAAAAATATATTTCAAATCTTTTCACTTTGCTATCTTTTTTAAGTTCTATATAGTGTGTCTGCTTCGCATTTTAGTAAAATATGTATTAACTCTCATATGTAATCATGGTAATCGGGCAGTTAATCGGCGAGCGACACCTAATGAGACCTTTTCTTAATAATAATATAACATTAGATCCAACCAGACTCTGACTGCAAACAGTATCTAAATCGTGCTTAAATATTCCATGCTTCCAACGCTGAATACGTGCAAAAGTTGTCTCTTTCGCTGCCTTCATTATGCCGAAGATAACCACATCTCCGGACTGCAACTCGTAGACGCTGTAGTGTCATTCGTCGTTCAGCAAGGCGCGGTCCCTGGCGCAGACTTTCTGTCTGAATATGAATTGATTTCAGAGAACTGAATAGAAAAGAATAGAAAAGAGCTCTGCTCAAATCAAAGTCGGGTTGCTTTTTCGATTACATGCAACCACCGCGGGCTGAATACCGACACTTCTCTCCGCCGTCAGTGAGTGGGTGGAAATGTAATCCTGAGACGAGTGGGCTTCATTTACATACATTTCACAAAGCTTCTTCTTGCAGCATCACAGGAACGCAGTGACAGCAAACCGCAACAAACACAGCGACATGTTGTTGCAACATTTCAAATTATCCACCCACCTACGAGAGCGGCGGGATCCGAATGGCAACCACGACCCATGCGTTGCTTTCCTGTGCGACTGTGCGAGAAGCACCTCGCAGCAGTCCTGGAGCGGCCAGTGTGGCTCCATCTTGTATCAGTTGCTGCTAACTGGTCATCAGCGTCACCAATCGGGTCTGCTGCATGGTGCTTCTCTCATCGCTGCACCGGTGCTGTACGTATCTGTTTCCCGACAGCGCAAACATGTGAGTCGCTCGGCTGCACTTCCTCCTCGACGGCAACGACGAGATCTCATAACCTCGAACCTTCACGCACCGCAAATCTCATTTGACAGATTGGCTATCAAATGGAGAAGCCTAAGCATGTCGAGGCAGCATTTACTGCGCCGTATTCGCCATGCTGCTCGTTTTAATCCCGGCCGCAGCCAACAGTTGCCGCTGCCACTTGCGAGATAAACTATCGGCCGCTTGTGGCCGGCCGAGTACACCGCAGCGCCTGCTTCCACGGCAGGATTCCTCTGGCTACACCATGTACAAAGTCGCAGAGATACGTTTTGCCAGATTAGATGCGATAGCAACGTGCTTCCATACGAGCAGCCAGACAGGCTGCTGAGCTGCTGGGCTGCTTGGCTGCTTGGCTGCTTGGCTGGTCGGCCATTCGCTGTGCTGGCTCACTGCGTAGATCGCGTCTCATATCTTGACGTTGGCGAATTAAAACATTTGTGCGCAGGGAAGGAAATCCGCGATGGCCGCAATCCGCAGCGTCTGCTTTGCCTGTTGCATCTACAGATCACTCTCCTGCGCTGGTGCATCTGTTCGGCTGCTCCGCAGTCCGACTCTCATCCGGTTAGTCAAGCCTCGTTGCTCGGTTGCGGTCGGCTGCCATTTGCCCCGGCCGTCTATTCTGGCACCCACTAAACAAAGCCTACCACTCGAGCATTTGTTCCATGGATTGGATCTTCTTGTCTAGGCCGTACTTTGGAATTTTCAGTCAGACTCCAGAGGATTAACACTTCACATGGACAGTGGAACGAGCGAGAGCACACGGTCAATATTATCGATATTTAATAACGGTTTGGATACTGAGAATAACATTTGGAAACCCATTTCTGAATACGGACCACGAATATCTACGAATACACAACGAAGGTTTCTCATTTTGCATGAACTCTTTGGACATTTGCTCCACTGTGCGTAATAAATTTATAACCAAATGTTTCACCCATAACCAGCCACTGGAGACAGACTCGTAAAGCTCCGGGCCGAGCACAGCGCCGTCACTCACTCGCCATCATTCACACATGTTGCCGTATCTATAAAAATAGGTTTTCCGCTGAAGTTCAATTGAATTCTCGCTTCGAATGCGCAGAACGCAGACGCATTGCGATGGATTTCTTTTCTCATGCAAACAAGTTGCTTTTAGTTGTGCTTTGGTTGCGCTGAATGAATGGATGCAAGGATGGATGGTTGAAGGCTTGGATGGATGAATACCAGCGCTGCGCTATCCACTAAAGCTGGCTCAGTCGTACAGGGCTTAGCATTAAATGTGAGTCCACGTGAAAGCCAACTACAGCACAATGCAACAACAGACTCAATTTGAAATACAAATGCAAATCATAAATGAAATCATTAACATGCGACAGCGCATCCATGCAACGGCTGCGGCTGCGGCTGCGGGTGCGGCCAAAGCCCAACCGAGCGATATACAGTCTGCGCAGGTAACGCCGAACGCGTATTCAAATCATCTGCTGATGCCACTTTTTATGAGCCACAAGATGTGATGGCTCTATGCGCCAAAAAGCAGCCCTCCGCGGCTGCGATTTATGACGTGTTCCGCGCACACCGCGCCGACCCACTAGGAACTGGAAGGTGTTGCATAAGCGTGGCAAGCGGCAGCGCATGCGTGTTGCCCGTTCCCTGCCCACCCCTCCCTGCAGATCTTGAAGATCGCTCGATCGTTGTAAGCCGAAGATTTATTGCCATTTCTCGGTGAGACACATACGCCGAAGCGACTGCCAACAAGCTGGCGAGGGCTTCGGAATTTATGCAGTTTTAATATTAATTTAAATCTCAAAACTCCTGAGATTTACGACGGGATCAGAGCGGAGGAGGAGCGGGCGGCGGCAGGCGGGCGGCGGGTGTTTGAAGCTTGTAGCGAAAGTATGCAAATTTGTGTTGTTCGCTTATCCACAGCTACTGGTCACGGGGCGTATGAATGAAAGTGAGCAGATCGCGGAAACTAGAGGGTAAATGAGTGACTTTTGGATAGGTCCGAAGTGTTTACACACACACACACACTTCTACACACCCCCTCCTCATGCTGTTTCCTGCCCGGTAGTGACCGCCATTTGCCGTCTACAATCAACTACAATCAACTTTCTCAACATCAGAAGGTGATTATTAGTTGTTTGGCGTAGTGTACCAACTCCTCATTAAGTTGTCCAGCGTTCGGTGCGGCTTTAAGTTACGAGCGACATACTAACGGGTCCAGCTACTCATCGGAGTCCCGGGCTCCATGACAGGCTGGTTAATTTGCCGGAGCCTATAATTTGTGCTGCTCGAATAATTGATATCTTGTTGCCGCCGCCGCGCCGCGCGCTTCCCCGCACGTAATTATTAACAACTTTATTAAAATTAAACTTGACCTCGACTGCAGCGCAGTTCTCGCCACGACTGTTCACGTCGCAGTCGCAGTCGCAGCCGGCTACGAGCAAATAAGAGCCCCGAACCAGCAACTAGCGGCCGCGAAAATAAATAAGTACGAAGTGCACAAAACGCTGTCAGTCTGATGCACGCCAGGAGTTAACAAGCCGAAAAATCTTCATTAAATTATGACTGGCGATGGGGCAGAAAAACCTAAACAGCGCTGCTGCCGCCGCCGCCGTGCAGCATTCAGCACTGCCGCGAGCGCTGATCGCCGCTGCACTCGCGCAGTTCGTGCAAGGCCCACATTTATCGCAATCGCACAGCCATATTTAATATTCAGATTTCTTTCACCATGTTTTTCGGCTCTTTAAGCAACGAATTCCGCAGCGCAACCAACCGAAAGCGAACGAGCTGCAGCCAGCGAAGGAGGCCACAGAAATAACCGCCACTCGATGCACTCGATGCAGCCAATAATTTGAGCGGGGGGCAACAATCGCAGCTTAAGAAAATGCCAACGAAAATAATAATAATAGGAGCCCCAACAACGACACAAAGAACAACAGTGTGTCCGGCGGACACGAGAGAAAGAAGGTTCCCCAACTTAGCCAACGGAGCCAAATACTGCGGGGTAGCAGCAGCAGCGGCGGCAGAGGAACGCATGATGATAATGAGACGAGATGACTCGCTGATGATAACAAATTAACCGAGAGTCAAAATCATGCAAGACATCGCATGCCAACAACATGAACAAAGCGAAGTCAACGAGGCAGCAACCGAAAATGCAGGAACAGAAACAGCAACCCGGCAAAATTCGTTCAAACATCAGCTGATGAGCTCAACACGGATCAACGGAGAGACAAGCAGCAGAGAAGGCGGACGGACGGACGGACGGACGGGCGTACGAACGGAGGAGCATCTGTCCTTCTACAGACTTGAAGTTAGGCACAGCGAACGGTCAAAGCGAGCATGGAATGCAGACGCGATGAGAGAGCTGACTGGGTTCTGTGAACTCCGATATCACTTTACCATGATAATCACCACGCTATAATAGTCACTTCGCTATAATAAACCCTTCAACGATGGCAAATATTAGAAAATCATCGCTGTAGACGCGTCGCTTTCAACAAAGCTTACTTTAAATTGACGATAATTCTCAACAGAGCCGAAATGTTTCGATAGGATGAATCTCCACAATTTTCAACAGTCTTAGAAAGTCCACGTCAAAAGTTAAGCAAGTTCGATTTGTGGCAAATTGGAATCAATCGGCAATTCTGGCAGATCGAATAAGCCGACTAGCCCACGGTTTCACGGGAAGAACTTCTTCCATGAAGTTGTCAAGAAAACGTGAGCATTTCCATAAACAACTTTTGTGATTGAAAAACCCCACTTTATCTATGAGGCCCAACAAGGACTGCCCACTTCCCAGGAACGCTCCTACACCTACATACAATATGAGGACTATGCACCATATACACCTCATAACTGGCGCGCAATCGTTGCGAGATCCATCCGCCGAACGCCCAAACATTCACAGCACATCGAAGGCATCGAGAGACATATTCAACTACAATATATTGTAAGTAGTTCCCGCTGACCGCCTGACTGACTTGCTTACTTGCTTGTCCGTGTCCGCGTGCCTGCGACTCTGGCAGTGCGTTGGGTTTCTGCCGTTGTTGTTGTTGTTGTTGTTGTTGTTGTTGTTGTTGTTGTTGTGTGGTTTTCGGTGCCCTGTTATTAACTTGTCGTTTCGAAAACAAGATGAGGAACGATTAATGCTCGTGGCCAATTTAAGAAAGTTCGCGTTCTTGTTAACAGGAACCAAACGAAGACAGAACCAACAACAGCAACAACAACCACAACAGCTACATATACAGACATACAATATAATAAAAAATGGACTCTTGTTGCTCGGTCGCTGATGTTGCTGATGTTGCTGATGTTGAAGCAAAATGACGAAGTACCCTGGAAGTACTCAAATGCGGCACGATATGGTGATTCGCTGGGTAGCTTGGTATTCAATATCAGCCCGCCTGCCTGCTCAGGGAGAGCGGGAGAGAGGGAGAGAGAGAGTGCCCCAAAAAATGTCTGCTCGCTCAGATGGACATGCACATGCCTGGAGAGACTTATGCACGAACCCAGCGTACGATCGTCTTGTGATCGCGATAAATGAGTCCAAGTTGTGGCCGGATGGTTCGGATCCTGGCAACTGATTGACGAATGTGTTGTTGCTGGTTTTTTCTATGCCCTCGCTGCGTGCGGCTGCCAAACGTCGGCAAAAAAGGAACACTTTTCAGAAGTCGTGACAAATTTTTTCGCCTTAGATTTCAGTTCGGATTTGAAGAATGAGAAGCTTTTAGAATTTTCGAGCAATGCAAAAACGTTAGGAAACTTTTTCATCTTTCTAATGGAATGAAAACATTTACTTGTATTTGGATGGAGTTCTCTAATCTGTGAGGTGGACCAGTTGACCAACCAACACTGCAGCTTTACACTTCCTATATTCGGAAATAACGAGGAGACACGTAAAAAAGTGTATCCGATAATAGACATGGCACTTTAATACCAACAAACGAAGAGTCATCTTGTTACGTTTTCCGAGTACATACGACATGTGTGTGTGTGTGTGTGTGATACCCGTGGACATATCTATATCAACTCCATAAAGTGTTCAACTTAAATGTTTGGATTCGCCATCGATAGTGCGATATTTTTCGACTGAATACTTGAAAAACAGATATTTTCAGCACTTTACAGAAATTGTTATTGAATGGACAACCTTTTATTGTTATTTCGCCGCGAACGCGCCTACAACATCCCCGAAGTCGGCGCCCGAAGTCGCTGACGAAATCGCTGTGTCTGTCGCCGGTGCCTGGAAGTGTGCACACGACACCAGCTCGATGTCCAGCGTTTCGGCTGATTGTTGTCAGCAATATCGCTTAAATCGTTATGTATATGAAAGCGATTTAATTTTCGCCCTTCGCACACACACACACACAGCACGTTAATATAATAAATTGCAATGAAAGAACCCATGAATGAAAGAAGTAATGCGAATGCATGGTGAAATTATGTATGTTCTTTTTGGAAGAGTGAAAAACAACATCATGTCATTCGCTGATAATAACAATAAAAACACGTAATGAGAGGCGAGTGTGACAGCAACAGCAACAGCAACAGCAGCAACAACAGCAACAACAACAACAACAACAGCAACAACATCAGAAACAATGACAACGACAGCACAACAATTGAGGCAGCAGCAGCAGAATTACAAAGGACTGGACGCCGTAATTCAGGGCTGCCAGGCAGGTGTTGAGGTTGACAACGAACTGGTGTGGATCGGACGGGCGCAACAACATGTACAACATGATTATTGAAGCAATAATTTGTGCGCGCTGACATATGGCGCTGTTGCAGCCAACAATGAGTGGACAACCGGACAACCGGACAGACAGACAGCACAGAGTCGTGGAAATGACTGGACCGAAGCTCGCTCGCCTCGCCTCGACAGCGGATGCCGCAGAAATAACTTTGCCACAAAGCAAACACAAAAATCATCATTTTAAATAAATTACGGTTGAAGCAGAGCGCTGAAATCAAGCGTTTCCCCCCACATCATCCTCCACCCACCACCAGGAAGCAGAAGACTGCGGGGAAGAAGACGTGGGCGAAGCAGGAAGGACGCTGGATATGCAATGCTTCAATAAATGAAGGCCTCAATAAAAACAATTTAACGACGCAAGAAAGAGCAGAGTGGAAGCCAACGATTCAGAGGAAAACATATTTTCAAATTGCTTTTACCAGTATTAAAAATTCCGAAAATGTTTAATAACGACTTTTCTTGAGAGTATCAAAGCTCAGCGGGCAAAATGAAAGGACTCATTCGTGGAAAACTGGAAAACTGGAGTCGTTCCTCTTCCAGGAGCCCCGCAAAATGGCCCCCGTTACGTGTTCTAATTCATCGCACTCCATCGCCAGTGTTGATCTTGGAACCTCCCTGTAGAAGTCGCCGTGTTGTTGCTTAGCCTTCAATAAGGTCATTCGGTGTGCTTTTATTGTTCTCTTCTCTGATCACACCATCTGATTGCTTTCCCTGCCCTTGTTGCCAGGTTGTTGGACTGAAGCTCGTTGATTGTTGGCTCCGTTGTCGTTCGATCTCTTGTTGGCGCTGTGTTTTTGTTGTTGTGCCTCTTGCTCCTGCTGTCCGCTTCTTATTGCATACAATTCAAATTCGGTTAACATGAAAAATCAATTTTCGATCATGTTAAATGCAAATTCCGACGAACCTGACCGGATCGGCTGCTTCTTGGCGTATTTTACTGTTGACGACTGACGTTGTGTTGGCTCTGATTCATTTGCTGTTGCTGTTGCTGTTGCTGCTGCTTTTGCTGTTGCATCAATTTGGTGCAACCATCAACATTGATCGGCTTTGAAGTGGATCCACTTGGGCTCTCTTTAGTACTTCTTTTACTGCTGTACTGCTGGTCGTTCTTTTGTTCTTTTGCGTTCCTTTGGGTGTTCATTTATTGCCTTTGTTGCTGTGCTTGATTGTTCGTCTGTAGATTTTAAAATTGTTATTGCGAAATATATAATTTAGGGCTGTTGTTATTGTTATTGTAGTACATCCGATCACCACTTTCCGACTTGTTAACTGTCCTCCATCCTCCCCCATAAAGTTTCTTATTTAACACACGTGTTGAAAGTCGGTTAAGCGATTACCATACAACCGACCACCACTCCGCTCAGTCCTTCGATCAATATTCGTGTCCCACGTTCAAACCTCACGTCAGTCCACCCATCGGCCCTCCGGTCAACCTTCCGATCATTCCTTTGATCAGTCCTCCGATCATTCCTTTTTTTTTCCACAAATATTTTTGGAAACTCACTTTATTCAGATACACAACAACCAGAAAATCGATATACAATATAAAAACGATCGATATACCAACGATCATCATGTATTTTCACTTCATATCAATGTTTATTGTCCACGTTTTTGAAATCTTTAACTTGTTGAAGAACCAAGTATTGTAACGAAAAGTTATTGTAAACCGTAAAACCTGTAGATCATTTCGTCACTTCGTCTGAATCAATCCAAGTATCTGAATAATCAGCGCAGTGACAGTACATTAAAATGCTGCAACTTGGACTGAGACCGATGCGGCCCATTGTACTGCACTCCACCGCTCATCGGTGGAACGAGTACAGCAACCAACGCGCTCTGCGCTCGCCTAAATCGAATGTCAGTAGTTCAAGTCCGAAACTACTCAGAATTGGTTGGTGGTGAAAACTTAATGATCGCTTTTCAAAAATGTTCAACGATCACAAGCGACAGGCGGACAGACGGACGGACGAACGAACAAACGGACGGACGAACGAGAGACGACTGCTGCCTGGCCGAGGGGGAAGCATTTACCAAGGCGCGAAGCGGGGAGCACAAACAAATCACATCACATCCCATCAAGAATCCGGTGAATAGCGAAATGAAAGCGAATAACGCGGTGCGGGATGTGGCGGAGTTGGCGGAGTCGGGGGCCAGGGACAGCTCGAAGCCGGCCGAAACTGACAGCAGTGAACTTGAGGAGCAGTTGGCGATTTATTTCCAAAGGAAACAATAATTATAGTTGAGCTAAAGCAACCTCAGAGACAGCAACAAACACAACTACAACAACAAATACTTAGCAATGACTGAAGTCAGTCAGTCATGCTGGATTGACTTTGACTCTGGCTCTGGCTCTGGCTCTGACTCTGACTTAACACTTGGACTGGGACTGGGACTGGGACTGGGATTGGGATTGGGATTGGGACCGAGCGCAAAAGCAAGGCTATGAGGCGGCGTCGCCACTCGCTGCGAGTTCGAGGCAGACTTCGACTTCGACTTGGAGTTGGAGTTGGCGTTGGACTCGCCAGCAGAAGTTGGATTTTGAGATTCCTTTGGGTTTCCATTTTTTTCAGACACTTTTATAGGTTTTTTCTTGCTTTTGTCTGTGATACCATCTTTAGTGGTGTTTTTCTTCAACTTGTTTTTGTTCCCATTTTGTTCTTGTTTGGTGTATGTTGTTGGTTTCTTGTGTTGCTTTGTGGAGTTCAGGTCATCATTGAAAAGCCAGCCACGCCATGATGTGGAATTTCCTTGACTTTTCTGCGTCGTTTTTCTTCTGCTCACTTTCCGCTGAATACGCGAGAATATTTGTTCTGTGATTTGTACGCCAAGAATTAGTGGCAAAAAAGCAAGCGACTGCGGCAACAACACCAGCAGCAGCCGCTGGCCGACATGCTGCTTTGCTGCCTCACCTTGACAGCAGTTCTTCGCCGATCCGCCGGAGTCGTCTTGGATTTGCAGAAGATGCATTTTTCCGCTTGGATTTGATTTGCGCAAACATTTTTGTTAATTTATAAATAAATCTCGGAACTGTTGCAGGTTTCAGGATTTATGTTACGGCATGTGGAAATGAGAGGAGACTCCGGGCACTTGGAAACCCGCTTTTTGTGAGCCACAAGACCGGGCAGAATAAATTAAACGAATTTAATGAATGCATTCAAGCGAGTCAATTAGCATGAGATGAAGTTCGCATCCTGAAAGAACCGAAGCAATTAGTTCAGGATCAGCTGCATGCATACGAATCAATCAGGGCGGCAGTGCGCGCGCTGAGGAGGAGGGCGTCTTGCTAGGCGTGGCACTGTACCGTCCTCGAAATTGTACCGTTGAAAATTGTGTTGTTTAAATTTTTCAAATTTCAAATTTTCAACTCTTATGACGAATCATGGAACAAAGACAAAGAAAAGCGGAACGAATTCACAATACAAAAACTGAAATCTTAATAATGAAGAAAAGAGCCAATAAATCACATTGAAGTCCAGTTCTTATCATTTACCACAACGTTTCCAGTCTTTTGGTTAATAGGTTTTTATACACAATCTGTTCTTCTGGAACCACGTTTTTTTACTATTCACTCCGAACTTAAGCCGGACATTGTTATTGAGAATGCTTTTTTTATCACTTCCCAAAAGAATTCAGAGAAGAAAATTCAAAGAATTCCGGGAATCATTCTAAAAAAGGCTTTCGTTGGCTGAGGACTAAAGAGCTGCAGTTTTGCTCATTTTGATGTTTTCGAAATGGCGTAACTTGGGCTACCTTCCAGATGTGCCTACAATTTGCATTTTTTACAGCCAACCCTTCTCTCAGATAACGAGTATTATACGAGTATTGTTCCTCTTTCGAGACCCGCTGCTGCCAGAACGTCCGAAACCATTAAATCGCCATTCAACAGATGACGGATCTTAAGAGACTCTTAGCCAAATCGTGTGCTCGTTCGGACATCGCTGCACTCGCTCGGTGCTCGCTCCCAGGCTGTTTTGAACGCGCTCGGCCAAAACCGGCCTGCGAGCTCCCAAATAAAAAGTCCGCCGCTTTGTTTTCTACCTTGTGTGCCCTGTTGTGCTCTCGTAGCTCGCCATCAAGCGCGCGGCGAGCACTCCAATCAATGCAACGCAACGCAAGACAACGCATCGCATCATCATCGCTAAATCACCTCGTTGATAGATTTCAATTTCCTTCTGTGGCAATTATCACCCATATGGGGGAAATGATTCACAGCTCGCTGCTTGGAGCAAAGGTGCTGCCTGCATGCGAGCACCAACAGCAACTGGGTCCGGATCGCGAACGGCGACAGCGGGAGCGGAGTGGGGGCGAGTGCAGCACGACGAGGGGTGTACAGATGCAAGCACGTTGTTGCCACTTGCAACAGACACTCGACGACGCGATGGAGACCGGATGATTCCAACCGAACTCACGTGATTATCTTGTCAACACACAATTTCAACATTTTCCATCTCGTACAGTATTTTTTAGACTCGACGCTTTGAAGGACGTTCCTTCGTGATGCGCTCTGTGAAGGTTTCGCCGAACCGAGTCCGTCCGTCTGTCTGCTGCTTTGTTGCGCTTACTTCAGAACCTAGAAATCTGTAGGTTTCTTTGTTTTTATCAAAGTGTACCTTCAGTTGATCTTCGATTTCCTTTGAACGACAGTAAAAACCCTGCAGTCAAAACGTGTTGGTATGCGCAGTTATTTATGTATATGAATTCGCATCGACTGACTGCAAATCGGATCGCTCTACGTTATTAAATAATTAATTAGAACAAATAAGGTTTCATTGTGGCAGTGAGAGGATCTTTTCTCCTATCTACAAAATGGACTGAAATAATGCTTCTTCAGATACTAGTTCATTTATTCCAAGATATGCCATATACATATATGTAAGTATGTATGTACGTATTTATGTATACATGTAGGTATAACCTTCAGCTGCAGTAGAGGTCCGCCTACTTCAGCACAGCTTCCCATAAATTCGCCATTTCAAGTCCCCCGGTTCTCAGTTAAGGGTTTCGACTTCCATCAGGGTTGCGACGGCAGGTCAGAGATGCCACTCTGGATGGTTACACAATCAAATGGACTAACTATACAGTCAAATAGACTAACTATACAATCAAATAGAATTCCTGTTCCTGTTAACGTGAGTGTTCAACTGAAATGAAATTTGAATTCGAAGAACGGCGAAGTCCTACGTTACTCAGTCGTGTTGCCAGCCTCAATTGTGGCCACTTGCTTCGGGCGCGGCCCCTCTGCCTCTGTTCTTTCCGTTGACTACTCCAAATCTGACCAAATCATGTTCAGTTTGTGTGGTCAAATTGTTACAGCCGTCTGGACAGTCAACTTATTTGTTGTTGTTGTTGTTGTTGTTTATAAATTGTTAAAAAGATTTGTCACACACGTTGTTATCGTGTTCACTCGCTTGTTACCGATTGACGTTTCACAATTTATCACCACATCTTGACCACAACAACGTGTGCCGTCAAGAGTCCAACGCCTCCGCAGCAACTGCGGACGTTAACAAGGTTTGCATGTTTTTGCTGTTCTTGATTTCTTGGTTGAAATGGCAAAATCCTCATCCTCATCCGCCCCCCCCCCCCCCCCGCCAACTCTTATGCACGTGTTTGTTTCCTCGAAATTCCCTACTTTTTATTTGTGCTCATGTCAGTCCATCAGCGAGCTGGCTTTTCTGACAGTCAACATTAATTAATGACTAGCTTTTAACTGTTTAGACGACGAATTATGTACGGCTCTCAATGATGGGGGCTGATGAATGATGGGGCTGCTGAAAGGGGGACTGCGGGTGCCGATCGGTTCCGATTACTTTCCTGGACAGACGCAACACCTCCACAAGAGCTCTATACATACTCTACGATTACTTTTCAACTTATCAAAGTTGTTTGTATCATAAAACAAGACTTTTTACTTAAAATATTTATGCTATAGACTGGTAAAGGAAGATAGTGAAGGATGAAGGGTCGCGACAGAGCTTTTGTTAAAATTCAGTGCATCTTCAAAGCTACGAAAATGGGTCAAGTTAATTGACGATATTAAATTATTTGAGTTAAAATGCGGTATTCAGATGTCAAGTCATCAATTCATGTGTTTGACCTAAAATATTTCCAATTAAATTGAATATAATCACTCTTGACTCTTTAGGAATAGAAAAGTTTGTAAAAGTAAAACTCCAGAAAATAAGCAAAACAACTTAAAATCCACTGGAAATTAAATTGAAACATTTGACGTTGGAGATACTCAGCTCTTGAGTTGGCATGCGGAGACTTCGAGCTAAATCCTTATTTTGACAGCTGGTTGTCAGGTGATGTGACATATCTATGCACTTCTGTGCTGTGTGGACCCTCGATGTCGTACTTAGAAGAATGTACTTCTGTAGAATGCTGTACTTCTTCCTATTAGCGGCACTTCACTTCCGCTCAAATGGGCCGAATTTCGGTTCGCACTGAATCTGGGTCTCACTCCGCGGAGTGTCAAACATGTAAGCTCGATATTATTTCAGGCCCCGGGAATGGTGAAACTGATACCCTGAGCTAGTGTTGCGGACGGATGTGGCTGTAGCTGTGGCTGTGGCGGTGGCGGTGGCGGCTGGTTGGTTCCCATTGTTGCTGTGGCCGCTGTGCTTGTCATCTGCTAGCGTCGGCGAAACTCTTTGAGACATGATTCATCCGGTCGCTGTTCTTGTGAGTTTGGAGTTTTGAGAGATCAACGCCTTTTAATGTTTTAATGAGAATTCATTTGCATATCTTTTTCCTTTTTCTATTCGTTCATAATTCTTTTTATTCTTGAATTTTGCAAGACACAAAAAAAATTACTTGATTCTGTCGGCGAAAAAACAACAGCAACAACTGCATGCATCAAGCAACAATGATTAAAAAGGCCCACCAACAACAAAAACAACAGCTAAAATAATAATGAACAGCAAAAACAACAACAACAAAGATGTGTCTACAAAGATTCTTCCTGTCTGAAATTCTTTATGTGGAAATTCTTTACGTAGTCAGCTCGTCAGTCAGTCAGCCAGTCCGTCAGCCACACAGTTAGTCCGTCACTCAGTCCATTCATCCGTCGGTATGCGTTTTCATCTCATCCCTGCGAAGCGTTGCGTGCGTCGGAGTCTCACAACATGTTTTGCTTTTAATTTAATGAATACACAAATTATTTTAATTCAATGCTTTTATTTGCATTCAAGAAACTCTGTGAATGAGATGAGTCCCCGTTCATCCGAGAGGGTAAACCAACCGCTGCTGGCAATAAAATTAAGAAAACGAAAACACCACTAAATGCCACAATGTATGTATGTATGTGTTCTCAAAGCCTTGCATTATTTACCCTATTTTTAAATAAAACACGTATTATTTCAGCTTTAATGAAAGTTCGTCAACTCCGCAGAAACCGAAACATAAACATGTGGCGCTCTTTGTATTCATACCGTAAATGGGGGTACAAATGCTCTGTCTTTGCTGGACTATTTTCGGATTCTGCCAAAATGTCTGACAAGACAACCGCAACAACAACAAAAACTATGCAAGTCCATGTGAATGTGTACTAAAAAAGCGATGTTATTATTAAATACGAGGTAACTACGAGGGCGCAACATTTCTCGATCTTGATCTCTGCGATCTCTTGATTCCTTCTTAATTGGAATATAAACCAGAAAGAGTGTTAACTTCGGCCTGGCCACACACGTTTACTTAAAAATTAGGCGTGGCCATGGTCTAATTTTTTTCCTTTTCAATCTCAAAGCCTGTGATGACAGAGAATATTCGTCGCAAATTTGATGAAAATATTTCTATTCGTTCTCCTGTAATCGAATTTTATGTGGGCGGACCACGCCTATTTGTGGTAGTCTTTTTTGGTCAGAGACAGTGGACTTCTGGACAAAATTTCACCCGCAAATTCGCTCTACAAGCTGAGAAATTTAGCTATAGGCATGGATGAATTTATATTCACTATAAAAAGTAGGCGTGGTAATGGTCCGATTTTGCCCATTTTCAATAGCGATGAGTTTCTAGTGATATACAATATTCGTGCTAAGTTTGATGAAGATATCTCTATTCGTTCTCTTGTAATCGTGATTTCGACAGACAAACAGACAGACAGACAGACAGACGGACAGGGCTAAATCGACTCAAGAGATGACGCAGATCAAGAATATATATTAGGGTGGGTCAATTTGTTCGGGTGAGAAAAAACGTGACAGGCGTATACCAAAATCTACACAAAATTCTAAGTAAATTACCCATAGAAAGTATGGGTCTAAAATGAAAACCTAGCTCCCGCCGAGAGGCTTGATTATGAAAAATAAAAAAGTAGCAACTTCTGGTATATCCATACACAAAACACAAATATAGTTGCTTTTTTGGACCTTTTTATTGCATTTTTTTTAAACCTTTTTTATACCCTACACCTTAAGGTAAGGGTATATTCACTTTGTAACGAAATGTGTAACGCATAGAAATAGAGACGATAGGTATAGAAAAGTATATATATTATTGATCAGCGTGACCTCCTGAGTCGATTTAGCCATGTCCGTCCGTCTGTCTGTCTGTCTGTCTGTCTGTCTGTTGAAATCACGATCACAGGAGAACCGGTGAAGATATCGTGATGAAATTTTGCATAAACATTGTTTCTTGTGGTGTGCAGGTTGGTGTTGAAAATGGGCAAAATCGGTCCATGACCACGCCTATTTTTTATTAAAAATGTGATATCAGCGTTCGTTTTTGAGCTATTACAACAAAATTTCATTCCTGGGTATAGAGTAGCATTATCCGTTAATATGCCAAATATGGGCGTGATCCGCCCCTTTTTAGGTTACACAGGCAAAAGAGGGTTATATTGTTAAATATATAAACTTCCTGAATAAAACTTTAGATAACAACTTGTTTTACAAAAAAACATTATTACATGAAAACTGGGTGCGGTCCGCCCACTTTTACACTACATATACAGTATAGCAGTATGAGAACAAGTTTATTACCACGGAAATAAAGTTTAAATGAACACACTTATATAACAACTAAGCTAGTTATTTTGTTTTGAAAAAGGTAATGACCACGCCTACTATTAATACAGAGCCGTAGCTAGGTTTCATGGAGCCCGGGGCGGTTAATCAACTTGTAGCCCCAAAAATTCCTAGAATTCAATAAGTCAATACTTGATTTCCACAACTGCAGCCCCCGACATTGTGCCGCCCAGAGTGGACCCCACGGCCGCCCTACCCTAGCTTCGGCACTTTTTTCAAAACTTTTAGGTGTAGGGTATCTAAGATTCGGCCAGGCCGAATATAGCTTTCTTACTGGTTTTTGCATAAAACAGTATTTTGCTCTCATTACCTATTATTTTTTGAAACCAATTTTCAAGATTCCATTATGTCTCTCGGCGGGAGCTAGGTTTTGATTTCAGACCCATACTTTCTTAGTCAAGTTTTCTTAGAATTTATTGTAGATTACGTTTTTGCTATACGCCTACTTACAAAAAAAATTGACCCACCCTAATATATATACCTTTCTATACCTGTCGCGCCTCCTTTAATGCGTTACAAACGGAAGCACAAAGTGAATATGAAGTGAAGTCTTAGCACTTCGTGTGTAGAGTATAAAAATCCGGGAAATGCCCGGGAATGAGATATATTATATGAATCGAGAGAAAAGCTCGGCTTTATTCCTGTGAAATATCCGCACAACGCTGGTTTTATTACACTCTGAACAAACCCATCGTGCGCACAGGTTTGTCATGTCCAACATTTCACTCAACATGCGGTATACAGCACTTCTTGAAAGCCCTACCAAGTCCGCTTGTTCGCCTACTTTCATCCGACGTTCATTCAGTACGATTGTTTTGGATTTTCTTCAGTATTCCGGGTGCTTTTGGGACTCCTATCGTAAAACGTAAAGTAAAACAATTCTAGTCCGTTGTTGAATTCTGTGATCATGATGAACCGTAAATACAACCGCAGAAAAGTGGGGAGTTTTCCTGTTACTTCCACGTCGCTAGTCGAAAGTCTCTATTCAACCTGAAGCGTTCAATCGAAAGCGCTTCAAGAAAATAAACAGATTATTGTGTAAACAAACGTCAACCGCTGTGGCTAAACTAATACCAATATTTTGCACTCTCTCGAACTTTTTCGATCAATCAAAATATCAGATTCCAGCAAAAAGGACACTCATTATGAACACATTTTGTTTCTCATCTCAGCTTAGAAGTGCATCCATCAACTCGCTGGTAATACGACACTTGACGTGCGTCTGTGGGTGTGTGTGTGTGTGTGTTCATACACACGCGTAGGAGTGAGAAACACTCGCCAAGTTTAATCTGTTTGGCAAGCTGTTTGGTCACTGAGCCACTTTGCAGTTCTTTCGAATGGCCGAATGTTCTCTTGGGGCTGTTGAAGGCGAACAACTGACGTCATCCTTCCGTATGAATGGCTGACAATCTCCCTGTCTGTCTGTCTGAATGTTTGCCACTATTAGTTGTTGTTGACAGCTTGTGCTTTGCTGTTACTCTTCCTGCTTGCAGTGCACACTGTTTTGGATTTAATGGTTCATTTAGACTTAATTTAGTATAAATTAATCGCGCTTCTGGGGCTTCTGTGGTATAAATCAGAAGTTAACGATTTGATTAATTAGAAAACATTTCACAGAAACGAGTCCTTGATACTGAATTAATATTAATTATTCGGTATTTGTGTAAAACAGTACTATTTGTTTGACGCATAAGAAAGCTATTTAAAGAATGCCATTAATCTAAACTAAGTCTTAACTCTGACAGTGTAACAAACCTACTGATGAAAATCGAAAATCAGTATCAATTCTAAAGTTGTTATTGTAATCAAAGAACCTAAACTGCAAGAGTTCAACTAAGAACATATTTTCTCTGTTTTGAAATTGATTATCAAGTCTGCTTTAAAAAACTACGCTTTTCTTTATCGTACACTTGTTTTTCCGAACAAGGCCAGTGTACAGCCCTGAACTCTAGCTTTTATGTACAATACGAGGACATAAAAGCACATATGAACATATGTAAAAATTAATCCTGCGTCTTTTCACACAATTTTTACGGCTGTAAAATTTATTGCTGCCCCACAACAAATTAATTAAAATGAACGCATGCAAATTTTGGCCGACCATCGTAAATTACGGCGACCGCGTAGCCGCTGAATGCGAGTGAGAATCGAGCACAAAACTGTACGAAGCGCTGCACTGAGTGGTCGCATAGACGCTGGCCAAGTTTATAGCTGCAACACAGCGACAGAGAGCGAACTTAACAAATAAACTTTACAGCGCCACCCAAATTTTGCGGAAGCCTGCTGATAACCTGCTGGCCTTGTGCGGTGCCGTGCGCCCTTCTGCTAATTTGGAGACATCTCACAGGACTCCCGCTGTGCCGCTCCTGCTGCCTGCGAACTGTTCCACGATTCACATCATATTTGAGACCGGCCTCGCAGCGTTCTCACTGTTCTACGGTCTCCTCACTCCGGCGATTTAATGCAGCCGTTTGGAGGCCGACGTACCGACATCACGTAGCGGCAGAAGGTGAACCACGTCGCGCAAGAGCAATAATTATCGCATCAACGAAAAATAGACAGCCTGCCCAGGATCCTCGCGAGAATCGTTTCCAATTAATGCGTTCATTTGTAGCTGTGCGAAGACGTTCCGCAACGGACGACCGAAGGAGTTGCAATGTACAACAGTACAGGGGCGACGCCGGGGCTGAAAAGGCGCCACACCTAACCAAATCATATTCTTGTGACTACTATACCAATATTGCTATGCTAATATGATGACTTGGATTGTTTTGGGTATTCGCCCCAGAGCATCCCCGATTTTCCTACAATAGACGATGCGACGACGTCACTGAGAGCGCCTGCGGTGACATCACGAACCGACACCGTCTCGGAGTGAAGGGCTCATGATAAGCAGATCCACGTAGAGCTTATTAAGAAGAATATGCGCGAACCTGAGGAGAAACGCGAAGCGAAAAACATAAGAAATGCGGAGGTAAAAATAACATAAATATAAAGAATTCATAAAATTAAACATTAACAGCCAACAAAGAACGATACTTTTGATGGCAGAACTGGCAGAACTGGCAGAGCAAGCGAAGGACACTCGCGGGTTCGGTGTGGGGCGAGCGTAATTTGAACGACCTTCAGGACGACGGAAAGAGCAAATAATCGACTGCACATTCGATTATTGGCTCATGAAATCAGCAGCTGCACCAGCAGGCAAAAATTAATCAAGTAAAACAGCAAGGATATTATTACGAAAGACCAAAAAACAACACAGTTCGTCCTGATAACCAAAAAAACAAAAACAAACTCCGCTATGAATATGAAAAAAATACGTGATCTCTAAACACCGTAAAAACTGTACACGCCATGAGCATGTTTTTATTATCACATGTGTGAAAATATTCGAAGCGGCTCTCTGTTCCACAGAAAGCAACAACGAAAATTCGACGAAAATTCAAAAACTCAAGTGAATGAAAACTGCATTAGGACTCCATGAAGGGCAGGGACACTCCGGCAGAGATTTCGCACAGACTGCATGTCGACGCCGGCGTCTAGCGTCGGCCGAACGACCCTCATGTTTAGCGAAATCGCCAATCAATAAAGAAATCCCATTAATTAGCCGCCGGGGACGCAGGGTCGGACAGACGGTTCAACCTCCTAACACGCATCTCAGTATAATTGATGTTTAAAAAAAAAAAAAAAAACAACAGCAACAACAACTCAGGCGCACTTATGTTATATATGTATGTAGATATATCAAAATAATCGGTCGGGATGGTGGGCCAAACTCTCGGTCCTGAGGGTGGTGGGAAGCAACGAAGTATTGCATTGAAAACTCACTTCCGGCAGGCGAAATTGCGAACGCGCTCTCTCAGAATCGAAGAGCCAGAAGAAGAGGAAGGAAGGAAGGAAGGAAGGAAGGCATGGAGGACGTGCCGCACAGCAGCCCAGGATATTGAAACAAAAATAATAAACAAGCTAGAAATCGCCAACCGAGTAGGGTTCAACTGGAAACTAAATAGTCGCCTTTCCGAATAAAAGTCCTTTCTCAATAAAACGTCCGATTGTGCGAAATGCAGGCTGTCGGACAGCGAATTCGCCACGGTTTGTGTTCGCTACTTGGCCAGCTACGTGTGCCAGCAGGAGGAATTCACAGGAGTCGTCGCAGGAGCCGCCACAACAACACACACACAAACAACGACGCACTCATTCTCGTAGCTGCAAACAGTAACAGTTTCAGTAACTGTAGCCGCCGCTCGTAGCTGTCACCGTGGCAACGCCTTCTAATTGAGCACAACGAATCGCCATTTAACGCTTCTGTGCTGATGTTGCTTAGAAAGTGGAAATATTTGTCAAAACATGTTAGCTCTGGGACTCGGATTTCCATTTAAGATTTATTAAAGACGCTCTAATGTGTTTAGTCACATTTAATGGCCTTAACAAATCGGTTGTTTCTATGGAAACTATAATAATTTTCAGGCTTAAATGCAGTCGAATTAAGCGTTAAATCTGACACATATTTTGTGCATTAAATAGGAGACTCCGCTGGTTCGGTGAATACTATAATATATTTCTACTAAGCAATTTTGTTTAAGTCCTTAACTATAAATTCATCATATAAATACGCTTAATTATAAATACTTAGTAATAAATGGCATACATGTACATTATAATGATTGGAGCCGAACCAATTCCGTACGATTTTTGATTTCTTTGAAGCACTTCTGAACTTCTCTACCAAAGAAATCACAGAATTTAAGGTCTATAAAAACCAAATCTTATTACACTCTGCACTCATCGGCAAGGCGTGAAATTATATCGGGGACACCTTCTGTGCGAATAAAACGCTGTTCGTTTCTATACGACGCCTTCTTCTTGGCTGACTTGCATTCTTGTCACCATCTGATGTCCACTAAATACGAGCTACTTAAATTATTACACATGCTCAGCACACGAACCAAACCACAGCACAAAAATTGACCGCAACCAGGACGAGAAGAGTTAAGATAGCAGCACAGAGCACTGAAGAAATGAACGCATACCTGAGGATGCTTTGACTGTCAACACGATCGTTCATTTGGAAACTCCTCAACACCCAACCACGCTGTGGGCAGGGCAGCGGGAGAAGGAGAAGGAGAGGGAGAGGGAGAGGGGGGCGGGGAGCGGGGAGCGAAGGAGAGTGCAGCAAGCACAAGTATCAGAAATCATATTACTTAACGAGGCAAAGCATCGCCCTGCAGCGAGCCGCCGCAGATGCTCAGGGGACGATCTGGCGATGCTAAAGCGTAATTGAGTGGTCACCCCGCATATAAAACATTTTCCGCACTCGGCGGACTCGGTGCACTAATCCGAACACGCTGGAGTAACTGAGTTGCTCGTTGCCAGTGTCGTGCACCGAGCGAACGAACGGACGGCATCACGTGACGACTGAACGTCTGCACGCGAGCGCTGAGGAGGTTGAGAACACCGCGCGAGGACGTCTCAGATTTCCAGGGAATACGAAAGGAGCGACAGACAGACAGGAATTACTTCGCCATCCTTCCTTCTCTCCGGTCTTTCCTCCTTGTCAGCCTCAAAGCCAAGCGAGAGGTGGATTAAGTGGTCATATCGCGGTGAGCGTGTTCATCTTCTCAGGGTGTCACGGCATGGAGCTTGCTGGTTCCTCCTTCCGTACTTGCTGCTATTACTCGTGCTGCCCGCTTGTCCGTTGCTCCGCTCTCATGCGGTTTTCCGTCTGACGTTAGCTTTGCAGAATCAACATGTGCCCAGGATTCCGAGCACGCCACGGCGACTTGAACAAGCAACTATTTTGAGGTATTTAAAATCTCTGCGCAAAAAAATTGATAACATGCGCCCAGATGCGGCTCGCAGCCGGCAGAAGTGTTGAAACTCATAAAAATTGTCAACATCAGTTGAATCACAGACCATTTGACATGCTTCATTAGGGAGATTCTTCATTATGCAAGAATGTCTCGCAAAAATATGACCATTTTTAGGTACGGGCCAAGACTACGTGCAGAGCATGCAATCTTCTAGGAACCTCACTGAAGCTGATCTGGTCACCGGTTCATCTCTTCGTGTTATTGAAAAACTCATTAAAATGTCATGTGATTTGTTCGAAGAAGTTCCTTAATTAATTCTATTTAAATAAATTAAAACCTTATCTAAGTAAATACCTTAAATAAAAATATTGGGTAAACTTATTTTATTGGGTTCTAAATCTGAAACAAGATGTTAGAACCGGTGTCAGCAACTCAAAAGAGCAGTCGGCCCACCCACTGGGTCGCTCTTCTTGTGGGTTGTAGCTTCATCCAGAAACTCCGTGTACAATTTGTAGTTTTTGTGCAGTGTTTTTTGGGTAAAAAACACTGCTTCGTTTTGGGCGAGAGTACAAACAATAAACATCACGAAAGCCACAAACGAAACCATAGAATTTACGATGTCGAAACCGAAATCGACTCCAAGGTGTTGGTCACTTGAGTTTTTCTAGGAGTTGGTGGCCTTTGTTCGAGTCTTTCTTGTATGTCATCCCAATTGCAATCCCAGAAACGTCTCTTCGTACACGACTCGCAGGAAGTGGAACAAAGAACGCCAAAGGATTTGGGAAAGCATCACCGGTGGTCCGCCACACAAAAGCGAAATCCAACCTACGAATACCTGTTGCGCGTGTGTACAAAATACGCTTTGTTGCACTTTCTTAAAGTCTGTCACTCTCTCTCTCTCTCCCACTTTCTTTCCTTCGCTATTCCCATCTCTGTTGCTCTGACTGGAGGATGCTGAGACCAAGACTTAAGGTGGGTAGTCAGAAGATTGATTTCGAAAGTTATTGGAAAATATTGCTTCCAGCAGAGCGTCTTAAATTGGCTGACAAAACAAACGGATGGACAGATGGTTGCTAATCTTTGTTTTCGGTAGTTGAGTTGCTCGGCGAGCACGTGTGCTGACTGTTTCATGTGCGAGTAGGTGCAACAACCGCTTCCAACCTATTCTCTGTCTATTCAACGCATCAAGCATCTCTGCTTCAGAGCACCATCTGAAGGGTTTCCAATTCTTAAAACTGAATCTTTAGTGTTTTGTTTGCAAAACAAACAAATTTCATGTAAAGAATGAAAAGACATTGAAAAGCATACCATTAATCAATGTTCTGAGAATCGAATTTGTGCCAATTCTGTGTTGAATCAAAAATAATAGAGACGCTTCAAGAAGAAGACTACTTGTGGTACTGACATGGAATAATAATGGAATCTCTCAGACGGTGTGAAGATTTCTTAATCAGCTTCGCTCAAGAAGATCTTCCAGAGTATAAGATTTGAGTTGACTTGATTTGAGTTGGCTTTCCTTGTATGCTCTGCGAGTCTGTGTACCATGCTTTCTACAGTCGAACCTCATAGAACATATCTGTATATCTCACAACAGATCGCAGTGAGATGCAGCTAAATAAGTACTTTAATTAGAATTTTCTTTGTAATCGTAATTACATCGTACCACCATCGGTTCCACGCGATCAGCAGGAGCCGTTAAAGAGGTCACCTATTACTCTCTTGCGGATGGACGTCTTCCAGAGAGTTTCCACTATAACATCTATTAAAAGTGATAATGATCGCAATCAAACAGACGCAAGAATAAGTGATTTGAAGTCATATCTTTCCGTACCATCAGATGATTATTTCTGCCGTCAGTATCCGGACATGACGGAGAGTGATGAATGCATCACGAGTGCGCTGCGGAGTTCGTCATTTCTCAACATCACTTTCGCCACTCTGGTGTAGTGAGCGGTGCGCCGCAGTTCCGCAATAGACCCGGCTCGATCGCTTTAGTTCTGTACACATCCTAAAGATTATTCCTTCTAGTTGCTGGTTATTAACTGGCTTTCGGTGTTCCTGGCCGACATGATAGCATAAAATAATTATAATTATGATCGTGTCGACAGCGACATCAACATCGACAACGACAACGACAGTGACGCTACGTTGACGTCGCCGCTGCAGCCAACTGCTGCGACTCTTCTCGTCGGCTCCGTCGGCTCCGTCGGCTCCGTCGGCTCCGTCGGCTGCGTCGGTTAAGCAGAACGAACCCCCTCATTAAATTGATTGCCGTGTTATGAGGCTCTAATCATTCGCTCAACCATCGCTGCAGCAGTTCGTTTGCTCGATCCATTTTCGTGTTTCATCACAACGAATGCTCCCCCGTCTGCCGCGCCCCCTCGTGCGATGCGCGGCCGATGCCACCGAAGTGACCGCAGTGGATCCTCCACTTTTGACTTTAACGCGAGGTGATTTTGTTTTTGTACTTATGCGGTTCTTTCCTCCGGACGCTTTGAATGAATTCCGCGTTGCGCGAAACCACATGAAGCGATTCTCTGTTCTCGTTGGGCGCGCTGCGAACGCGGCGAGCGCTGCTTAAGCAAACTAATAATTTTCTAGTTACGCCCTCGAAGTTTTTATTTCGTTGGCGCGTTTTTTCCGACTCAGTTTTTATTGTTTTATACGCCATACGTTTATATGTACATAGCTTCGTGGGCCTCTGTCTCGCTTGATGATGCTTTTCGATTTTTAATAATTTGTTGAATGCTGCGGCTGCCCAGCCGCTTGTTGGGCTCTGCATGTTGCCAGCTCTGAACTCAGCTATGCTTGTGTCCATTGCTGCTGCGGTTGCAACGTGGAATAGTGGCAAGGAACTTCCCAGGCTTGTGAATTGCTTATCTCAAGGATTGCGGCGTAATTTCACTATAGTTTTCGTATCTGCGCGTGCGTTTTACAGTTCGGAAACCCTTCAAACGGGAACAAAGTGAGCCATGTACGTTTTCCATTAGACACACTTTTTTCAACTCATATACTTACTTATAAATTCGAATGAACGTGCAATTCTTGTAAGAAGCTATTTGAAAATTTCGTGAAAATCGGACTTCTTCTGATATTTGATCAGATCGCTTCCGGTGCACTCGAAAGTTCAGCTTTGATGATTGCCGGAACGCAGCCTTCGCCAGAAAACGTTCCCATTCCATCACAAGCGATCATCACTCAACACTTCGCCGCGAAGAAGTTTTGCGGCATGAGCGATGCGAGCAGCAATGTTGCAAGATCGAGTGCAGATCGTTGCAAAACGGCGTCCAGGCACGATTTCCCACTCAGGCCGCTGCAAGCGCTCCACCGCTGCACCGCTCCACCGCTGTACCGCTGGCAACCCGGAGCAGCTACCCAACAACAACAGCGACTGCGATGTCAAGAATTAAGCGCATTTCTTGTAGTTCGCCAAATAAAGCAACCAACATTGTTGCTCGGCCAGGCAGTAATTATCTGCGTCGACGACGACGCTGGCGCCGACGCCGACGCCGACACCGACGATGAGGCTGAAAACGTGGACATGGATGAAACTGACGAAAAACGCAGAGACGCCGAGATAGTAATTTGCTAGATCGGACGGACGAATCAGCCGGCGGATCGCATGGACGGATCGGTTGGAGCAAAGCAAACAATGATTTGCCTCGAACGTGTAATTTACGTGGTGCTGCTGCGGTGCTGGGGAGGGCTCCGGGGAGGTGTGCGCAGCGAACGAGGCTCGTTTGCATTATTTGCTTAAGATTGCCGGTTAAGTGAATGAGTTATAAGCGAAAAAATGAGGGAACTGAAAACACGGCTGTAGGCGCATCATCAACAATGAATAAATAACTTGGCGATGAAACTCATCCATCCAGCCAAGCAGCCAAGCAGCCGTCCGCCCGTCTGTCTGTCTGCCGTCAGTAGAAGCAACTTTGTAGGCATGCCTGCTTGCAAGTTGCTTGTCAGAGTTGCGCACTGCTCCGTTCTCCGGAGGCTGGCGTAAAAATGCAGTTGTCAGTATTCACAACGAGCTGTCGTCCGCATTCTGCCCTGGAAGCCCAGCTTATGATAGCCACCACCAACCACCAGCCAGCAGCCACCACCAATCGGCGGACAGACGTTCGGACGATCGCAGCAATAATCGGACGCAAGATGGGCCAACATTTACAAATTATATGCAGACATCCGACGTCCGATGCGATGTCCGACGCTGGCGTAATTTGCGACTTCTAGACGGGCGTAGCCAATGCGATCGTTCGCGAGCTGATCGCGCTGGCAACTCGATCAACTAACTTGTTTATTGATTTCCATGCTCTGGTGCGGCCATGAGGCTAGTTAACCGAAAGTGGCTCAGTCGCCCTGTTTGTTGACCGTCATCATCGTCATCGACGAAGACAGATTAATTTCGTGCGCTGCTCTTCCTCCGCATCCTCGTCGCGCTGTCGGCCAGCCCAGCCGGGCAGCAAGGAGCGCGGCTCAACCCAGTAACCCAGCATCTCAGTGCCCGCCGTAATGAGCGACGTGCCCGTCCTTGCTTACCACTTACCGCGCTCGAACTAATCGTAATAAAAGCCGATTCGTTCGAACTGTCCACTAATTCGCTGCAGGTAGTTAAAGCCAACTGCTTTGAGAGCCAGTTTCAAGCAGCCTGGCAGTAATATTATAGTATTGCAGTGGAGTATTTCGAGCTCAAGTTCGGGTCCGCATCCTAAATCAGAACCTAATTTGAAGGCCATAATTAAAAACAAGCAGCAGTTAGGCAATCCGACGAGCTCAGTTGAAATGACAGACGTCAGTCCGCCACATGCACTCAGCTGTCCGCCTTGCTGCCTGTCTATTCGGCTGTCTTGCTGCCCGTCTGCTCGGCTCTCATACATGCAGGCATTCGTATAAACTTTAGTAAGCTTCCCCGCACCCGCCACCGCGACGATCATGTGGAACTGTCCGCAACGGCGCCCGCATATGTATGTCCTGGCCGCCTCTCCGCTTGTTGGTTTTCGCGCTGACTTCGCAGTAGGTGGAGCTGTATTGATATTTCATATTAATTATAATTTCTGCGAAGAAGAAGCGCTGCAGCGTTGACATGACATTATTCTTGCCCATATCATTTGGGCTCCGCGAGATCGCATAATTTATGCATCAATTAGAGCTCCAAACCAGGTGAAGCGCAAATTGAGCGCAGGTACTCGTCTCGCTGGCAGGTTTTTAATGATACACCAGGTTGGTACCCTTTAATGAGAACAGGAAGATGTGGTTATTAAGCGATACTGGAACATTTACCATTCGTCTTCTCTTCTCGGAAATCGTTCCTGCTCGAAAGCACTTTAATTTCATTGGAGTCTGAAGTCTGAAGTTTCCAACCTTCAGAGCATGCATGAAAATAATGCATGAGTGCAAGTATGATCTCACATCAGAGTAGTAGTTGTTTGAATATACATACATATGTATGTTCCTATATACATACATACATATTTTCTATCCTCCGTTTAGCTGGAGAAAGTGATGAATATTATTTCAGATATTTAGTATACATTACATAGATATTTTGTCCACATGGATATCCACATGGTCGGATAGGTGTCTCGGGTCACTTTGTGTACGAGCAACTAATGGATATTTTGGGCCTTTCGATTAAGAATATTTCCTTGGAAATGAGATCAAAATTGTAATTGTAACTAATAATACAACTACAAGAGGTGGATCCCGGACATTATTGATTTACGATACTAGTAAATAGAAGTCATAAATACACGGAGTGCACAAATCAAAGAGCAACGATTAAATCAGTCGCATTACAGATTGATAGACAAGCACACGTGCTCGTACATGTGTATATTGTATCATGTATACGCGTATATGTATGTGTTTATATTATATTTGTGCTGGCAATGGCAGAGACAATCGCTGCAAATAAAACGTGCTGCTAAAGCGTAAATACATTTCTTCGCATTGTCTTTACATCTTCGCCGAGTCTGATTTGTGCCCCGTTTGCAACAGACGAAACGAAGTCAACTCAGTGTATGGCAGACGGCGAACAAGCGAGATGAAGCTTACGTTGTCACATCGACAAAGACTCCAAATCCCAAGTCAAATACGTGTCAAGAAGCTTCAGTCTACCTTAAAAGCCGCCGTTGAGGTTGCAGGCCTGCGTGCGAGTATCGCTGCCTCTACCCCGCTCAAGCGTGCTTGCGATCGACGTTGCGGATGCCTCTGCTTGAGCCCCATCTTCGTCAAACAGGATTGGAAGCCAGACAAGCGTTGGTGCTTATATCTTAATTGAAATTTTGTCAAATTACGTTGACAGTTTTAGATTAGATTACTTCAGTGAAATAGTATTTCGGAATTTTATTGCCTTCAGCGGCGCGAAGACAGCGCGGCACGACAGCCGCTCTGTACGACGTACAAATCGCATGTTCGGCATTCGCTGCAAGGAAGCACACAACCTAAGCTCAGCAGCGCAGGACGGACAGCAGACTGAATCCGCTGCTGCTGCTGTGTCTTCGCTGAATTTTGATTATTCTTCATAATTGTTGCATGCGTTTTGCTCAATAGAGCGTGCGTGTTGGCTTCTGCTGCGCCGTACTTTTCGGGAGTTTTATTCGTTCTGCTGGACGACTGTGAATTCTTCGGCTGCTGCTTCTGGCCCCGGCTTTCGTGCTGACATCCGCCGCAGCCTGTTGGCCCGATGATTATTAATTCCCAGCGGCTGCGTTTCTCTTTTAATTTGGATTTAAGTGATTGTGTCATCGTTGATGAGGGCACCAAGATTTCGGAACGGTTCTGCTGCAAGGTTTTAAGTATTTTCGGGCAAATGTTGGGTGCTAAATTGGATTACATTTTCGAACTGAAGGCGCTTTGAATGAAGAATCATTTGGAGACAGTCTTTTGGAAATTTTACGAAAAAACCGAACGCGGTTAGTGCAAAATATAATAAGTTCAGTTATTTTGAACTGAATATTCACAATTTCGATATGTTAACCATGTTAACCTTGATTCAAACAAAGCTTTCCTTCAAGCCAAGCTTCTTTTAGCTCTCAGAATCCTCTTAAGTAAACGAGCCAATCGAAAGCACGACTCAAGCACTGTTTCGAACTTACAACACACACAAAGCATACATATACATATGTATGTACACATGCCATACATACATACATATGCACGTAATTACATTCCGAAATTTTGTTGATTTGTGAGAGGATCTGCATCGCCGCAGATAATTTATTTTACAAGAAATCGCATCAACGAACACAAGAAGGAGATACAATAAATGGACCATCAGCCTCAGCTCGTAATTGGATCTTACGCAGGTGAAGGCGCTTCTCCAAGCGGAGGTCTCTAAAAATTCAAGACGAGATGATGATAGGCTTAAATTATCATAACGAGGGCAATAAATAATGTTCAGGTAAGTATTATTTAATGGGCACAGAACCAGTTGAGGTTCATCCTCAATTCATTCAACGAGACGAACATTTTGATCGTTTGGGCCACTGTGGGTCCAAACGCTTGCGTAATGGCGCAGTACATGAGGCTGATGAGCTGCAGTTATCGAAAAGGTTAATGTTTCAGCTGGAGTCATGGCATAACATACCATAGACACTATTATTCGTAAATGATTACTCTTCTATACTTCCACGTAGACCAAATCTTTACTATATAAAATATTATTCATTGGAAATACATTTTCGCCAGAGCGTTGACAGAAGTTGATTGACTGTTAACTGCTCTACTTTGGCCATGTTTTTTATTTATTTCCATGCCTAATAGACACCTTCTTCTATAGTTCACTAAAATTAGTTCATCGAACCTCTTGCTAAGCTACTAGCTACTCATTATAACTTCCAGGTACTTCTTCAACTTTTGTCTCTTGAATCGAGTCATTCTACTGTTCGAATCATTCTACTGTTCGAGTCACTCTGCTGTTTACAAGTTCGTATCTGAATCGTTAAAATTTACGATGCTGTAATTTAAGCCATTAAAAGTTCACCCAACATTTTTGTTAATTTAATTTGACAAAGATTTCAAACCTTGTTACTGCGGATTACGACGGAGAAACATTCGCAGGCACCCATAAAATCTTTTAGAAGACAGATTAGCGAATTTATGACTCCATGTCATTGTTACTTTTGTTATTATTATTATTCTTGTGTTGTTCGTCGGCACGACTCCGTCGATGACGATTCAACTAAACTGAATTTTAAGTTTATTACGTGTTCATTAATTGGTACTGATCGTGAGTTTAATTTCGATACCGAAAGCGATCGTACACAGAAACGAGCGATGCGAAATCGATGCGCCGCTGTCCGAAAAAGCAGGCACAAACAAAGACAGAAACGTGGCAGCACTCAGCACAGTCGAGGCGGAAAAAACCCGTAATAACAAAAAACAGGTTGTTGTTTTTGTACTCTCTGAGTGCATCATTCAGAAATTTCACATTCGAAAAATGGCACAACTTATCAACTGTCGAGACATCATCAGGACTTGGATTGTATCGTTCATTTACTCTGCTCTGCTCTTCTCTTCTCTTCTCTTTTATTCTCCTGGTAAATTATAATAATTGTATTTGTAAATTCGCGATGCTTTTTACGCCACCGCTGTAGCTGTACATGTGGCTCTGAGCGGCCCTGTACCACTGCAGCCATAAAGTTGTTGATTTTACCACTGAAACGTCATAAAAGATTTCTTTCATTTCGGGAAAAAGTTGAAGAAAAAATCGTAAACGTATAAAGGCATTATTTAAAGATTTACAGCAACGCATGGACAAGCAGCGGCTGGACAAGGAACGTAGCTTTTATATCAAAATTGCTGCTCGTTGCTGCTGTTGATGCGGCGATTCTTGTTGGTCTTCTTCTCCCTTCGCTTGTTGTTGTTGTCCTCGTTTTTGGAACCTTCTTCTTTATGCTCCTCATTATCGCAGGATCCTGCAAAAAACCACGACGGCGTCCGACGCTTGGCTCTTATCTCCGTCGCAGTGCGAATGTTTAATTTCTGTCATTTTAAATTTCATTAAAATTTTTATTGCTTTACGATGCGACTTTTTCACAGAGGCTTTTATTGGCAGGCACTGTATTTTTTATGCCCACTCATTTCTCCGCTAGATTTATTAATTGCTTTTCCGCTGAATTGTCAACGTGTCCTCGCAGTGGGGTCGGCAGCTCCGAAAGCGGACGATGGACAGAAACCCAAACCAGGAACAGGAGGCTTTATTTACGATATTTGAATGAAATTCCGGCGCTAATTAAAAGCACCGCGACTCCGTAATGGTTCCATGGACTGATCGCAAATTATCAGGTATACAACCACGTTTTTACTAAGCTTCTCACTGTTCAACTAACTAACGAATATAATGATCAATTATTTAATGGAAAACACTTCTTACTTCTTACAATTTAATTTCTTCTTAAATTAAATTTAAACTTTCTTAGTTTAAGATACAGTTTTAGTATACTCGTATATACACAGCTTCAAGGTTCAATAAAAGCTTCAAAAATACACCCTGCTAATGGTTCATTGTTTAAAACTCATTTAATTCATTAAAATACATTTTGAGGTGTTAAAAAATGCCTGCATGAAGAGCAGCAGATGTCGCATTAAATAAAACTGACGACGGCGACTGCACACTGCTTAAGCTTCATTCCGCATCACACAACGCATCAGGTTGGCGAATTCTCGCTCTTCTCCTTTTTTATTTCTGCAATGTAAGCCTTTTAAGCGATCAAATTATGGCATAACTTATGAGCTGCTCTGTCGTCGATGACACGACGTCGGCAAAGCGATTTGGAGCCAAATTTGTATTGTGAGCAACCGGTTGGACCGACGGACGACAGAGCAGACCGATTGACTGTTTGCCGCGCGGCACTAAAGCAAGACCCTGCCTAAGCTTCTTAAGGCCGAATGTGGTCATTCGTCCACCCATCCGGAGCATCATCCAGAAGATTTGACATCTCACTCCACTCGCTTGCAACCGTCGACGCACGCGGCTGTTGACAACTCATAACCGATTACAGAGCTGCGATCGCATCGCAGCTGGTCGAGTGTCTGTCCTGCATGCAGCAACTGTTGCTGCGGCTGTTGCTGCTGCTGTGGTTGTGGCTGTTGCCATGCTGCAACCCATTCGCAGAATTTGGAATTCATAAAAAGGATTGCAAGTCGTTGGATGAGTTCACAGACGACGCAGATGATGATTACGTAGCTGCTAGTAATGGCGATGCTGCTGCCGCTGATTCTCCAGGGGCCAATTGAAGGCACATTTCGCCTTCATGTAGAAGAGCAACTTATTGATTTTCCAGGAGAGTCCAGCAGATTTCCCTATGGTTGGTATTTCGGTATTTCCCTCGCAGTTGTGTATCCTTCGCCTGCTCGTCCGAGTGAAGAGCGTAAACGGGAAGCCCTCGGTAACTGATTCATCTTCGTCAACGACACATGTAGAGGCTCCCATGAATTAGCTCGATTGTATGCTCTCGGAATTTGCATAAACCCAACTCATGCTTTTTCCAACCAACCCTGCTTTTGCACCAAACCCACAAATAATTTAAATTTTTCAAAGTATACCACGAGCAGAACTTCGAGTGCCTTTCTGCCGTTTTATTCCATGCAGCTAACCTTGTAAATTTATGCGCGTGCACACGCAGCTCCGCTTCGGGTCTTCATCCGGGTGCTTCAACGCACGAGAAGGGTGCGTTGTACACGAACGACGGAGTGCTGGCCTTGAAATGCGAAACACGCCAATCAGTTCTCGAATTAGTTCTCGTCTTCGATCAAATCTGCGTGTTTTCTATTCACTGCTTTCCTGCACCAGCAAATGATCGATGCTTCAGAAAACGCGCGCAGCTCCTGGTAATCCGACTCATCCGAGCAGGAGGGCGAGTCCTCTGCTACCGGAGAAGGACCGCCGCTGTTTGTTGCTGTAGAGGTTTCGATGCGGTGTATTTCACGGCTTCTCCGCGAAGCTTGCGACGTGCAGCATCGACGCTCAGTAGCAAAGGGTGACGAAGCCATTGTTTTGGCAGTTTCGAAAAAACATTAAAAATTATCAGTCCTTTTGAGGTCCTGCGCAGCCAGCTAGAAGGGTGCTTGTCAGGATACCCACATACGTATGTACATATGTCAGCGTTCCAGTGCTGCAAGTAACTGAACTGTATTTAAAGAGGGCCGCTTTTAAAAGTATCCTTTAACGAAGCCTGCCGAGTTTTAACACAACTTTAGAACAACAAAAGGGGGCATGTAAACACTGCACATAAACTTTGAACAGACTTTGGATATAGATATGTACAGGCATGTCGTATCTTTTATATCCTTGTTAAATTTGAATTCACGCAGGTTCCTTCAATCAGTTCTAAGCCCCGATTGAAAGTCTTGTGATATCCTATCGTAGATCCTTAAGGGTGAACAGGAAATAATCCAAGTATGGCAGACGTATGGACGGATGCTTGGACGGACAGACGGGCAGCATAGCGTGGCTTTTGCTGGGATAAGTGCTCAAGTCGCTTTAATGTGTTTGCCGCCCTAATTAGCGGCGAAACTGGATCGCAGAAGCATCGCATCTCCGCGGGGCGAGTGACAACGACAGGGGCGCAGGGGCAGCGTGAGTGCCGCCGCAGAGCCGCTCACAGTCAATTAAGCAGCTGACAACGTTTCAGCAACCCGAGCGATGCGTTTGGCCGGGTGCAGAAGTGCACTTAATTTCGTGGCAATGCGACAGGCAGGCGTTAAGGACGCTCTTGTGGCTTGTGTGCAGAGCAGAATTTGTTTAGTTTACTTTAATTGAGTTTGTTATTCGTTACTCCTTTTCGATTAAGTGAACAAATTATGGGATGTCAAAACCGCTATCGCAGGCGGCTCCGAATCGATTGCAGGCGAAAACAACTTCATAAAAATTGAATTTAATTAGTTAAAAAATGCTAGTTCACATGCGGTGCTTAAAGAGTCAGTTCGGTTTTCCTATTTAAGGGTTGCCGCGTCGTACTCGCAACAACTGGCGAAACATCGCTTAGATTCCCATCAAATTTTTGATTTTCTGAGGGTTCGTTCGTTCGAGCCAACATCGAAATGACGCTGCGATGCTAGCAGAAGTGCAGAGTCAAAGTCCACTCTTGTTCAGCGTGGACGTGTTGCTGGTAAAGAGTAAGTACAACAACAACAACAACAACAACAACAACAACAAGGGGAGGATCATCAACTGAGCGACTGAGGGTAAAATCGTGCCATTACAGTGACCGTGACAGAAGACAGCAGCGCGGTGTGTAGCTGGGGGCCAAAGAAGACACCCCGGCCATGAGTGTTTCTTTCCAGAGCCAACCTGCGAAGCGGAGCAACAGCAGCCAATGCAAAGCCATGCTGCTTGCGTCGCTGGCATCACTGACGCTGCGACTGTTGCTGCTCCTGCTGCTGCTGCTTCTGGTGATGAATTATTACTCCGGTGCTTTGAAACTCAAACATATAATTAAGTTGATAAAAATCGAAAAACAATTTGCCAGCAACAACTACAACCACAACATGCTAGAGGAGAATAAAGCCGCTCGCAGATCTGCAGCACAGCACAGCTAAAGTGAAGTAAAGTCGAAGTCGAGAACAGCGACGCAGCAGTGAAGAAGCAACGCGTTGCAAGTGAAGCAAACGAGCACGAAAGATAGACGAAAGACGAGAAACGTTGAGGAAAAATTGATAAATAATGAGGTACGGCAGGAGTTTCTGCAAAAACACTCCCGCAAGAATACTGCGCTCATTAGTATAGATTGCAATAAATACAGTGGGGCAAATCAACAGAGGCCAACGAGAAATCGCACAGCAACGCAACCAAACGCAGCCAAACAAGTGTCGTGCCTCGTTTTATGCGTCGTAAATCAAAATTAGTCAGCTGTTTCTATTGCAAGCTACTCCTCATGCTGCTTCCACTGCTTACGCACATCGAACACCGTCTACCGTCTGCGTCGGTTTGTTTCGCTTCTTTTAGCAGCCATTTAAGTCAATTTGAACATCCTTCCACATACACGTTAATAACTCCAGCGACTGCTTGGTTAGCTGGCTGTGCGTGTGTGTATTTCGTGGAGCACCCCCGGCCTCAGCTAAACGCTGCAATGTTGCCACGTTTTTCTGTGTGTGCGTTAACCATAATTAGCAACATAATTAATGATTTCTTCCACAAGCAGCACCAGGCTTCCTTCTCTTCATGACTTCGGCTTCAATTCAGTTCGGACAAAGCGTTGCCTTTATCATCACCCTACGCTCGAAGGACTCGATGAACTTGTCTTGGGACAGGGAAGGTATTATATATACGGGTGCTTTAAAATTGCGATAGACATTCAAATTCAATACATCAGATATTAATACTTATAGGGTAAACGTGATGCAAAATGAAACCAGCCGATGGCCCACCCTATACTGTAGGTTTGTCCTTCGAACTCATGATTATAGCCTTAATCAATAGAATATATGGCTATAAACGTTTAAATAAGAAACCTAAACGTACATTTAGTAAAACTTGCATCAAATATATTAGAATAAATAAATGCAATTACAAGAGTTCAGGGCTTTGAATTAATATTCAAGGATGCTGCCATCTGACCTCGTGTCATATGATGTCACAAGGGTGTAGAGTGCATATGGATCGACCAGACCGAAGGCACTTTTTAAGTGCTTTTCGGCTGACATACAAGTTAATATCACTCATGCTTGTCTTCTTCGGCTCTTTCGTCTTCTGTTCTTTGGTTTGCTTAAAATTTCACTTCATAATTAAACAGCTGAGAGTTGGTAGAAATCAGTTCAGAGCGCCGTCTTTACAGTGGGTCAAACTTACTGGAAAAAAGAGCGGAAAATAATTTTGTATGCAACCAAAGTCACTCGTTGCAAAAAATATTCAAAGAAAGGCAACGATGGGTACTCTTCCAGTGTTTTACACTACACTCTGTACATCTGACAGCATTCTGTATGTACGAGTATCTCTCACAGCTGAGTTTCCAGAGATTTCCTATCGTCTGCGCCACGGCTAAAGGAATAAATCATTGGAGCGCTCCGCCCACACGGAATGGCAACGCTGGTTCTGCTTTACTTCAAGAAGATTGCAGCTTTCATCGGCCGTTTGACGTCCGCTACGTTTGACGTCGAGTAGCTGCAGTCGTCACACCGCTCCACCATCCTGTAGCCGTTCTCTCACCCAGCAAACAATTAAATCTGCTTAAAAACTAATTTAGAACAACAGTGCGAAGTTCTTTCATACGCCACACTACGTGACATCATCAGCAGAGGGGGGGGGGGGGGGGGGCGACACGGGCGACAAGCGGCAACAGCAACCACTAAACAACTAGTAAAAAACAAGTGGAAGCAGCGCAGCGCCATTTTGCAAGCGTCAAAACTCCCTCTCCGCTATCTGATAGAACATGATAGAACATGATAGAACGTGTAACTGAGCGAACGAGTCGTATATCTGCGCCAGAGCACAGACACACCGAATCTAATCTTTTGTTAATCTTTACTTACTTAGTTATTTGTTTAAAGTGAGTTCCGGAGAATGTGACGGGGAGGGCGGGGACGGAGGGCGGTGACGGAAATGAAACGCTTGATGGCTTCGAAATTCACCACCTGCCAGCGGAGCATATTTAAGCAGCATGCGAGTGTAAGCCAACAACAACAGCAGCATCATGGGACAGCAACGTGGAGCAGCAACAACGTGACGTCATAGAAAGTCAGCAACAACCATGTATGTAGTGGCAACAGCAACCAGAAACGATTAATAAAGTATCTGAATGTGCATCCAAACGCATTAAGCGAATAAAAGCATCCTCTGGCCTCCGAGTGACTGCTGTTGTTGCTGTTGTTGCTGTTGCTCAAACGTTCAACTGTCTACTTTGTATCTCTATCTTTCAAAGTTAATTTCTTAGACTAGAAAACGTTCGCAATGACGATGGGGATGATGTTGTTGTCGCTCTTGCAGAGTTGCCGTTGCATCCGTGACTAGCTGCCGGGCTGCCGGGCTGCCGTCTTGTATCTCGTCTGCTTTATGCGCTGCTTTATAATTAATTAATTAATTTTTGCAGCGTGTTGATGTTCCTTTTTAGTGCCACGAGGAGCCGTAAAGAACTATAAAGAGCCATAAAGATACGTATTCCTGCGTGTTATTTGTACGCACTGCTGTTAACATGTTGATTAGAGATTCCGATTTGATTGCTGCCTTCACGCTGCGTGGAAGAACGGCGCTTTTATTCGCTGCATGGAGGACTGTTGGCGCTCCTGCTGTGGTTGTTGCGAAGTGTACAACAACTGGACTTCTCGGTTCTCATGTCCGTTGGATGTGCTGTCGCTCAAAGTGCAGTGTTGCGCGTGGAAACATTGTGGCAATCAAGTTTTAATAATTTTTGTGGAAACTCAAACATTGAATGATGATTCGCTCTCGTAGAACAAACTTAATTAAGATGTTGCCACTGTTGTTGTTGTTGTTGTTGTTGTGAAATAAATCTATTTATTTCTGGATTTCGCTGATTTATTAAGCAAAATATTTAGTTATTTATTCTCAGCGTCGGGATTACGGACGTCTCTAGTCCCAAATCCTGCCGAGTCCCCAGCAAGCAGGCGAGTGGTCACCTGAGTCACATTTAATTATGCACACATGCTGCACGCTGCCCAGTTTAGCTTTAATATCATCGCCTTTCCACGAAACGCCCAACTCGGACATGTAATTCCGCGGTTGACAGCCTGCGCCACAGCATTTCAATTCAATTCATTTCATTTTCAACACCGAGAGCACAACACAACACAACACACCACACCACAATATGGCTCCACTCCACACTAGCAACAACAACAACAACAACAACAATCGCTTAGCTCACGGCAATTCATCTTCTTTAAATTGCGAATGTTTTGCATAAGGAATAAAATTCAACGCATTGCAGAATTTCTGCGCGAATCAACAAAAAGCTGAAATCAAAATTAAAATAAGAATAAAAATAAGAATAAAATACAAACAAAAGCTACTTTTGCATAAACAATCATGCAGAGGAAAAAATTTGCAATTTTCTGACTTCGAAATAGAATGCGAAATACTCGGAATAAATCGCAATTATAGAGCGATGCCAGAGGAACGCGTCGCTGCCGGCCGCAGACGGACGGAGAAAATTGCATGCGTCATGTGACAAGACGGCATCGAAATGGCCCATGAAATGCAGCCGGCCAGCGAGCTGTTGGCCAGCTTGAGAAATTCTGTGGCTGCTTTCAACTCTGCGTTTGGCTGCAAACACAAAGCGGGGACAAAACAAAGTAAGGAGCTCAAGAAAGGCATCTTGAATGGTTAAAATGGTTGCTGAAAGGGTTAAAATGGCTAAAATGGTCAGTGATGGGAACGAGACGACAATAAATCGTTCCCTGCGAAATGTCAACTTTGACAAAATCCAAGGTCGGGCGACTGGTCGGTCGGTCGGTCGCAGCAATCGGTCGATGGATCGAACAATTTTCGCACCTTCAACCATAGACGAGTGGTTGTGGTGCTTCCCCCGGCTGCAGCACTTCAGCGCTGATCGCCGGCTCGTTCGTTCACTTCTTCGTCCGGCGAGCGAGCGATCGATTGGCAGCGCATTCGTTATAATTGACACCAGGCGCGTTTATTTATTGCGGCTGTGGAGCTGCAAGCACGAGATTGCGCAGTGCAGATTGCGACAGGACGACGAGGACAGGCGACAGCAGCCCTCTGAAGAGGACAGCCGCAGCCGAGCGAGCGGACAGATCAATGGGCCTCATTCTGGCTGTCCTTCGCCTAGCCGGCACAAATTAAGCTAACTAACTAAGTGAGCTTAATTAAAACCGAAATTAAATTGAACGAAAGCGCTTCGCAAATCGGATTCGCTTCGTAGGTCGCTTGTTGGCCGTGGCACATACTAGACACTGTAGCTGGGCCTGCAAACTCTGAATCACACATTCCACTTAAGGAGAATAAACACAAACACAACAACAACAACAACAGCCTGGAGTTTGCAGATCTGGTAACAGTTCCCTCGTTGTGTCATGTTGCTGTGTTGCTCCAGTCGATGGCACACTGCGTGCCCCCTCCGCCGTCCCACTCGCTGCATTCGTACAATCGTTTGTTCAGCGGTATTTCTTGAGTTGCGATTTTCAATCTGTAGATCGTGGATTTTGAGTGAGCGCAGGCAGCATATGTATGTTGTTGCCATTCTTGTTCTCTTGACACCTTATTTTATGGTCCAAACGACCAAACCAAACGACACATGTTCAGCCTGTCCGACCAGCCAGTCAGCCTGTCCAACCAGCCAGTCAGTCAGTCAGCCAGCCAGTCGTCTAATGTTGTTGTCTCAGCGTATCAGGAACAGCAGCCATGCGGTTAAACGTTACCAGCCGCGAACAATGGTTCGAATTCCCCTCCCCCTTCCCCTCCCCCTCCCCCTCCGAGTGGATGTGTTCGATTCCTATCTCCTTCACATAACAAACAAAGAAGTGTCAGGAAAATACTGCAGAACAATGCGCTAATGAATTTTTTCTAGTAACAAACAAGAACAATCGCTTTGATGCTGTTTTCAGTTTCAAATGTTTAACAGTTGTACTTCCATAGCGATCATTTATTTTTCCAACACTCACAATTATATTTGAGGCCACTTAGTTTCGTAGGAATCCTTGAAATTCACCGAGTTTCTGTGCAAATATTATTCAGCTGATGTGAAAAGCACTCATTTTCTGTTGAACTGAAGTGAACCCCAGCAAGTTTGTGTCTTAAGTCTTTTGTGTTCGCATCCACTGTGTGATGGAAGACGTAAAAACTGTTTGATATAAAATACGTAACTGTAATCGGACACACTCAAACACACCCCGTTATACGTGCATAAATTCGCGCTGATTGCATTTTAACACTTGTTGAATTCAATCAACACAAATCAACGCGAATTGTTCTGTGCGCCGACGACGAATCCGCAGCGAATCCGCAAGCTTCCACTTAAATGGCAGATAAGTAAAACGGCGCAGAAAGCTGTATAAAGCGAATCAAACCAGCTGCGCCGCGAATCAAAGAAATGCATGCAAAACAATTCCAGGTGGAACCAAATCGATTTGCATTGAAATCAGTGCTGACAAAATAGGAAAGCGCAGATTTATGCAGCGTCCTCTTTCAGCCGCCGCACCTTAAAAGCCTTTCAGCCACCGGCCACAGCACTTGTGCACACGAATGACGCAGACGGGCTCCAAGTGACAATGCGACAATTTGACGTTGGTGACAAAAACCATAACGACACGAAGCGAACACGTTAACAGCAACGACGACAGCGACAGCGACGACGACAGCAACACGCAAGAATCTCGCTGGTGCAGCCTTGGAAAAGCTCTCCGATCCAGGAAGCGAAACCGATTTTCTCAAAATAATGGTGATGCACTGCGCCATCTATCGTCCGATCGACAGAGTGTTAACATTTTAACAAGCTGACAAGAGCAGCAAAGCGGCAACGCAGAGCGGGCGCAGCATGCGGCAGGCTGTTATTGATGCAACAACATCAGACCCGAACACAGACGCGGACACAGCCACAGACACAGCCACAGACACTTACACCGATCTTCAACTTGGTCGTCGTCGTCGTCATCATCATCATTCAGATTCACGGCTTCGGTTATTTGCGCCTTCACGCTAATTTGTTGCGCTTCAGCTTCTGAATTTCACAAACAATTTGCGGCCCTGGCTGGCCGACGTTACCCGGGCTGCTGGGCTGCTGGGCCGCTGATGGTGGCGATGTTGCGGCGACGGAGGTGGAGGTGGAACGTGTTACGTGTTGCGTGTTGTGCGAGTGGCCAAAGCAATTGTTAAGGAGCAGCTCCCTTTTGCGCAGTCGGAAGCGTCGCAGAGACGGTCTACAATTTGAATTTGAATAATGCACACGTTGGCCAGACAACAACAACAACAACAACAACAACAACACCAGCAGCAACATCGCAACAAGCGAGAACAACACTAAAGAAGAAGCAGCAAATGTTGGGCATGCGCACGCGGCGCATAAAATTGCTTGCGTTGCGCTGCACCGGCGTGGATCTTCTTTAGAGTGGGGCAGCAAGGGTATGGGCATGAGCTCGTACATCCTGGGGATAGAAAATGCGAAAACATAGCAATAAACACGAAAAGCATGAACAAAAAACAGAAAAACTCGTACATTAAAAAACCAAGAAATTTCTCAGCATTTTCTTGAAAATGGCTTAAAGCAGTTCTTCCAGCAGGCTATAAAATAAGGAGCCAATAAAAGGCTCCATCTCTGCGTACGTTCTCTTTCGTTGGTCATCGTCCCGGCCCTTTCACCACCCTCTGCTGCTCGCCCCTTCATCGCGTTTTATTTTAAGAAATGTCAGTTGCTGGTATTTTTATCGCACCTCATTAAATCAATATTTACGCTGATGCTCTTGCCTGCTGCTGAACGTGGCGAGAGAAACACCACCAACAACAACAGCTCCGGCATTCTTGCTGAATTTTTGCCACTCAGCACTCGGATGCAATCAACACCACGTGGTGTGTGGCTTCAATTCCTGCCCTTGCCCCGTAACAACTTCGTTCTCGCTGCCAACGTTTATGATTACTTCTCAGATGCGTCTTCCTTTATCGCTCTCTCTCTCTCTCCCTCTCTGTCTCCTTCTCTTTCTATGACTGCTTCTCTCCTTTTCTTGTCTACGTTACGTCGTCAGTGATGCTCACTTGCTATTTCGAAGCCCTTCGAACTCCCTTCAAGCTTCATTGGAGTTGAAAGCGGTTTTTGTGTAATTTTCCTGCACATTTTAAAATTTCACTTACGAGCACACTGAGAACGAGTCTGGCTTGAATTTTGATGGTTTTCCAAAAGGAAGAAATCTTCAAGTTTACAGAGTTTCTCTTTAAAGAAAGCACTCGATGTTTCTTTACATGATCTTCCACCGAACGAATTATTTTTCACAGTGTAGACGGTTAAAGCTCAACGATGCCGAGATGCTTTTCAAGATCATCTTCAAATATTTTTCGATTATTTGGCAACTGTTGTTGTTGTTGTTGTTGTTGATGTTGATGTTGTTGTAGCATTGTCCGTAGCCGTTTTTATTTGAATTTTTTGTCCTCATGTTCATGTTATGGGTTTTTCTGTTATCACTTCAGTTGTGTGCTTTTTGCAACCTCGGTTTCAGGTACATCAGTACACCGTTGTGCGGATTCTGGAGCCTGTGCTACTGCATGAAGTGGGTCCACTCTGATCATCGTGTGGCATCGCTTCTTACGGCTGACAGTTCGGGGCGTTAATGATGCCTTTTCGCTTTCGTTGCCCGCAGTTATCGAGCCCAGGCTGTGCTCGAAGTGGAATCGAAGAGCTAAACTTTGATTGCTGTTGAAGGTTCTGCTTATTAAACTGCTTGACTTCATTGCTTGGTGTTGTTGTTGTTGTTCATGTTCATGTTGCATCACATCATAAGAAAAACTTGCTGCTAATTCATTATTAACTATTTACGAATTGCTAAGATTTTATTTAAGACATTATAATAGCGAATTCAAAGTATAGTTAAATTATTTTACGAATTTATAATAATTTAATTTAAAAAATTTAATTTAGTTTTTTATTTTAATTGTTGTTTATTAAGAGAAGATTACTTTTCAAATTGGCATATGTTATTATTGTTGTAGTTGTTGTTGTTGTTATTCATGATTAATACGCCTTTCACCCGCATGAGAACACACACACACACACACACACACACACACACCTTCAAAGCCACTGACACAAACAGCTGGCGGCTTTCTTCACCCACTAAATACTCAACAAATAATTTTACTGTTTTTATTTCATAATTAATCTGCACCCAAAAAAGAAGCTGTTTTTATTGAAGCTCTTTACACTCTTTTTACTGTTGTTCTGTGTTTTTTAATGCTGTTTTTATTTATTATGCTGTTGTTTTTATTTATATTGTATATATTTTCATTGGTTGCTTTTGATGGGTTTTAACTACAGCAACAGCAACAGCAACAGCAACGGCAGCTCGTAAACTCAAAAAACTGCTTAAAGCCGTCTTTCGCACTTCCAGTCTTTCCGCTCCGTTATGCTAAATTAATTTCCATGGTTCTGTTGTAATTTTAAGCCCCTTTTTTGTGCTTTACTTTAATTACTTTCACATCAGCGTAATTGAAAATGTGTGCGCCCAGACCGGGGTTCGGGTTGCACTGCGAACTTTCCAAAAAGGGTTTTTGTACTAACTAATTGACTCCATCGGTTGCGATGCAAGCTGAAGTCATCTGTTTTTTATATCCATCATCGATTGTGTATTAAAATACAAATCAGCACACGAGTTGTCATCAGTTGAGCGAAAGAGCAGCGAATAACTACGAATACAGAACATACACACAGATAAACTATTAAGCTATTAAAGTTATACACTCGTGTATATGATTAAATATGAGATTATGAACTCTGTAAGTGATTAAATGGAATATATGTATCAAGTATCATCACTTTCATCACATTTTATATTATATTAGTTAATAAATCTATCGTAGTTCAATTGTACTTTAATTGAGTCTGTTTACATGAAATAATTTAAAATGTCTTCATAGTCTCAATGACGAAACAGACTTGCATTTAATTCTCAGGCACTCCTTTAAATTCTCAACAGTATTTATTATCAAATGACAGACAGACATTTTGTTTGATTACGACAGATTATCCACCATTCACCATAGCATTCACATGCATTAGTGATTCCCCATTCCTTCATTCATGTTGCACATGATTTTCGAAGATTTTGCCAGCTTAGATTTCCTAGAAACGTCGGTACAATCGTCTTTACCACCCTCGTAGAGAGGACTGCATTTTGGCTTCTTGTAGAACCGCGATGATTATTTTTGTCACTTGAATCTATCAGTTGATCGGAGCAGATCGAATTCTTGTTTATTGTTTGTACTCGTTGATTGATAATTTGCTGAATTTCATTTCGCTCACGCTCCGTGGAGTACGTATTATTGAAATATTATCGTCGTTAAAATTCGCAACGCTGAAATAGCCACAAGACTCATAAAATTCTAAAATATATTATATACCGAATGTTGCACTTGCGCAATTTGCATTTCGGTGCCAATGGATTTGCAATTCGAGCCACGCTGTGCACTGATGATGGTGATGATGGGGAGGTGTGGTGAGCGGAAGAGGAAGCAGCGCTGATGAGGAGTGGCGACGCTGATGCAAGGAGAAGACACTATCAGCCATCGACAATTGAAACATAAAAACAATTACACGAACAGGAGACACTGTCGAAGAGGAGACACTCTGCCACCGAACAGGTTCAGATTCTAGATGATTCCATTGCAAGACCACGGGGAGTGGGTTTATGAGTGGGAGGGAAGGAGAAAGAGAAGGAAAACTTGGAAGAAAAGCTCTCAAAAATATGTGTGTGTAGAACTTTAAATGTCCATATAAAGGGAAAAGCCCTGTTTTGGACTAAAAATTCGCTACAGCATACGAATTTATTTAGTCCAATTTATTATATAGACACTGAATTCTGGAGAAAATTACAGAATAATGCGAGTATCTGGAATAACAACCATAATTTCCGATAAATACGATACTTTAGACTATTGTTTCACAGAGAGAATCATTGCAATCATTACAAAATACATATATTCAAAAAATAACTAGAATCTTATGTAAATGAAATTCTCTCCGTGTTGCTGCTGCTGCTTTTGCAATAAATCACTGCAAATCTTTTCAACAGCATGATTTATCATATCCTAGACACAAGAACTAAAAATAAAAAATCCGGTTGCATGACTTCATTCAACTTAATCATGCAACGACTACTCAATCATTGACGGAGTTATCATTCAAATGTGCAGCAAGAAAATCGCTGTTGTGCTTCCCCAAATGGGTCATGGTGCTGTTTATACTTGTGTACTTGGATTATTATTGCAGATACGAATGTTACTCAACCGCTTCATCTCAGACATCGTAGAAGACAAAAATTATCACTGACCTACTAAAGCATCATTCATTCATTCATTCATTCACCCGGGCAAAAGCGACAGCTGTTGTGTGTAGAACCCACTCAGTAGAAGAGGAATCTAAGAAGTTTCTAAGAAGTGATTTTTTTTCCTTTAATCGTACATAACAATGATGAAGTACTATTATCGTAACGCGAAATTAATTACTGAAGAAACGAGCCGGGCGTGTGTGCGTACGTCTACGTTACGTCATCTCTTCATTCATGAAATACGGCTACTTGAGGAAATCACTTTCAAATGACCCAACATCGTCATCACTGCTGTAGACACCACAGCGTAGTCCAAGAGAGATGTTGTTGTTGTCTCAAATTAAATGCAATCGAAACGATTTCTGCGAAAGAAACTTTCTCAATTTAATATCTGTGTCTGTGTGTGTGTGTGTGTGTATGTTACAGACAACTCCTCGTAGCACTCATGACAATAAAATATCAATTTATCACTTGATTATTGTATAAAGAAACACATTTTGGAAGTCGTACTTAAGTCCATTAAAATTTTTTGATACTTTATGTGCGTTGTAAATAAATGCAAATTGACATTTTGTTGCTGTAGAATGACGAAAATATTATTGAACATCACAAAAATATTATCGAAATGAAGCTGGAGACCAAAAACAATCATTGACAATAACTGACACAAGAGTTAAGCTTCTAAATGAAGATGTTGATGGATTATAATATAAATGAACACTTTGTTAAGTTGGCAAAAATACTAGATGCTCTTTAAAGTATGTACATATACATATATTACTATATATACAACCTATACCTACATATCTATTCTATTTAAAATGCCTGTCTTTCTATATAAATCACGATTGTATTATAATAATGATCGAAGACGAGTTGAAGAACCTGGCAAAGAATCCAAGAAAAACTAAGAAGAAAAATCGAATAAAAATCAATATCAAGAGTAAATTGAACAAATTGGCGTATAAATAGTAATAATAATAAGTTCGCTTTATGAATCGGAAGGACCTCCTCATTAAGCGTGGCGGGTTACTTAACGTGGCGGATTGTGGGACCCATCGTGACCACTCTGGTCCTTCCTTACCGCTTCTACTAACATTTCTCTTTGGCTGCGATGTTATGGGTCAAGTGAAGTCATTTTTTATTGTTGCTGTTAATAACTCAAGTTTAAGTGGCCAAAATCTGCATGCAACGTTCAGAATTATTGAAATTTATGAGTTAATTAAAGCGACTGGAAGCCAAGCAGCAACTAAGCTGGAGTTCTGTTCACTTGGTGACGGTGTGTATATGTTTGTGTCCGAAACGAAGCTGCATGAAGATAACATTGAAATGTTACCTTAAAGCGTGGCGTTTTTAATAGCTGACTGCTTAAAAATGCACGCAACGTAAGACGCGAGATTAGTTAAGGATTTTGTAGATCCTTCTGTGGCAGCCAATCAAAAGCACGTCAAAAACAATCATTAAAGAAAAACCGTGTAATTTACAGTGTTTCATTCAGTGTTTCGAGGATTACCATGACTTTTCTAGCAGTTTTTAGACTAACTTTGCTCCATTGCGATGAAGTTCATTCAGAAGCAGCAATAACAATAACAATAACAATAACAATAACAATAACTGCTTTAATTAGGCAGCGAAACGTCGTTTAACACAAAACGACAAAACTTTTCGGTGGAATTTGCTTTGCACATTTCGAAGCCGCAAATTTCAATGGCTTGTAATGATGCTTGTTCTCTCATTCCTCGAGCCGCTGCGCTCAATTTACAGCGATGCGTCCTGTCAACACCTTCCGCAGTTAGAAATCCTTCAGGCGGCGGACTCAAATTACGAGGAAAATTAGGAAACTTTTAAGTGCGTCGTTCCGAAAGAGAGACAATTTTTGCAATCAGTCTAAATGTGTGTGGTTAGCTAAGCGACTGGGAGGAGGGTGTTATTTCTTGGGAAGCGGTGTCTAATTACAAAGAAAACTTTTACTTTTAGCTGCAGACAACATTAAACAAAGTTTCATGGGAATTGTGTTTCTTTTTGAAATAATATTCTATTAAAATTAACGCTTCATTCATTCACAGCAGCAGATTCTCTTTATTCAGGGTTCAGGCCTGCTTTATGTAAAACTTTGAACCCTTTGCTATGGTTCGCTTTAAGTCTAAAGAATCATGCAATCTACGCATTCCTCTCCTAATATTTACTGCTCTCCTTAATGTCTCCTCAGAATTAATAGCTTTTCGTATGCTGTTCATTCACCGAATATCGCGGAGACGCTCGTTTAATTGACAAAGCATCGCAGTGACAAGCTACACATGACCGAACTCCGCCCAGGCTCTTTGACACCAGCAACAGACGGCGCAGCAGACAGCAACGACAGCCTGTAAATAACTCAACACCACGCGTTCAAAAACGCATTAAAATTTGAACATTTTTGCTAATCAACAGTTTATCAGCTTCTATGAATTTCCTCGATTTTCGTGACGCAAATAAATCTGCTGTCAGGCTGACTCACCAGCAATAATGACGCTTTCACTGCAGCAGCCAAAACAAGCAACACAAATCTTTTTAATGAATTCAACATCGACGTACAATATATAATATATATAATATTGTATCGTGCAATCAGACATTTGAACCATTCATTCACGAGATTAAATACGATTTAACAACTGTGAAAACTTAAACTCCACCACAAATCTTTTGGCATTCGTTTGTTTTGGTTTTTATTTTCGTTGCTTTTAATGAATGCGTTCAGATACGCATCTGAATACTTTGAATTATTATTGAAATTGTGGTTAATTTAAGTGAAATGATTTTCTAAATATTTGAGTGCTGTTGTTGTTATTACACAACCAAGTCTTCTCTTGCGGTTTGTTATTCAGCAAAAACAAATGCAAGAAACGAAGAAGTTCCACAATGAATTTTGTTCAGTTGAGGAATTCGGTGCATCTGTTATTTCGATTGGGCTGCTCTTCTTCTTCATCATCATCGCCATCGCCATCGCCATCGCCATCGACATCGACATCATCGTCATTGTTATCATCACAATCAACTGTTGTTGAAATTCTGTGCAAGATTGATGAGCTTTCATGTCATGTTTCTTGTGTTTTGAAACATCTTCTGCAACATAATCAACATTCGAACAAAACACATCTTGAGTCATCCTCATCAGCGAACTGATGAAGATTTGTTTTTGCTTTGAAAACACCGTAATTTTTGTTCATTCATTCATTTTTATTGTTTATTTCTTTTGTAAAAAGTTACTTAATTAAAAAGCCAGTCAGAAGAACTCGTATATTGCGTAGTATATCAACCCCCGCAACCCCCTCCCCTCTCCACCCACGAAGGAGAGAGTATTCATGTATTAAGTTCGTCCTTCTGTCCCTTGAAATCCCGGATTGAGCCGAATGTGTTGTATTCTTTCCTATGTAGATGGGAATGGGGAAAATCAACCCACCGCCACGCCCAGTTTTCATACAAATACTTTAGGAAGCTTTCTTAGAACAGAACATCGGGTTGAGGACAGAATTGAAGGAAAGTCTCGAACATCCTGTATTAAGATTCCGACTCCGCTCTTTCTAGTTTGCACTCGAAATCGACATTTTCTCGTGTGAATTAATTAAAAAGTACACTACAAATATAGTATGTCCATATAACTACTACTAGTATAGTAACCAAATTTGCGTACCCAAAAGTACATAAAACCATTTTTATTACCTGAAACAAGGACAAGAAAAGAATCTTCGGATCTGTTTGGTTAAAATTTAATAACCGTGTCAAATATTCACATTCACATTTTCACCGATTCTAATGCTACAGACTTCACCTTGAACACACGCTTATACACACAAAAAGAAAGAAAAAAACCCAAACAAATTTATTTACGATCTCAGCACCAGCATAAAACTTGCTCTTTTTTTTCTAGAATACATACTAAACTCTTCTCTTTTGTGGTTACTCTCTTTGATCTCTCTCCCACACTCTCTTTATGACTCTTCATATGCTCTCTTATTTGCTTTGCTTTCTTCTTTTCTTTGCTCCTCTTATTTGCTCTTTTGTTGCACTTAATGGAACTAAGAGTAGTTTTCGTGTCGATTTATCTAAGATTTTAAAACATACTCTTTTCAAACTTCTTATTTATCTGTGCTGGAGATAAATAAGGAGATAACAAGAGAAACATACTCTTGGAGGAATGAATGACCTTCTTGAGTAACTCTTTTGAGTTATTTAAACGAGTTGAGTGAATTCTCTAGAGTGAACTGTAAAAAGGAGTGCAGATAAAAGAGAATGAGTGAATGAGAAGGCAGAATTTGGAATGCAATCCGAATGCAGCAAACAATCCGAAAGAGAGAGGGGACATTTTCAAAGTAATAATGAATGCCAGACATTCTCATTCTGGGTGCCTGTCTCTCTCTCTCTCTCTCACTCTCTCCATCTGCATGAGTTCTCGAAAACTTTATGTACCCAGAGATTCAGTTGTACGGTCGGTCCGTCCCTGTTTTCGTAACAAAACAGACCTCGAAAGTGTACCTGAGTACAAGCAGTTGTTGTTTTCGTACCTGATCAAATTTCAGTTCTTTTTTCTGCTCTTTGATCAGATAATCGGCTAATAAAATGCGCTGTTGTTGTTGTTGTTGTTGTTGTTACTGTTGTGCGTCAATGTTAAGCAATTCTTGCAACAAATTGAGGAGTCTGAGTTTCTAGAGAAGGTTATTTGATTAAAAACGCAATTGTATTCGCAATTGTAAGCAGTCCAAAGTAAAGTAGGTCGTATGTTTCAAATGTGATTTGTAAACATCGATTTAAGAGTCCTCGCTATATGAATAGAACTGTAAAAGCATTATAGTCGATGTTGCAGTAAGAATGTGCTTTTGTTTAGAGTGGAGTGCGTTTTTCACTCGCATAAACACAAATTAAGACATTATTTTTTGAAGCATCAACATTTAGAGTTTGGGTTTTTCTCCACGCAGTTTAATATTTTGTTTGATGATTGATTCAACAATCGCATTCTTCTTTCTTCTTCAATATTCAATATATTATCGCAAATCTCTTGGAACCAGATGCTGCCCATCTCTATGACTCTAAGCAGGGCCCTCAGTGTACCTGCCCCAAGCATCGGTTCCCATCAGCAGCAACCTCTGCGATATTCTAATCACCGCCGAGGGTGCTCGCCATTCGAGTGCCATGAACAACAGATTAAGTTTCGCAATCGTTTTCAACATTTGTTCAATTTGTTGATGTTGCTGTTGTTGCTGTTGTTCTTCTCCAACGCTTTGTTTACTCTTCAGCAAGCGAATGCAAAGAAAGAGCTGAACGATTGAACTCGTAGCTTACGAAGCACACCCTACACGCTGCCTTCCGCTACAGTTTTGCACAGAAAACAAAGAAGAACTCGAAGAAGAACAAGAGACGAATTGCACAGTTTACAGCAATTCGGGTTTCCGGGCCACTTCGAATGTTTATTTTTTGTTCTTTTTATTTGTGTTCTTTTTTTCTTTTCAGTCGATTTAGCTGAGAATGTTTGCCAACATGAGAAAAATTAACAGAGAGGAGAATTTGTTTGTTTGCTGCCGTGTCTTCGGTGAAGAAATGCAATACACACAATAAAATTCATGAAAATAAGACGGAGACGAAGAGGAGGAAGACGAGGAGCTGCAACGAAACACCTGCTGCTAAGAAGAAGTTTGAACAGCAAAACTTGTGTAAAACAACTGAAAAGAAAATAAAGAATGAATATAAAAGAATATAAATTAAACGTTTGGCCTACAAAGCAATGAAGTGCGTTTTGTTATGGATCAAATTAAAATAAAAAATTAAGAAAGCAGAAAAAATAAAAAAGAACTTAATAACAGGTAGTAAATTAAAGCGTAAGAATCGCTTGGAGAAAATAAAACCGAAAATGCGATTTCTACTCAGAGCTTCAGAGCTTCCACGATATCCATAATAAGCGAGAAAATGTCGGCTGTGACAGTTAATGAGAGCAATAATTTCTCACAAAATGTGGCTCTTCTCTAGAATCTAGCCGCACAAAAAAGACTCGGCAAGTTTATTGTGAACCAGTTATTATTCCCCACTCTGACACCATAAATAACACAATAACACAATAACAACAACAGCAGCAGCAGCATCTTTTGTCTCTTCCGAGAAGACGCGTTATTAGTTTTCCTTCGCAGACACGATGACGAGTTGGGTTTTGAAACAAACGGTCGCTGCTTATGGAAAGTTAAAGGGCTCAACAATGGATGATCATCGCCTCGGACAGTCGGAGTGCAGACCTCGAATTCAGGGCGTTCGTGTAGGAAATATTTACATGAGAAGATCGCAGAGCGCAACAAAGCAGACGATAATGAACACCACCAACAACAACAACAACAACAGCAGAAACAACAGCAACAACAAACAAACAAACAGCCAGATTCCAAAGATATTTTCATTAAAACAGATCAACGGTGTTGCTGTTATACTCGAGGTAACAAATGCAAATTTATGCAGATCACCTGAGAGCGATCGAAACGATTGGCTTTTCGAAGATTCGCTGTTCCGTGTGATATCAGCTCCGAGCGCAAGTTCGGGATGGTAACTAATGGCTCTCGAATAAAAGAAGTAGGAACCAGCAACGGGTTTCGCCAAATCGCCGGACTGATTAAGTGATCTTGCGCCGTATTCAGTTAGATTTCTATCTGCATACGAACAACCATAAATAAATACACCGAATATCTTCGCTTCTATCGCTCGATAAAGGTTTATGTTTCATAAATCACACCAACAGAAAACAAGATCATATTTATTCATGACTGATTAAAAACGGAAAAATACAGGCCACAAAGTAACGGGAGGGAACTCGTATTAAAAAGCTGTTAGTTTTTAAATTGCTAATATTTCTTTTTTTAGTAATTTCAAGATCTTATCTAGACTATAATGAATTTTTATTTCTATATACTTATAATACACGATTGGGACATAAAATTAAATTAAAGTTTTAAAAATTATGGCTTATTATTTGAATTTAGAGAGTTCTTTAGCTTCAATACTTATGCAATACATACATATAAAAAATCAAATTCTGTTTAATTTTCAATTAAGTAGCTTTACGTGAAATGCGAGTAGAGCCACCCACAAAAAACCGTTTAATTTATGCAGTTCTTGCAGTGAGAAGAACAACAACAAGAAACTCAGCACTGAATTATGCCAAATTTGTAATGTGATCCATTGACACCTGCTTATTAATGAACAGGCATAAAAAGCGTGAAAGACAACATAAATCATTGCATCACTTCAAATGGCGGAGAGTCGTTTCGCTCCAATCCTTCGGCTCATAAGCCGAACATTAAACTGCCTACTGAATGGCCACAAAAAAAAAATCGACTGGCCACATCGACGTTCCATAAATCAGTACATATTTCAAATTACGGAGTTGTGCATAATTAACCCTTAACTACAGACGACCGGTATTTTTTACCGGTTAGTGTTTCAATTTTGCGAAATATTTTTGGAAATATATATTTCATTAAATATATATTTCCCATAAAACTTGTGTAACTTGTGTGTAACTCAATAATTTTACAGCTTTGACTAGATCTAGAAACCCTAGAAATATGTAAAAGCATATAATATATTTATTTTCCAGTTGCTATATACATATTTTTTTTAATTTGGTATAACAGGTAAAAAATACCGGTGGTCTGTTATAACGTTCCTATAATCGGACGTCTGTAGTTAAGGGTTAAGAGACTTTAATTTTTGATAGTTTTTTTATTCAACTTTTATTCTAATTTTCTTATCTTCGTATCTCTATCGATGTTTTGTTTATTGTTGCCTTTTGAATTTATTTTAGCAACTCGGACTTAATGGAACTTTAATGCAAATCTTCTGCTAATGTTTATTGTGAATCGTTTTTTCACTGATGCCTCTTTAAAGAATTTACAATGCTTAGAAACTATTGTATACATGCAATATATCAAAAATATTGAAATCTTAAGGAACGAAGTCAACGATGTCTTCTGTGGTCGACGTGTGTTCTTGACTTTAAAGTTTAGACAAACAAATTTCTTAGAAACGAATTTCTCAATGCTCACATTTAAGTTAGACGAATATTAAAATATCTTAAATTTATTTTGGCCATTTTTTTCGTTATATTTTAGCACGAATTATTTGTTTGAGAATAGAAAAGGGATATCGGTCGTCACAACTCGACTGGATTCCTTATAAACTTGAATATTTTTATCGAGTGTCCACACCAGACACATTGCAGCGGCAAACCGTGTGTTCCGGCCCACTACTGTACCTTGTGTGATCGCCCCCCTGCAGCTTGAACGGAACCTGCGAGAACTAATTTAACCTTTTTGTCAAAGTTTTTGTGACCACCTTCCTGTACACTCTTGACTTCTTTACTTTGCTATTCCTACGACTCCGAAGTCACGTTTTATATCGAACAAACATATAAGTTAAAAATAAATCAAATTAAACAATATTACACGGAAGCAAGGCATTTTCATTGCACCAGATTTCCCATTTATTTGAATACCATTTTACTTCATCTTTATTTTATATTTCGTTCAAGTATGCTTTTGCTTTGTATTCTTATCGAATACTTATTCGTTAAGTATAAGAATTCCTTTTTAAAACTTTAGCAAATGCTTTTAAATTCCAAATAAATCACTAATCCTTTGTTCTCGCGAAACACTGCATAGTTTCTTAGTTCTCCTTCCGTCAAGGAATCCACCCCTCTCAGGTCATAAAGGATTTAACTTGAATTTTGAGATCTGTTTCACCTAAACGCCTTCCGAGTATCTAGCTTAAGATCAGACCGCAGACCTTAATCCCTAAATGCTTACAAACCGTCTGTAGTGCTGCTTTTGTAGCCAAAATACTCACAAAATTGTGTCACCATAACAGTGACCATAACCACAGAATGGTAAAAATACCTTTTGTTGACATATGTTAAAAGCAGACTTTTCTGGCTTTTTTGTGTTTTATTTTTGTCTTTTGCCTGCTGTTGCTGTTCTTAACTTCTGTTAATTTTTGAATTAAAAGATTTATTATTGAATAACCTCACCGCCACACCTTTTAACTGCGCGGCTGTTGTTACTGTTGTTGCACCCTGAAAGAGCAAATAAATAAATAAAAATTTATTGCCGATCCTCGCTGCCTGCAAGTCGATCCTCCCGGCTCACACAACGCAACACATCAGAAATACACAGCTAATGCGCCCGCTTTGTGCGCTGGAGTCCTTCATTAATTATCACGACAGCCAGCGTTGGCAGTCGTCTGCATCTCCGTGTGTCACACGAACAATCGCCATAAATTAGAATCCTCATCGTCCACTACTTGTTTCTGTGCCGAGACGTTAGCTGAGGCCGTTCTAGGCACATTAAACGTGCCTGAATGCGATCGTCCCTGTACTGCGGCCAACACATCCTTTGATGTCCTTAATTTCTCGAGGCTTGTTTACTTTATTCCGATCCGGCTCGTTTGTGGCCGCAAAGCTGCTCTGATATCGCAAGCAAAAACAAATGCTTGACCATCATTAACTAGGCTATCATTAGGCTGGGTTTTATACACCTCCTCGCTGTCGTTGGAAGTGAGAAATTTGGTTGCAACAACGGAGCTCAAATTGGGACAACAGATGTTTTCGGTGTGTTTTCTTTTTTACGGCTTCACATAAGCAGAGCCTCGCCGATAAACAAGTGGCTCCACTCAACACTTAACTGCTCTTTAAGATGAAGATGAGGCGAGCGCCTAACTTCGAGCAATGTCACTTCGAAGTTCGAATGCCATGATTATAGGAATATCTCATGTGAGGGAAAGAATAAGCCAGGAACCGTAATTATCTTCGGTTAGTTATTCAAGAAATTTACATTTTAACAACCATCTCAGTTTTCAAACTGATCTGAGGCTGCATTTTTCCTTAACATTGTGCCGTTTTTATTTGAAACCAAAAAAGATTCTACTGCCACTCTTACCATCAGCTGTTGCCGCATTTTTGTCAACAGTTTTATTGTTCGAGCGGTTCGGTACCAGTGTCATCTTCTAAATATGATCTCCTTAATTCACTTAATTCGCATTCAGTCCTTTTAATTCAATTCTTTCGCTGCAGCATCATTTATTGTTCCATCAGATAATCAAATAATAAGAACAGTGAAAGGCGGCAAATCTTCATTGTTACCCTTATTATAACCCCCGCTCGATTGAAACGCTTTTGCAGTTGTTGCTATCTGCTGCATGAGCAAGAACGCTGCCGCTTCTCAGAGCACATACAGTAAAATAGTGACAAAGCCACACAACTGAGCACACAACGCGACAGCACAAAAGTCAGGAGGATGAAAGGACGCGCCCTTGATGTGTGTGCAAACATGTGACAATAAATGCACAAAGCGAAAACGAGGACTTGGGCCGCGCGCAACAGACAACAAGGACCACCATCGCACGCAGGATCGGCTTAGTTTGTCGACATTGGGATCAGCAGGATTCGAAGCACGATGCTTTTGTTCACCAGATGCGGTTAAAAGAATTTCAATTAAACGTTGCGGTTGCCTTTCGGTTGCGTGGAAAAGCAATAAAAATTGATGATCAGATGAAATCAGATCAGATGGAAGAATTGCTGATTGTCGATTTGTGAGGGGAGAAAAAGGAGCTCTTTTCTGGTGGTAGCTAATTTATGATGTTTTAAATGAAAACCTTTTCACAAAGAGATCAATAATAATAATAGAAGCACAAACTCAGAACTAAGAATAAGGACAAGATCAAGAACGACAGCGAGCAGACAGAAACAAAGATAAAACAAATGTTTTAAACCCCGACAGTGAGAGTGAATTTATGACCGGATTCTCTTGTAAGAGTCTTGTTAGTTTCATAAAAATATGACAACAACAACGCAAACAGTTTACTGTTGCTGGTGTTGTCTGTATAGTTGTTGTTGTTGTACACAATATGATCTCAGATGTATGTATATACTTCATAGAGTAGGTGTTGCCCACATGATGAGCGTGTTCCTCCCCGCAGCATCGTGAGCTTCGTTTGCTGATCAACATCAGCGGCAGCGTCAGTGGCAGCACAAGCAACGTGATCGCATCGGTTTCAAAGGATACGCTGCGGCTGGATTCGGCCACTGAAATTTAAGTCCACGCCTTTGGCGACAGCGACACGAAATGGAAGACACAAGAGGCGTCCTGGTTGCTGGTGCAGGCATTCTTACTACGGGGGGCTTCTCAGGAAATCGGAGGCTTCTGTGCGGAAATGAAATAAGTTACTAAAGTGCAACTCTGCGTCTGAATGTAAGACGGTGAGAACCCAAATCAGGACAAATACATAATCATAAATATAATAACAATTGAATGCATATTTTATTTGCCTCTTATTTATTTGTTCTCGTATAACAAATACTACATCGTATCGTAAGCTAAAAAGGATAAAATCTCAGTATTTCAAACTTTTCGATACCGATCAATAATAATACAGTATAAAATAATATAAATTAAAAATAATAACAATAAAATGTGTGTATTTTTTAATCCCTACCATATTTTAAATGACGTAAATGTACACAATTCATTTCATTACAGCGTTTCAACCAAAGCAATGCGACGCATGAAAGGAGCATCAAATCACAGTTTCCAAAACACCCGATTTTTCTCGGTCTTCGAGTAAAACGATATCCTTCGAGGACTCTTTCAAGCAAAATTAAACGGCAGCCTTTGTCAATACGATTGCAGTTGTGGCAGGACATCGAATTCGTCACAAATGAAGGGAGTCTTTGATGGTACCGCGTGTACCATGTTGACGGTGCTGCAAAATCAGGCGTTGGCAATTTCTTGCAGCAGCCTTTTTGTAGCCTTTTTAATTAGATTTTTAAACGCTTTTTATTGCATGCGATTTCAAGGTTTGAGAGGTTTAAACTGTGTCCTTTGTTGTTCGGTTTTATTGTCAGCTGAAAAACGAATTGATTTGGCACGGCAGGGAATTAAGGATGAATGCTGCAGAAGGAGGTCCTTAGGCCAAAGGAGACACAAGGAAACACTATCAGAGTGTAGGAGGTGTCGACGTATTTGATGCCAATTGTGGCGCCTGCACACGCGGAGTGTGTGGAGTGTAGTACGCATCAAAGGCGAACTGCCGCAAGGATGCGTCGTTCGCTGCTCGCTTCAGTAGATGCATCTTCTCGTTTAGCCGTATTTATGCATGTACGAGAGTAGGTAAGTAACATTTTAAAACTCTACTAAGGCACTTTAGAAGCTCATCACCACGCGAAACTCTTAACTGCTTCAGGCTAACAAGCTAAGCTGCCGATTCAGAACTTTTTCTGGTAGTCGCTTGAACGCGTGGAAAGCCGCTGCCGTGGTATATACTACATGCTAGGAATGTAGGAACTGTGGACGCAAACACGCGTGCTCTGTTGCAACCAGAAGCAACACACTAGCAAAACAACAAATAATCACATGCGCCGATGTGTTGAAAACTGAGCCAACTGGCTGTCTCGTCGGCCGCCATCCTGCCTCCGTGCGTCCGTGTTGTCGCCGTTGCACGCGTCACAGATGCAAAGCGACTGATAAGCGTCGCAATGGAGCTGCAAAGCGCAAGAATTCCGCTGCAGAAAAACTCTATTCAGTTAGTAGAAGCAGCAGCAGCGATTTGAACTTAATGGCCATAAATGGAATAATCTAGCATCTTGTTCCCCGCTTCTGCTTCCTTCCCCTCTGCGGCAACGTGCGCTGCATAAACAATGAGCGGCGGGAGTCGCTGGCAGCTGGCTCGGCTCGCAGTTCCATAGAGTGGAGGCGTTGGATGCGCAGGCGCAAACGCTTTCTTTCGTCCGATGCTGCTTTTCAATTACTTCGCGCTACGTTTTAACATGTTTGTCTCCTGTTATTTTTTTATTGCATCAACTGAAGTTATTCGCATTTTAGTTCAGATCGTTGAAATGGCTTTTGTTTCATGCATGAAATGCATGCTTCTTTGTTCTGAACGCTCACGTCTGGTGTGCATGCGTGGCTGATTGATAAAAAACACGGACTTTTGGATAACTAAAAGCTTTGCATTCAGTGTATTTGTTGTTATTGGCTCTGCGGATTTTTCTAACGGACGTGGCTAATAAAGCTGTGCTACGTGGTTCGTAATAAATAAAAATGTTAAATATTTATAATATAAACGAATATAGATAGTCCATTCTTTCATGGTTTTTTTTCGATGTAGAGGATCGTCCAAAACAGACTGTAGAAAGTTTTAGAAAAAGGTTTTGCTTCGGCTTTGGGAAAAAACTGGTTTTCGCACCGAAAAACATTGATAAACCAGTTGAAACTCCATTCAAATTTCTGTTGTGAGTTTAGCGCAAAACCGATACATAGACCTTGTATCATTCGAAACATAGACCTTGTATCAGCTAACGTAGTAGACGTGGTGCATAAAAAGATTTTTTCAGCTGTCAAAAACAGATCAATTCCCCTAATCGGTTGAATTCGGTGCCGTTTTTGGTTCCATATTCACTTTGTTCCATGACGTTTCATGATGTCCCATGACATCCCATCAGGTTCAATGAAGTCCCATGAGGTTCCATGAAGTCCCATTAGGTTCCATGAGATTTCATGTAGAATAATAAAAACAATCCTGGACCCAATTTTTGTAATTTCTAACTTTATTTTCATTTATATAATCCTGGCACCATTTCGTTCTTTTTCTTTCTAAAAATGATAAATAAATACCATGGAAGTGGAACGCAGCGAGGCACTTTTTAAAGCATTGATGCAGGTTCGGGTATTTCGAGTGCTTTGCAAATCGGTGGTTCATTTAATTGCAACGTAGCCAATAACGAGTTCTGGCTCGATGAGTAGAAAGTCGAACATTCTCATGGTTTAAGGTGTGTGATTGACTCAAGGATTACGTGATATCCTAAGGAGATAATTATAGATCCTTAAAATAATATCAAAAATAATTCGGAAACATCGAACATATAAAAACACATATAAAAAAAGGCTATAAAATGAGCCTTTTTTTCTCTACTTCAAAATATACTCGTACCTGAAACGATTTCCCATTTTGACAGTTCTTAAAATCATTTCGAGTTTTTCTTATTTTGGTTCGTTTTATTTTTGTTTTTGTTTTAATGTATGTACATCTGCTAGTGGTGCCCGGAGCTTTCGGTAACTGTACCCAAAGGAAGCTGCTTAAATGTACTCGGCGGAAGTTTCAAAGATGGATTTCATCAATGGAGTCTCATTATAATTTCTTTATCGTCTATAATAATTAATGGTATCGTTTCTATAGTTTGTTTTATTTATAGAAGTTTCAATTTAATCGGTCGTAAAATTTCGATTCATAGATTTTGAGAGCAAGCTTTTAAGTATAAATTTAAATAATAGAATAATAAATAATAACAATTTATCCTTTGCTCCTTCTTCACCTGGTTATGAACACTAACCTCATTAATTACAAATATTTAAGCTTCAAGATTAACAAAGATCAAAGATTAAATAGGTCAAATATTTAAACAGATCAATCACATTGTTCTCAGCATTTATTTTCAACTTTATATTCAAAATATAGTAAACTTTGAAAAAATTAAGTTTTTAAGTCTAAAAAAAAATAAAATTAAAGTCTAAAAAACTAAAAGTAAAAAAAATTTTTTTCGTATTAAAAATTTACGGGATTCATTTTCCCGTAAATTTCAATTTACGATTTTTCAAATTCTTCTTCTTCTTCTTATAAACGTGACAAAATTTTTGATGTTTTCGACCAAATTTCTGCAAATGGTATAAAATCTTAATCCTTTTTCTTCGGATTAGACCAGTTTCCATACAAATTTTCTAAACGTACTAGGATTAGAAATTCCAATCGTTATATGATAAATAGATGGCGCTGATGTAAAAACTTTACTTCCCTATGAAATTATAGATGACGCTGATGACATTTTTTTCTTTTTAATTGATGGTGTGCGTTACCCAGTTTATCTTATTTGACTAATATTCTGACAAACCTGTGAAGACCATGATTGCATCGCTGTGGTTATCATTTTGAATTCAAAGATTTTATTTACTCGAGCAAAAATTATATTTAATTCTTAACAGTCAAACAGTTGATATTTCATGACACAACCTTTTTTGTGTAATTTTGTGGGAATTTTGCATGTGACTTCCCTTTCGATTTTAAATCAGGATTAGATTAGGTAAAAAGGAACGCAGCTATAGTAAACTTTGAAAAAATTAAGTTTATTTTATTTCACAATTCAATCAACAATTCAAAATTCACAATTCGTTTTCAATTTCATTTACATTCATTTTCCAAATTGTTTGGATTAAATTTGTTAATTGTCATTAATTAATTCACAATACACTTTAAATCAGACCTTGAAACTTTTATGACTTTTATCAAAAAAGTCATACCCATAACTCTTATCCATGACTTTTAAATATAAAAGTCATACCCATAACTCTTATCCATGACTTTTAAATATAAAAGTCATACCCATAACTCTTATTGAAGACTTTTATTTTTAAAAGTCATTGAAAAAACTTTTTCGATGACTTTTATTTTTAAAAGTCTTCAATAAGAGTTATGGGTATGACTTTTATTTTAAAAGTCATCGATAAAAGTTTTTGTGATGATTTTTTGTGCTGACTTTTTTGAAATAAGAGTTATTTTAAGAGTTATTTTGAATAAGTGCGGAGAAGCATGAATATGTTTTTAGGTTTGGAATCAGCTGCTTGAGAGTAAAAATAGTTAGTTTTAGAAACTGTGTGCCGCTGAGATTTGTTGTTTATTCAATGATCGCAGTGTATGTGTATCTAGCATTACGTCGACCGTAGCCCTTATCGGCAGCAGGTACAGTACAGCGGCGACAATGCTTTGAAACAACAACAACAACTCATCGTTCCGCTTGTGTGTGAATGACTGTGTTGTTGTTGTTCGTTGTTTTCGTTGAACGGTTATAAAGAATTAAAGCAGAAATGCAGATGCAATTATTTAGATAGAAGATCTATTATTTGTATCAAAGTCGAGTTAGTCGCATGTCAATTGAAAGCTAGTTAACTCTTAAACGGCTGCACCGATTTTGATGCGGTTTTCACCATTCTGCTCGAAACTATGAATTATTCGTATTTGTAAGGAAATATTTTATTATTTTGTGACTCTAATTTTGCATCCCAAATGGGATGATATTTGTTAGACTTTTGGGCCGCTATTTCGAACAAAGACAAATGAGTCTGAGGTTTCGCCTATTTTCGTGCATCTATTGTACGATTTATTGGCGTCAGGTAGAGACATTGCATTCCAAGAGACGAAACTAACGGGATATGCCTTTGGCGCTGATATTTTGTTGCTGCTTCTCACTTTCAAAGTTTGTTTTGTAAAAGAAATGCAATTAACGGTGGGAATTTCCATTTGCCGTAACCCTTTAAGCATTCAAAATACAGAGAACGTTGCAGGACAACAAAAACATTCAGATTTGTCCTGTCCAGTTACGAGAATCGATTTACTGATGCACTTTTGAGATATCATTAAAGTTTTATGATGATTCTTACCTATTCTTATTTCTTCTCATTTTGCCCACAAATACGAATAATTCATAATTTCAAGCAGAATGGTGAAAACCGCATCAAAATCGGTGCAGCCGTTTAACAGTTAACTAGCTTTCAATTGACATGCGACTAACTTGATTTTGATACAAATAATAGATCTTCTATCTAAATAATTGTGTCTGCATTTCTGCTTTAATTCTTTATAACCGTTTAACGAAAACAACGAACAACAACAACACAGTCATTCACACACAAGCGGAACGATGAGTTGTTGTTGTTGTTTCAAAGCATTGTCGCCGCTGTACTGTACCTGCTGCCGATAAGGGCTACGGTCGACGTAATGCTAGATACACATACACTGCGATCAATGAATAAACAACAAATCTCAGCGGCACACAGTTTCTAAAACTAACTATTTTTACTCTCAAGCAGCTGATTCCAAACCTAAAAACATATTCATGCTTCTCCGCACTTATTCAAAATAACTCTTAAAATAACTCTTATTTCAAAAAAGTCAGCACAAAAAGTCATCACAAAAACTTTTATCGATGACTTTTAAAATAAGAGTTAAACTTTTAACTTTTATTTTGAAAATAAAAGTTAAGAGTTAAACTTTTAACTTTTATTTTCAAAATAAAAGTTATGAGAAAAACTTTTAACTTTTATTTTCAAAATAAAAGTTATGAGAAAAACTTTTAACTTTTATTTTCAAAATAAAAGTTAAAAGTCTAACTTTTATGAGGAAGATAATTGGAATAAGAGTTATTTTCAGGCTCTGCTTTAAATGCATGCAGCACAAAATGGATGCACACAATTATAGAAAATTTCGCCCCTTCTTCATCAATGCTTCTTCTTTTTCGTCTTCTTCGTCCCGCGGTCAGCGAATGTCCGTCCACGGCTTTTTTTGACGAAATATGCACAGAGCATGCATATATGCAGACATCAAATATGCTTGCATTTTTGGCTACATGACATGAAAAATTCGCTATTATTATCGATGTCACAAACCTGCGTTCCTTTTTCCTCGGATTAGACCAGTTTCAATACAAATTGATAAATGATAAGTAGATGGCGCTGAAGTAAAAACTTTACTTCGCTATGGAACTGTAGATGGCATTTGATCACATTTTTTCTTTTTAATTGATGGTGTGCGTTACCCAGTTTGATCAATTAATTTCACTTAGAAAAAATTAATAAATGTAAAAAATGTGACTAAAAATATAAAATATCCTTCCTCCAAAAGTAAACGGTTTTTAAATGAAATTGTTTTGTTCTTTGTAATATGTTCTACAGTTTAGGGGATATAGTTCTGAAATTATCAAACTTCAAAGGGCCATAACTCGAAAACCAGGCGAGACTCCAGGCAACTGAGGTTGTTGTTAGAGTTCCAACAACAAATAACAAGAACAATAAAAGCGGGTTATGTTACTGTGGTATATTTATGACGAAAAATTGTTTTCTTAACAAATAAGAAAGACCCTACTTCGAATTCTGTATGTATGAGATTGTGTTTGCTGCTCATCAGGCAGCCTCAATTTGTGCCTCAAAAGTTGTGACGTGATGATGATGTGGAACGAAAGCCTACGCTGTCAAGGGTCATGTTGTTGTTGTTTTTATTGCTGAACTCAATAACAACTACAAATTTTATTGCGTTATCTATATATTATTATTGAGTTAATTATACATTAGCTGCGTTCCTTTTTGCCTAATCTAATCCTGATTTAAAATGGAACGGCAAGGGAAGTCACATGCAGATGTGCCCACAAAATCACACAAAAAAAGGTTGTGTCATGAAATATCAACTTGACTGTTTGACTGTTAGGAATTAAATACAATTTTTGCTCGAGTAAATAAAGTCTTTGAATTCAAAATGGTAACCACAGCGATGCAATCAATCTTCTTTATTAGTCAAATAAGATAAACTGGGTAACGCACACCATCAATTAAAAAGAAAAAATGTCATCAGTGCCATCTATGGTTCCATAGGGAAGTAAAATTTTTACATCAGCGCCATCTACGTATCAAATAACGAAAATCCCAGTCCGATTAGAATTTCTAATCCTACTCGAGAGTACGATTAGAAAATTTGTATGGAAACTGGTCTAATCCGAAGTAAAAGGAACGCAGCTATTATACTTAGAAAAAAATTAATGAATGGAAATAAATAGTACTAAAAATCTAAAACTTAATTTTTCTCCAAAATTTAACGTTCTTCGGCAAAATATTAATTTAGATAAATGACAGATAATTCGAGCATCTTTCCAGCAGTATTAATAGCATATAGGAATCTTGTAAAGTTTAAGTGATACAGACCTGAACTCTTAAAATTTCGAAGGGCTATAACTCCGGAACTAGAGGAGAGCAATAAATTTTGTTGTTGTTGTTCGGGTCAGCACGGAAAACAATAACAACTGCTACAACATCAACAATATTGGTGAGGTCGACAAGCGCCTTATTTAAGCCAATATCACAATTTGGTACAAAATAAACTATATTTTTGGGAAGTGAGATTTAAATGCCCAGTAGATTTTACGTTGTTTTGCTCACGGTAATAATGTTGCCTAGCTACCATATAACATATTTTCTAATTGTAAACTAAAACTAAATTCTATGAAATGCACGGCTTCCAATGATAGATTTCAGCAAAAATCTGCTTTGGTGGTATCTGGCAACAGTATATATAAAGAAAATATGACATTTCTACAATAATGGTAGTCGCGAATCTTTGAAATGATTTTTAATATGCAAATGATGTTGAGAAATTATAATTTTATAATAATTGATTTGTGAATTAATATTATGTCTAAAGGTGAAGATATAAGAGCTTGAGAGAAAATGATGACCGGATTGGCGTTAAACATATGTCGGATGCGGGAGGAAGAAGAAACTATGGTTATGCTCAAAAGAAAATTGAGGGATAACTCAAACGTTTTGGGCATGCCGGAGCAGGAGTTAGTTACACAATTTAATTGTTTTTAAATATTATATATTAATAATATTTGACAATATTAGCTGTGCATGTTACTTATGACTACATTAGTTTATATGTAGTATATGCGTTTATGTTATTAACCATTGTATATTGTTATTATGTACAGGTTTTTGTACAGCTTCAGAAAGGACAAAAATTGTTTTATCCGTATTTTGGATGAGGTGGCTCCGTGGATGAAGCGAGTTACGAAGTCCACTGCAATTCCTCCCACGCTCAAGTTGGGTGCACTTTTGCGATTCCTTGCAGCCGGTAACTACCAAAAGGCTGTACGGGATGAACACATAGCACCAATGTCGCAGGCAAAGGTGTCTGAAATCATTCACGAATGTTTGGATATCTTCGAAGAACATGTATGTCCAAAGTGGATTCGTCTTCAGATGTCAGACGAGGAAGAAGTGGCAGTGAAAGTACAATTTTATAACGAATTTGGACTGCCGGGGGTAGTTGGTTGTATGGACGGCATCCACATTAAAATAAGGTCACCAGGCGACTTGGCACACTTGTATTATAACGAGAAAGGCTACTATAGCATAAATGCAATGATTGTAATTATAATTACTTTATATATTTATGTTTAAGTATGCTACAAAAATGTAGTGTTTCGTTTTAGATATGCGATTGTAATATGGTGATGCCAGATATGCAGGCTCAAACAACGACCCTTACGTATGGAGAATAAGTGTGGTAGATAAGATCCTCAAATCGGCAATCGATGCTGGGAAAGAGAATACATGGCTGCTAGGTAAGATTCTTCACAAATTTGTGTTAAAAAGTATGAATTTTAAAAATTTTAGGACATTCGGGGTACCAGCTTCTCCCATACCTTATTACTCCATACCGGCAACCTAAACACTGCGTTGAAGATTCATTTAACGCAAAATTGGATAGAGCGCGCACCGTGGTGGAGCGTTGTTTCAGCGTCTTGAAAAATAGATTCCAATGCATCAGTGGAGAAAGAGGGCTGCACTATTCCCCGGAAACCACAACAAAAATCGTTAATGCATGTTGTGCATCGTAATTGCATAACATATGCATTTATAATAAAAGTGTTTGGGAACATTCTGAAGAAACCAAGGTTTCAGATTCGGATGATTCATCTGATTCTTCAGATCTCAGTGAAGAAGAGGCGCCATCAGCTGCAGCAGTGGTCATTCGGGAAGAGTTGGCATGGCCTATAAGCGCCTGATTATAAACAAATACCCAATCAGTCCGTTTTAGGATCACCACAACCAAAACATGGAGGTGAAAATTTTTTATATAATTGGTTTATTGAGTCTTTTCACATTAATTTCGGTTAAATATTTACTTTGAATATTTTAAGTAATATAAAAATTTTACACAGTGTTCATACAATGATGTGGTTATTTCAATACAAATGTTTTATACGATTTTTACAAGTAACTATCAATTCAATAAAAAAAAATTTAAGAGCTAAACAATAATAAAGCTTAAATAAAGCTAAATTAAAATGCTAATTTGAAGATGGTTAAACAAACCTTACAATAATTATTGCTTCAAAATATTTTCACACAGAGATCTTCGTTCCGAAAAGTATTTTATTCTTAGGTTCTTTCTTTATTTATCAAGTTTGAACATGTTCCTTCCTGCTAGCTATAAGTATAAATATTCGTCCTCGTTCTTATTTTTCTATCAGTTGATTATTAACTATTAACGTAAAAGAACCTAAAATAAAATTTAATATATAAAGAAACAAAATATATAGTACATACCAATTAAATAAGACCACAAAGCAAATATTCAGGGCAATCGGGAATACCGCCGGAATTTTTTATCCGTCGAAAATTTCGTTCCTCTCGGAAAAATTCTTCCTATCGTGAATTTCCATCGGAACAGTTTTCCGGCCGAATCATTAATACCAACAGTATAGATGCGAAATATTGATTTGAACATGTGTCGAAATGTCAAAATTGTCAAATGTCACTGCAAAGCTTTAGATTGCGTTGTTATTAGTTTGGAACAGACCTTGAAACTTTTATGACTTTTATCAAAAAAGTCATACCCATAACTCTTATCCATGACTTTTAAGTATAAAAGTCATACCCATAACTCTTATTGAAGACTTTTATTTTTAAAAGTCATTGAAAAAAACTTTTTCGATAACTCTTAAAATAACTCTTATTTCAAAAAAGTCACCAGAAAAAGTCACCAGTAAAACTTTTATCGATGACTTTTAAAATAAGAGTTAAACTTTTAACTTTTATTTTCAAAATAAAAGTTAAAAGTCTAACTTTTATGAGGAAGATAATTGGAATAAGAGTTATTTTCAGGCTCTGGTTTGAAATAACCACCTTCAGTTTTTTGTGGCTCCGAACCTAGAAATGAAATTATTTGTATATATGTATGTACATATGTATATTATTATTGTATTAAATTGGGTATTATTAGTATATAATTTATCAACTGTATATATAATTGTGCATGATTTGTATAATAAATTATTGCTTGTAAAAACATATCATATATATGTACATATATTATATATTATAATATAATTATGTATATATATAATTTTTAAGCAATCAAATAAAATCAGAGACAAACACGAGTATTGTTTTGCTTATAATTTAACTAATAACTATGTGTATATACACATATATGTATATGCACATAGTTATTAGTTAAATTATAAGCAAAATTATACTTTTATTTACCATATAATTATACCTTTTTCCACTCACTTAGAACTTAGATTTTACAGGTGGTCCAGTAACATTTAATTCCTTTTCTTCCGGAAAATATTGGACTTATTTTCCAACCTCCGCCTTGGTCCGTTTCGTGTATCCAGAGGCATTATCTGGATACCATTATTCCATTAAATTAACTAATTTTTCAAGTTGGTTTCGATTTGTCCTTTATAAAGAGGGCAATTAAAAAACTGCAAGTTTTAAAATTTCTGCCGGTTTTTTCAACTGATAATTTTTACCTTTATGTATATGTTGTCACTTCAAAACTCCGCGTGAGAATTTCCGACGGAAATATCTGTTCACGATTGCCCAGATTATACACATGTATGTATTTATAAATATATTTATTGAACAAATAATTCAAGCAAAACAAAAATACTACTCAAACCATAAGCATTTCTAAAATTGAAATAAAAACAAATAAGTACAAACTAAAAGTACAAATCGAATTCAGAACAAATCATTTCTAAGTTCAAAAAGCGAGTGGTCAGATAACAGCTGCACAACCACTTTCACAATTCGTTCTAAAGAATTCTGAGTTTTTTCTAAGCTTTTTTAACTTTTTAGAAAGCCTAACTTCAGTTTTTTTTAAAAATTTAGTGTTGTTTTCTTCCTGCGTGCCGAACAACTTTTAAAAACCTCAAAACTAAGCTTTTATCCCATGCAGACTGTAATTATTTCGACCTTACTTCAATGGAAGTCTCTTGTGTTCGTGGGCCATGAACTTGAAAAACATCGCAGACACAAGGCTGAACACAGTAGTAGTTAAACAAATTATACGAGCATTTTTATTAAGCAAAGTATAGTGTGTGTATTCATACCAAAGCCAGAGCTTGTTTACGCTTTCAACGGTAATTGAATAGCATGGTTCCGATAATTAATCAAAACAAGAAGGTAGAGTACAGCAAAGTTAGTACAAAAGAGAGTACAGTTAAAACAAAAAGGTAGATTAAGTCGAACGGCAGGTTATTAAGTTGATCGTGAAAATTAAAGCGTCCATATACGGAAAAGTATGATGATGTTTTCTTATCTTATAGAAATTATACTTTTGAATAATTTGCACAGTTTTCTTCTTGTTTTTTGGTCATAATTAACAGTTATTCTTTATTTTGTTTCATGTCTTAATAGTTAATAGTAATGCACTTGTTGCATTCACCTGCCTGAAAAAGTGTCAAGTAAGCTTTTTTATTGATAAAATTAAAAATAACACAAATGATTTTCAGTTGATTAACAAAATTTATATTCTAATTCATGAAAATGTTATGAGTTGAATAAACATATGGTATATATTAGGAAATATGTCAATCTGCTCGGCCGAAAAATGGCAAAAGTCATCGGTGGTAATGGTCAATATGTACTTGATTAAAACTGCGTTCCAATAAAGAAAATTTTTGTTAAAAAATATACCAAAAAACCACGGAGACTTTTTATATGACCCAATATAAGTATTGAAGGATATCAGATAAGAGATTGCAAAATAAATTTGAATAATTCTTTAACCTGCTTGGAACAATTAGCAAATGTGAGTCGCGTAGAAAATTCACAGTATCAATACAATTAAAAACTTACAGAACCGAATAAGGAAACTATTAACTGTAATCATTATTTAATTAGTTTAATGTACATCATCACTTGATGCTATAGTAAATTCATTGAACATATTAAATATTGTATATATTTTGTAACTGTTAACAGCAGAGTGCAAATAGCAAATATCTTTCGAGATACTCCCAAGTTTAATTACTGAGTTAAAATAATGTCTCACCTTATCGATAACCACATCTTCGTGTCTCAATAACAATATAAATATTATGTGTGCACTTTTTAATCCTTCGTGCTACTCACAATCCTTAGTTTAATTTTAACTTGCCTTAATTTTAGCATATTTTCATTCTCAGCTCGATTAAAACGTAAAGTAACTTGAATATTTAATTTCAGAGGATGTGGAAGGCTACTCCACTTTCAAAATGGCATCTGCTTTTTCCGTTAAACCAGTTTTTTATCTTGAACTACTTACCAGACGTAGCTGTTCGATTTGATGGCAACCAGACCACGGTATTCCTTAACCCATTGCATGTACATAAAAACGAATAACAACTTTCATATATTTATTCCAGATTCTTAATATTAAATATATTAACATAGTAGTTCTTATGCGCTGCGAGCGGAATTTCAAAATAAATTCCTGCGAAAACTTAATATTCTGAACCTGTCACAGTACTAAAGAGAGGCGGATGAAAGGCAGATGGACTTTAAACTTCACAGCGAGTTATTCGGCAAACTATTCAGCATACGTAAACGCGTCAGATCTCAGTGTAGATTATTCTCTACTCCACAAAGTAATAAAGCAACAACTACGAATAATCACAATTATATGCCGTCGCTTTCTTGTTGTGCTGCATCTTTTAATACTCAGAAAGAAGACAGATTCTAGCTGCCGGCTTCCCTACTATTGATAGCTGTCAGTTGGATTGATTGCTTGATTGTTCCGGAAAATGAAGTGTTCTGCAAAGCTGAAAGTTCTGTTAACTGAGTGTGCCAACCTGTTCTTTTGCTTTGAAGTTACTGATGAAAGTAAGTCTACACGCTAATTGGGCCTCCTTGCCTACCTTCACCCACCCCCACCTCAGCTGCCTCGAACGCCTTGCCTTGCCTTAGTCGAGTCTAGTCTAGTTGTTATTTTTTATTGTACTTTTGCTAGCGTGTTGATCATGCACTCTTCGGTTTAATATAAAATAATCAGTCAGAATTTTAAGTTCACAATCGCTAAAGTGCAGCCGCGCGAGGACGTCATTCATACGCGTTAATGGAAGTGTTATGCTGTGTGTGGATAATAAGTAACCGAAACCAATCAAGAATAATTGTGCAAACATTCAGAATCTTGGCAACATTGATCATCCTTTGACACACAGCAAAAATATCGAAGTAAAGTATTTTATAAAGTAAAAACAGAAGATTTAAGAGACGAACTTGAGCATTGCGTAATGAATGAATGCAAGTTACGAGTACAAATTATGTATTTAAATAATTTAAATAAATTAAACCAGCACTCGATGTAACAATACGTTACGGTTTTCAACAGAAACATTTTAAAAAGAAATGTCTTTTTAATAACGCCAAATATTTCAATCATTACTTTCGTTAAAAAATTTTCGTTGGAATTTGAATAACTTCAATCGATATGAAAAAATGCTAATTTCGCCCAATTTATGCAGAAGCATTTAGGAGTTAATTAGAGACCTATTGTTAAACCATCAGTAATTACAAGTGCCCGACAAGATCATACATGGTTTATTTTTTACTCCAGTATGAAACTATGTTTCATCGCAACAGCATGGCTTTTTTCCGATAGATCTACCGCTAGTAATCAGCATGTTCTCAAACTATTGTGTTAACTCCATTGAAACTGGATCACCAGTTAATGTCCTATATGCTGCATTTTCTAAAGCGTTTGATAGCGTTTGCCATAGCTTAGGAGTTAGTTCTCAGCTTTCTAAATCATTGTAATACTATCTAACTGGACGGGTTTTAATTGCTAAGCTGGACAATAATTACTCCCAAACTATAACAGGCCCATCTGCTAGCCATTTAGGACCTCTACTGTTTATTTTATTTCTTAATGACATTATACAAAGCTTTAGTTTCTGTTATAGTCTCTTATACGCGGATGATTTGAAAATCTTTCATACGGTACAATCTATTAATGATAGTTTACAGTTTTAAGAAGATAATAACTCCCTTACAAATTGGTATTATTTCAATAAACTATTTCTTAATTTGTCTTATCTTAATGTGCTAAATTCTCACCTTTTCCAGCAATAATCATCCAATTGAATATTGTTATACTAATTATAGTAGTGACAGTTTCCTAGAGTTAGCAATGTTAAAGATCTTGGCACCTATAGTATTTTGACTCTAAGTTTACGTTTGACATCCGTTATAACTATATTATCTCTTAAGCGAATTCCCAACTGGGGTTTCTAAAAAGAAATATGAAATACTTTTTCTGGAATACGCCAGCTTTGTTTGGGAACCATTATACGGGATTCCATACTCCGGAGAACATGCCTCCATACACTATTCGCTTTCGTTTGTTAGGTACTAAAGGATTTTCGCCATGAGCTTCCTAAGAAAGTCCTCCTTATATACATATATACACCATAATACCACCATCATAAATAATATCAACTGTCCAAGTTATATAGTAGACAGATATAAAAAAATATCTACTCAGTTATACGATAGAACTTAAATTAAAGGATTCTAATTGCAAATGCAATTCGAACACAATTAAAACTTCCGGCTAAAATGAAATGAGGCTGAATTCATTCAATATTTCTGTATAGTTATAGTTTCCAGATAATAAATCGAAACCTAAGTGTTTTTAGCATTCAAATTAGAGGCCGTTAGGAATAAAGTACCTGAAAATAATTAATTAGGTGGCTCTCCTCAAGTGTTGTGTTTGTGCGAATATTTATGTGCATATTTTAACATAAATAATACAGGTTAATTAATAGATTTTAACGAATACGCATTAATGTGCATATCAAGTCTTAAAAATGAATGCCTTTCTAGTGAGGTGTAGACTTTTACTTGTTCCTTTTACTAATTGTTAATCTCTATTAATTACTGCGATTAAGTGAGTCCAAAAGAGTCCATATACAGTGGGTGAAGTTGAACAATGGCACACTCAGCGTTTGATTTCGAATTTGATTGATTAAAATCCGCACAAGAAATGAATTCCGCTGCATTACCTTGCCCTTAAGTTGTAATGAGAAGAATTTAAAAATTACAACAAGTTTCAGACAGGCCTTCAAATAAATAGTGTTACATTCGAACTCAGTGGAAAAAGTCGTAATAACGTAACTCTGAATACGTCTGATTAGCATGAAAATTAGTTCCGACTTCGGGTGCATGGACTCATTAATATGGAAAACACTTATTGTGATGTTTTAACGCAAAAAAAGTCGCTTATTTAAATAGATTGCTTTTTATCATCATAATTTTCTAGAATATCCAGTATTTTTTGCAATCATAAATTAATGCGGGTTCAATGAGGGTAGAGTTAAAATTCGCACTAATAATGCTTTTAATAGCAACAGATTATAATTTCTATACTAACGTCCTCTGTTTTTTTCAGCAATCCGCGGATTTCGCAGCCTTTGGACTTACCTCGCCCTCCCCCCCTGAATGTGATCTACATTTCAAGCTATTCGGCTCATATTTAAAAAGAGCCTCCTCCTTCCACTCTTCCAAAGCTGGCTACTGGTCGTGTCTCCATCATGGTAACACCAAGCAAACCGCTTCTACTGGTGCCTCTGTTGCTCCCTGCACTCCTGCTACAGTCCTACGTCCACGCACAGCACACACAACTAGATGACAAGCTTCTCCCTCTCTATCGACCGCTGCGAAATCTTATAACGCAGCTCACGAGCAGCCACTCCAGCGATGATCAGAGGCACATAGAAAGGGTCCACAGTATGGGGGTGAGTTCAGATTTGCAGCTTGAACAATCTGGTTGTGAATGTTTAATACTGCGCAGAAAACGCAAACATCCGGCCAACGCGCGCGATCGCTGACGGCTTTCTGCGACGCTAGGAATGGGCCGGGCAAGCGCAGCGGTTATCCACCGAGCAGTGTGCATCGATTGCGTCCCGGTGACATCGATATCATTGGTGCCATGGGCGACTCCCTTACCGCAGGCACCGGCATTTTCGCATCCAGGTTGTTGGACCTACTGAGGGAAAATCGAGGCGCCGTCTTTTCAATTGGCGGCCAGGGCACGTGGCGCCAGTTCTTGACTCTGCCGAACATTCTGAAGGAATTCAACCCCAATTTATACGGGTACTCGTTAAGAGATGGCTTTACCACCGACAGAAGCTCAAAGTAGGTTTCGTCCTTCATTACTTGTGCACAAAAATAAAATCACTCAATATAGCATCAATCAAATGTAAAAATCCATTAGATTCAATGTCGCCGAGTTGGGTGCCATGTCGCGTGACGTACCCTATGAGGCCAAAATGCTAGTCAAGCGCCTTCAACGCGATCCCAAAGTGAACATGACCCATGATTGGAAACTCTTCACTCTGCTGATCGGGGCCAACGATTTCTGCACGGACATTTGTTACCAGGCCAATCCTAAGGACACCATCAAGTGGCATGAACAAAACCTGCTGACCACCTATCGTTATCTGCGTGATAACGTTCCGCGCCTCCTGGTGAACGTAGTGCCACCACCGAATTTGGGATTCCTGGCACGCTTAACCGGCCTACCTGCGGTCTGTCGTTCGTTGCTCCCCTTCACGTGTCCTTGTATGTATGGCAAAAACAAGACGCACCTGGACTACTTTGAAGGCATCATAAAGGAGTGGATTGCCAAAGATTTTGAAATAGCTGCCAGGGACGAATTCAATACAGAGGTGGGCAACGTCCGTGTCCACGCTGTGATTGGAGGCGTTGGTTATTCATTTCTTTAAAAATCTTATTTTATCTTATCTCTAGACATTCACCATCAACGTGCACCCATTCTCGTTCTTTAAGGACCTCATAAGAAGGAGCAACGGTTTTTCGGACACTCATTTCCTGTCTGAGGACTGTTTTCACTTAAGCCAGCTCGGGCAGGCTGCCGGTATGTAAAGCACAAGTTTAATATTAATCCCTTACATTTATTTAAGCCATGTTTTGCAGGAGCCAACGGGCTCTGGAACAATATGTTGGAAACCGCGAATGAGAAGAGCTCGTTCCCTTTTGTGATATTCGAGAAGTTCCGCTGTCCCACCGAAGCACGTCCATACCTCATGACGCGTATGAATAGCGACCAGAACTTCCAGCTACCAACGTTAGATTGATGCATCCAACGTCGTTTGTGGTTCGGGATCGCAAATGATATATCAACTTAAAATATCAAGTGGACTGTGATATATGTACATATGTATATGCAATGTGAATAAACGACTCTAGAAACAGTTTATAACATTTAAGTTAAGAGAAATTTAAATTTCTCAATTATATCCAACCTCGATGTTGGTAAAATTTACAATAAAGAATACATCCCTAAGTTGACTTAACACTATTGTACTACATTTCGTTATGTGGGAATAACATTCTAACATAGAACAGTTTAACCTTTCTGTCAACGGATAGGTCTGGCCAGACCTTTTCCAACTTTGAGAGCGAGTTGTAAAAAAAATTTTAGAGGTATCCCCATGAAACTTCCTGACTTTGTCAACTAACTAATTATCTGCCTAAATTTTTAAGAATCATGAAGATATATTGAATAGAACGGGAGTTCTAGGTATTTTTTCAACTTTATACCTTTCGTCAACAGATAGGTCTGACCAGACCTACATATAACTTTAGGCGAAATATGGCAATAAAACTTATTTTTTATTTAGGTAGCTATGATTTTAGGTTTTTCCTTCACATAAGGCTAGAAAATAAGATCAGGATCAGTGCAGATGGCTGAGGTCAATATAAGAAAAATCCCTCATTATGCTTACTAGTAAAAAATAAATGGAACTTGGATGGATATTTCCGATAATAAAAAATGTATAAAAAATGTTGTTAAAACAAATACTTTTTTACCAAAAAGGGTTACGTGATAATATTGTGAGCGAATATTTCCTACTATTGAATAGGGACACTGCAGAAATCTGTATGTCTGTCACTTGTTCGAAAGGATTGTGACATCTAACATCATTTTGCGAATGCATGAGCTTGTGTTGAAAATATAAAAGCAAAAGATGGTTCACTGTATATATGTATCATTCAACAAGTGATAATTGCATTAAAACGTCTTTAGATTGTGAACATTTTCAAAAATATATAACCATAGAAATAAATAACCATAGCATAAAAATTACTCAGTTAAATTGGAAGCGGTATATTTTCAAATCTGTCGTTACACCTGAAATTGTTGCAAAAACAAATGCAAAAGCTAGAACAGAAACGGAAAAATTCAATAAGTAACATCCAAGAAATACTCGACAGTGGACAGTGGTTACAGATGTATGAACTGTATGCATATTTTGAAGTACTGCTAGCTGCCGTAAGTATAGTGGGCCTGCGACTCATCGAATGGTTATCCGAGCAAAGGAATTCTGTACACCGGAAAAGAATTAGACCAAGAATGGGAACATAATCAAGGATAAAGGCAAGCGGCAAACGCGGCGGTGGCCACTAGCCTTTTTCTCCAATACTCTGGATATATCTGCATTGGCTGCATTCATCATATATAATATTTCACATCAGTCTGAATGCACACAAAAAGCGAATGCTCGCAGGATTTTTTTGAAAGTTCTCGCAGAGGAGCTTGTGACCCCATATATTGAAGACCGACTGAGAAATCCGCAAATAGTTGAAAACTTTGCAGTTAAAAATGCACTAGTCATTTTTCGGAATACCTCTCAGCGAAAAAATTGCACAACCAACAACAAGCACTGGCATTACAGTATCAAACAATAAAAAATCTTGCTCTATATGTAGGACGAATGATAAAAGACAGCATAAAACAAGATTTAGTTGTCATCTTTGTCAATGCTCCTTGTCAAATCCTGTATGCTTACAACATAGCCAAGCTTTATATAAATGCCAAAATTGTTAAATTTAAGCCAAAAGTATTTAATAAAGTGTGCCTTTTTCTAATTTCACAACAAATTTGATGTTTTTTCTTACTTTTATGGGGATATTGCCTTGCTTAGCATGCAAAGCTACTGTAGGTCTGGCCAGACCTATCTGTTGACGGAAGGTGGAAAAAATATCTGTTGACAGAAGGGTTAATATAAATATCTAGTACGAAATACATTATTGCTTCGAATGAATGATGGATCGTCGTCATAGATTTTATAGATAGCAGATGTTCAGAAAAAGTACCAACGTGTAGTTTCTATAAATTTTGTATGTGGATGTTGCCAATACCCTGAGAAACTTAATTTACACCCCACATTAGAAGTCGAAACTTCTTAGGAACTGTTAGGGACAAAGTTTGGTGAATCCGACCGTCAAAAGATAAAGCGTCACTTGCTATCTCTTTCTGGCTGCAGAAGAACTACAACACAAATCACCAGTGCATAAAAAGCCGAAATTTTTTCCATTCACTATCTATGAGATCTCTGCTGACAAGCGATGTTTAGGCAACCTGGAAAACCTGTCTGACGTAGATTACGCTATGCTGTCTAAAGAGAGGTCAGATCCAAACTGAACAAGATAACGGACCTGCGCAGTGCGCAATTTGGTTTTCCACCATTCTTGTTGCTGATGCAGTTTATGTAGTGAATACTTTTTGCTGAGTCATTTTTGCTTATGATTCACTACTGGTTTCTGTGAAATTACAAACATAAAGCAGAAAAGACTCGCTTGAAAATTAACGTTGATACAATTTTTATCTCTTTGTAATTTGTCCTGGTGGGACCCTTTGCTCGTTAAGGGCAATTGAGTGTCCCGGAAATTAATAAATGATAAAGTATAAATGGTGGTACTTTGTTACTTCATTTAGTTGCACTTATTACTATCGACATTTAGTTTTTTATGATTGATTAGTGTGTGTTTTCATTGGGATTAATAAACTATGTGGTAAATTCGTAAAATAACGCTTATAAAAAAATCATCTCTGCTGCAAGGAATAAAACATGTGTAAATGTCTGCTGCGTTTAGAGTTGTTATCGTTTACATTTGTTGTCGTGTAGTTTTTAACAACGACGTATACACGTCAAGAACTTGTTTCAACTTTAATGAAGTTAATTGATCTTATTTAATAAATGTTCTTAATTGCAGGGTGATTTGATAAATCTGATGCATGCAATTCAATTGGAGCCGCTTGGCGAGGGAGGATCATGTGCCACGCTGTAAATGTTCGAATATTTCTTGGTTTATGCATTTTGTTAGACTTTACACCATCATCAGGATGGCACAATCAATCTTAATGCCCAAAAAAACAACTGGCAGTTTATACTGGAGGTTGCTTTGAAGTGAAACATTTCTGGTCGGGAGAATTTTCTATTTCTTATTATCGAATAACTGTAATCACAAACCGTTGACTAAATAACTTTGTGGAAACTATTGGTGAAGAAGAACAACATTCCTAATGCGAGTTTCAGTACTTATTATTTTACAATGAATCTTTTCTTGTGCATATCAATGAAAAAGAAAAAATTGCTTTTATACTTTTTATTGCATTTTATTTAGAAAAGTTATTTATTTCAAAAGTTTTATTTAATATATTTTATTTTCTACTTTTTAATCATAACTATAAAGAAAAACATTTTTCCGATGCTGTATTTAGTTTAAACGATAAATGCAAGTACATCTTCAATGTAATAACTATTTGCAAATTAATGTAATAAATTTTTATTTGCGTCAATTCAAATGTTGGTATTTAATCTAAAGTAAATACACCATATACTTTTATAAATTAAAAAAATTAAATATTTGTAATAAAATAAATTTATAAATACATTGTATTTGGGAGAAAAGTTCTACCAATGCTGCGGATCGAACTTGGGGCGCTTTAAACCTAAAGCGGATGCTCTACCAGTGAGCTACATCGCCTTTGTGACGTCATCGGCTTAAAGAGGTTAAACTTTCGTCGGGAACGTCGTTTTTTCTACGAACGATACCACGATGTAAATGAATAAAATTTATTTACAAAAAGGAACAATAAAATTTATGTTTTTAAATGAATAATTTTAGTTTCTATATTGAAAAGATTTCTTTCTAAGGTAAGATAATGAGTCTTCATAATAATGTTGCACAATTCCAGGCTTGAAAAATCTCGCGAAAGTAGAAAAGCGACTGGAACCTTTTTTGAAAATGTTTATCCTGCCTACCGAAGACAATGAAATGTTATTTAATTTTATTCACCCAGACGCAATCTTTTTTCTTTGCAGTAACATGTACCAACAGATATTAACTTTTAAAAAAATTGTTAAATTTTAAAATAAATTAAGTGAATATATTCAATTAGAGAGCCATTTTTGTACGGAAATTATTTCTTTAACTTACATTTCTTAGTATACAAATTCAAAAAAATATAAACAAATAAAGTAGTTTTTCTTATAGGATTTGTGTTTTTTTGCAAAAAGATTGTGGTCCAATCATATTGGCAAGGCTGGCAGTGGCATTCCACTCCGGTACGCTATCCCACTACTGCCTACCACGGGAACTCTTGGCTGCTGGTTTTCACCCCTGGCCCGGTTCGTCCCTCCTTAGACAACCTGAATGCCTCGGACTCCTCCATGGCACCCATATTGATGGCAAGCTTAGTGCGGACGTTCCGTCAACATGGACTGGCCCACAGCACAGGACTCCTTGCCTCAGACCATTCCACAACCCGACCTCACAGAAGCGTGATTACAGAAGATGCCAACCTTCCAGTCGAAGTGAATATGACTAAACTCGACTAAGCGTGAATTGATGTCTAAAAATAGCACTGCTTTCTCACATCTTTTCACAATTTTCAATTGTATACACAACGTAAAACGCGGATTTCATACATAGCCGTACTTTGTTAAATTTATTTAAGAATAAAACAACATTTGTACATCAGAATGCCAAGCCGCATATTTATTTTATTAAAAATAGAAATAAAATCTACTTGCACTCAATTTTAGAGTGGTTTACACAAATAAAGTTGTAAAACAGAGCATTATAATAAGGAAAGTCGACTATCACAAGTCATAAACATGTTTAGTCATATTCACTTCGACTGGAAGGTTGGCATCTTCTGTAATCACGCTTCTGTGAGGTCGGGTTGTGGAATGGTCTGAGGCAAGGAGTCCTGTGCTGTGGGCCAGTCCATGTTGACGGAACGTCCGCACTAAGCTTGCCATCAATATGGGTGCCATGGAGGAGTCCGAGGCATTCAGGTTGTCTAAGGAGGGACGAACCGGGCCAGGGGTGAAAACCAGCAGCCAAGAGTTCCCGTGGTAGGCAGTAGTGGGATAGCGTACCGGAGTGGAATGCCACTGCCAGCCTTGCCAATATGATTGGACCACAATCCTTTTGCAAAAAAACACAATTCCTATTAAGAAAAACTATTTTATTTCTTTACGTTTTTCTGAATTTGTATACCAAGTTAAAGAAATAAGTTGCCATTTGAGTGGACCACAATCTTTTTGTAAAAAAATAAAATCACAAATTTTGTCAAATAAAATTATTAAATTTTTGTTAAATTCAAATTACATCGAAATTCGAATCATTCACACACCTGAACTAGGAATGCCATATTATCGGCCCCAGAATGACTTAGAGTCTGCTTTTCAACCATCTAGGAATCAGATAAAAAGGTCTTTCGAATTGTGTACAACTTGCTGATGTACCTGAACATGATGAAGAAGATTCTTCTATAAAAATATACTAAAGTAATGCTAAATAAAATGATTCTATTGAACAATGGAACTATTTATACATATGTAATCGTAAACTACCAAGTTTGTTTATTTAATCATAAAATACAAATTCTTGATTTCGAATTACATATAATCTTATTAGTTATTAGAAATCTTAAACTGGTATACTGAGCTGATTCACAACTCCTGTCAGAATTTCTGGTGTTTTGAAGCACCAGTTGTTGATATGCTTACTAACGCGGCACCAAGCTTCACCGTGCTTGGGCTCAGCAGCAATGCAGCGGTCCAAGACTTCCTTTTGTTGCGTTTCGGTACCGTGCAGCAGTTCGAATTTATAGAAATATGCCCAGGCATCACCAAAATCAGGATCAATCTTGACCTGAAGATAACAAAAATATGTATAAAAAGGCAAATGCATTAACTTGGAAGTTTACTTACAGTGCGGTTGAACCAATCTCGGCATTTTGTGAATTTATGCTCGGACCAAAACAGCTTTGATACAGCTAGAAGCACGTGTGGATCGTGCTCGCATTTCTTAAGTGCATCCACTGATTTCGTCTTGCGCAGTGGTTTGGTTTCCATGAATATAGCTTCAGCCCAAAGCTCTCCTGCATTGGGACACTCTTGCAGTGCACGCGCCATCATAGTGCTGGCGATTTCCTTGAGTCCTGCGCGCAATTCGACGCGGATGGCTTCTAACCAAAGATGTGGTGTCTTTGGGTTTCGCAGGCGTCCGCGTTCCAGTATAGAACGCGCTTTGGTCAACGCACCTTTGTGTTCCTCCAGGTTGGCCGACAGCACCCAGAGCGGTGTGGAAGTGGGGCACTTTTTAATGCCAAGGGTATACGTTGCTGCGGCTTCGTCCACTCGCCCATCTTGTTGCTCAATTTGACCCTTCATCATCCACAATTTAGGGAATTCCGGAAAAACCTTCACTGCTTCGTCCAACAAATCTAAAGCCTCATTCATGCGGGCCAACGCCCATTCCAAACGTGCCGACTTCATCATAACACGTGGAGTGGGTGCGGATGCTCGCGCTTTGGCAAGCAAGCGCCTGGCTCGCTCGTATTCAGAATTCTCCGACTCCAGCTTCACGGCAGCTAACCAGATATCCTCTGAATTCGGATTGGCCTGAAAGGCTAGCGAGAGTATACCACGAGCGGCAGGTACATCTCCGGCCAGCCACTTGGACTTAGCTCCCATGAGCCAAAGCACCTCCGATTTAGGACAATGCGCCACAGCTCGTTGCAAGAGCGCCTCGAGTGACTCACGCGTTCCATGGCTCTTTTCGAAATAGGCGGCGCGAAGCCAGATGCTCTTCTTCGACGGAAACACTTGCAAAGCATATGCATAGACTGATCGGGCGCATTCGAAGGCGTTTTCTTTGGCGCACTGAAATCAGAGAAATTATTAAAACCGATGAAATGAAGTTCTTAAGCATAGTGAGCTTACGAATTCCGCATCGTCAATCCAAGTTTGCTTGCGATCCTCCTCCTCCACGCCTACACCAATCACCGCCTTAACGATGGCCTGGCAGCAGTGTACGGCGCCCGACTTCTCAGCTTCTATGGCCTCCTGGAACCAGTGCTCGCGATTGATCTCTACGCCGTTGGCGGTTAGTGACGTCAGTGAGCGATCGATGATCTTCTCCACCATGTGAATGTTGCCGTTAGCTTCCTCCAGTTTAGCTGCCGTAGTCCAAATTTGCCGATCTGTTGGTATATTTTCGCGCGCCTTGTTTAGCACTTTGCGGGCGTTTTCATAGGTTTCTAAACGCGCCAACGCCAACCACAGTTCGACGCTTGTATTGCAGCACTCCACAGCGCGTGATAGCAAAATGCGAGCATCGTCGGGATTCTCTAGTTCCACGGCGGCTTTCCAGAGGCGCACCGAATTCGGAATGTGCTCCAACGCCTTTCGATAGACGCGCCGTTTCGCTTTTGTTTCGGTTTCCAGATCGGCTGCCTTGATCCAAATGCGCACTGAAGTGGGAATGTGGCGCGCTGCCTGTGCAATCACAGCTTTGGCTGTATCTGGTGGTTGTAATCGTGCCGCTTCGAGCCACAGGTCCTCCGACATGCTGTTAATTTCACAACCACGCATTATCAGGTTTCGCGCCATCTGAACCTTTCCAGTGACTTCCTCCAAGCGTGCCGAAGCAATCCAGGCAGGCGGGTGATTGGGATTCGTTTCGCGTACACTTTTCAGTAACAAGCGCGCTTTCTTGATGTCGTTTATGTCACCGCCATATGTTGGAATCATGCTCTGCAAATCGGTTAGATAACCTTTGGGATCAACTACAGTCTGTCCCGTCACAGAGTCAGAAACCTGCGAGAGCTTCACGTTCATGAGGGTGTTGCGCGCCTGTCCTATCTTGCGCAAGTCAAGATCACCAGTCGGCGTTAGCATACCGGGTGTAGCTACGCCGGGAACCATGGAAGCCAAGCCCGAGCTCGGGTCGATGGCATTACTACTGTCGCCACCCAAATTGCGAGAGATCACACTGTCAGGCAGCGGGGTAAACTTTTCCGCTCGAGGATTGCGCTGTTTGCGATTACGACTGTCGCCCACCTCTGGAATGGTAGACCACTCCTCGGATGTGACGTTCGCCAGGGATCGCTTCAAGTCGGAAAACTGTTGTTGAATTTTGGGTCTACAAGCACACGCTTATAACTATGTCATTATTGAAGCAAGCTACAGTTACATACCGTTCCTGTCGATAGCGCTCAAGGTCCTCGCGCATACGGCGATCTCTGTACTCTTTGCGCTTCTCGTCCATGCGCTTGTCAATCGATTCGTAGATAGCGTCAGCCTCCTCGTCATCCTTATCGTAAGGATCTTTGGAAAACAGCGAGCCGCTGTATCCAGTGAACTCATCGTAATTGGAATCGTTCAGATCCTCGTCCTCCTCTTCTTCCTCCTCTTTCTTCTTGCGTTTGGCCGCTGGCGGAGCATGACGGTCGTCCGAAACGTCATTGGCATCACGGGCGGGGCCGATATCTGAACGAGTGGTGAATCCAGTGGCTCTGTTATAAAATGTTCATACTGTTTTATATACTATATTATATATACATAAATATTTGCATGTATATTTAGGAAATATAATACAAATATACTATAAATGCATCGAATAAATTAAACCTACCCTCTGCCGACGCCAGCAACATAACCAAGCGGCGCCGGTACTCCAAGAAAGTGCTTTTTGTTGCGATTCGCTATAACAGCAGCAGTTATATTTGCCATGCTTAAACTTAGATACTTTTAAAACCACTTCACTGGTATTACTTTTAGATAAAATATTAAATTTTTACAATGCCGTAGTGTTTGTAAACGTTTTCAGAAAACATTTGTTGGGAGACGTCAAAATCAGCTGCTCTAAGTTTGAAAGTCACAGGGTAACTTTTACTTGCACCATTTTAACAGAGATTTGTCAGTGCATTTTCAAGAACTTTACCACTATTTTTTATATCTTTTAAATTCATAATAAAAGTATTATTTTCTCAAAAACCTTGACATTTTGCAGCCAATGTATGTTTTAGCACGTATTTTTAGGATTAAAAAAATTAAAAAGGAATACAAAATTTATGATTGTTGTCGTTCCTTGAATCTCTAGGAGTTGTGGGAGTTTAAATGTCCGAAAATTTCAGCTTTCGGAGGAGCGATAGTTTCTAAAGTATGACAGATATATGTGTCGGATGCAAATCGTTCGAAAGGTCTGCTTAGGGTCAATTTTTTATATATAATACATTTTGTTTTAATTTTTCACATAATTATGGAGATAATTTAGTGGAGAAAAAAGTGGTGAAGGTTGCATTAAAAAAATGTTTTTTTCTCTTATATGAAAATTAAGGCACATGTTGGTGAAGGTTGCATTAAAAAAATGTTTTTTTCTCTTATATGAAAATTAAGGTACATGTTGGAAACTGGTTGCTACGTAGCCGGCGTTTGACATATACACAAAAAGTATTTCTAGTGTAACTAAAATTTAAGCAAAATGTGATTGTAACGGTTTTGACTTCAAATCCCTTAACATTATCAATACAAACAGCATGTATAACACATTATATACCGTTTTAAAGCTAAAACACTAGCTTCTACAATATATACTTTTGAAGTATTTTCATGATCCTATTTCCGAGAAAAATAACCCACTTTCAATGGAAAAAGTCCATAATTTCAAAACCTTATAATTGTGGGCAAAACGATGTATGGCGTAGATGAAGGCAATGAAAATACCTTTCCAACGACACCGCATGTACATATGCAACTGTATCTCATCTGCTTTAGGAAATATTGAGGTGACCTTCTTCGATCTTCAATTGCCCATAAATCCTAAATGACGTCCACGCCCAAAAAAGGGGCGGATATTTCCGAGAATAACGATCAAAAATAACGGTTAAAAAAGGTCATCATAATTGTTTCTTATCCCCTAAACCGAAGCTTTCATTATCAAAATTAATATTATATATTCTATGCTGTATATAATACATGTTTTATATTAATGAATAATAATATACATAAGTATTATCTACTAATGCTAAACGTTTGTATTCATTTTATATTTGATTTATTAAAATACAAAAAAATTAGGAAATAATTATAATTTAACGTCTCTAGTACTCGTACACTTGTAGTCCTTGTACAATGATGATGAAATGAATCTATTACAATTTTCATTTGTATCAGTCTTCAGTTTCATTTCATTATTGATCATTATCAAGCTCTTTGAGAAGTGTTTCGGTGCGTTCCTTACAAAGTTCCTGAATATCCGGTTCAAATTTCATAATTTCCACCGCTTCCTTCAGCATATCGAAGGACTCCAACAATTTTTCCTGTCATTGTTTATACAAATAATACAATATAGCATCTTAGTTTGAAGCGCTTGTACACGCATTCACTTGAAATGTTGTTACTAATGCTCACCTGTGTGCCATCGCGAGTAGTCAAACCATTGAGGTAGTCACGCTTAGCCTGCACCAAGAGCGCCTCCTGTAGGTCCAACAACAAATTGCCCCGGAAAATACTACTGCCACCATCGAAGATGTCAGCGATGTCTAATAGTTCCTGACAGAGTTCAATCTTTCTCTTCAGAGCAGCATCGTTCATTTCTACACGTTAAGAAATGTACTAACTTTTGCTGATGTGCTATTAGTAAAACTACCATGAATTAGAAATCCTTCGGCGTTTCCGTACAGCTGTGTCAGTGCGTATTTCACCTGCAAAACGTGTGTGTTGCGCTCATGGAGTGTATCACGATAGCGATGTATGAATTCCTCGAACTGCTTGGGTGATGTTTTGTTCAGTGAATCGATTTCTTTTTGCATCGCATTATTTCCTAGAATAATTTGCTTTGCTGGAATCGCATGTGGACACAGTTGACATTTCCAGGAAGCAGAGTTGTCTAGAGGATCAGTGGATATAATCTGTGGATTAAAAAAATTAAAGGAATATAAATTTAAATGAATATCCATTAATAATCTCAATCTATCAATATTCTAAATTTATAATCTATGTAAACATAATTCCTTTTCCATTGCGTTGTACAAAAATACTAATAAACAATTAGTAAGGATTAACTTTACTTGACATAAATAAAAGTTATTTAAAATTCCTCTATAACGGTAGCCTTCCTATCCGGATGTCTCTAATAGTTTAGCAGATTTAGAGGTGAGAAATTCCATTTTCGATGGGCTGTAACTCGATAACTACAACTACCACAACAACAAAATTGGAGTGATGGTTGTTATCTATTTAACAATATTTTCAAAAGCAGTGATTGCGTAATTACTGTTAATAGATTCTATGTCCAGTGAATGCTATGCCTCTTGAACTGTCCTGAAGATAAAGCTATTGAATTTTGTACATTTGAATTTAAATGAAGTATCTTGATTACATTCGATTGTAACCAGAGGCTGAGAAAATGCTTACCTTTCCGACTTTACATTTACTGCACGTAATCGCGCCGGCGAATGTCCCCAACTCGGCGGGGTCAGCGCAACGGCGACACGTACAGTCGAAGCATTTGGCCTGGGACAAGTGCAGGCGCCTCATCAGGGTGCTCTTCAACGGCTGCGTATACGAGGTGGCTATTATTTCGCCCTTGCAAATCGGCGTCTTGGCAATGAACATTATCTGCATGTTTTCATCGAACGTGTGACGGGCGTTCGAGATGCAGTCGTGTGAAATCATTGCCGCCGTTGGGTATACAGCCCGTACTTTCCGCTGTGACGACGACTGGCGCACTTCGAACGCATTCGTGTCGAGCGTAGCAGCGATGCGCAGTATCTCCGCTTCCTCCCAGTCGTGGAGGCCCAGGATCGTCTTGGTAAAGGTAATGAGATTGGCTCGAAGCACTTTGTATAGCGGCGTTTCGATGCGTTCCTGCAAATGATCCTCCAACTCCAGCAGACGTTTGTATTGCTCGGGCCGGTGTTCTTTCATGAGCATGCAGCGTAACGGTAGAATGACACAATAGGCGGACTCCTTCCGGCCTGCCGGTGCTTGGTAATCAAGCTTGGCGCCAAATTTTTTTTCTGCCATTAATTGGCATTCGTCGACATGTTGCGCCGATTGTTCGCAAGTTGGCCCACACAACGGCCACTGGCACTTTGAGCATTTGTAGTAGTTCCATTTGGCGGCGTTGCTGGTTGGTGGCGCCAACATCCGGTGACAACCCAGACAAAGTGGGTGACATGCTACCTTCGGACCGGATATGAGTGGTTGCTCACGTAGAATGATTTCACCCTGTCTAATGTCACGAGTGGCTTTGAGGTGACGTCCGAGGAGAGCATCGCTGCAGATCTGTGCGATATTTGGCAGAAGAATGAGGACATAAAATAGAGAAAGAAAGAGAGAGAGAGAGAGAGAGAGAGAGAGAGGGTTATCTAGTGCTATGCAAATAAATCGAAGAGTTGGGAGAGATGGATTCTAAATTGAAAGGGCAGGGTTTCTGACGCTGAATTTGTATTTCTGCAACATTAGAAATTCTCTTGATTTGCTCGCAGACAGAATGATGCATACTTAGTGAAATGCGCAAAGTAGTACACAGCCAAAGGTCAATAGCCGAAGAACGAAGGCATTTCAACAGGTGTCAATGTTGTTATGTTATTAAATAATCGATCAAGGCTACAGTATATTTAATGCTGTACCTGTTGTGGCCCCTTTGGGACTATTTTAAAGTATTCTTTCATTCGGTCGAAAGATTACGAACTATTACTGTTTAGTTCAGATAATGTAGGAGTTCTTTTGAAGCTTCTTCCATATCTAACCTCGTAACACTTGCACTCGCCCTTATGTCCTTGCTTCCAGTGTATTTTCTGATGTTCCTTGCCACAGTAGACCACGTTCTTGCAGCCGCCACACTTCTGACTCGCAGAGACACCACAAACAGCACACTTCGTCAGATTTGTCATATTTTATTCAAAAGCAGAACCGGAATCGGATTTGAAATGCTTTAAACCGCACCAAAATTAAAATGTTTGCGTAATCTTGCTCGGAAAATATTCACGAAATATTCGCTTTCCGAAGTCCGATGATGATGAATTATTTTTATATTCGCTCGCGAGTGTTTTTCGATCCGAAGACGATGCAGCTTGATTGTAAACTGCCGCTGAACTGGCGGCGACGTGCAGTCCATCAGGCGGCATCGAGTGTCGCGTGGCAGCTGTTGAGCGCCATTTCATTTATTATTAGACCAGAGAATGTCTCCTCATTGATGCGGAATCTTACAACTAGCGGCATGAGCGAATCTTGAGGAAATAAAAAATAGAACATAATAAAAGCATGTCCAACAAATGAATTCCCAGTTTCAGCAGTTATATTTTTGTACTTCTTAGCAAATAATTTGAAATTTTGAATGCGCTAGTGGAGGAGTCGAGTGCGAACCGTGGCAGCATGGTTCATGGTACAGGGTGTTTTCGACCGAATTCACTCAAGAATAATGCACAAATAATAATGTTAATGATTTCAAACCATGTAGAAATATGAGAAGACGTCCGAAATCCGTTAATTTCGCTGCGATCTCAGGATTTTCGAATCGATTTTAGGACTGTTGCATTTTCGTGTTGTCGATGTTGGTTTCTTTCAGCGTTTCGGGGTTCGAACGGTCAGTGCAGCGATCGTCGAAGAAACCCATAAAGCTGTCGTATTTCGCTTTTCATTGCAACAAAAAGAAACTCTTATTTAATATTCGATTTATATGCATTTTATTTTATTGATGTATGTATGTAATTCTTTTAAATGACAAAATGGAAATCAGTCTTTTTATTTAAAAATCAAGAATGTCAGTGAAAATTGTACATATAAATATTTTATTAATAATAATTAGCTATTCTTCGCATTTAAGGAATACTTGTGTTTCTCCAGTTGAACTATTTCAGTTAAATCCTTTTTATAAATTATAAAATTGTAATATTTGTGTTTGTGTGTTTGTGTGTGTGTGTGTATGTGTGTGTGTGTGTGTGTGAGGTGTATGCAGTGTTGTAAGATGTGTTCTATGAAATTTCATAAATAATTATATTAAAACTATAACAAAAATGCTTTAATATTCTTTAATTAAGTCTAATTAAGCTAGTGAATTACTCTTGCATTGTCTGAATGAGTCATTTCTTTACTATATGTAGTTATAATTTAATAAAACGTTTACATTCAATATATAAATTTTCAATACAATATAATAATTTAATACACGTATTTCAGTACACAACAAATTCATAGGTTTGTCTGTTCGATAGTAACAATTACATTTATATAACTTCACAAGAATTTAGTTACGTTTGTAGATTAGGTATATAATGCTTAATAAATTCATAAAGCAGCGGCACACACATTTAGATATAAGCACATTTCAGCAAATTGGTTGGTGTTCAACATTAGCGGTGAGTTGAATACTCCGAGTATTTGTGGGTATCCAACGCTGAGTGGATTACGTTGGCTTTCGATTATTCCACGCCACCATCGAACAATTGGATGATATATTTAATAATGATATCAGAACAGGGTTTCTTAATAACATCTTCTAATTCAATTTTGAGTCATTAACAAAAGGAATGCAAATCCGATGCTAAGCGTTCAGGTTTATAATCAGTAATCGATTTCGAAACTAACATTATTCGTGTTGGATTTATTTAAGACATCTACGATTTAATCCAATGCACGTTCTTAATGCTTAATAATGCGTTAAAAGTGTACCATAGGTCTAAAATTTGCTGGGATATGTTGGTCGATATGTTCCATGGTAAATAGAACGTGTCTATTGTAAAGATGATGATGACGTGCGTTTGGATGACGGTATACGGTACTGCTGTCACCTCGTAACTCTGTCTGGCTGTCAGATGAAATTAAACCGAAAAACAACCCATGTTGACCCACTTGTTGACGCATATCTTTCAAAAGCAGGGCTCACTTTTGTGCATACGACTTTATACAATCCCATTCGCTGAGTAAAGTGAATTTAAAAATAAAATAAAATCCTTTTCCTTCTTCTGGCAAAACTAAAAGCAAAACTAAAACTTTTGAAATGTTTTAAGTCAATCTTAACCTCTACAAAGCTGTCATTCGTGTAGGGACGTCGTGCGCCTTAATGCACAACTGTTCTTAACCGAAGTCCTGGCTACGGATGCACGCTTCTATTCGGCCTTATCTTCGAAATGATGGTAGTGGTGATGAATGTGCTCGTGCACGTATCTGTGAATCAGCGAAGAGGAGGCGTTCGAGTTGTGGGCGGCGTTGCTTGGACATGTGGCCACCACTGCAGCACCGCTACTGTTGCTGCTGCTGCTGGTGCGTCCGGCTTCCGAATTCATGTTCGACGCACTTCCTTCCACATGCAACACCTGCGCCTGCTTCTTTACGGCATCAGCTTCAGCCTCGGCGTCGGCTTCGTCATTAAAATCCAGCAAATCGCCCGTAACTTGAAGGAGTGCTGAGGTCTCCTTGGCAACGCCGTCGGCTGTCGCATCCTTCGTTGCTGGCGTCTCCGCGGAGTTGTCTTCGTCGGATGTCTGGCTGCCCAGAAGATTCTCGCACTCTATCGGATCGCCGTTGATGGGCACGAGTGCGGCGTAATTGGATTGCTCGCTAGTCACGGGCGACAAAATCATTTGCGGCTGCAGCTGCTGCTGTTGCTGTGGCTGTTGGTTGGCGGGGTTGCTTTTTCGCCCAGGGCTGTTGTGATGTGCACTATTGTTTGCAAGCCCGTTTCCCTTCTGTGCCCTGGCGAAGGCGCGTTGCTTGCGGCGCTGTTCGATGTCTAGCCGCCGCTTCTCAGTCTCGACCTCATCCGCCGCATTCAAAGTGCTGTCTTGCAGCTTCTCCGTCAACTTGGCAAACAACAGATTGTCGTAGTTTTTCACGTCCTTCTTCGATTTCTGCGACTTGAGGGCGCCGGCCGCGCACTTTTCACGCTCGTGCAGCCATCTTTCCAAGTGCTCCACTTGAGCTCTCGCCATGCTGGGGTTTTGCGAATTCAGTGCTGCCAGATTGTGTTTGGTGGCGCTGGCGCTGGCCAGCCGCTGATAGCCGTGGTACTGCGGCGAACTCTGCTGCACGACCGCTGTTGTTGTTGTGGCTGCTGGTGCCGCTGCTGCTGCGGGATGCTGTTGAGTTTGTGAAAAGGTGCCGCTGCGTAGAATTTTGCTAGTCTTTATTTGCTGTTGTGTCGAAGTCGGATGGGCGTATATTTTGGGGGAAGGGTGTTGATGGTAACGCTGCTGCTGCTGATGGTAGCTCAGTTTGGGGCCGGCTGAGGCAGCAGCGTTGATGGCGTTCATGATGGGCTGCACTGCGGCGATCGGCTGCTGCGTGTGCGCGACCACGTGGCTGCCGTTGGGGGCTGGAGGGGGCGGCGGCGGCGAATGACTGGTGCCGCCGCCACAGATGGTGGCATGCAGAAAGGAGTCGTAGCCGCAAAGATTTGTTTTGCTGTGGACGAAGCCGCTTTGGGCTGCAAGTACGGCCGGGTTAATGGCCATGTGCTGGTGGTAGATGGGTATGTGTGGCTGCAAGTGATGATGGCTATGGGGTGATGGCTGTTGCTGTTGCTGTTGCTGGAGTTGGTGTGGTTGGTGTTGACAGTTTGTGCTGCTGCTGTTGATGTCGTGTATGCTTGGCTCGTTGTTGATGGGTTTGCTGCTGGGGCTGTGAGGATGCGTGCTGCTGTTGTTGTGACTGGTGATGGAGCTGTTGTGGTGGGCAATCAAGGTCGGTATTTTCGACACTGTATTTGAGCGCTGACGTTGATGCGATTGCCGAATGGGGCTGACACTTGCCTGGGGCTTTCTGTAACGAGAACACGGAGAAGAGCTTTAAAAAGGTGCTGCGGATTCATGCGACAAGTGTGACTGTGTGTCAGGGTGGCAGGAGGGTGCTGTGTCAGGGGGCTGCTCAGTTTTAAAAGGACAATCGCACAATCGATTCCGAGATGTTGAAGTCAGAGAGTCCGTAAAAATTAAGGAGTTCTTTTCCTTATCCTTTAAAAGTCGGACGGAACATTCTAACGTTTTATTTAAATTGAAGAAGTTAGCAGAAATTAAGAAATAATAAATAAGAACAAAGAAAGCAAAAAATCAAATAATAACTGGCAATTGTGCGGTGTTTTCGAAGTATGTACTGTGGTGGGTGTGGTGTTGTTTGTTGTTGTGTGTGGCTGTCATGCGCCTGCTTACCCGTTCATTTGAAAACTCAGTCGGTTCTTCTCCATGCTCTCCCTGATGATGGTGATGAGGTCGCTGCGATTCATGGCGCTCTTCCAGCACTCGGCGGAGCTGCGGTTGGCCGCCAAACTGTTCGGTCGTCCGAGTCTGTGCGGCTTGCGGAGCTGCACGCCATCGAGCACGTCTTCGCTGTGCTGCTGTGACTGAAGCGGTTGTTGCTTGGACGCGTCGACCGCCGCCGTCGTCGGCTGGGCGAGTTGCGGCGAGTGCTTTGCGTGGCGACTCTTCCAGCACGCTTCGCTGCCCAGCGAGAGGCTTCGTTGTCTGGTTTCGAGACAATGGTCCTGATACTGTGTGTGGTAAAGTGGAAAAGCACGACGATGATGAGTGCAACATAAAAAGAAAAGAACAAAAAACGAACGAAAGAACAAAAATTAAAATCGGTTAATAACAGAATCGCTTGTTATTCAAAATTAAATAAAACTTAATGCAAGTGGTCAAGTGACACAGATTCGGAAGTGACACAGATCCCTAAAACCCTATTTTGTTAAAAGCGTCCCCTCCCCCCAAAACTAAACTAAGTGGAATTATGATCGATCTGCACGCTGAATGCGTTCTGGTGGACTCGGACAGGCGGCGCCTTCTGAGGGTTCGACTGAGGCTCAACACTCGTCACAGTCGCTCTTCAACTACGAATACAATTTGACAGTTCGTTTCTGTGGCCTTACCTTCTGCTTGCGCGCCTTGCGCAGCATCCGGACACGCGACGAAGCCTGCTTCAGATACACGTCGCTGCTCTTGTACTGGACGCCGCCGCCCAGCGTCGTCGCTGCGCATTCGCGACACTCCTCCGTGACCTGAGCACCACACTTTTTGGCGTCCTTCGTGGGGCAGCACTTGAGATTCGTGGTGCGTATGTTTTCGTACAAGTTGCTGTCGTGTTGGCAGCTCGACGCCGACATGTCGATGTTGTTCCCCAGGTTCCTGTTGTTCTCCATCGTCTGGCAGCACTCGCCGGCGACGGTGGCGGCCAGCTGCTCCGGCTGCTCCGCTTTCGCCCTGTTGTTGTATTTGCTCGCATGGGACTTCGACTTGTTCGCCGAGGCTGAGGCGGCCATGGCTGTGAGCTGTATGTCCTTCTCGCTGATGCTGTCGTCATCCTCGTCGTCGGACTTAATTAGTTTCCGCGGCCGGTAGCGGTGCTGGCGACGCGCGTGGCCCTGCAGTGCGCTCGCCGCTGTGGCCGCTGGTGCTTTGCAGCTCTCCAACAACGTGGTGCCATCCGGCTGCATCTTCTTCAGTTTATTAGCGCTCGCCTTGGATTTGCCCTCGGGACTGACGGTGAGCCGCACGTTGATGGTCTTGCTGCCGCAGTGTGGCACCACCACCGACTTGCCTATTGACTCGTAGATCGTGTAGACGATGCCGACGATGTCGTCCTTTGTGATTTTGCCGTGATGTCCATCCAAGTCGTAGAACGTGAATGAGAACTGCAGCGGCTGCGTGGACTTCCCACCCTCGACGGAGACGTCGCACGTGAATTCCTGCAACAACAAAGCACACATAAAAATAAACACCAACAGAAATGACAGAGCGGGAAACATCGCAGAATTAATGCTGGTTTTTCGTAGTCTCAAAGGTCCTTCGTTCTCGTGTCCACAACAGTGAATGCAGCTTTGTTGAGATTAAGATTGAGATTTTAGTAGAGGATTATGTTGGCCTTCCACATGCAAAACGTGAAAACCTGGCACAGGAACTCGAAAATGAAAATCATGCAGAAGAGCAGGAAAATCTTCGACAACAACTTCGAGCTGATCATGACGGTTGCTTTGATAAAACGGCGGATTGGATGAGATGCGAACGAAAGCATGAAGTCTGAAGTTTTTTCAATTACAATATTATGCACACTTTTTTGATTAATTGAAATTTTTTTAATTAAAGAGAGTTGAAAGAGAACGAACTCAAATATCGAGGACTACTTCATCTTTTCACCTTCTTCTCATCTCCCTGTAGTCCTTCAATTGAAATGTTTGCCATTTCGTGGAATGGCTCGAGAATGTATTCATTATAGGTACATAGTATGTGTTTATTATTCCGATTTATTGTTTTAAAGTCCAAATATGATGTTAGATTTAAAAACAAAAATAAGCTTCCGCTGAAATCGCATTCAAAGTCAGCGTAAATTCAAAACTTTACGACTTTAAATCAATCAGATTACAGTTGAGAAGCCCCGCTGATTCGGCCTCCAATCGAATAAACTGATTATAAACGTGATTCACTGAAGCTCTTTTTTAGCATTCAAATCTATTCACAAACAAACAACAATCCTAGTGCGATTATTTCGCGTTACTCGCCGGAGATCGTCGAAGAAGACGATTTGCCCTCATGTAGCGCGGTGTTGAAACTCTCGCGAGAGGGAGGGAGGGAGGAGCGAGATGAGTAACTGTAAATCAAATGAATTATATTTAAATAAATACACAAGAAGCATTTCGGAAGAAGATTTGCTAGAAAAGTAAATAAATACGTCGAAATGTATTTTAATCTCTTTACAAAAGTCGAAGGCATCCCTTTGAGTGATAAACTGTGCATTTTAAAGAGTCTTCTTAAAAGTGCCAGGAGTACTTTAAAAGAATATACTTTCACCATAAACAAACGAGGACGGACCAAGTTTGAACTGCATCGGAGAAGGAATCATTCACTGACTCCGATTATGTTCCACTGAACAGTCATAAAATCAAAACCAATATTCGAGCAACGCCACCTGCTGGTGCAAAGACAAGAACTCGAAGCGGTGGGGAAAACACAGACGTCGAAAGTTGACGCTGACGCTTGTGCATCTTCTGATACTCCTGTAAGAACCGCACGCGTGCTCCCATCCAATTTCCAAGCTAACTCCAATAAAATCCGCGGCGAGAGAGTGGAAAAATAAAGACTACACTTCAATTGTATATTTTGAAAAAGCGAAAACGCATTGAAGCTTTTATGGTCGGTCATCATTACGTCGATGGGCTACGCATCACGCAGGCGGCGCTAGCAAAATAAACAACACGTGGTTTACACCCCCCCTTCTAACGGGTTCTCTTATGACGCTGAACGTAACGTAACGTAAGTGACGCTTTCGGAGAATTTATAGTTTCTCTGCTGTTGAGTGCGTCAACAGCGCGTGGACGAAGAAATTAAACACCCCATTAAATAGTTAAACCTTGACAACGAGTCTGAAAATGCGTGTTCTGTACTCGCACTCGTGTTATAGCCCTGTGTACTACAGGGGTAGGAACACAGGGGATGTTGGATGCTAGGGCACTTGGTAGAGTCCACGATATGCAGATTCAGATAAAGTGACTAGTAAGCAGTTTTTTAGGATTTTCTTGATGACTTTTATGTCTCACACTTTCGTAAAACACGTTCTTTTAAAAGCGCAAGTGTACCAGAGCACATGCAGGGGCGGTGGAAACATAAAGGGGCGTGTTGCACGCTATGGTCGATGTGTTCACAAAGCAGCTCGCTCCAGCGTACTTTTTCTTAGCCTTGTCGGGGCTCCACTGAAACATCATTTAACTCGCAGAAGATTACAACGAATTACGAAACAGAATGCTGTTTTTTTAGGTTTCCTTACTGCCTTATGTGGAAAGTGGCAGTGGCAAGTGGAAAGCTGTCATTTCCACTTCCATTCGCACTTTCATTATGATGTGGTTTCACTCCTACTCATTTTGCTAATGTTATTCGAATTCGAATTTGAAGTGTTGAGTTTAGAGCGGGATTTGTTGTTGCATTAACACGGGGTCTGCCTTGCAGCTCATCAAATCAGCCCTGAAATCAGCCCAGCTGACGTTATTACAACCCTGTGTGGACATTTGATGACATGTCGCTGTCAAAAGCCGTTTACGAGTGAAATTAAATACTAATCGACAAAAAAGGGCGAATGGAATGCGAATCAGTTGACCGGAATGGGACTGAATTGCGGTTCACTTGGTTGATCGCCAACGAATTAAACTGAAGGGTGTTTTTGTTCACTTTAGTAGCTGGCCGAAAGTGTAGAGCGGTTCTGCTAATGTTCGTCGGTTGCGAATGGAGCTCCATTCGTTAGATTTGAACTCACCTCGAGATGGATGCGTGGCTCCTCTTTAGTGTGATGTCGAAACTGCTGCTGATTTGCCTCATTTTGCTGCTGCTGTGATTGCTGTTGTTGCGTGTGGCTTGACATCGCCGCGGATGACTGCAAGTTTATTGGTCTACCACCACTTTTGTTGTTGCTAATCTTCATATTCTGCACATTTTTATTGTACAGATGTTCCTTTGTGTTGTGCTGTTGCTGCTGGTGTTGCAGTTGCTGTTGCTGCTGTTGTTGTTGGTGGTGGTGGTGCTGCTGCTTCTGACTGCTGCTGGATGTCGTCGCTGTTGTTATTATGTTAACCACAGGCGACTTTAGAGGAATATTATTCTCGCGATCACTGACCAGCAACAGATCCGGGGGAGCGCTGCATGAGGACGGAGCTCGTACTTGATGGTACATCAGCTCCTCGGAGTCGGTGGTGCATTCTTGAACTGCAAGAGAGAAAGAGAGAAAAAAGTGTGAGTAAAATCATTAGCATGAAAGTGTTATGAAAGTGAAATCATTCTACGCTTCCGATTCGCAGTGCATTTAACACTGAAGTTTTGCAATGTGGCAGCATTTTTCCAGTGCAAACAACAAATACTACTTTCCGAAGTGAACTTAATAATTTCAGTTAACTGCTAGCACACTAGCAATTGTGATTTAATGCGTCGACCGGAATCCGTTCCGAATTCTTTTTTACTCCTTGCCACCGACCGACTCCGGCAGCAATCTTGTGTAAAAGTCGTAACAAATTGGGTTCTACAAGGAAACGAGGATGCAGCCCACAATAAACATTAGCTCAGGCCTCAACCAACATGTAATCAAAAGAGTTGGCGCCGAAGATGATGAAACGCCAGATGAAGGTGAAAAATTGTGAAGCGTGGTAAAGTTTGGCTTAACTATCGTTTTAGTAAATTTTACGGCAGGGCATTATATTTTACTGCTGATAGCTGAGTTCACAGTCCACAGTTACTCCAAAAGGGCAATAAATCAAACAACTTGAAATGTGCTCACTACGGATTATCGGAAAAAGCAGGCGCCACATATTCACTTCTCCATTTCTCGAGCCCGAAGAAACCGGCAAATTTGAGTGGATACAAAATTCAAAATCCATTTAGATAAAGTAAATTATTTCGTTTGACTTCGCCGTGCTTGGCTAATGGATGGATTTGTTAAAAGCCTCACCGCCGAAAAAGCGGGGCCGCCAGCTGAATCAGCCTGCAAAGAAACGAACGAGCCGATTTTAATGAAGTTTACATTAACGACATTGCGAGTTGATCTCCGTCCAGCGAAGCACACAAGAGCCACACTTAAAGCGGACAAAGCAGCCAAACAACAGAACGCGAACAACACAAGCAAGCCACATGCTAAGAGGCCGCTGCTGTCGCTGACGAACCGGCTAAATAAAGGCGGCCGACAGCACGAGTTTCTTGAAGCTGTTTTGTTTTTATTTCTCTTTTTAAGAACAGCTCAAAAACCGTGGCGCGCACGATTTCCACGCTGGCTGGCTGGCTGGCCCCCGGTTCGACGCTTGAGATGCCGCAGAAGATCTGGCGATGCCGCCGGATCGAAGCCAAGCCTTAAACCGCATTAACACTGCAAGTAATTAATTTCTGTTCCGAAAAACACAAGCAAAAACCACAACAACAACAACAACAACTATAGACCGGTTATGTTCCGTAGACCGAAACAAAGACCGCGCCAACAACTACCAGCCGTGTTGTGGTGGAGACGTCGCTTGATCTGCGCTGTATCGCCGCCAGGCGGCGCGGCGGAGAGCTTGTGCTTTCGGACATGAAAGTAAAATGCTAAACTTGCCGCATTCAGGTAAAAAATGGGGAGTAAATGAAAAAAAAAAACAAAAAAACAGACAACAAGAACCGCAACAGCAGCGAATTAACTTGATATTGTGAAAAAGTCGTGGAATTAAAAGCTTAAAGTACGCTTTGACGCTGGCGCACAAGCCGCGGCTCGCGTTGAGCGCCTGCATTACTAATCAACAAACATATTCATTAATGGCGGCGTTCTTATTTGTTGTTGTTGTTGTTTTTATTGTTGTCATTGCTTCGCAGTCGTCGTCATTAACAATTTGCATTTTTATTGCCTATTTATTGACTGTAGAAACGTTTTGTATTCGGTATTTTATAAAAGTATTTCTTTCACGTTAATCGCAGTGCGAATCAATCGAAGATGTTAATTACAATAAAAGAAAACAGAAGAGAATCAGCATTGCTTAATATACAATACAAATACGAGTGTATAATTATTAAAAAGCACCAACAACAACAACAACGACTCACATGGACCAACAACAACAGAAAGCATTCACCGATATGGGGCAAAGTTCGCGAACGTGTCTGCTGGAATAGAATACACTTTCATATAGCAAATAAATGAACCGCACTCGATTCCACATGGAGAATGAACAGAGAATGAATAACGATGAATCGAAGTGAAATGTTCTTGTGAGTATTTCTGCAGGGTTGAGTGGGTGAAGAGGGGGGGGGGGGGTTGAACCGAAGCTATTGAAGCAGTTCAGTTCACATAATATGTGTTTTAGCCCAAACATCCAAACTGATGAATAGCCACGAGTGATTGATTGATGCTTTCATTGTAATTCAAAATTTCTGCAAGTTCCAGGCTGCTTTTTTCTTAAATTATAATCTTTACTTATAGCGTTCTGGCTTCCAATCTAGCTAGAAATATATCGATATTTTTCTATCTTTTACATGCATTCTTATTAAAATTTTATGAGTTTAAAAACTTCTCAAGTTTACCAAAATTTCAGAATATTAATAAGTTAATTAAAATGTTCATCGCGCATAAATTAAGTCGCATTGGAACTAATTAATTGGAAGCTCCGGTCTAACGACTGTCTGTGGTCACGCAGAGTTGCTCGGAGTCGACGCGTACTGGCTACTGTTTGATGGCCTGCGATGCTATTTAAAGCACTCCGTTTTCGTGTTTAATTAATTTATTGCATTCAAATTTATTCCATTTATCGTCATTATCGGTGACGCGACGGCGACGGCGACGACGACAGCTGAACGTGTGTTTTTTAGCGTTTGCGCTTCAGCCGTTAATTAAAACTGGCGCAGTGTTTTTTTCCTTTTTTTCATTTATAATTTTCCTAGTGTCGCCACTTTCTTCGTTTTTAGCTGGTCTTTTACTAGATTTTCGCTCGTTCAACTTTTGCCCGTGTGTTTTTCACTTCTTCTCCGCTTTCGTTGCCAGGCTATTTTAGGTTATTTTCTAGAATTTATGCAAATAAAAACAGTTCGTGGCTTGTTATTTATTGTTATTAGTGCCTGTTGAACGAAAGCCGCCGCTTGCCGTTGTTCTTGTAGTTGTTGTGGGTTTTCTCGGTATGCGGAGGTGCTTTAATTTGGTGGCAAGGAACTCAACACCTGTCGTCGCTACTCGTTGCATGTCGTCGTCGCCCGTTGAGCGCGGAGGCGTCCATCTCGTGTACAATGTTCAGCAACAACACGTTTGTGATTTCCTCTGACGTCTGAGTTTCCAAGCAATTTTTTCCTTAATGACGGGTACTGCTTATCAGCTCTCATGTCATAAACACCTTTCCGTCGGCAATGTTTTGTGATGTGTTTTAATTGCTGGCAGCAGGAAAGCGTTTTAAAAACAATTGCTTGTCCATTAAAATTGCTACCGGAATTTAGCACTTCTTATTTTTGCGATAACGATAAAGAAGTCGATGTTATGGTTATTTAATAGATTTCATTTCGCTTTGAAGTTTTTTCATCGGAATGACGGTTTGTTTTCCACCAAATATTTGCTTCGATGTACCTTCGAACATGAGCGAGTGTTTCTTATTGTGAGCTTATTCTTAATACCGATTTCTTATCCACATTACATGGGCCAAGGTTTATTACAAATATTAAGAGTCCGTTTCTCGCTGTATCGATTATTTAAGAACTACATTCTACTTGATCTTAAATAAGGAACAACAGACACTGTAGCAGTAAAACTTCCGTGTGGCTAAACGACTAACCGACCGACGACCGACGACCGACGACTTTTAGAACGACCCCGCTAGACACCGCAGCCAGCCGACAAAGAAACACACTATAATGTAGTCTGTGAGCGGATAACAATCAAATGAAGTGCAGGAACGATCTTCAATTTCGATTTCGATTTCAATTTACAGCAACTCGATTTACTGCGAGCTGCCTTTGACAATGGCAACAACAAAGGCTGCAACAACAACAGCAAACACATTTTCCAATAAACACTTAATTCTTAATGAAGTGTTTAGCTGTTGAATACACTATCTTGGAATTCCAACGAAACTGAAGTGGTGGATAAAATTGTTTGATTAACAAATCGTTTTGATAGCTGTTGCTGTTGCTGTTACTGTTACTGTTACTGTTACTGTAGCGTGTTGTTGCTACATGTGAATGGAATCGATTGACATGCCTTAAATGTACAAAATACATTCCGCTCAAGGACGACAATGAGGACAACAGCAACAACAACAGCCACCACACTGAGTTGTTGATACATGAAGTAAGTGCAGCAGCTTCCTTATAATTCAACTTATAATTCAAGTTAAAAACTCAACTGAACTTCAACTCAAAATAGTCAAACGCTTAAAATAGTTTCATTTATTTATTTTATCAATTTTGTGTTGCTAAGCAAAGCTCTCAGCTGGAAAAGGCGTCAACAACTCTGGCTAAATACATACACTATGTGAACATATCAACAAGTAATGAAAAAGAAAGTCCGAAGCCAGTAAGAAGAAAACACTTAATTACAGTACGTAACTACGCTGATCAAATCGTGTGCAGCTCGCGGAATTGTAATGCAGCGCACGCCAAGCGAGCGATGGCACGCGCACCGTATATGGCTGAATTGCCCATGCAGGAGCAGCTGATGTGCGCTGCTAATTGAGTGCATGGGGCCTTAACGAGGCTCACAATTTATGGCCATTGATTGTGGCAGCGACGAGTAGAGGCTGTTCTAGTCGGCCAAGCACCGTAATGGCCGGCTCTGCTGGGGAACCTGTTGGCGTAGGTACTGTTATTGGTGCTGCGCCGGTGAGAGACACGAGTACGAAAGCGGTGATTGAGTGTCTGCCTGTCTGTTGGACTGTCGCGCCTGTTTATGCGAACGCAGATTAATGGATCCCAGTAACCGAGCTCAAAGCAAGTCTACTTCACGCAGCCCCATTTAAGCCGGATTCGAGGACGAAAAGCAGATCAAACGGAAGCCTGAATCAGCCTAAAAGCCATCCAAACGAATCAATGGTCTGCTAATTAATAAACCAAATACTGTACATCGGATAGATAAGAAACTAATCTAATGCTGGGAGATATATTGAGCCGTCAAATAGAAGTTTCGCTTGATATTCAAAAGCAATTAAGTTTTGTGATCGATGCGATACGACTTCGTTGTGCTGTCTCTCATATTAAAAAGTTTGACAGTTGAACAAGCGGCCAAGAACACTTTTTGACAGCAACAAATAAGAAGCAGATGGTGTCGGGTGTTCAGGTTTCACAGCCCACTATGGATTAATTTAGGACACTTGAACTATCCATGATAATTTAGCTGGTGAATGTTCTGGTCATTTAATGAAATAGTCTTTTAATAACTAAGAATTTAAGATTATTTTAACCACATTTAAATTGAATCAACTGAATATTGAAACAAGCCAAAATTACTATATTATTCGCTGGCATAACACTCCGGCCACGTTTGCTTTTGTTGAAGTTCTATCAACATGACTTTAATTGCGAAGTCTTCCTTCAACCGTCCACGCTCCAAGAGTTCGCATCTCCTCTTTAACACCGCATTATTTTATTCATTAAAATGTACCCTCGTTTGGCATATCGTCCTCCTCCATCTCGTGCAAGAAATAAAAAGGCGAGCAGCATCAAAGGCGCAGGAGCTCTTGTGAACTCCGGGACGAGCGCTTCGAAGGATGCACGCTCCTCAAATGGAACGCTTTTGTGAGCAGCAAATCAAATGGAAAGCCCCTTCCTGCCGCCCCTGTGGCGAGCACCTGCCCGGCACGTTTGAGAGACGTCTTCAACCGACTGACGGACGACTCGTGACGATGAACTGCCGTGCACAGGAATTCCACATACGATAGTTTCTTGTGGCTGAGCTCTGATCTCGGTCGGCGCTTCCTGTGCGCTCCATTTACTCAACGAATCTTGGCAGTCATGGAAACTCCATTTCATTAACTCAGCTGTATTTTGTGAGCGAACCCAACTCAACCCAGACGTCTGCTTCCGGCTTATTACAGAAACCCAGTGACTGGTCTGAGAAAATTAGACGAATGACTCAACACAACGCTTTGTACTCGTACAGTGGCCCTTGTGGTTGTTTTTCATAACCAGTCTATTGTTATCTGGCGCCCATCGACGAAATTCGCCCTCCTCTCCACTCGCCAAGAGCCGGGTTGGTTCGGTGAGTTTTTCATACCCGTCAGCACGATGATAGCTTTGTTTCTTATTTTTTAACATTACTTCATGACTATAAATTAGCGTGCGTGAACAAAACAGACAATTTATTGGACAGACAACGTTCGAACGTATATTTAAGTCATGTCTTTTCTCACATGCGAGTATATACTCTGTAATCGTATATATTTATAGTATGTACACAAATATCTGCATTTGTAGTATTTGGCAAGTATTTGTAAATAGATTACTTATTAATGGCGATCATCTAAAGTCTTAAATCTCCATTACGGATCATTAATTCATGCAGATGGGTTTGTTAATAATTCGCATTGACTTCTAACCTGATTAGAGAACACTAATTAAGGTTTTCGTTAACAATTCCAATCACTACTTTTATCGCTTTTTTATAAAAAGGTTTGTTTGTTTGCTATAATGGTCTCATTTGAGGTAGAAACCCCCCCCTTAAAAGACGTAGACACTAATTACAAGTTTTGCAAACAAAAGAGTCTCGGTATTGTTAAGAAAAGAAAAGAACTGATTTCCCATAGAAACGAAGCGAATGCTTTAAAATTTCCTCTCTTTACGGTCGACTTTTGTTTTCTTATTTCAAGGAATTCTTCTTATCCGAAATAACATACTATAATTCTTAATAGTAGTACTCTTAAATCTTTTACAAAGCTTAACTTTTATGGGTCGAATCTTGTTATTCACTAAAAATATTTAGTTTGCTGTTCATAGAACTGAATTTAATACACGTTCATAAACGTTTTCACTTCTTGAAGATGGATACTACATACATCAAAATATACTGTCCTATATACATATAATAATAGATGCTGTGTTACGAATTCTATGTCGCTTCAACAAAGCGAAAAGTTTCAGGAGATCCATTTGATTCCATACAAAGAACAAAGCAGCGCCGTTGTCACCAGGAAGCTTTGTGTTGAAAGAATTTTCAAAAACAGTTTCGAAGTGAAGAATTTTTCCTTTAGTTTTAATTTCTTTTCTACTCAAACAGTGAAAAGTTATTTATATGTAATTATATACGGAAATATCTCGAAAAAGAAGTTTTTTGTTTGCACTGTGAACACATCACATCACATCACAAAGTCTATATTTGTTGTCTCTTTCTGACTGCCCTCTCTCGTTCTCTCTCCTTTTGTATCCTTTGATGTTGCCGCCTTCTCTTGACATGCTTAATAATATCAGCAGTGGAAAGTATTTCTTCATACTTTAAATAAAATGAAATAAAAGTATCGTAGACAAACTTTGTACTTCCTTTGAGCGGAAAGCTATTTAATATTCTGCTGTTTGTGTGGATCTCTTCTGTGTGAGCACGTGAAAAAGAGGGGCACAGATGGAGGTCGGTGCAAAGGTTCAACTCTTGACAGATCCTCTAACAGTTCAACAGGTGAGTCATTCCACATCAATTCGTCAAAAGATTTAAACTCATAGTAACATCGTCGTCTCCGAGGTTCGACCACATTTCTTCAAGCAGAGTATTTCATGAGCTGCTTTAATAAAATGAGTAAATACAATTTATAGAAAAAATTTCGGACTGCTGAAAGAAATCCCATAAAAAGTGTCCACAAAAATGCTCTAAATGAGGCACTAAAATGCTAAATGGCGATGTAACATCACTCGGTGTGGACATGCTATGGAATGAAGCAGGCGCTAATATTTTACTGTAGACATCATTTTCAGACATCTTAAATTGCTTCAGAATTCTTAGACATCCACTGATTCTTTCGCAATTCTTTCTCGTTTATTGATGTTTTGTAGGTACATATTTCGAAATACTTGACAAACTGTTACCTTGATTTTTATGACTTTTACAAGCATTCAGAGAGTAGTGACGAGATGTTGTTACTTTTTTATTACCTGCAAAGATAAAAAATGAACACAAAAAATTAAAAATTTGTATTTCCAAGAGTTTTATTAGAGAAAAACTACTGAAAAACTGGATGTGGAAAGAACGAGACAACAAAAGTCACATGAATATCAATGATATGAAAAAGAAACCAGAATTTCAGAAAACCTGTCATCAACAAAATCAAGAAACCAAAATGGGTTAAAATGTCGATGATTGTCGTGTAATTAAATAAGACTGCATTTTGTGATTTCGGAGTTATTGAACTATTATAAATGTAATGAATGGCGAGAAAGACCAGCAAGTATCGATGCATCAGAACAAAAGCTAGAAGACCAAAACTAGAGATGATACCGAATCTTAGCAAACAGTGTTGTGTACCGAAAGAAGTAGAAGAACAGTAGTACTAACAATAAATTCACCACAAGTATAAACAGTGAACCAGTAAATGAACCAACAATTACAAAGCAATGATGACAAAGTTTTGTGAATTACTTCAAAAGATTTAAAGTACTTTACTTGAGACGTATGCCATGATTTCAGACTTCTTTGATTGTATTGCATTGTATTTTCTGTGTGTTAATAAACTGAGTACACACTCCGCAACCTCCCACCCCTTCGCTCCCCCACCGACGACCCCGTTGACTGTCCCTGCACGCCTTCAATACATAAATTTGTCAAACTTTGGATCATTGTTTGTCCAAACTGATGTCATTCACAAAAGCTCACAAAACAAACAGAAACCATTGACGCAATATACTGCGTCTTCATTTTCGTTCCCATGCAGAAAGACTGACTTCCCAGCTCAGAAGATTAACGTTCGCTTTGTTGTGGAGGGCATCCCGTCGACAAGAAGAAGCGGCGCAATCGGATCTCCTGGTCTTTGAAGTTTAACGTCGTAATTCACCATGTTTCGGTGCGATGGAATTTCTTCGTTCGAGATGGCAGTCAGTGAAGCAATCTTTGTCACGTCTTCATCTTCGCTTCAGCGCAGCTGCTCTGACTTTGAATGGAGTTTAGGAATATTTTGGCAGCTGATTATTAATGTACTTGTACTCGTTTGCCTACAAAGGCTGCTGCCCGTGCACGTTTCATGGAGAAGCTTTCGCTGTGACTGCGATTACTATTCAGAGCAGATACTTTTTAGAAAAATGAGGCTATGCACATTAGGAAGGCATTGTAATTGCTTATATAATGAAATGAAGTGACGATCTGCGTGAGTTCAGTTTATGAATTTTAAGACAGATGCGAGAAGAATGCGACTTCGATGTGGGGACAGCTAAAGAAACGTTTTCTTTGAAGTACTTCTAAATACATAAACTGTATGTATGTATGTACGTAAGTTTATAGTAAGTAATCCAATAGAATTGACACACATACGAATGTAGTTCATATAAAAGACACATCAAAGACTCTAGTAATTTAGTTGGTGAAGGAAAGCGTACAAAAAGAAAAAGTTTGGTTGGTTTAACGGGATGAAAGATTAACTAACTAATCAAATTTCGAGAGAACTTCCGAAGTTGCTGAAGATTATTTCAATATACTAGCGAGGCTAGTATGAGGCGAGACGAGACACCACTCGAGTGCGTGGAACAACCAAGCAAAGCGTATGCGACAGCAAATCTTAAAAAAGTGGGTTTCTTTAAGTAAGAAAGAGTTAATTACATAGTTTAACTTAGAGTTAACTTCAAATGACGATCGTTGCTCAAATTCACCTCAGATTCACGGCCTCGCCACATTAGAGAACTTATAATTAATCGTGTTTACTTAAATCATTCGTTTTTATAATAATGTTGTTGTTGTTCTTTTCGAAGATCAAAGTCAATGAGTCCCTGAAATATGCTGTTGCTCTTCGCGTTTTTGCTTCAGTTCTCCACAAATAATTACAGTTTTTTACACACACACACACACACACACACACACACACTTAAATGTATTTACGTTTGTATTGACGATTAAATTGGAAAAAAAAAATGCCTGTCCGGACGCGGTCGTTCACTTTGTTTAGATTCTGGAGCGTTGGTAAATATTTCAGCCTCGCAAACAAAAGAAAAAAATTTAAATAAAATCAAAGCAGTGCGCGAAAGTAAATTTAATGGCTTTTGTATGCTGTGTATAGAGATGGATGCAGCAAAAACAAAAAAAAATATCAAAAACATATTCAAAATCAACGTGTTTAAAAAAACAAAAACACCTGCAGAATGGCAGACCCTCTGACAAAAAACGCCGATAAACAAAGCGCGTCAATACAACAGAAAGGCTGTTCGTCAACTTTATTTTACTTTGTGGCAAATGGAAATTATTTTCATATTTATTTTATGTATTCTTATCGATTTGTGTTGTGCAACTTGCATGAAGTTCCCTATAGTAATCATATTTTAATTAAAACATTCGAAAAACAAATAAAAGTTGCCTCTGTCAAAAGACTCGAAATTGAAATTCCAATTTCCAGTTTTCAGTCTCTTTGAGCTGAGTTGCTTTTGTTTGTCGCAATGAAACTCATCCGAATTATTATGCTAATAACTTTACGAGCTGTCAATGAAGCTGGCAACACACTGGCTTTGAGGCAGGTCGCATTTACAATCTCTAGCGCCGTCTCAGTGCCACTCCAGCGAACACAAACACTCACACACACACATCTTAGAAACTCACTTGAAGTTGAAGTTCTAACAACGCATGATTGTGAATTCCTTCAAGTAATAAGTCGGTGGTGCATCACTTTCCCATGAAGCCAAGTTAAAACCGTGTGGTTTAAGTAGCAAATACAACACCAGCAACAATAACAACAACAATCACAAAAACAACAACAGTAACAACAACATACAAATGTAAATATTCACACCAATATCAGTGAAAAAAAATTAACGTACGACTTTTAATGCAAAAGCAAACAAAACAGTTTGCACAACAAATTAAAATTTTCAGACAAGTGCAGAGTTTCGAGGAATCCAAACAAAGTATTATCTAAATAAACATCAACAATGATATATGTACATAAAGAATGAAGTGAAAAACTCAATGTAAAGATTATAATTTAAATTCTAAGATATAGACAACAGAAAAGCGAAAAGGCGAGTTTAATTTGCGGTGAAGTACTCCTTTGATTTAACCCAGCTTTTGACAGTTGACAGATCTATCATCAAATGTCAGCACCTATCAATTGTCAAAAGGTTCTAACCGCGGGTTGTGAAAACTACTAAACTTCAACTAATATATTAATTCACAAGATCCATCTTTGGTAGTAATTAATAAAAGCAGTTAATAAACATTTAAACGAAAACCGAAATAACAATAATAATTAAACTCAACAATCCACACAAAAAACCTTTAAATTTTTAAAGTGAATACACAAAACAAAAAGAATAATTAATAAAAGCCAGAAAAACTCTTCACCTCACGTCGTTTCGTTCATGTCATTGGTTGTTTTTTTTTTCCAAACTCATTTTCTTAAGCATCAAGCTTGAAATGAAGCATCAAAAAGTGCATTTTGTGTGCAAACAAACACAAAAACATTAACTAACACAAACGCACACACAGAAACCAAACACACTCAGGGCAATTAAGTGTAGAGGGCAAAATTGCTGTGGTTTTTTTGACATTTAAAAATAATGAGTTGTTAAGAAATATAAACGCTTGCAACACTTGCGTTGACAACTTGACAAAGTTAAGTGCTCACAAAGTGTGGAAAAGAGTGAAGAGTGCGAAGGAGAGTGAGGGTGAGGGTGATGGATGGATCCAGAAGGTTGCACGGTGTAAAGCGGTGGCAAATCCTTTGACATTTCAACAGCACGAAGTTATTTTAAGCATTCCCCGAGCATTACTTCAAGTCATAAACGCAAATAAATATAAATGAAATGAGTTAGAAAGTAGAAAAAACATAAGCAGCTCCTTCTTCTGCTTCTCTTTCTTCTTCTCCTGCGATTCATATTTTTACAACGCACTGACGCACTGGCTTGCGTTTGGCGAAAGCATCGTCGGAAACAACAACACCGCCACCGACATCCATCCGAACAAGAAGACGAAACACTTGACATTCGCTCGATGCTCTTAATCAAATTTATTTTTGAATTTCATACACAATTCTCTTTGATGTAATTACAACCAAATCACATTACCCCCACCCCCGACGGAGCGCCCTCTGTCCGTAGTTCCAGGCGACATTAAATAGAACTGTTTGCAGACAAACAGGCAACAAGCAATTCACAACGAGGAAACGCCCCGTTTAAGCGAGGGTCATTCATGTGGGTCGGCTGGGGTCGGTCAGTCGATTGGGCGGTTGGCAGTTGCTTCTATCCAAGTCTAACCTTGTTGACACAACCACAGATAAAATATTAGTATAGGGATTAGGCGTTTATTTTTTTTTTTTAATTTATTTCCGTATATTTATTTATTTTTTAGTGTTTCAAAGGTTGAGTATAAATTTGATTTTCAAATTTAAATAAAATTGATTGACCTTTTCTCAGTCCAGCTTCAACTCGAGGTTTCAAAACCGTTTTGATTAGTCACAAGATCGCTAAAACTTGTCTCTTTCTGCTGTGACGAAGTTCGCTAACATAATTTCGTTGAGTACGCTGCATGACAGAAAAACATATTCGTTCATTCATTCAATCATACACTCATTCATTTTCATTTCCATTTCCATTTCGGTGCCATGCAATTCTACTCAATAGAGCTGAATTCTGTTGACAACATCGAGTGTGTGTGTGCGTCAGCAGCAGGGCTGCCAACTGTATTTAAATGTGCCAACCGAAGAAGTGGCGGAGTGGAAGAAGAGCAAGCAAATAAGCCTCTATAAATAGGCGATTTCACACAAGCGACTGCTAAAAATACGCTCGCAGGGAGTGAATTGTATTTTTGAGTATTTCACCGCGAACGCATAAAATCAAGGCATTAAATATGCAGGGCCCTGTGGGTGGCCCTCACAATTACCCACCACCTCCTCCCCCAACACTCACATATGTACACACACACACACACTTAAGCCACTCTAGCAGATGACTAAATGTGTGCATGACAGCTCGAATGTTTTCATTACTTGCATATATCACAGAAATATCACTGGAGATATTCTGAAAATATTTGGTTTTGCGTACGCCAAACTAGGGAACCACAACAGGGACGCCAGCGTTGCCACTTGCAACTTTAATACGCGTCGAATGGGCGCAACGATGGGACGATGCACGATTACAGGAGTATCCGTAGCTGTTGCCTGATGTCTGTGTCAAAAGCACAGAAACTAAACAGCGAACATTTGATTTCATTCACAATTATTTGCATAATTAGTATAATCTTGGGCGAACAGTGGGCCGAATGCGTGATACATACAAATAAGTAACACTCGTGGCTGTTTACTTATTTGTTTGTTTAGTTGTTTAGATGCATGTTTGTTTATTTGCTTTGCAAATTGATGCGGGAGTCTCAAATGACGCCAAAATATACTCATCAATGGCTCCGGAAGAGACGATCTGATCCGCTGGGTTGCCTGTCCATTGATACGTAAAAAAGACAAGAAAAACAGGAGTCAAAGAAACAAAGAAAGAACTGCAGAACAGGCTGCGATGTCTATAGTTATTCTCGTCTCGTATAGTTAAATACAATGGTTTCTTACAATATATCATTAAATCTGACTCAATACTAATGTAATTGAATGCAAACAACCCACCCGACCTGCGGCAAGTATTCTGTGAGCTTTATATGTATGTGTGTGTGTCGATGTGTTCAAATTTGAAAAAGTTGCCCGCCACTATTTACACAAGTCAATTTATACTACATTTAAAATTTGCCGCAAGTGCTTTTTTAGACTTGATTTGCCGATTCCGCTTTGCTCACCACTCGTTGTTTGCGGTTTTTTCGTTGTGGACTTTCCTCTGCCCCCGCCACCCTCCACCCGCCTTCCGCTATTCTTCTTTATATTTACTTTGGACGTTTGTAAACGTCGAACGGTCGGTTTTCCAGAAGTTTTCCACTTGGGTTTATCTTAGTTCTTCGTGAAAAGAAGTTCGTTAAATTTATGTTTAAAGTTTGTCTGCTTTGATTGGTTGAAACTTTTAGTTAACGATTTCCGTTTCCCATTTTTAAGGGATTTTTAAGTAAATTTAATGCACGCTTCACACCAGCTGACTTCAGTTTAACGTAGTATGTAACTTCTTAAGTCGTCTATGCACTGAATTCGAAGACGTGGTAGCCGGAGATCCGAGAAAAGGACCACGAGTTCCACAAGCCTTCGAATTCGCAACTCGCTCCATGTACTTCGAACTTCATGTCGCCGGAGAAGGAACGAGCAAGCGAATCCTTCCTTGAGCGAGTGCTTGACGGAATAAATCAATTATTCAAAATGGCGTGCAACACGTGCCACCATCCACGAGCCATCATCATTCACCTACTTTTTTTTGTATCGTATTTTTCGCGGTTCTCTTTTTTAATGTGGAAATTTTCATATGTTGCTCGTAAATTGAACATTTTTCAACGACTGACCACGTCGCTTATTTTTCGTTTTATCCGCCATATTTTCGAACAGATTCCAATGAGTTTAACACATTTTTGTTCGTGCTCAACAACAACAATAAGAACAATGACAGCAATAATAACAACAACAACAAGGATATTACTGACATCGACCTCGCACATTTCATGTTTGGCGTGTTGTTGTTGTTGTTGTTGTTGTTGTTGTCGTTGGAGCTACATACTTGTCCAAGTTTGTAGGTTTTTGTGTTGCCAAAACAAAATGTTGTGTACGAGTTTTAAAAACAAGAACAAAAACAAAGCCAACAACAACAGCAACAGCAGAACAAAGCCAGTCGTATAGAGAACTTGAAAAGAATACGAGTATATTGAATAGTATGGTTGGTTGGTCGTTGTTGTTGTTGTTTACCTACATACATACGAGTGCAACGGCTTTAAGAGGCATCATCATCACGCTGAATGGGCTGAATGGTTGGTTGGAAGGCAGGCGGCGGCTGTCTTGCTGCGGGCTTAAATGCTGGTTGTCCGACAGGCGGCGGCTGGCCGACCTGGTCTGCTGATCGTCTGTGTGCCTGTCTGCCTGTCTGTTTGTCTGACTGTTTTTGCATTGCAATCATGCACGCGAGTGTCGATGTGTATGTGTTGCATGCGTTGCGGCGGCATGACAGAGCCAAAGTTTTTCTTTAAATCTCTTTCTTCTAATCGTCTTCTTCTTCTTCTGTGGGCCGTTCTGCTTCTTCTTCTTCTTCTTTTGGTTAAACTGCAAACGCAATACAGTAGCTTTAAACTTTAAGTCAATCGTCGACTAGGCTCTGCTGTTATTGTGATTGTTTTTGTTGTTGTTGTTGTGCACTTTACCTCGGTTTGTTGCCACTCGGCTGTCATTGTCATTGTTGTTGTTGTTGTTGTTGTTGTTGTTGTTGTTGTTGCCACTGGTCTTCCTGTCCCTCGAACGTTCCAGCAACTTGGCTTGAATTGTTTTAGAGCACTCTGATGTGTGTGTGTGTGTGTGTGCGTGTGTGAGTTCGTGTTTTTTTTTTATGATCGTGGTCTGTTTGCTTAAGCAACGTTTGCAGCCATTTGTTGTGGTTGCGAAATTTGGGGAAATCATCGCGGTTACCCACCCACCGAGTCCTTTGGCTCCGCAGCGTTTGTCTGTGAAAACATCGTATATTATCGCCAACAACCAGATTTGATGCCACTTGAAACATGCAACAAGATTTCAGCAATCGTGTGCAACTTTAGACGTCGTTTTGTTGTTTTTGTTGATGACTTCGTACCTTTTGATGTATTCTTCGCTTTTTACTCTACTTTGTTCACTCTTGTGTTTCTAATTGAATTGAATTCGCAACATCGAAGCGTTTCTAAATTCGTTGTATTGATTTTCTTTCCATTTCCGCTAAATGACCCATGGACCCGGCTTTGAGCCGAATCTAACTCAATTAATCATCGAAGTCGTTTCATTTAACTCACAAATGAAGTGTTGAAAATCTTCTGCTCACTCTGGCCAACTTGACAGCAATGAGTCAGGCGAATGGCAACAACAGCAACAACAACAACAACAACAACAACAACAGAGTTGCTGTTGCAGCAAATCCCAGCAGCGGCAGGATGTCGAAAGTTTTTCAATGAATTACTTATCGGCAACTCAAGCAGTGGCCAGCCCTGGCTTCGCAAATCACGTCGGCAGGCGGCGAGTGTCTGCTGAAGAAAACCCCGCCCCCAGAGGTTCAAGAAAACCCATTATCGTCCGGCATCAACCCGTCCACATGTCTACGTTCTTCTCTCGGGTCCTCCTCCACCAACTCAGACACTCGACCAAATTGCAAAAGTTGCTGAGTCGCTGTGGCATCAGCTGCTGCTGCTGCTGCTGTGTTGACTTCCATCGATCAGCTTGGGCACTCGTGCTCTTTGGGCGACTGATTGCGGCCCTTTTTCCCCCATCCCAGCTGCTGATGGTCCCTGTTGTCGTCTTCCAAACCACACCATGTTCAACTGAGCGACCAAAGCTGCCCGGAATGCACACAATCGCTCAACTATTGTGCAGTTCCGCAATAATGACAAATCATAAGTAAAATAATAATAATAATGAAAAGAAGACAACAACGACAGCCCGTCGAAAGCCGAAAACAGAACGAATAATTTTAAGAACTGGAAAATTGCTAAAAGATGAAGTTAGCTGATGGCTGTGAAGATGATGCTATAAGATGGGATCTTGGAAAAATAAGATAAAAAAAAGAAGAAAGCAACCGGAAACCCGAAAAATATTTGCGATGCCGCCGCGCCGCCCGCGCTGCTTTGAGGGGCCAATAATACAACCTCAATTGAAATTTTATTCCATTTCGTTCAGTTGTTATTACAACCACCAGAAGAGCAAAGAGAAAATAACGCCGAATGATTGCCGACATTTCTACGTTTTCGTTTTCTTCCCTCTTCTTCTTGTTACTGTTTGCGGAAATGTTGGATTTCGCAACTGGCGCTGTGTTGTTGTTGTTGTTGTTGTTGGTGTTGTCAAAGATTTTCTTTTGCTGACCGAAGAAGGCAGCAATTGAATCACAGCAGGAAGACTGGAATTGAATCGTGGGTCGTGTGTCTGCGCTGGGGTGGCATTTCCTTGTGTCTGTGGCGGCATCATGTGTTGCGGCAACATTGTTGCGCCTCAAAATTGTCGAGGCTTTTGCAAGTGACCTTTCCAACCGCAGCTGCTGACCGTCAAATGCAAAGAGACTTTTTTACAAAAACAAGAACGCAATAAAAATTCCTCAGACACGAACCCCGCCGCCTGCTTCTTCTGCCTGTCTTCTCCGCACGTTTTCCAAGATGTCATTTTCATTCATCTCCTCATCAAGCCGGAATTTATTCGCATTTTTTGCATAAACATAAAACTGAAGTAAATATTTTGCACATTCTTGCGGTGAGCGAGTGGAAAAGTGATGAACTCTATGCAGTGCAATTTCAAGAGACAACAAAGTAAATAAATACGCCGCCGCCTGCAAAGCGACTGCACTGCAATAACAACAACTACACGAGCAGTTGCGCGAGAGCCGAGTGAAGGAACGAGCACATGTTTAGTACTCTTTTATTCATTACTATTAAATAACGATATAAAATTATCAAAAGTATTTGCTGTCGGCTCGAAGCGTGCCTGTTGTAGGGCACTTGGCAGTCGTTTATCGCCAACCATTCAAAGTATTGACATCTTTTTCAAATTGAAGTCTTTATTGTGTGCCGTTGTCGATAACCGTTGAGGAGAGTGAATGAAGTGCATGCCGGCAAAGGATTTGCTGGAGGGTGATGGGAGGGGGTGAGGAGGTGAGGAAAAATGCCCGCTCTAATGGATTTTCAATTTAGTAGATCAAGCAAAAGCGCACAGCAAACAAGAACACAAACTGCGCACATAAATAAAGTGACTGGAGTGCGGGAGTGAGGAGGGAGGGAGCTACGAGTCCGTACAAATAATGGGAATATTAAAAAAGCACACACACTCACACGCACCCACTCGCAGCCACCCACCACATGGCAAACAACACTCCCGAGTTTCATTAAAGCAAAACTTGACCCAGTTTCTTCTCCTCCTTTTGTACAGAAACACACAACAAAACCGGGAATAGTGAGTGACACACACACACACACACACGCATAGACAGCGAGCTGCACATGAAGTAGCAGAGCACGTAGCAGAGTCGTCTTGTTGTTGTTGGTCCTCGGAAGGGGTTCCCTCGACTGTTCTTCTGCTGCCGTGATCAGAGTGGAGCCTGTGCGCTGTAGCATCTGCCGGTGCAGGCGAAGACGGCGAAGTCGTAGAAAGACGGGGCACGAGTGGTGGCTGTGGACCAGTATTCAGCTGCTGGCGGGACAGGGAGGGGCTGGAGGAGGGCGCTCTACGAAAGCCGCAGTACATCTTTATTGCAATATGGTTCTTTTTCGCTTTCATTATAATGTATTTCAATATAAGTACAAAATGTTGTTTTGTATCTGCTACGAGTTAAACCGCCAGATAAACTCTCGGAACAGGAACGGCTCCGTTCTGCTCTTCGCTCGTCTGTTGGGATGCGCCGGGTTTTCTTTCTAAGAAGATGTCCCAAGGCACAAGTTGTCGTCCTTTGTTCGGCGCTGTGTGGACTGTCGAGTACAGAGGGTTCATTGTTTCGCTGACGTTTGCACAACATGTCCATTTCAGGCGGCACTACGAACGGACCAACCGAAATGTGGGAGTGTCCAGTTTTATGAGTATTCTGCGGCGCTGCTCTTCAAGGGCTTTAAAATTGTCGAAGGTCAGCTGAACGCAGTTGTGGACAATAGCAATCATAATAACAACAAGAATAATAATAAAGGAAATAAAAAGTACTAAATTATTATTAGTAAATGCATTCGTTTGAATTCTCAAAATATTATTTAAAGAGTTTTTCTTGCAAAAATTCGTCCAGCATTCGGCTGAAAACTGCTGCTTCAACTTCTGCTCCTTCTAAACTGCGTACAGAGAACACAACTTCAAAGCATCGTATTAACTCTTAACAACTCTGTTACAAATATAATCTGTTCTCTTCCGAGTCTGTGAAGCGAGCAGTTTCTATCTGCTAAAACAAGAAATAATCCAGAAATCGTTTTTTTAGCTGCTACAACAAAAAACAACCGTTTTGAGAAACACGAGCACTACTCGCACACAATAAAACGAAACTTCAGAGGAGTACAAACCAGAACTCTTTGAGTTTATCACAAAACGAATGTCTGTATCATGGATCGATGGACTACTAAGCATCAGAGGAAATAGAAAGAAGCTACAAAAGATAACTCATCTAACGATTAATAAGAAGCCACACAACTTCTATGATTATGAATCCAGACGAAAGAAACGCAAGAGAAGAACGAGAGAGAGAGATGAAAGGAAGAACCACAAATTCATCATAGTCCATGATTAATCTAGGAAACCGAAGCAAGGTGTTTCCAAACGTGAAGATGTAATAATATAAGAGATGGAAAATGGAAAAAATACCATGTTATGATGACAAATGAAAGTTGGTTTGAAAAAAAGAATTAGTTTTTACTACTTCTTCGCTTAATCGCTTACTTTTAAAGTTCAAAGTTGAAAAGGAAGAAAGTTTAGAAGGAAATAAGAGAGAAGGAGAAGCATTTTTATAAAGGATTAAAACAGTTTTCAGTTAGGTTGCAGTTTCCTTCCAAGTTAGAGTTCAAGTTTGATCACTTTCCAATATAAACAACCAATTAAAACGAAACAAGAAATAAAATCGACGCTATTGGAACTTATGCCGTAATTGCTACTTGTAAGAAGTTCGCATTGTATACGTTATCCACGTTGTACCACACGTCTTCCGTCTCAACTCAGCTATTTGATTTCTTTCCCCAAAAAAACCCTGAACTTGGGATCAGGAAACCGGAAGAGCGGAGGAACACACCACCTCAACATAGTAAACTTAACCTTGTTAACCTTGGCTGCCATCCCACTCTAGTAACCCATTCTATTGTAGTGCACTGCATCTTATGTTGGGGCCAAATTTATTTTATATTCACAGGCGCATTGAACTTCACGCAGTAAGAGAAGAAACCGTCTGCAGCAACAAAATACATACTTTTGCCCTTATTCAAGCAAGAAACTTTCATGCTCTGTAAAAGAGAACAAACAGAATGCGTAAATAAATTTAAAACTTAAAGAGCAACAACAAAATCGAATGTTTATTGCATTTTCTTACGATTGTACGTAACGAAACGTAACGTTGTATTGATTGAGAAAACTTCAACTTTGCTCAAGAGTTCGCTTGACTAAAGCATTTGTTTGGAGAGCGTGTGCGTGTGTGTGTGTGTGTGTGTGTTTTGTATGCATTTCGACCATTTGAAGCTGACTGCATTCTTCTGGAGTCCATGCACTTGCAGATTCTGCTGTTGCGGGTGTTGCCGATTCTCACTTGACACTCTTATAAGAGAACCAGGCCGAGAAAAGAAAGTATTCAGTAAGCAGAATACATCGCTTAAGAAGCAGCAGCAACTCTTATTTTAGGCTCATCCGAACTCAGTTCTTTTTAATAATACGAGTAAATTGCATGAGTGGAATGTTTTTGGGGTATTTTCGGACATTTCCAGTGATTGCTTTACGATACTAAGCAAACATGGCGAAACAATGGCACGCATTCAAATACGATATCGTCAAAAGTTTCACCACTCCTTCGCGCACTCACTGTCACTCTTCGCTTTTAACTGACGTGTAGTGCAGACAGGAACCACCCCCATTCGCCGCATTCGCCGCCATCTCCACCATCGCTTGCATGTCAAACAACCATTGCCGCCGACTCGTCAACGTCTTTTGTCTACCTTGACAGCAGCCAGCAACCCTCCATTGCTACCCTGCCTGCGTACGTGCGAAGCTATGCCTGAGTTTGCCCAGCATGCGTCTAAACAATGCCGGAGCTGCACCAAACAACTAAACAACCCAAAACGAACCCGAGCCACCCCAGCTCAGTGCTCAAAAATCGAAATCGTGCAGCCAAAAGTGATTACTTTTCGTCGTCTTGTTATCAGTCTGAAGGAAGTTGACAGTCCGACGCTGCGAGTAGCGAGGGTTGCCAGGTGGCGGTCGCCTCACACCCCCGCACCCCCGCACCATCCCCCACCCCACGCTTTCAAATGGAATTGAAAAGTTTCCAGTCAGATTTCCGGATGCCGGCTGTCGGTTCGTGCTGCAGTCCGTGCTGATAAAAATGAAACATTTGCGGCAGTCTTCAGCGGAAACGGAAGGGGTTGGGGCCGGATCGGAGTCGTAGTCGAAGTCGAAGTCGGAGTTGAGGGTGACCATGAGACCATGCTTCCTCTTCATTGTTGTTGGTTTTTTGAGATTTTACGACGTTGCGCTTTTGTCACGACGAGGCGATGGAATCGACGGTGGTGGTGTTTCTGGGACTTCCAACCACTTGGCACGATACTAACGCATGTCCTTAAGTACAGCAGAAATCCTTAACCATTTTTTGTAAACTAACTGTTTCGGAAGCAGCTGAAGGTGCCGTCACATTTGACAGTAATCAAGGCGAACCGGGTGTTTGTGACGGCGCTCGGTGTCGACTGAAGCTGGCGCAAAACTTGCTTAAAATCGATTTGGTCACCAATCTGTTAATGCGATTATTGCACCATCGCCGGGGGAGGTTGATTATTCGCTTGAGACGAGGGTGCATGCTAATGCTGCCTTCGGGGTGTAGTGACAGACGAGCAGTGGCTCGGCAGGGCGCGGTGAGTAGGTGTGGCCATAAAGATGCCATCTGCCAAATTACAGTTTAGCTTTAACTAGAAAAGTGCTGCCAATCGATATTCATTACGAAGCGAGTTAAAGCGATCAAATCTGAGTGCCTGTTTATTTGTATCGCACAATCTCAAGTCATTCCATACATACGACATACATACAGACATACATATATCTATAGTATAGTATAGTAGTATCTCAATTAATATCCATAATGATGTCTTCCACATTAGAATTAAAATAAACTACTATATTGAATCTCTTTAAATAAAATTGATTTACGTTTTAAGTTTAGTAGAGAGCAATTTATTCTTTCTTATTATTGTAATACGTAATATATTCAGAATATACGTAAACTATTCGTAATACGATTGAATTATACGATTTTCAACGCAATCTTCATAGAAAACGTACTCGAAAGCCCCGAACAACCGATTGTTAAAAGAAGTTACTGTTATATTGTGTGTTACAGAGTGTAATGGCATAGCTAGCCTAATCTATTGTAACTAACCTACTTTAATGACAAATAAAAATCTTCTTTTGACATCCTATGAAGGTCCTATGAGTGTTTCCATGTTGTGGCTCTCCTTCATTTAAATGAGAATGAGCGTTATAAAAGAACTGTCATCTGTACTAATTTAACTGAGGCCATTAAAAAAGGCATCACAGTGCACACATGCAAGCAAACACACACACACACGCAGCGTCTAAATAGTGCTATAAATAAAATCTGAATGTTGTGTTCAGTGGGCGATGCGTTGCCTTCTGTACGCTTCTGTACGCATTCGTGGAGTTGCATTAGTAAGAAATATGCTCCTGCTGCCATCTTCTCTGCCACTGCTATGCGAATCATGCGCTAGTGCCGCACCGGAGGGCGCCCGACTTCCACCCCGACGCGGCACAGTGGAGCGCAGTGGCAACGCCTGGATATTAACTGCAGAATGTTGTCTATTATACGACGTCGTAGAAATCCAATTCTGCAGACGCTGCCGCCGGATGAATACAAATGACGAGCGCGTACGTGTTACGTGTTAAATCCGACTTCTTAAATGCAGGCGACTCCTGCTCTTCACTGTTGCGTGGCAGCCAACTACAGCCGTTGTTGCTGTTGTTATTGTTGGTGGCCGTATTGTTTATTGCCATGACCACCCAAAATGTCCGCCCTCCTCCCCCAACCATCAGCGTCCATCAAGAGCTCAGATGTCAAATATAGTGTCGCGTGAATCGGTGTTATTTTGAGATTTCCTATTGTTCGCTAGCAGGAACGTGAAACTCTCCAGTTGAAGGAAAGGCGTTTGATATTTCTAAGCATTACATGCTTGTTATGAGAGAAACAGCATGAATTTCCAGCTTATCGGGAAGCTTTGAGCCAGCTTTCGAACTTACATACATATGGGCATATGGCCTATCGTCGAAATTTCGCTAACTGTCAGGCTGACAGACAGGATTTCAGATGCAGATGTCAAGAATCTACGACGGCGGCGCGGTTACTCACAAACATTTATGCTGGCAATGCTTCTCCGGAGTTGTTAGTTGGAAAAAAACGATAATCCAGTAAATAGTGGCGTTTGAAAATGTCAAATATTGGAAATAGCTATGAAAGGAGCAGCAGCGTGTATACGGTCGAAGAACGTCTAAGACGGTCAAAATACATGAAAATACAATTCAGTTCGATTCGAATTTGATTAGATTAGAACAAATCGAAAAATCTCGCTACTTTGTATAGACTCTGTTCTGTCGTACCGGGAAAATCTCATAAGATTTCCTTCCCTTGACAGTTCTTTCCGAGCTTACGACTCACGCACGCTGCACTTAATCCTTGATCAAATATTTCATCAGCTTTATACACATTTAATATGTGTGTGTACAGTGTACACATATGAAGGGATACCATTGGAATTAATGTCGAATATTAGCCCACTTTATACCACTTGCCGCATGATTATAATGAACAAATACAATAAATGACGCTACAAAATACGAGGCTTTCTTCCGCATGAGCCAGGAGCAACAGCAGGAAACAAAGAATTAATCCTTAAAGCGGATGCCGAGCACGTTTGCTGCGAATGCGTTTCCATTGTGTGTGTGTTTGTGTTTTCGGATGTCTTTGTTGCGGGCCCACTGCGCGGCATTAAGAAGAGGGTCTCCTCTCCCTCTGCCCCAGAGAGAGAGGAGAGAGGAGTCCACAATATGTTCGGTTTCCCAGATGCTTGGCTATCTAATTTAAAAGCCAAACATGTTTAGACTTAAGTACAGAATTCGATTAGAAGAGTCGGAAACCCAGGGAGCGCCATATTGGAAATAAAGACTACGAAGGTAGCGCGAAGAGTGACGTGACTGGCTGGCTGCTGTGACGTGCTGTTGTTGGTTGCTGGCTCGAATTTATTTTAATTTCGCTGCTTTGACAGCTGTTGCCAGAGATGCTTCCCGAAAATACTATCAAAATAAACGTCTGTCTCAGCGCCATCCTTGGGAACGCCGCGCCGCTCACCTCCTGAACAAGCACTCGTTTAATTGCTGTCGTTGCGGCGGCTCATGAATGCATGTCATCTGTTCGTGGCACTTCTCTGGGCTCAGTTTGTGGAGCACCAAGCAGTCGAGAGTTTGAACCTCTTTCGGCCTTCTGTCTTTTTAACGATTCCTGGCTTTCATTGTGTTTTGTAGTGTCGTTGGGGCGGCGGGTCGGGAAGGGGAGCGGAGGGAGCGGAGGGAAAATGAGAGAAGTTGACCCATATACCATTGTTGAAGCTTTGTTGTGCTTTGTTTTATGTGACTTTTCTCGAGGTTCCTGGGAAATTGAAAGCGCTCCATCGCGAAGGTGGTGAAAAAAGAGAGACTGAAAAGCGTTGGCAGAGAACAAGAGAACCTGGCAGAGTTGGGCTGAACGGCTCGAATGGTTACGGATAACTTATCGGCAGTGAAAAGCTAACTCGTAACAATTAAAATTAATTGCCATTAATTCCGAGAGCGTATTCTTTGGAAAAGCAATCAGTAAGGAGGTCTACTGGGCTATCGTACCAGCTCCGGATACAAGGAACTGTGAAATGCAATTCAATTAAAAGTCATAAATCTATGCGTTGGTTCTTAAACACAAAAGGAGTGAGGAAAAAGCCGAAAATACGAATAAAGAGTTGATAATATTCTCTACATTGCCCCATAATAGAGAATAGAATAAAGCATCCTCTGAAACGAGTTAAGATTTGTCTTTCCTTTTGGTTAAATTAATAAAAATATATTATAAATGGTTTCCTCATACAACATACTAAGGATAACATATCGCAAAGCCAGATTAATTGCCCTATAAAGAGTCGCAACTAATTGGCTTCGGCGGCTTTACAAACACCTCTGACAGCGAAACGCATCGCAGACGCAGCGTCACGTTGCCCTCCTGGTCGTGACTCCGGTCGGGGAGACAAGCTGCAGTATTTAATTTACAACGAAGCACATGGAGCCGACGTAATGGAAAACAATTCAACACGCAACGACCTATGAACGCTTTAAAGAGGTACCCAAGCGAACAGGCACAACAACGCAACGCAACACCACACAACAACGCTACAAAAGCGGCAATAATTGTACAAGAACCATTTCAGACAGAAACAAAGAAGGAAAAGAAAAGCAAACAACCACAGCAACAGCAACAATGTGCGAGTAGGTAAAACAAGCAATTTTCACACCACGATAATCAGCATTCGATGCGATTGAAATGCGCAAAATTTGCAGCTTTTTACGTGCCGCTCGACTTCTTTCATTGCATGCATTGTTTCCAGCAACAGCACACCAGCCGCTGCCGACCTCCCAGCTTGGTGGCTGCCCGCGTCTTGTTTGCCAATCTTAAAAGAAATGTTTTTCCATTCAGTTGAACACTTCATGACTCTCTTTCAGGATGCTGACGTGCGATGTTTGCGTGCGAACCGGAATCCTTGAGCCACGCACATATCCTGTGCAAATGCAATAAACAACAAACAACACAACAACAACAACAACAAAGGCACAACTGTGAATAAGAAATGTCGTTCACTTGTATTCAGGGCATAGAAAAGGCAGAAACAAGTGTATGAGTGACTAAGCGTTGAACTACTCGTAAAGTGAATGGAAAAGGATAGATGAAAAGCGAAAGAGAGAGAGAGAGAGAGAGAGAGAGAGGGAAGAGACTTATGCATGAAGTGCAAAATAGGTTCCATCAACATAAAAACTCTAGTTGCAGGAATATAAGGAAATCTGGGGAATTTTAAAATATGTGCGTATCGAAAATTGAATTTAATTTCGTTCGGAGTTGTTAAGTAAGGCCGACTCTTGAATCTGGGAGTCTTTGTATGTAGCTTGCAGTCTTTTCGAAGCTCTACTAAAGTCTTCCTAAAGCGTTCCATGGATTCAAGGAAGCCTTTCATGAATTCAGCAAGAGACTTTCTACTAACTATTTGACGTGAAAGGTATCCACGAATACAACGGATAGCTTCGATCAACTACAGCTTAAATTATTAACTGCATAATTAATTGAACATTTTACTCCAAACTACTCCAGTCCATCCCATTCCTGTGCTAGTAGCTACTACTTTTCTTAATTAGCTTTGCAATTCGGTTGTTTTACGCAGAGAACAGCAAATGTTGCTCGATTGCGAAACTACCATTAAGAAGATTAACTTGAGTCTAGCGATTCTACAATTTTCACTCCCCTCGCTCCCCATCCCAACTCCCTCAGAAAAACATTCAGTCCTTCAGTTCACTTCGAAAGGCCTTCTTTTATGCATGCACTTTGGAACTGTGCATTTAAAGTTATCCTTAAAGTTGAACGGTGTCTCAATAACGAAGTCAGGAGAGAACTTAATTCAGTTCAATTCAAGGAAAGCATTTGAAAATATTGTAGATGTTCCGTTACGTATAAAATTAGTCTAGCTAAGAGGTTAATTTAGACATCTCCGAGTATCGGGCTCTACAGATCCATGGAACTGAGTTCGTACCCCAAATGTTCGTAATTTAGTTCTTGAAAATGCGGCGCCGGCACTTTTAACTGTAGTCAAAATGCTGGGATTCCCTTTAATGGCACCGGAAGTGAAACGCGCTCAATTCTGCACTTAGGTCACTTCCGTTACACTGCTGCTAATGTATGTATATGGCATGTTTGTGTGTATGTAGCCACTAACGGCTGGGCTGTGTTACTGAGGATGCCAGTCCGAACGCCGCGATGGTATCGAGGCATCGGTTTAGCGCTCTATTGGCAACTCGGTATATGGCACGAGGGGATCTAAATGCATTAACGCCCGCGCTGAGGCGGCGGAGGGAGCGGAGCAACAGTTCCGAAGCTTGTAGTTGGTAGTTTTAGGTACCTGAAGTACACCAGGGCGCTCTCACTGGGGCGCTGTCGATGTTAATGTCGATGGCGATGCATTAAGAATTGAGTTCTGCTAATGTTTTTATTTCACTTTTAAGTGCTGGTTGAGAGTGAGTACGGCACCGCAAACGTGGCCCTCTTACAGAAGAGGAGGGTGAGCGGGGTCACCGTTGGGTGGGCGACGCGGTACAAGCATATGTTACCGTTAATTGTCTTTCGCTTTTTGCGAATACGTACATGTGTATGCATGTGTTTCTGAGTGTGTTTCTGCGTATCGATGAACAACGATTTTATTTGGGTTCCTTCAAAGGAAGTCTTCTTTTTTTAATACTTATACAAGTATTCATCGAATCGATCAAACTGATCAAACGATCTAAAAATTTGAAGGTGAAATTGTGGGATTTTTCGGAGTATTTAACAAAACATGCAAGTTTCTTGAAGCTTGCAAATAAATATCAAAAATTCTCAACATCAAGTCACCGACTTCCTTAAAAAACAACGCAAGCATCACCAACGTAAGGGTTAACTCAATAAAAACCTAAGACAAAACTAGTACAAATCTGTTTGAATATAAAAACGTGCTGAGTACTTGCAGTACGTTTTAATATTTCTCATGTACTCGAAGCAGCCAGAGTAAAAACAATAAAACAAACCATCCAAACCAAAGAAGTGATGGTGTATCAAATATGATGGCAACCCTGTTCATACGCTGTTGCTCCTTCCCGAAGGAGTCACACTGCCACCATATAGTGAAGGAAAACAAATACAATAAAAGTGCCGATTTCGCATGTACATACGTGAATTCTAGTAGAATGAAGAAAATTCGGTCGATTTTTGATGGTAGATTTTCAATGCGTTTACTGGACAAAATACGAGTTTACATATAACAATGTAATAAAGATGTTTATTAAATCAATAAACTTTGTTGAACATTTTGTTATAAACGTTGGCGGTTATTCCCAAAAAGCTGACTGCTGATTCTGTGTCAGGTTTTTGTCCAAGTTATTGCAAAATAAAACTGACTACAGCCCTTACAATAAATTCACCACACGGCATGTTGAGTTCGCTAGCGTCAAATAATAAAGCAACAGTTTTTTAGTTTACATATTTTACAACAATGCAAGGTATTTCGCACCGTTTCCAGCAGATTAACGTTTACATAATATTAAATTACCGTTTTTCAAAATTAGCACAAATATTTGCAGATTTGTCAACCTCAAAAAAACTACGGACAATCTTTAAAGTTAAATTCGCTTTTTGTCAGGCTGACAAATGCTTCGAGATTGTGTGGATTCGATGATTGTGTTTGTTTTTCTTGCACGTTTTCCTTCATTTTCTATCTATTCTTATGCAGAAAACATTGTCAAACAATCAGTCACGACGTCGACGGCGATTGCGACCCTCTACGTTGCCTGTGTTTAAACACTTTGAAATTAATAAATAACTAAAAAGAAAGAACACCCATCAATCACTGTCGCGGCGGCCGCTCTCACGCATACACGCCATCAACTACGCGGTCGCAGAAGGACAGCCAACTCCATGAAGATCCGTCCATCCGCTTAAACTTGCGTCTGTTTGTGCGTCGAGTCGATTTTTCAAATTATTGAAAAATTACGCTGTCGACATACTTTGTTGTCGTTATTGTTTGTTATTGTTTTTGACTTTATTGCCACTTTAATAGAAATTTTGCATTTTATTTAAATTTCGATTTAAAACTTATTTGAAAAACGCAAATAAACCTTGTTGTGTTCGATGTCAGCATGATGACACTTCTACTGTCAATGTCACTCCGACGCATGCACGCACGCACATTTGACATTGCTGCTGCAAAAGCCTGTCGATGCGTCGATGTGTTTGTGGGTTCAAATTTTGTATGCAGCGAATCGTTGAGTTTAAACATCGTATAATAAATAATTTGTTGTTTTTGTAGAAACGGCTTCTGTCTCGCTTAATGTTGAAATTTTGTGTTGTGAATATTAAAATCGTTGTTATGTCTTTGCACAGGGGCGTGGGGGGGGGGGGGCAGAGGGGGTGTTGTTGCCTTTATTTAATTTTATGTGACAGCAACATGTGCGAAAAGTTTGGCACTTCTTTTGTGGCAAAGTGTCAACTTTTTGTTATTGCTGGCAATTTTATTATATCTGTTGTTGTTGTTGCTGTTTTTGTTGCCAACCACCCACGAGGTATTTGGAGGTATTCGGGTTTATCGATCACCCATCGCATTGAAGTGGTTTTTATAATGTCAAAAGCTGGGGTTGTTTCTAAATGATAAAATGTTAAAAAAACCGACATGAAGTCGGTTAAATTCCGAAGATTTTCATAATAATAAAGAAGTCCGAGGATTCATTGCCTTTCTCAAAGCGGCATATAAAAAAATAATCACAAACACAAAGAAACACACACACACACACCGACATGTGCCCTCTCTGCCACTTACTGGTTACCGACTTAATTTGCTTAAATAACCAGAAAATACTCATCCGCACCTCTTCAACAGCCGCCCGACTGAGTCATGAGGTGCTGAGGTTCCTCCATCATTTACGGTACCTAAAAAATGTTCACACTGCGATGACACACACACGCGCTTTATTCTTCTCGGGTAGAGAACCAGCAGCTGCTGTGGCGGCTAGGAAGTCACACCAACAACAGCACCACCAACAACAACAACATTGAGATAGCATCTTCTTAGTAATTAGGGGTCCTTCTTTGCAGCAACCTACCACATTTCTAAGAAATCTGACACATCATAGCAGCCAACAGCGACTGACTGACTGACTGACTGATTAGTTAGTCGGCGGTACTCGAGCAAAAGGGAACCCAGAAACAATAAAGGACTCAACCACGCCGGGCAGCAACTAATGAGCAGTGTGAGAGCGCATGATTGTTTGCTGAGAAACGCTGTGTGTGTCATACACGGTAATCTTTTGTCATTTGCAACACATGCAGACGCTGCGACAGACGGACAGTCGAACAGTCGGACAGGCGGATCGAAAGACAGCTGCTTGTGCCATGGTTTGTCGTTTGTGGCAAGCGATTTATGAAATCGTAGGCTTTAAGGATTACATAGACGACATGATTATGTAGCGTTTCGCATTTCGAAGGATGGTTTCGAGTTCCTGGTATTCATGTCGTTTAGTGTCTCCAAACAACCGAGTTTGGGACAACCCACCACACAGCCATAGACACATACGTCGTACCTACTCACTGGGATTATCAGACGGTTCAAATGTTGTTTTAAAACAACAACAACAACAACAACACCGAAGTTTGTCATTTCTTTTTCACTAGAGGATGTCATAGTTTTTGCTCTATAATTCTTATTATAAGTGGAACGGTTTCTGTCGATGACAGTTGAGTACGTTGCAGGTGTGTCATGGTGGAAGGCGGGCCTGCTGGGGCATCTGACACTATATACGCATGTACTATATGCAGCTATAGAAATACCTGCGCTGAAACCGCAGTATCTGAATGAATACCTGAATGAATGGACTTAACGAGGATGACTGGCGTTCCGTTGCTGTTGTCAGTCGAGCCTGAACGGAAAGATATGCTTATGTGACAGCTGTCAAAATATTCTCCAGTTTCCGGAAGTAGTTTCAAGGATTGAAATGCGAGTAGTTGATTTGGAAACCTTCTCAGATATTCTCAGGCTAACGGAATCACTACCTACACATATCCACACATCAATTACGTGAGTACATGTCATTCGATCCCATGCCAGTTTAGACACTTTAGAAGAAAAGATTACAGAAATTCTTCAAAAGATTCGTAAGTTTGGAATTCGCTCGACATCTACTGATACGTGGTTTCACCCGATGACTTTTAGACCAACTCAACTGACCGGTTTGATAGATCCTCTCCGCAGACAAGTGAATTGATGTCATTGACACATGCCATTTGACCCTCACCGTAATCACTGAAAAACATCTCACTTCTACGTAGGTTGCTATAACGGAAAGTGACTAAAAACAGCTCTGATGTCCCCGACTTGTCATCCTCATGTCACTCCCTCTTGCAACTCTGCCGCCCAATCCCAACCGCCCAATTCGGCGACAAGCTTTTCGCAATTTGAATGACTTTTCTATCTACTTAAATTGCACTGTAACGACAATTATAACAACAACAACAACAACATCAACAGCAGAAAAAGAACAACTAACAGCTCGGCGGTTTGTTGCCACGATATACGATATAATTTACGGTATATGATTTTGAGCGTCAAAGCAAACTAATTCAATCAAATTAAAAACTGAGCCGAGAGCTGAGAGATTTGTAAGGAGGACAACAGATAGTGATTATGTTCGATAGCGGGCGGTCGGGGTCAACGCGGGGAAAGCGGTGAGTGGATGCATGAAGTGTAGTTTGTACGATCAGCGGCGGAAGTGGGGTGGGGAGGGTGAAGTGGTTCCAACAACAGTCGGCGGCCTGAGTTGAAGCTAATAAAGTGCATTTTTTATGGTCTCCATTCATATCTTAATGCCATTAATAAGTGTCTGTTACTTGCGATGCTTTTAAAATTAAATTTTAAGTCGTAATTGAATTTTAGTGCAAGTAGTTTGAAAGTTCGTTTCGCAAGCAGATTGAGGAGATCAACTTGCAATAATAATAATAATTTAAAAATGTCTAAAGTGCTTTAAATTTAGCTCACACATCTGCATACACTCACACTTCGAAATACTGTCACAGTGACGCATTGACATTGGGTCGTACCTGCAACGAAACAAATAGAAAAACAAATGAATTATTATCTTTCTACGTAGTAATTAAACTCGAAAATTATATCATCTTAATTAGTAGGATGCGTAAAACTAACCCGCAGGCCATCGCTGCCCCGCCCCCGCCCCCGCCCCCCCAACAGCTGAGCGGGAAACTTTTGGGAACCTTTTGTGGTCTTTTAATTAAATCCCACTCTGGCAACCTGCACGTATGGCAACCATAGTAAATTTGCTTCGTCAAACGGGCCAAAAGCAAGCCAAATACATTTAATTAAATTTCTGTGCGGCACGCAGCAAAAACTACTTTCAAAAAACTATTCGCTTTATATAATTACCAACATTTTAGCAACCACAACAACAACAGCAACAAAAGAAAAGAACAAAAATATAGGGGAGGAGAATTGAAAAAGTTTATGAAACCAAACCAAACACGATATTTGAGCAAAAAAACTGCACACTCACAAAAAACTGCATTCAAAAAAATTTATAAAAAAATACTACTAACACTTTTGCTGCTAACAAACGGCTTCGTCGCCGGAAGTGTTACAACAAAAACATGGGGAAAATCGCGGTTCCAGCAAAAAGTGGTCGGGGCGAAACACGCCCGTCAAAAGCGCTGAGCCGCCCGTCCAGCTGCAGCAGCCGACAACAAAGGCGACCACAGGCACAGATGATGCCAGCTCCAACAACAACGACTCCAACAACAACAACAACAAGTGATCCCTATCAAATTCCAAGTAGGACATTCGACTGCCCAAAGCGCCGAATTACAGGGGCGCGAAAATTACACTCCACGGCCGTCCATTATAAGCATTTGTAATGACGGCGTTGTCGCTCTGCAGGCCAAAGTGGAGGCGATGTTGCCATATTTTATGGACAACACGTCATGTTTTTATTACGAGTGAACGGATGAAGCAAGAAACTCCGAGAAGCGGCAAAACAAGATAATAATAACAGCAACAACAACAACAAAGCACACTACGCCTTCAAAAAACGTTGTGCGCAAACTTGTTGGTGGCAAAACTGCGGTAATTGCGGCCTAAAAAAAGGTGGCAACGCAACGTGAAGCGGGCTTCGGCGACCTGCATTACATGTTGCTGTCGATGTGGTGCTTGTTGTTGTTGTTGTTGGCGATGCGAAGCGTGCACAACGAAACACACTCCTGCATAATTATACGTCAAAATTCAACGGAATTGCGGCCATTTTTACGCAAAAATAAAGCAAAACGAAACAACAAAAAACCAGCCGCAACAAATTAAATAAAAATAATGAGGGGGTGGCTGCCTTTATGGCTCACATGACGCTTCGTACCTGCGGTGATTCAAATGAAAAGCTATAAAGCGCTTGTCACTGAAACTTGAAAAAGCCAAAAGTCACATTTTAAAGCGGCTTCAAGATCAAAATGAGCTTTAGGGAAATAAAACAGTGGCGTTCGTCTGTCCTGGAAAAGCGGGAGATGCTTAAAGGAATCTGTCAAATTATATGTCAAATTATCGGTTCAAAAACGAAAAGAGTACAAAAGATACTCGTAGTGATTTCAATGTAATCTCGGCGATTTAATCCAATCTGGAGAGCTGTGATTTTCTTTGAATAGATAGAGTTTTCGGAAAGTGTTCTGGCTTACTATGTGACCCTTCTGCTCTTTGATCTTTGGCTTCGAATAACCTTTGCTGGATAATGCAAATGACCGGGAACCTAGACTGTAATTCGTAATTCCGAGAAAAACTTCATTCGTTCTCCGTCTGCTTTATTTTTTCTTGTGTACAGCGTCTTCAGAAACGAACCGAAAGCGCAGAGAAGGCGAAGACGAATAAGAAGAAGAAGCAGCAGCGACTACCAGCTGGTTTGGAAAGGTTTCGAAGGTGGTGGCAGCAATTCAAGGAAAAACAATACGAATCGGAAACGCAATCGGAATGAATGAGAAATCACTAGACTCGGAGAAAGCGTAAACACGTAGAAAGATACAACAAAGACGATATTCACGCTTGTGTATTATTCGAAGACGATTTTGTAAATTATTCCAAATTGTTTTCTTATGTCTCCCGTCCTCTTCCCATTTCACACCTTTTCGAAAACACACTCGTTCAAAATATGCATTTCCAAAGAAATCCCACGAAGTCCCACCAGTTCACAGATTTTGTTTGTTCGCCTCTTTTCGTCGTTTTTCGTTGGAAGAACTGTTAAACTTAAAAAAAATAATAATAAATGCATGAAATGAATCAATGAACACTGGAAAAGATGCTCATTTGCATTATAATACCAGGTTGTTGTTGTTGTTGTTACTTTACTTTCTTCGGGTCTTCAAAAACTGTTGATTTTGTTAGCAGATTTTGAAAAAGCGGCATTTCAAAAACACGCTTTGAGACACACTTTTCAACAAATTTGTACAGCGTATTCTTTAATGGTTTGTTTTATGATATATACGAGTATTGTTCGTTTCTTTTTTCTTTGATTACGTAATTCAAATAACTTGGCGCTGTGGGCAATAAAATCGTATACATATTCAATAAGAATTCTTTATAAAATCTTAATTTTCTGTCAATCTTGGATTGAGTTTGAATTTAATGCTAATGTTCCCCTCCATTCAAATGATCTGAAGTAAAACAAACAAATAAGAGTAGAAAACATGTTTTCATCATTCGACAAGGGAACTCGATGTTTCATTGGCAGGAAAACGCCCCCTCCCCTGTCCACACCAACAACAAAATATCACGACGCATAATCAACAATACGCTTGAACTACAATAATAACAGTTATTTTTATGGTGCGCCTCTCTACGATTGTCTCCAACATAAAAGTGCTGCCTCATTTGTTGCAACGATTTATGTTGGTGATACATACATACATATATACAAATGTACATACAAACATGTATAGCGACACACATAATAATTTCAACTACGATACATAAACACGAACAAAAACAAAGGAATAAAAACAAAAACCGAAGCCGTAGCCGAAACAAGCGCCGTGCAATGCTGCTGATCACAGTCACAACAACAACGACCACAATAACAACACCAACAACGGAGATAACAACGCACATTTTCTAGCTGCCGTCATAAATTGCTGTCATTTTTAATAAATTGTCATGATTTATGGATATTTTCAGAGGTTTCGAGTTTCTGAGAGGGGGTGAGAGTGGGTGAGGGTGGACTGGCCCCAACCCTCGAACTTTTTCGGTGATTATTAAATATGTTTAAATTCCATAATCAGTCAGTCAATCAATTTAATAATATTCAGAGTTCGTTTAGCACCAGCGTTAATTTTAGTTTTCAACTTTGTTCGTTAATTTCGCGTTTCTGGACACTGACGGCGAGTCCTTGTTTGTTATTTCATCATCGCAGCTAGTAATTAATTACAACTAATGCAATTGTTGATGTCAATCGAATGAATGCGTTGCGAGCGATTGTCATGAATTCCGTTGACAGCTCCTAACGAACTGTCAATATTAATTTGCTGTCTGTGCTTGCAGAACGAAGCATGTCAAGCGCTTGTTTCTTTTGTTTTGAACTAATTTTCCCCCTCACAAATTGTTGACTGCTATTGGAGTCAATGCACAGCTACCAGTCATGTTTACAGAAAAAATTGTTGATAAACTCTGTTGTTTATAAACAAAAGTTTCGTGCTTGCCGAGTGGACACGTTTTTTCCCCGCTGTTGCACTTATTATTAGTACGAGTACTATTATTGACAGCTGTCAAATGGGTGGCTTTCCAGGTTTGATCGATGGCCAGAGCAGCGGCACCTGGAAACAACAGACCAAAATAGTGACAAACAGAACATGTTTATGAGGCTGGGCATACATACTCGTACAAATGCATGTGTCTTAAATGCATGTTTATACACATGTTTAGTGAGTATCTATCAAATCAGTTTGTAGCAGGGGAACACCAGATCCATCGGTGGTTATTTTATGCGCAAAACAGACTACTATAATCCACGTTAATTTCAGAAGAACATCGACGTTATGCGAAACAAGAGACCTTAAGTTTTTCGGACACTTTTAAAGTACCTGCAGCTTGGTGAAGCGGAACAGCCTCTCCTGATTTTACAGTTCGGACGTAGATCGGGCATTTTTTCTCAATACAAGCCACTTTAAACACGGTAAACTTCTCCTTCCATGTCTCTTTCTTTGTCTCCGTCGCCTTCTCTTCGTACCCAGCAAATATAGTTAAAAACTTTTAATTTTCTTCGTCGTCGCAACTCAGCATCGATAACTCAGGGCGCTGCCAGATTAAGGAATCGACAACGCAGGGGAAAAACAAATGCAAATTTGTTGCCAATGAAGAGATTCCAGCAGAGAGCGAAACTTCCGCAAAAGAAAATCAAACATGAAAACACATCTTATTACTCAAGCTGCCAAAGAAGCCAAGCCTAACGTACCCATGATTGGCGAAGAATGCGAGAGGCAAGTGAGGGGGGGATGGGGGGGGGGGGCAGAGAAGGACGGAGGGGGTAACTTTAGAGAGCTAAGGCAAGCACAAGAGATAAAGCAAATCATGCTGATTTAGAGCACAGCGTAGGGTTTGCTGTTCTCTTTGCATTTCAACCGGAACATTGACTTTGATCCTTTTGGAGCTTCAATTTGTTGCTTTTGGTGGATTGCTGCCATGTGTGTAGTAGATAGTAACAAGCCAGAATCTACTTTGACTTTGTTGCTGTTTCTTTTATTCTTCACATTGTTGTTGTTGTTGTTGTTGTTGCTGGATTTTGTAAAACTCTCTGGCTTCTCTGTGAAGGCATAAAATTCTTGGAATTCCTTGACTCCTCCCCCTCCCCCTCCCCCCCCTCGTTCCGAAAGCAAGGTGTTTTTACGTGCTTTTTCGTTCCTCCGTTTTTTTTTCTTTGCAACCGCAGGGCTCGCTTTTGAATAAATGAATGAAATGAATAGGATCCAAAGGTTGGTATCTGCTAATTTGGATCATCAGCGCCGTCGTCATTTGCATTGAAAGAAGGCGGGAGTGTAGTCGGAAGGGGGTGGGGGGACGAAAATAGGGCACGAATTGAAATCCATGCACGACAATCGTGTTCCATGGCGAGAATACGAGGGGGGAATCAAAAAAGTAGAACAGATCGAAGCAACGCGTTCATTCTACGTTTCCAGTACCTCGACGGCGGAGCATCGAATTAAAGGTTTCTTCTAATGGCTCAATTCATGTGCTCGTATCGCATTAATTGAGCTTTCTGCGTCTTCGATGCTGTTTGTCATGAACTCCTTGAGTGCCTCCCAAAGAACTAACAGGCTCTTTAGAGTTCCGAAACTGTTTTAATCAACGTAAACAGCGAATGAGTGCTTATGTTAGTATGTTAGTTATAAACACTTTTATGCGGAAGTAGTAGATTTTTCAATGTTTTTTAATGCTGTTTTTTGCACCATACATAAACTTAGCCTTGGCCAGAGAACCATGAACCTTGGTTGGTCCCGCACGGTCTTCATTCGCAGCTTGCTGGCCCTGAAAGGGTTACCTCTTCATTACGTAATAAAGTTGTGCCATAATGTGCACTTCCTCTGCGGAAGCTCTGAAACTAAGAGCACCAGAAATTCGAAAAATATTTTTTGTTTAGCAAAACTTCGCAACAAGCTTCCGCTCGCTGAGGCACAGCGGATCCAATCGACTTGTTGGTGAGCCATTAAAAGTTCCCAAAACAAAACAGCAAACAAAAAACAAAAGAAAAAGCAACAAAAAAACAACGAACCCGGGCTGAGCTACAGTAGAGTGCCATAAAAATCAACTAACGGCCACTTACTAGTTTTATAATTCTTATTTATGTTCATTTCTACGGCCTTTCGACCAACAACGCAACAACAACGCAACAAAACGTTACAACATAACAACGTTGTAACTATAATAAATGACGTAAGTGCCGGTGGACGTGCTGTCCGCTTTTATTGAAGCGCTTTAATTTTGAATGAGTGCATTTCTCCACTGCGTCGAACACTCAACACACAACAGTTGTTATTTGGTGGAAAAAGGATTTGAATGCGTTTTTTCACCTCACCAACTTCACTGCACGCCACTCGACTCGACTTGAATCATTCGCACCCGTACTGCGAGCTTCTGACCCTCGGGGCTCATTTTAATGGCAGCGCGCATACTTTGTTGCCAACATTTATAGATTTCTAGGAAGACTACGAATCTAGATGCGAGAAATCAGAGATGTGACGATGATGATGATGATGACGACGACGATGATGATGATGATGATGATGATGACGACGAGGGTGGCCGATAAAGTCGCCCGAGATAGTCGCTGCAGCCGAGATGGAGATGAAGTCATGCATTGAATTTTATCGCTTGACATAAATTTAATGATGGCGTCGCAATGATACCAACTGTCAATCGTTGTACCATTAATCAAAGCAGTCGTTTTTTTACGATATGCACGCCTTGCAGCCGTTTTGATGTTGAATTTTTGTTTTCACAATTTAAGCATGCGTTTTTATAGTCATTGTTGGCATTAATGACAAAAACGAATAGTGTTTTGTAGCCCTTTTTTATTTTGAGATAAAGAGTTACTTTGTTGTTCTTAATAGTGTATTAAATCCCTTGCTATGTTGTGTGTCCAGTCTCAAGTTTTGGTATTTTAATAAAATCTAAGAACTGATTGAGAGAAATGTTGGAAAGAAATCAATCACCAAATAAAGTAAACACTAAATGAAGTAACCGCTAAATAAAGTAACCGCTAATCTGCTCCGGCTTCAATATTAGGTTACTGATGGAAACTGTCGCCAAATCAATAACCAACTCGTCGCTAAAGGACATCATTATCCAATAAATGGGTGAAGTAGCCCTCGATTATTATTCGATTCATAATTGTTACGAGTATCAACCAAATAATCGATCACTAAACAAACAAATAAACCGAATAATGATAATCAAAGAAGCAATCAAAGAAGTCAAATAATAGGTTATTAAATACGTAGTAATCATTAATTAAAGACGTAAGTAATCATTAAGCGTTTATGTAACGATTGATAAGCAGTCGTACACCCAGCAGCATAACAGTAAACCGCAGCTGTTGTTGTTGTTTCTGCCTCGAGAAGCGTTTGCAGTGATCACTGTGCGCGTGGTATACCGTGTTTTTTTTTAACACTTGCAACAAAGTGCGGCCACATGAGGTACTCCCCCCCCTGCTATACTCCCTGCACCATGCCGATTATTCAATTGTTGTCACACTTCACCACTTTCCCCACATGCCGCCCAGTGTGACGTGGACGCTACGTCTGTGCATGGGCGTGTGTGCTTTGGGAAGAGTAACTACAGTATGGTGTGGAAATGAGTAACGCTGGGAGAGTGGCATCCATGGACGGGGCGCTGCTTGGGGGTGTGGGTGGTTAGTATTCATGCACTCAGTGTGCTCTTAAATTGAAAATAATTCAGCCGACTCGCGCTGCATCGTGGGAAAAATTGTTGCGGATGCACGGGCAGATATGGCAACGCCGGACAGAGTCACAGAGTCATAGACAAACAGACGAACAGAACCAGCAAATGGCTAGAATACAAAACGAAAAAAATACAATAAATACAAAAGCAGCCGCGTCAAGCAACCGCGTGTATGAAGTGGCGCAAAGCGGAGCTTTTAATGTTGTACTTGTTTCGTCTTGTTGTTGTTGTGCTCTTCACATTTTTTACATTTTTCTGTTTTTTTTTGGATTTTTTATTTTCTTATCAATTAAATGCCACTTTAAAAAGCTGAAGTGTCTGTGCGATGTGGACGCTAGCGGAAGAGGTGAAAGATGACGACATTGTGAATGGTGAAAACAGTCAGAGGAAAAAATCCACGCTTTTTAGTTGTTGTTGTATTGTTGTGTGTTCAATAGTTTTGTTTATTTAAAAATTCATTCAATGAATTGCTGATTGCATGCTCCAGCGATGCTCGTGAGTAGCGGGAGGGGGAGGGAAGCAGAACACCGAACAGAACAGAGTTTGGCAGTTGGCAGTGAGGAGTTGGGAAAGGAATATAATTAAACTGTTTTTCCATGCTGCGTGCTTGTTGAGTGTTCGCTTTACTCGTCTAGTAATGAGAAGAACGCTGTTTAAACCAAACAACAACAACAACAAAGAAACTCCTACAATGCAACAATGTGCAAACTTTAATTGATGACGTTCATCGGCTTATAAACGGTCGCAGACGTGGTTAGAATAACGTAACTTTCAAAAGCGTTTCCTTTCTTTACGTGGAAACTGTAAACAAAAATTAAAAACGTATCTCATCAGAACATCTACCATATTTACTCAGCGTATCAGGTTTTATTTGCCCTGCACTCGAGTATTTCGCGAGTGGCTCTGAGTGGGTCTTCGGCTTCGGAAATTCGGCACTCACACGTGATCAGGTGATCCCACAGACAAAACTCACTTCAGCAAGTGTCCAGAGTTACACCAACGAAGAGTGAGTATGCGTTATTATAGAGGCTTATACATTTAAATGCACTCATGCTGATAAGGAAACAGAAGCTACATAGTGTCCACTGGTCAATATAATCGTCTGTCCGTCGGTCCTTTAGCTGTATTGCCTTTGATAACACAGACAGTTCTAACGATTTCTGTGCTGTACAAAAAAGCACTGCGATTGTGTATTATTTTCTGTCCACGAGGACAGACAAACATTAGAAGAGTGCCTCCTCTGATAGGCCGACAATTCTTACAAGGTTTCGAGATAAGAACGACCACATGCAGGAACGACCACTCGGGGAAACTCGAAATAAAAGAACAACCGGCGTCTAGCTTATCGCCTGGCTTTAAAATTAAGCACTATCATAAAAATAGAAGCGATAATCGTACAAATGTAGGTACATTAGACCCAGAAAGAAGTTGAAAAAAAAAAAATAAATAAAAACTAGCAATCGGCCGAAGTCACACACGCACAAAAACAGTAGGCGGATGCATTAAAACGCACCCGGAACGGACCCGCAGTGGACCCGGTGCAGACAGTGATTTTTTCCTCATTCCTCATTCCTCATAAATGATCGGTCGAGTGGTCTATCATATGTATATATCGTGTATTCATATGCGTAAAGTGTTTGTACATATGATTATTTCGTTCATTCATGTGAATTCATCATCGATGGCAGCGCCAATCGAACGGCAGCGTGATGGCAGCGACTAACGGAAGCGTACTCGTTTGCATGAAGTCATGAAGTCATTAAGTCGCTGTCCAGACAGCAGAACTGTGGTGAAGTCAATTGAAGTCAGACTAATGCACATCCGGACAGCGCTGTCCGACGCGCTTGGAACGAAGGCAGGAAATCGCGACATACTTCGACTCTGTGGGAACTCAACTTTCGATCCGGGTCTGGTTGTTGCGAAAAGGAGGGCCTGTGAGTGAGTAGCTTAAGCATCTACCTGTGAATACGTGAGCGGAAAAACTTAAACATAATAAAAGCCGAAGATGCAGAAAAAGCATCATTGCGAAAATTTAGTAGCAGTTTTCAACCCGAAATTAAGTTGAATCCAATCTACAAACTGACCGCGGAAAGCAGAAAAACACAGAACAATAATCTACAGAAAGCACTTCTGAGAATATTTTATGGCATCCACAACTTCGGAAACTATTCAGAAGTTACACGACAAGAGAGGAACAGCCCGGGGTCCTGACTCTCCGAATTCAGAGTAAAGAATGCAAAAAATTGAGATAACAAACATCAAACATGTTTTGACTGAAAGGCCGAAGAAAACACGTCGGGCGTCAGTATCCACTTTGAAGCCACTCAATGGGACACTTTTTCGCGTGCTGTTGAACTCATGAGCTGCAGCAAGAGTCGCCGATCGCCTGCCAAGTCACGGGCGACGGCTGGACAACAGCGGAGCAATCAACCGACAGCGTGGCCGGGGCTCCCAGTCCGCCTGCAACCAGCAAAGCCCACTGAAATGATCGCCGTCGATCGAGGTCTTTGCTGAGCGACTTTGTTGGCGGGCACACTGTTTTCCGGTCCTTCTTCTTCTTCTGTCTCTTTACTCCATTTCCAAATCGAACTCATTTAGAGTCCTCTTCGTTGTTGTCGAAGTCAGAGCGTTCCTCAGAGTGGAGGCTCCACAGACAAACATTGCTTTGAACGAATTGCATCGGCCGATCAAGCGATCGTCGTGCTCATAGTGAGGAGCTGTGGACGTGTCGGCCGATGCTTTTCTGTTTTATGTTGGCGGCACTCTTGCGCGATGCTGCTGCTGCTGCTGCTGCTGTACAACGATTTTCGATTTGTTGTTGTTGTTGTTTCGGTCCTGTATTGTATTTCTTTGGCGTATTTCTGCTTATCCACTACGATCAGGCGACATGTTTTAAGAGCGAGTCGTTTTTTGCGTTTCCCTCTGCGTCTGCGACTGTTTTGTAGTCCGCCCGTCTGTCCGGCGGTCGCTCTTTCAACACAAGTATTTCTGTTTTGTCAACGACCCTCAAATGCCGCTCGCCATATCGTTCATATCAGACGGTATCGTAAAATTATTGCTTTGGCTTTGGCTCTGCCTTTGTTTTTGTTATTGTTTTTGCTTGTGTTTTTGTTTCTGGTAGTGTTTTTGTTTTTGCTTTCCGAAACTTTAGTTCAGTGGAATCGTCAACGTCATTATAAACGTCATCATAATTTTGCTCTACAGTTGGTAAGTTTTCTCTTTTAGAGGCTGAGTTAGTTAAAGTTGATAAAAATTCCTAGATCAGTTCAAAATAAATTAAAATGATTTCTGGTTTAAATGAAACTGGCTTAAAATGATATTTTTTATGTTATTTATGTTCACAGACGGTTGTCACGATTTCTTGCTACAATAAACTATGTGATAATCTCGTTTTATTCTGTGAATCTATGATGTGCAAAATATATCGCGTATTTAGCATATCACAATCCGAGATCTCATCGTTGGTTATAATATTCAGAACGGTCCAGACGAGAAGTAAGACCGTTCCTAAGTCCACCTGGTAAAACACGTTCCCAAAGCATCCTGATTCCATGGTATCACAGGGGACTGCTGGAACCTGTCAGTTTGGAGCCGTACATAACAGCATAATCCCGAGATTATCTCATTCTTTGAATAATTATAATTTTAAGACATTAGTTCAAGATCTGAAGCAAAGCAGAAAGTATTTTTATGTCCTAACAACCTACGGAGACATTTAACGGAGATAGAAATGCTTCGTGCTTTAGAACTTTCAGATCATCAGAACAGAGGGCAAAACTTTTCGTCCCATGTCTCTAGAGTTGTACAGCCTCAAACGTAAATAAATCACAGGCAGACCTCTCAACCACTTCTGGTCAGCTGTCGTAGGAAACTTCGTATTAGAAGAGCCTACCACGAGTTGTCTCGATTGTAGAACGACAGATTGTAGAGGATACGCGGCAACCCTGCGCCAGATCGATAGCGACCAGAAGAATCATTAAGTGAAACTTTCCGCTCTGACATTCGTCATGATGAAGGAGCATACTTAAAATACCTCAAACGAGCACTAATTGCCAGCAGATGCTGCTGTGGCTGCTAAAACAACAGCAACAGCAACAGACACAATAACAATAACAAAGGCAGCAGCAACAACAATAACAATAGCAGCAATAACAAGAATAACAAAAGAGTAGTACAACTACAAAAGCTACAACAAATTTCATTCCAGCACAGATACTTATTTTCGAAAACAATTTTTTACCTGTTGCAGTGCAGCCAACGGCACAAAAACAAAATGGAAAATTAAAGTGAGTGAATGAGAAAGAAATGAAAACAAAAGAAAAACATGCTACAGCAGCGAGAAGAAAAACAAGAAGACGGAGAAATACATAATATCAAAGAGGAAGGTTGAAATAAAAACAACTAGAAGAAGGAGACGTGGCCGGAGACGGAGACGCAGAAGAAGAAGGAAAACAACACAGAGGCCAACAAACAAAATCCAAGGTAGATGCAATATCAACAAAAACAACAAACTAGAGAAACGACAACAAGTTTTAAATCAGTGCGTTGCACGGCGAATAAGAAGAAGAGAAAGACGAGGCAGCAAAGCAATAAAAGTAACAAACAACAGCAAGAAAAGAACAAAACTCAAAGACTTCATAAAAGAGCAGCGCTTCAAAGACGGGGCATCGTTTTCAAGCCGCCGCTATGAAAAAAGATCGAAAAGCCGAAGACAAGGCGGAAATGCAGAGAAAGCATGCGACAAAAGGGGAGCACACGAGCGATGGAGCGAAGGAGCGAAGGAGAGGGCGGTGAAGCTATGAAAGAGAGTGATTCAAGAATCTGATTCTTTCAAAAGCGGCGAGTATCGTATCGGTGGCGCAGCTGGTTTGAAGTCGCCCGCCGCCCCACGGGCACCGAATCAGTGGATTCTTCCTTCTCTTGTCTCTTGTCTCCTGTTCTTGTTTCTTCTCTTCCACTGCTTCCTTGTCCTCTCGGTCCATCGGTGGTTCTTGTTCTTGCTCTTGTTGATCTGCTCATCTGTGGATCCGTCACTGAATTCGTTCGTAGTTCCGCTACACTCTGCTCCTCTTACCCTCTCAGGCACCCTCCCGAGGTGCCCCCTTTCGCCATCACTTCTGTTGACGAGCCGCCACCGCCGCCGGCCGGGCTTTGACGAGATTGCGGAAGAAGAACAGGCTGCCTTGATGATGCCTCCTCTGAAGCGGCTCTGACGGGTTGCGGCTTGCCACGCTGTACTCAAAGTTAGCGATCGACCGAATTCAAGTTGAAAAGCTGTTAGTTTGTAGCTTCTGCATTTATTTATGTGCTTCTACGCTGTTATCGTTGTTGTTATTGTTATTCTTGTTCTTGTTCTTGTTCCCTTTTCTGCTGACTTGCCGTTTTGGTGTTTGTTGGATTTTCGGTAAAAACGATACACATCCCAGATCGCACGATCGTCGAAACGAGACGAGACGAGACGAGACGAGACGAGACGAGACGAGACGAGACGAGAACAAAACAACAACCGACTCAGCTGCGGCTCCACTAAAGTCGAGGCTCTCAACGCGATCCGGTTTCAAAGAGTCAGTCGCTGGTTACGTAGTGCACTTTCTGCTGTTCGTTGTTGTTTGTGCGATCGTAAAATGTTGTGCAATACCGCGCTGCATTCGCTTTGGCCAGTCGGCGATCGGAGATGCAAAGAGCTCAAAAGACGGCCGAGCATCGAGTGTGCATCGCCAGTTTAAAAACAAAACCCGTCCGTACAGAAACCAAAACAAGAACAAAAAACTTTGTCTTTGCGGCTTTGAATGTGCGATCTCCGCTTTAAAATCAACCGCCTGGCAGAGTCGTCTGTGAATATGGGCGGTAGGGGGGGCCGGCACGGAGCTGGAGGCGGTGGAGATTTACAACGTGGTACTTATTGAAGGATGAAGGAGAACCGACGGCGAAGACTCTGGAGATACTCCGAACTGGTATTGGAAGGTACGAGTATTAGAAGAAGGAGCTTGTTTTTGTTTTGACGCAGTGATTCTGTGTTTTCCACTTTAGACGCTTAATTTATCAGTGAAGGAATCTCATATGTGAAAAATGTCTTCGGGAAATCTGTGGATATTCAATTTAAGAAAGAAAGAGCTTCAATACGAATTCTTATACAGTACAACCTCCCTAATCCGGACACTCGCTAATTCGGACTATCCAGTAATCCGGACATTTAAATTTTTCGGACAGTTTAGAAATTTTTCCACTATAGTCCGGACAAGTGTTCTTTTTCTCAGTAAAATTTCTTCGTTATTTTACCGCTAGACAAAATAAGCATTGTGTGTGAGCAAGAATTAAAGAATGTGTAAAATATTTTAGTTTACTTGAGTTTGCGTGGAGTTAAGACGTAAATATGGCTCCCGTAAATAAACGACAACATAAAACATTAACGTTGGCAGAAAAGTGCAAAGTATTGGATACAAATGATAGTGGAAAATCAAGCAGACAAGTGGCAGTAATTGCTAACCAAAATATTGAAGAACTTGATAGTTCTTTGGAGGAGTCTGAAAATGCTCAAAACAAAGTCTCACATAAAGAGGCAAGTGAACTGTTTTCAAAAGCTATTTTATGGGCTGAACAAACTAAAGCGACAGATAAGGATATTTTATTTTTAAAAGAATTTAAAAATAAAGCTGACAAATTACATAAAGATACATGTATTCAAACAAAAATAAATTCTTATTTTTCAAAATGAATTTTCGGTCGCTTTTAGTATGTTCCTTTATGTTTCTGTAAATTAATTCAATACAAATGAATTCTTATGAGTACTTATGTTTCCTTTCAGTAATAAAAATAAATAATATATATGTACAAATATGTATTGCGTTTAAAATTTAATTTTAACTCTAGTCCGGACGATCCACTAATCCGGACAGATGCTGAAACTATATCTGTCCGGATTAGGGAGGTTGTACTGTACTTCAAAACGAAGACTTCAAGAGTAGACATCTTTTCTTCAGTCTTCAAATGTCACCATCATTTATCCAAAAAGTTTTCTAAGCCCGTGGTTATGCTATCGAGCAAAACTTGGTGGGAAATTACTCTCATTTTTGTGATCGGAGTCCGTGCAAAAAGAGTGGTTACGCTTGTGCTTGACCCACGCTTGCTTTCTTCAAAAATTTATATTTTTTCTCACCTTCAACAGCAACCCGTCTACTACACAAATGAGAAAACGTATTATTTTAGATGTTGTTTTCGACGCGATGGAAGACCAAATGTTTATATTAATTGAAATGTGTTTAACATATATTAAGTCGTAATATTTTGGAACGATAATCACAGGAATATAATTGATAGATTTATCAGTTAATGCAATTTTTTCACTCCATTTCACTCTTCAGTACTTTTGTGAATATTGAGACTAAGCAACACCGGTTTGCTTGGTGTCCTCGGTGTACGCTAGACCGAGTTTTCGTGCTCGGTGTGAGAGAGTGATGTTGAGAACAGAAAAATATCCCGTTCTCTCTTTTACACACAAAACAACAAAAAAAAGTCCTACTTGCCAAGCAAAACTCGATAGCATAACCACGGCCTAAGGTATTTATAACTCGTAGAACATCATCGTCAACCAAACATACGCATTGCCTGCCTGTCTCTCAGACTTCTTTGGCTGACTTCATTATTTGGTTTCGAGAGATTAATGAATTATTAATTCACTATTTTTAGTTCCTTTCTTTCGTGTAGCCGTCTGTGTCCCCTCCTTGTTCTTCTTCTTCTTCTTCTTCCTTAACCTCTTAGCTGTGTGAATTCTCTGAAAACCCTGCTTCTTTCTTCCACCGCCAGCACAACACAACGCAACACAACGAAACCAACCGCAATCCTGCCGTCTTTTCAAACTCTTCTTCTTCGGCCGATCATTTCTATCAACGTTGATTGATGGATGATGATGGCTGGTTGTTCTCATACTTCGTCCCTTTCTCTCCTCTCTCTCCCTCTCTCTCTCACACTGTCTTGAGTATCTGTCTCTCTATCTCTGGTGCTTGGCACTTTAAAGCGGCTACAGATGTGTGCTTTGTTGTTGTTGTTGTTATTGTTGCTCTATAAATTCGGTGTTTACTTTAGTTTACGATAGTTTTCGGTGTTTGTCTTTTCGTTTATGTTTTTGTGATTTGCTTCCTTCTTCTTCATCTTCTTCTTCTTCTTTCGTCTTTGTTCTCTAGATATGGCATATTTTTACATTCCGAAAAAGGGTCTCTTATGCTCCGCTATGAACTTCGAATACGTAGTTTTTTGTGAGTGTCTGCCGGCTTCATTGTTGATTCGTTTAGCAGCCGCCTCTCTCCATCCCAACGCCGTTAAATAGAATTTCGAGCGGTGATCGCGGTGAGTCTGAAGTTTTTTCTATTATTTTTGTGTGAATTCTTTCTGTCGATTTTCATGGCATTCGTTTGATGTGCTGATGACTTGTGTGCGTGTGTTTGTGCGCCTGCAGGTTTTCGGTTTTTATCTCCGCGCGCTTCTTCTTCTTCGGTTTTTACTTCATATTCCTTTATAGACATGAAGTCTTAGAACTTGTTTCTTTTTCTGCTTTGTGTTTGTTTGTTATTAATACTGTTTTTTTTTTTGCTGCTGTCTCCATTTTGGAAATGTTTGCGGGTCGGCTTTCGATTTTGAGTTAATGATCCATCGTTTGTTGTCCGTGTTTTTTTGTGCATTTGTCTCTAATTTGGTTTGGGAGAGCTACACAATGTTTTTTCCGAAATAAAAGAATCCGCTGGCATTCACTTTATGCTGTGCGGCTTCACATTTGAAGTGGATACGGGAATTGAAGCACTTTAAGTGGATGGAACCTATTTTCAAGTCGCAAGGATTAAAGAACAACCGCGGTAGCCGTCACTAATGGGCACTATCTTGTGATAGCTAGAGTGAAATCCGATGTAAGGTCGACATTAAAACGTCAACAAGGGCACAGATGTCAATGTCCAGGACTTCAGTTGTTTCCTGTGAGATCCTACGCTGAAGTGTTCCTTCGAAAACAGCTTTGATTAAATAGATTTGAAAGGAAACCAGATACGTAAGCTTCCTGGGTTCACCTCAATCTCAAGAAGCTTACTGTCTTTCTTAAATAAGAAGCTATACAGGTCTCACATCGAAATTCGATCTGTATAAATTGCTTATTTATACAGACCAAGGATCGGGGATATCGGTTTAAAAGCAAATAACAAAGACATGACACAATAAACTCCAACATCAATGAAAAATATACGAGTGTAGTCCCAGAAGTACCCGTCCTTGATGGCGGTTGTGGGTTCAGCCAGCGATACCAATACCAATGGTACTTCAGACTATAGTAACTGTTCAAACGACAACCGCCAGCTATACGTCAAGCTCGGCTACTTCAGGGAATACTGTCGTACGTCACACAATTTATAGTTTTGAATCGATACCAGATATTATAGAGCGACCTATTTACATACCATTCCGGAACTAGTTTTGCTATCGGATGGTTTCTTATCTCAATAAATGATCTCAAAATGATGGCTAAAAATATCCCCCAATGGTTTGGGTTGGTCGTAGAGGGGTGGAATATTTTTGTAGGGTTCTATTTTACACTACCACAGATCATTCTGCGGCGCCCCCCACCACGACCCAACGACCCGACGACCCTCTAACAACCAGGTAATGCTGTGCTTTTTTGACATTTAATTTTACTAGCATTCCGTTGGCTGTCGTGACCTGTCATCCTCCGGTCCTCCGGTCCCAGGACTCAGGACTCAGGATTATTATTACAACTCAACGCTTTCGTTCGTACCTACCTGAGAATTGTTTATATCCGCCGAGTATTTTGTGCTTCCACCATTTAACGATATTTCCTGCCATTGCTGTTGCTATTCTCTTTGATCTTCGGTTAGGTTTGCTGCCGTAGTTGTGGTACTTGCCGTTGTTGTTGTTGTCAGCTGCCTGTTAGCGATTCTTGTCCACAAAACTAGGTACCTTTTTTTCTTGTACGTCGCGCCCTGGGTTGCTTTACTACTGAATTGTTGTTGCCTTGTAGTAGTAGTAGTTGTTGTTGTTATTATATTTGTTGTTATAGCACAGCACGAGAATGATTTATTGGCTAGCGACGTAGTAAAAGGACGACAAAGAACAAGCAGGACCGAAAAACAAAAAAATACGAAAACTGCTAGAAAAAAATTCGATAGAATTTGTAGAGTTCCTTTGCGAGGAAGAATTCCTTTATTCCTTATTGTTTGGATGTATGTGTATGTGTGTATGTGTGAATGCCGAAGAGAATGTGGATGTGTGTGTGTGTGTTTATGTGTGTGCGTGTGTGTCTGTGCGTCTGTGGGTACGTTAATCCGTAGAGTATCTGCGCTGCGCTTAGTTTAACATACTCTATTAGTTGTCGTTGTCATTGTTGCATTGTTGTTCAGTCTCTATAGCCATTCAGGGCCTCTTCCTTGGAGTATCCTTCGCATCCTTCGCCAAGCAGTGGAAGTTGCGACTCTCCTGCTCGCTCGCTCAGTCGCTGGCGGGCTGCTCGTCCGTCCTTCGCTTTGGAAGGCAGTAAAAATTCGTAGTAAACGGGCTGTAAAAATATGCCGCCTGTCAGAAAATTGGTCCCGAACTGCGTGCCTTTGTTGGCCGTCCATAAAATATTAACGACTTGTAAATTTCACGCTGCTGCGAAATTCTAAGAATTTGCAATTATTTTTTTTTGCACGTTTTAAATTGTGTAGGTTTCGTTTTCCGTTCGTTTTCTTTATTTATTTATATTTTTTAACTTTCTTGATGAACCTAAACTTCAGTGATTTTGGCGTGCTGCGGCTTTTGTTTTTGTTGTCATTGATAAGTTTCGTTACTGTTGTTGTAGTTGTTGTTGTTGTTTGCACTACGAAATCGGGTTAGCGCGACCTTCGTTGTTTACGAAAGGAGAAAAATCGTCAACAGCAAGCAGTTCGCTGCATGCTTTTTATCGGTGAGGCGACGCGACGCACGACGCGACGGCGTTTACGTTTTTATTTACGCTACGTGCAGCATTTCACTTGGAGCCAAGCGAATGGTCCGTGCGCGGCGGCGTTTGATGAATTCAGAGCGATTTTTAGATGCTGTGGCTTAAAAAATATGTGTAAAAAAAAAACTTATTCAAAGAATATTTTTTTATTTTTATCAACGTCCTTCAGCTGTTTATTTTGAACACTACTTCTTTCTGTTAAAATTATCCAAGTGCGTGTATTTGAGTTTACTTGCTACACTCTCAAATCAAGCGATATTCCTTGTATATCTCAGAGATCGTCGCTTTGCGCGCTCGACAACCTTTCAACACGACGTCTGCACACTGACTGCTTGGATTTGTTTTGAAAAGTATCTGCTGCTCGCAACATCCTCGTGCATCCGACCGAGCCACGCCGAGCTACACCATTTCCCCTTTTCGTTTCGTTACGTTCCGCGGGTGTGACAAGCTAACGTAACGTAGCGACTGAGTGAACTTAGAGAGTTCGTGGAACTTCGTACATCGAGTACTCGGAGAGCCCCTGAACGTACTGCATCTGAGCATATAATCCAGGGCTGCCAAGGCGAGCGAAGTCCCCCAAATTGCGTGCCTCCGGGAAAAGGGGAATGAAAGATAGTTTTGGGAAACTTAGTAGTACTTAAGTGAATTGCAAAAAATTCTAGATATTCTCTAGATATTCTAAACCATGCAATAATAAGAAGTACATACTTCAATTTTCCATTCTTCCAAACTCTCAAGTGGCATTTACATTTGCGGGCTACATCTAAGCAACTTATGATGAACTGTATGAAAAACCCTAACTAGCTCTTCATTTACAAAATAAACATAAAAAATTACAGAAGAACTGATTAATAAAAATACTATTACAAGAAATACTATTAAAAATACTATTAATACTATTAATAGTATGTGAAAAAGATTATTTAATGAGAAATCGAATGGCAAATTTCTGTGCATGTGCGCCCAATAATGGGAATTTTTATAGAGAGCTTATACAGCTTAATTGTAAATTTATTATTTATTAATTCATTTAAATTTAGAAATATTTTTTGAAAGTTTTCTTAGACAGTTTTTGTTTTTTTACTATAGTAACTGAATAAATTATAAAAGAAATTCCAAATCATAAGAAATTTTTTTTTTGTTGAATAGGCAATTGAATGGTTATTCGGCAATTTTTTAAGGGAAATCGGGCAATCTGAAAAATATGCATGGCAGCCCTGGCATTTAGTCTCTCTTTGCGTGTGTGTGTGTGTGTGTGTGTGTGTGTAAGATACCATCTCAACAATCATTGGTCCATGTTAGACTAAGCCTCTTGAGGCCAGACTCACTTGCTATGATTGGTTGATTGGTGACACGGGTCACGATTTGTATCATTATCGCGCGTCACTTTTTGTAGTGGGCAATTTTAGGATATTTTCCTGGGCCGGCCTCAAGAGGCTTAGTCTGACATCGGCCAATAAGCCGCACATTCACTTGCGTGTATCTTCGAAATTCGAATTCGAATTTCTGCTTATTGTTGTATTGCTGTAGCCGAAGAGAGATAAGATTTTTCGCTCAACAGCTTCTCATGAACGCAAACACTATGGACAATAAGTTAGTTGAAAGCATACAAAAGCAAACTGTTACAAATTATGCAAAATTAACAGTATATTAATTTAAAAACCTATCTACCAACTTGCAGTTTAGCATATCTTTAAAAATTGTCATTTTTTTCGGTAAAGAAGTCGGTTCTTAGAAGGTTAGAAAAACCAGAAACTTTTACTATTATTATAATTATGGTATAAACTCTTAAAAGGGCAGATGATGGGCGGATCATGCACCTCAGAAGTCGATGATCTTGATACAGGATGTTCAGGGAATTAAGTTTGTCATGATAATTGCAATATATTCGGTAGCGTTTAAAAGGAACAAGAAAAAGTCCCAAAGATTAATTTATGGGAAGTCATTTAAAATTTCCATCTTTTTAAAGCCATCATCAAGATTTGTAGAAGCTTTAAAACAACGCATTACGTAATCTTTTTTAAATAATACACAGTAATAGACGAAATTGTTAGATGATAATTAAACAGAGAAGTCTTTGTGTCGATAGGAAAAAACGATTAAACAGCTTATTATTTATCCATTCAAGCTTTCTAAGTTTTCTCAAAAAATGCTTCGAATTGTTGTTATTACATTCTTAATCACTAATTAATTACAGTTCGCTTTCCAGAAGCCTTTGCTTAAGCCGCAAACACTTGGTTCCTTCAACGATTTCTCCACCCGACACCTTCTTGCTTTTGCTTCAGACAAACTTTCGACACCACGAGATATGATTTTTTATGCTCGAAGTATGAAATCATTAAAAGCGTCAAAACGCAGACACCGAGAGAAGTGAGTCGCGCCGCTGATTTGAAAACTGCGCCTTACGATTACCGCCAACACCGCCGCAACCGCCGCTCTGCGGACACCGCCGTTTTGTCGCCGCTTATAAAGTCTGCTCTTAAAAGCAGCATTAAATTTCCACAATGAAGATGAATGCTGATTACCCCGGCATTAGTAACTACCTGCATTTAAAGCAGCTCGACGCCATTCAAGCGATATGCAAACTACGGAAAGCGAAAAGAAAGACCGACTGAAGCCCAGATCGGCACGAATAAAGCAAATCCAAGCCTTTGGTCAGGTTGGTTGCCCCTGGAAGTACGCAGCTCGGAAGGCGATCGTCACGAGTCTTCCTGCCCGCAACAAAAGACGGATTACTGACCGATCAGGCGCTGATCGTCATCGTCGTCGTCATTATCAAAAGCAGGATGCTTTTTCAGTCTGCAGATGCATTGAGCGCTCTACCGTTCTGGTGGCTGTGGCTTTCTGGGTTGCGTGTTTTTGCTCAATTATATGCGGAGGGCTTGCAGAAGCATGCGACCGACTGATCGACCGACAGACACGCAGCAGATCGATTCCAAAGAAGCCGAGCCCAGGAAGTGATCGCCGACGGGCATCAAACTGACGCGCTGGCAGCTGTTCTCAACCGTGGCTCGTTCGAGTGCCGACACTTTCGCGTGGCCACGTCGCGTTTGTGGCGCGCTGGCTTTGGAAACCTCCGACTGCGTAGCCTTTTCAGAGCTGAACTCCACAGCAGACGCGGCTTAACCCACAGCGTAACACAGGATCCACTCCACTCTGTCCGGCTTTCTTATTGTTTCTGTTTCTGATCCGTGCTGGTTGATCGTTCGCTTTTATTGTTGTGCATGGGTATCTTGTTGTTTTTATTGTTGTTGTTGTTGTTATAAAGAGCATTTCCCTGAATCCGTCCATAATTGCCCCCGATGCGTGTGCGTCGCGCACAGCATGAAACGATCGGCTCACGATCACTTTTGCGCTTCTGTAGACGATTCATCTCGGACAGGGCCAGCAAGCAAGGTGCAGAAGTTATGGATATTAAGAAGAAGAAGAAGAAGAAGAAGAAGAAGAAGACGATGACGATGAGGAATCGCAGGAACGCGAAGAAGCAGCTTTGAAGGAGGAAATCTAAAATCTGAGCTTAAGGAAATAAATTTGGGATTTCACGCTGTCGCGAGGAATTAAGAAAGGGTTAAACAACGACAACAACAAAAGCATGGGTGCATAAATTAGACTGTATATGTGTCTGTGCCTGTGTGGGTGCGGGTGCGGGTGTGTGAATCTGATGCTGCTCTGGAGCTGAAGGTGTTTCGGTAGCTACACAGCCAAGATTAAGATTTAGTATTCTTGAGACGACGGCGGTTATCTAAAAAAAACCTCGCATTTAGTGGATTTAGTGGACATAGCGCTGTAGTCTTTGTGGCCCAGCCTCTGGCTGCATCGCTTCACGAGTCTAGATAAATAATAAATCTGAAATAATTGAAAAATCGATAGTAAATTTCAATTCACTCAGCTTTTTTTTCCAGCGACAGAAAAAGGGGAAAACTTTGTTATTAAAACTTTTATAAAAAACCAAATAAACAAACATTTTAAAAATGTTAACCCAACGGACGGGACGTTGCCGGCGTTGTGGCCACATTTTTTGCAGCTGCGCCTCTCTACTCTGCTCTGCTTTAATTGCAACTGTTTTCAATCAATTAAACAATAAAAATGAAATTCAGACAGAATTTAATCGGCGAGCCACTCAAAGGGCACTCGAGATGCATTAACAGTCCACAGACAGATCCAGCTGGCGATATACTTATTTATGTACGGCGCGTAGAAGAAGAACAAGAGGAGGATCGTGAAAAAGAAGACGACGGCGACGACGAAGAAGCAGTAGAAAACGAAGAAGCTGAGTGGGTTTCCCGACAACAACAATTTAAGCAAAACAAGATTTTTTCCAAAATTTAAGCCGTAAATTAAAATGGTTTCGAAAGCGTTACAAAACTAAAATGTGTCGAAAAATCAAATAAAAAAATAAAAACATACAAATTTTAAGTGTTGCCGACGAAGACAAAAAATTTGGGAAGACAGAAGTGAACAAAAAATAAACATCTATAAAATATATGAATTATAGTCAACGAAAGATTTGTTGTTTGTTCGTGATGTCTGCATACTTTCTGTCGTTGTTGTTGTTGCAGGAGGATTTTTGATGTTATTATTTTTAAAAATGACGATGATGATGTTACTCTTCGTATTGGATAATGATTAATGATAATGATTGTGATTATAAATCTAGTGAAAAGTGTTTATAGTGCTAGCAGATGACGTTGCTCCGCTTCGTGTTCTTTCATTGGATTAAATTTTGTTTGTTTGTTGATGACAGACGACAGCCTTCAGCTACCGTTAGAAAGCAGAGCAAACATGATCGACACCATCCACTTGTGCTCAATGTTTTGCCGACAACACAAACATTCGAAGAACAGCTGACTTTTGTCCAACTCAAACTGACAGCTGATTTGTCTTCATTCCGGGGAGGGGGAGGGTGCGGGGGCTTTCTTCTAAGTACAGAACTGTTGCAATGCTTGATGCTTCACTTACTTCCGCATCGAACATCGAATTTGTACAACAAACGCAAGCAACTCGCTTGCATGCAAGTACGACCAAGTTGCTTATGACAATTTTATTATAATTTCGCTTCTCATAGACGTATAATTTTATGGATTCCCGCATAATTGAGAATGCGTTTTTAATTGCTGCATTATTAAAACGCTCTGCATCGAAGCGTTTCTCTTCGCTTTTCGTCGCAGCGACAACGATTTTAATGTTTACGCGTAACAAAGTACAAATTAAAGTTGGTAGGTGCGAGTGAAAGGCAAACACACACACACACGCACTCATGCACTCGCTAATAGACAGACAGGCAGACAGACAGAGAGACAGCGAGACAGAAAGACATACAATTAAATATATTTACTATGCCTGCCCAATGTTTGTGGTCGACCGCTGTTTAACCCTTTGAAGTTGTCAGGCATTACGTAGAACTCATAAAAGTTCAATTAATCTAATAAAAAAAACATACGGGTTCGTGTAACAATTCTGATTTTTATTCCGTTGTTGGCAAGCGTTGATTATGTTGCTACAACTTTTGAAGGTTGTTTTCTGTTGTGTTGCTGTTTACTATGGAAATGTTTTCTTCTTCATTTCTTCCTTCTACCCGCTAGTCATCTTCTGGCGTATGCATCATTCAGATAAAAGAAGCAGATAAAAGAGACATGTTAAAGAAAAAAAAAAGATGGTGCCCTTGCTTTGTGCACAAGCAGCCGCTTTGGAATCACTGCTATCGAATTAGAAGTTATAATAAAGCAATTTGGGAGCCTCTAATGACCGTGTATTGTGTAGGAATGTTAAAAAAAAATCAGTCGGCCGGCGGTTTTTTCAAAGGCTAACGGTAACTTCATCCTCACTGAACACGCCACTTGATTGTCATTAAAACGTCTTTCGAAACAGATTGCAATATGAATCCTTTTTAGAGTAACTTAATAATAAATAATAACGTATAATGAATATTATTACAAATGATTTAATTCAATAATTTTTATGCAAAATCGATAACAAACGATAGCAAATACTTCGATGAGCGTAAGACTGACGCTGAAGATGCATTTAAACCTCCTTCGAACGCCTTTTTTCACACTTGTGCGCGTTCATTCAGTCATTAAATTAAAACGATGATTGATTGATGTGCATAATTTATTTCGCAGTTCGATGAAGCGAAGAACAACAACAACAGCCAACAACTCGGCAGCTAAATTAAAGAACACTACACTCGAGTGTACTCTTGTTGACGCTGCTCGTTCGCACCAAGAAAACGAGTGACTTTCAGCACTTGTTACATTGAAGCTCAACTCGCAGAACCATCATTCATCACGCGCTTTATTGGTGCTGAAAGAGAACCCCGGGACAAGCCAGGTCGATCCTAGCCACTCGCTGCGATGCCCTACAGTGCGTGGACAAGCATTGAGTGCAGATGGAAGTCACTTATTCGGAGCTACTGACAAGGATCCACATCAAACCTGGCGATCTGAGAGAGTGGATACTGTCTTTAGATGGGAGAGAAAGGCTTCGTTCCTTTGAATCCGATTCCCTCTTGAGTCTTACAATGAAACACACGACTTTTCGATTTCAGTTTCGAGTTCATGCGTTCATGAGTTCGAATTCAAACGCTTCCGTGAATAATATCGCCGGAATATCTGCAAGGACACACGGTAGGCGTATACTGTGTTATCTATGAAAAATCTTTTGGGAAATCCAACCCAATGTTGAGTTCCTAAAGGAACTTCCAATCAATCATTTAAACTCATTTCCGATTTAAACATCAGACGGTTCAGTGGAGGGGTGGATAAAAAAGGACGATCAAGCGTACCGGTTACAGCTTAACGACTCCCCTCGAAGTCGATCGATTTTCCCCTGTACCACCCGACACCGAAAACAACCCGCGCAGAAGTGACGAGCAGAACCTCCTGAATGACAGATGAACATCTATTAACCCGTACCGAGCTCGAGGTGGTACCGAGTCCGAATTAGGGAACGCATCCAACACAAATCAGAGTCGCTTATGCAACACACTCCACCCAACCAACATTCGAGCACATTTTCGACAGATGACCATGGCACGTATGTACATATGTCATCCACGGTGTCAGGCGGGTCGATGAGGGGCGGAGGAGAGTATTTTTTAACTTTTTATGCCATTTGCAAGAGTTTCTCTCTTTCACAATAATGAAATATGTACAGAGAGACATATCCTTGCGTATTACTGTATATACTTCATCACTGTTTAATAACTCCGATTGTTCATTTCCGATTGAACTCAAATACGATCATCGTTTACTATATAAAAATCCCGGGACATTTTTCAATAAGGATTTAATCAACATTTTAATATGCTTTGGAACTTTGTGGTGAATTCGTTGAATTCGTGTTGTTTTTACATTTATCCTCTGTTGATATTTTAACCATGATATTCGTAGAGTGGCTGGAGTGGATTGATGAGGATGAGTGACAGCAACAACAACAACATCTTCATTGCTGTTATTTTTGTTTCGGGGCTCCAGAGGCCAACGACGATATCTCGATTTTTATGTATGAATTGAAGTTAGTTTTGGCAAAATGTAAATTGGTTGCACAGCCTTTGCAGTTCCATTGATTTAAGCAGACACACATATACACACATACTACACACACATGGAGCCACCCTAACTCACCTCTAGCGACAACTACTCAACTTTGAATCTGATGCACTTCATTTCATGGAGGGTTCGTTCGGTTCTTTGGTACTCAACTAGAGTGAAAGGCTAGAAGCAGCCAACAACAACAACGACAACAGCAGCAGTCGCCTGATTTCCTTTTGCAACTGCAAAAGTTTGGCTGCAATTATTTTTGACAACTGCACCAACAACAATAGCAACAACAAGCAAAAGGAGAAGAAGAAGAAGAGACCACTACCTCTACCACCCAAAACAACAACAACAACAACAATGACGACGACGCAATACGCAATCCAAATGCATTTGAAATGTTTGAATTTCGTATGAGATAAACGTCGGCTCCGGAAACGGAAGTGCTGCACCTACACAGGGTGTGTGTGCCATCGTCGGACGGCCGAATTCGGTGCGTGAGTGAGTGACAGCATCTGTAGCATGTTGTGTCGGTGTGTGTGTGTGTGTGTGTGTGTGTGTGTTTGTGTGTGTGTGTGCTCGTTTGTGGCTATGGTTATCAATCATAAAATGCGTTTGTCTGACAGATGAACACAACATCGTAAATTCAACTTTTCGTCGAATATTGAAGCGTTTATTCGTTCATCCACTCGTTCACCCTTCCATCCATCCATCCGTACATCCATCGACCCAAGCAGCCATCAATCTTTATCACCCACATCGATTGCGTTTAATTTATTGTCAATTTCTCAGTTGTTTCGAGTTCGAAGTGAAATTTATTACCCTCACTACTCGTTCGCTGCGGAGTTTCGATTAAAAGCAACGAGAAAAACAACAGCAAAGCCATCGCCTTTATGGCAGGATGTAAGAGGCGACCAAACACAGTGCGTGTTTCATATAACGCTCGAAATACAATTTATATTCAGCGTATCGTAGCAACGACTGGAACCACAGCAACAATAACAACAACTGTATTAAGAATATCAACAACAGTATTTGGCATAATAACGCCACGCCCTGTGCGGCAGTTAGTACCGCCGATAAGAAGCACTCCGTTCGCTGGCTTTGATCTTGACGCTCGGCGGAGGCACATCAAAGGAACGAAGGACAGAAAGCTGCCCTGAACAAATCGCATTCACTGCGCACGATTGCTGCGCGATGCGAGTGGCAGACAGACAGACAGACAGGCAGGCAGCTGAGTGCAGCTGGTGTGAAAACTGAAGAGAGCAGAGCGGCGGTTAATAGCAACATTGTACATTGTATTCTCTTCGATCATCGGCGGCATCTTTATTTCGCGCTAATGAATTTAATTCGCTTGCTGAGAATTCATCCCACCACCTGCGAGACCTCCCACTTTTCTAATCTAGGATACGTTCTGTGAAAGCTGCAAGCTGCTGTTGCTGTTGCTGCTGATGTTGCAGAAGACGAAGCAACCGAAGTGGACGCAGCAACAACTGCAAAACGTAAAACGCTCAATCAAACTCGGACCCTGAAGACGCGATGTTGCTTTCCTGCCTTTTTGATGACTAACTAACAATTGCTGTTGTTGTTGTTGTTGTTGTCGTTGTTGCTGTTGTCGGCATTATTGTCTTAGATCTTCGACGACAAAACGTAAATTTGTATATTTCGTTGCACAGCAAATCAATTAAAAGGCAAAAATTCACGCTGCATTTAATGAATTTACAAAGTCTACAATACTGAAAAAAGGCAAAAGCGAGAAGGAAGAATGGAGAACCTGCCGAGTGAAGAAGAGGAAGAAGAACACGAATAAAAAAGTGTTTATTGCTTATTCAAGCGTTTAAAGCGTAAAGCATACAACACTGTCGGCAACCGCGATCAACGTCAAGCACAACAATTGCAGCTGTCAAAAATAATGAACGTCAGTTGTTGTTGTTGCTGTTATTATTGTTATTGTTGTTGTTGCCGCTCTGCCCTCCCCTCTGCTCTTGTGTTCGGTGCAGCGGTCTTCCTGCAATAATTTGACTTTTTAACGCTTTGACTGATCGCAAGGTACGATCGTGCGGCGATGCGCGATCGCAGTAGCTTTTGTGCATTCAGCTGGGGTCGACCGCTGGCTTCATCGGCAGAAGGTTAATTAAAAGCCAGTGATGGGGCAACATTTTCTGTCCCAGGCGAGCAGCGACCAGTTCGAAGTGCGCGACTGCAGACACGCGGCGATGGAATGATTGAATGAGCGCGCGGTGCTGTTGAAGTGCTCGAAACCAGGCGCGGATTGGAATGAAACAGCTTTTGAGGCCTTGCTCGAGCTTGAGACTTCCACTGACTGTGGACATACACCAGATGCTTCACGATGTCCATGGTCCAGCATCCCACATTTCCATCAAGTGGATCGGGAGCCTCATCAGTTGACTTTTGATATAAACTTCACTCTGGTCTCGATGTTTTTTTGCAATTTACAGATTCTTGACCCACTTCTGTCTCTTGATATACGTTTGTCACAAATCCATGCATTAAAATCGGATTCACTCCCTGTCAAAATATGGAGCTGGCCATCAACTGACATTTGCTAGCTTCCTTATCTGATGGAATCCGATTTCTGCGAGTATCTGCGATCAGAGGGACTTCCAAACACTACTCGTATACGTACAACTGGAAATGTTGACGTTTTCAATTCCTCAATCAAGTCACGCAGCTGCATCCAAATTTGGCTCTACTAAAATTTGCTTAAATACTTAATTTGTCGTTATTTTTATTTTTATTGTACTCTTCGTCTGCACTGCAAAGAAGAAAGAAAAGGAAAAAACCCCGCATGAATACAAAAAAACGTCCCTATCTGCAAATCTTGAGAACCGCAGCAGCTGCGGAACCACCTTCAATTTATTATTATTATCTGCTTTTTTATTTCTCATTTCTACAAGTGCTGGTGCTGTTTGAAGCACGGCTTTCGGCACGATTGTCGGTCTAAAATGCGCTCGCGCACACTTCAATTTCTACTCCGGCGAATATCGTTGATGCTGCTGCTGCTGCTGCTGCTGCTGTGAAGCACCCCGAACCATCGCGTCCGCAGGGAGCGACGAATATAACGGAGCGGCTGGCTTTCAAAGGCCTTCAAAGGAAAGCCTAAAAACAACAGACGTGGACGAAAACAGGGAGCGACGCGAAGAGGGCCACTGAACCCTACAGGGAGAAATTAAATTAATATATGGTATTAAAGGGAGGTCTAAGAAGACTTTAAGAAGTCTCCGAAAAGGGAAGTTCAACTAAAATAGAATACAAATGAATACCTATTAGAAAGCCCCCCATTCGGTAATTTATATACTGTACATATAGTATATTATATACACCTTTATACACGTATGTAAGTAAAATATTGAAGCACAATAATTATTACATAATTACAAAACATTTTATTTTATTTAAGATTTTTAGTATTCGTGGTTAAAAATTCGTGGACCTCGAGATTTGGTCACTGTTCATAGAACTCGTGATTTTAGAAGAAGTGAACCCCGAATTCAGCTGGTTTTAAAATCCGAATTATAGGATTTCAGGCTGGTCACAATCGACGCACAAACAGGCTGATCATGATTAGCATAAAAGTGCTTTTAGCTGGCTATTAGAAGGTAAACGGTTCACGCTCGTAGTTTCCCCATTTAACCCTTTGCCCGTTCCCAGAGTTCAAACACTGAAATTGAAACCTGAACGCTATGAAAAACCCTCAAAAATAAAAGAGTTTTAGAGATCGTAAGGTTTAAGCTAGACCAGGGTATGGTCTGTTGCAAATACACGACATGAATAACACTCCTTTTCTTAGATGAAACTTCGAAATTCTCGGAATACTTCTGTCACTCCCCTTCACCAGTGCATCATTCGGCGGACGCCTTTGCCACTCACTCAGTCACCCAGTCGCTCGCTCGCTCAACCAACCGGCAGACCGTGCAACAGCGAGTCTGTCCGGCGGGGGGTGTGCGATGCATGTGAGCTCGAATGTGATTGCTGGGTGCACGAAACCGCTTTGACCGCATCTATAATTACGGCGCGGAGCAAGCAAAGGATCCGAGCCGGCAGCGCGAGCTCAACAAAGCGAATGGACCGACGCTAGATCGAGTCTGCTGGCTGGAGAATCACAGCAACGCAACATGAAGGGAGGAAAAACGTAGTGCTTTGGAAGGCGTTGTTTGTGGCGGCCACTCAGTGTAACTTGAAACCTTTTTGGATTTCTTGTTTTAGCTGATATTCTTGTGGCTGTTGTTGTTGTGGTGGTGCCCATATGGCGATTATTAAATTGATGTGCCATAAAAATCAATCATTAACTCGTAAAACGACCGAAAATCATACGCAGCTCTGCCTCCAGCGATAGCGACTTGTAGGGGTTTCCGTAAACCGATGCGCTGGCTATCATCTATCGTGACCGACCTACGATGATGATGCTGATGATGATGATGATGATGATGATGATAATGATCGTGATGACGATGGTCATGATGATGATCAGCCAAACACAACAACACCGAATACTGACATACATACATAAATAATGTTGAATTTACACTGAAATACCGTTAGTGACTCTAGACGCTATTCACTCACTCGCACCGTTCTGTCTGCAGCAGCAGCGATTCTCATTGACTGCAGTTGTTCTTTCTTTTTTTATTTTGTTGTTGTCATTGCCATTGTTGTTGTTGTTGTTGTTGTTGTTGTTGTTGTTGTTGTTGTTGTTGTTGCTCGTTTGAGTTATTACCTCGACGTGCCCTGCCAAAGTAATGTCTTTATTAGACAAGAACTCAACGTGGCTAAAATGAACACCGGCTGCTGTTGCTTCCGATGCCTGGCTTCTTTCCTCTTTCATTTCTTGTCCTCGTTCCTCCTCCTCCTCCTCCTCCTCCTTCCCTCCTACCATCTTTTCTTTGTTTTTTCCGTGCCGCTTCTCATCGTGCTGCACCGGCGTCAAGTGCTAAAATGTTGCCGCTGCAACATATGAATCACTCGGCTGACGCTGCAGTGCGCCGAGCTGCTTCTTATCTTGATAACTTTCGCTCTTTATTGCTTGTTCAGTGGTTTCCTGCGAGCGTCTCCGACTGTCTTGGCCACTATGGTCGCCTGCAAGTGTCTCGGTGCGCACCTTGAAAGTGATTTATGGCAATCATGCGGAATCGGCAACACAGGTTAACAATTTGTGCAGCGTATGTTGGCGGGTACCGTGGGCTCCGGCGGTGGGCGTCCCGGCGCACTCTGTCGTTGGTGGAGTCCGAGAGCTTTTGACGGCGTGAAGGCTGTGAAATGTTTACACTTACTAAAGTTACTTCGGTTGACCACGAGGCATTCTGATGCTTGGTATCGACATCAAGGTGGTCTGTGGAAGACAAACAGCAACCAGTTGATCTTTTGAGACTTTTGGGCACTCTACACACCTTACAGGGTTCAATGGGTTCAACTGGGACTGCGGCGAGAGGCGCAAGACGAAAGACCAAATCATTTTGTTTGGAAATCAAACTCAATGTCTATAGAACGATATTACGGGTGAACGAAGTACAGATGCGATTCGAACAAAAACTCCTATCGAGGAACTGAAACACTCCCCACTTCCGAAGCAATCCGATTCTTGATTGTTGCTCTCATTCAATCTTTTATCAGCTCACTTCTTCTGTTTAACTTCGCACTTTGATCCTTTAAAAGATCCGACTTTAATTAATCCGAAGACCCTCTTCCACCAGCCACATGAGTCTGAACTTCGAGGTTGTGTTCGCTGTCATGTTTGGTTCCCAGCAAGCCTGGAAATTATTTTGCCGCTGTCAGGCTGTGGCTTGAGATGATTGCAACATTTAAGCCATGTCTTTGGTGCTGCAGCAATTCGATTCCTCCTCGACTCACTGCTGGCGCTGCCGAACACATGACATTTGAGCCCGTTGCCGCTGACAGACATGCAACGCTGATGATGAATGTTGGTTAGTTGCGGCGTTTGTTGTTCGCCGCCGCCATACGTCAAAAGTTGGCCGCTTTGACTGCGCTCGACTGCATCGCATGTCGCTCACGTGTTGTGGCTGGCCAACCGCCACAAGTGCTGGGGGTCGGGGCAACCCTCCAGCCTGCTGTCTGCCGACTACATGACCGTATCGCACTGATCAGACGCTTGCTGTGGACCGAGCTCTCCATCACTGCTGACCGTTTGACCTACCCGCTGCTCCCTCTCTCTCTCGCTCTCACTCATCGCTGCATCGTCTCTGGCTGCCTCGATATAAACTGGCAACTTTTTCACTGCTCATTTTATATGGCGGACTTTTTTGATTTCTTGCAATATCGAGGTTTTTTGGTGCTCGTATCTGTTGGTTTTGCTGAGTTGTGACTTCAAAGCGGCCGCCACGCTGCGCCACCCAGGCTTCGTTGCCGAGAGGCGTGCATTTTTAACAGCTTTCCGTGTGCGGTCAAATCCATTCGCTACGCAACGCCTCGGGCAGCTCCTCACACTGCACCCCGTCGAGGACTCGGGACATGGCGGGCTCTGGTGACGGCAGCACGACTCTTTTGTTTGATCGTCGATCGGCGTTGATCGTTAATCGTTTTGTCGTGGCGGCATTTTATTAAATCATTATTTACTCTTTTGCCTGCCCGCCGGCTCGGTGGGGCGGCCCTGCCTTGCTCTGCCCTGCCCTGAATCGCCTGCTGCTGCTGCTGCTCCTTCTTCTCTTCTTTGTGATTTCTGCAGCGGGTCTTAATTTGCTGAGGCGTGCGAAATGCTGACGGGTTCATGAGTTGTGTGAAATCTGCGAACATGTTCGAGAGGCGAGTTTCGAGATCAAAGAGATTTCAGTGACAAAGAGTGACGACGAGAAAGACGACGAATACCGTGAAGACGACTGACGATGTTGATGCCACCACTCAAACAGAGACAACAACAGCATCTCTTCCATGACACTCAATGGGTTAGGCTACATTTCATTAGACAGTCTTTGTTCTATTTTAAGGTCAGATGGACATGGAGAAATTCTTCACTCTTCTCTCTTCTGTGTCCGCATTGAACAATGATTTAAATGCTCTGATCTAATGTGTCCATTTATTTGCAGCTGTTTGGTTTTCGTGCCGAATTCCAAAAAATAACCGCAACCTCATTTAAATATAAACCGAAAGTCATTTAAACATTCGGGCGTTTATAAAGCGCTCTACTCGACTTGATTGCATTATAAAGCAAATGTTTTCATTTCACTTGAACTTCAAAGCAAGAAACATTTATTTACGCTGCTAACGGTGCCTCCAGGATGGATGAGAAGAAGGAAAATCCACTTGGAAAACAATTAAGTTTTATCTCTCTCTCTCTCTCTCTCTCTCTCTCTCTCTCTCTCTCTCTCTCTCCCTCTCTCTCTGTCGTGCGAGTATGTAGAGAAATCATGTCCAACAACAACAGAACACAGAAATCAGAAAGACTTGTGGTCGTCTTTGTTGTTGTTGTTGTTGTTGTTGTGTGCAGATAGAATGCTTGAAATTATTAGAGGACCAAAAAGAATGAAGCAACCTCCAGCGACGGTCGGCGCGGCGGCGACTTAATTAATTTAGTTTATGTTCATATCTTCATTTAGCTGCTACGCTGTTAGTTGCTTTAGCTATTTTAGCTGTTGTTTATGTTTTTTGTAATTATTTGAGAGGTTTTCGAAGATTAACTGTTTGTGTTCTTGTTTCTCTTAGATATGTTTTAATGAAATGAAATGAAATACAAGTTTTATTAAATTTCCCAACAGAGTACTTTCTATTAAAAGGTTTTCCTTTCTGCTAAAACCGATTTCCATGCATTTTGCATTCGCATTTAAAACCGACGACTCACCGACATCCAGCATCATGTCTCATGTCGCAAAGTAAGCGAATTTCAGTGCTCTACTTTAACAGCCAAACGTTTAACGTTGTCTTTCCATTTTGTGGAGCTGTGAACTTCCTTGACTGTTTGTAGAGTGCCATAAAATATTTTAGAACGCAATCCGCAGCATGTACGAACCACGAACCACTACGAATGTTTTCGCAACTAAGAGAGTGGACTAGAAACGACAAGTCGAACCACTACAACAACAACAACAACAACAACAACAATAAGCTATTAAGTGCTAGCAGTAAAACTGGGTTTTAAAGTGAAAAAAAAAAAAGTGCTAAAAATTTACGAGTAGTAAAGCAAAATAAATCCACGAAACTTTTAATTCGGTGGGCGGGTTGGTCGGTTGCTGGTTCGACAACCCACCGAAATCCGTAGAGCAAAGAGTCGTTGATCCACCTGCTCCATCACTGCAGCTTTACCGTTATGCGATGTCATGTCAGCGATTAAGCTTCTTTCTGCCCGGTAGAGCATCAGCGATTCACCATCGAATCTGTCCGCTGAGATGGCCCACCACGATCAGGTGGGTGGGTTGTTCGTACGTATTCCTGCCTTTGAAAGTGCACGGAGATGGTAGAGTAGAGGAATGGGAGGGGGGCAGAGGAGGACGCTGCATATCTTTGAATCGCCTTTGAAATGCTTTGAAATGTGGTACATTAAATGAGCTCCTCACACTTACGCGCATCCTTCAGTCTCTTTCCTTCTTTCCCTCGCAATGCATTCCGTTACTGACGATTACTGTTTTTGTTTCTGTTGTTGCTGTAACCGTCCTCCGTAATGTCATCGTTGCGCCATTCTGTGTCCTGCGTTAAACCGCAAAACCACGCGTCGTAGAAATGACGCTTTGACAATCGCAAATGAACCACAAACGAAGCTTGGTCGTCGTCTCCAGATTCTTCCCGCCTCAACCACGAACAACGAGTATAAATAGGTAAAGAGATTGCATGAAACATTTGTTGCCGGCAACATTTGTGATTTCATGTGTTAAGATTAGAGCCGCTGTTAATTAGCAGGACATAGCTCTGTAATCAAAAACCAGCTCTGTAAAGCAGGAAACCGAAGATGAAAACGAACTTCGTTACAGAGTACAAAAATTCGATTGTATTCTGTGCTGGTAGCAAAGCAAAATTGAATGCTCTACTAATGAGTGAGTGCTTCGGAAGATCTTTTCTAATGAGTATGAAGGGCTCGCAAGATCGATTTTGCTTCAGTTATTTTGCACTAACAATGCAAGCGAATATGCGTAAGAAGAGATCGATCCAGCACTCGGAAGCCAAGTAAAGCGTGAAGGAAAGAATCGATCAATTTGTGGAGTACAGCGGGTGATGAGAAGAACGGTGCGATTCGTCTTCTTTTGCTTCTTCTGCAATAACACACCAAGTGAAGCAGTCCGTCCGTCGGGGTTTCTTTCAAATTTTTCATTTCATGGTTTTTGAAAGAATTTTGCTTTTCGTAACTTTGTTCTGCTTCTTTTTCGATGCCCAAGCTTTGTAAAGCGCTGGCACGATCTACGTTCCGAGCATAGCGTGCTGTTGAAGAATTTATTTTTGTACAGAAGATCTATTTAGTCGGCATATCAACAAATTGAATACGTTATACGAGTAACACTAAAATATTAATGAAGCGAACTTATGGAAATATTTATATTATATGTCTGTGGTAATACAAGGTATAATTTGAAATAAATCTACTACAGTCTAATAGCCCCGATGTCATTAGTAATACTTATTGATTCTTGTATAATTTTCTTGTATAAGTAATTCTTGTATAATTTTTTCTTGCAAATGCGACTCATGACAACTTTTTTTAAAAAAGAGCTTTTTTAAAACAAATGCAAAGTGCTGTAAGCATGTATTAAAAAAGTTATCGGAGGGGTTTTGCAAATAAAGTTTCACTGTAGTTTTTTGTATACAGAAATGTTGTGTTAGGATCTTTCTTCGAACGTTTCTTTCCCGAGATGGTTTAATCCAAATGAGAATTGTTTTGGCCACATTAAGCAAATTTTGAAATATCTAATTTCCATTCTAATTCGAAAATAGTCAAAGTGGCTAAAATAGAAAGAAACCGAGAAAATTACCCCAAAAAAACGAACAAAACCTGGATCAATGGCGGATGTAAAATTGCGAAGACTTTTGGAAAAATAATATAATAATAAATAATAAAAATTAGCTTCATATATATGTATGGTAATTTATATAATGTTACTTAATAAGTGTTGTAAAATAATGTTTAATAAGTATTACTAATGACATCGGGGCTATTAGACTGTAGTAGATTTATTTCAAATTATACCTTGTATTACCACAGACATATAATATAAATATTTCCATAAGTTTGCTTCCATTAATATTTTAGTGTTAATCGTATAACGTATTCAATTTGTTGATATGCCGACTAAATAGGTCTTCTGTCCAAAAACAAATTCTTCAACAGCACGCTATGCTCGGAACGTAGGTCGTACTAGCGCTTTACAAAGCTTGGGCATCGAAAAAGAAGCAGAACAAAGCTACGAAAAGCAAAATTCTTTCAAAAACCATAAAATTAAAAACTTGAAACGATTTCAGGCGGACGGACGGCTGCACATGGTTTGTTATTGTAAGACAAGCAAAAGAAGACAAATCTCACCCTTCTTCTCATTGCCCGCTGTACTCCACGAATTGATCGATTCTTTCTTTCACACTTTATCATATTCGCTTGCATTGTTAGTGCAAAATAACAGAAGCGAAGTCGATCTTGCGATTCCTTCATACTCATTAGAAAAGATCTTCCGAACCACTCACTCATTAGTAGAGCATTCAATTTTGCTTTGCTACCAGCGCAGAATACAGTCGAAGTTTTGTACTCTGTAAAGAACTTCGTTTTTATCTTCGTTTTCCTGCTTTACAGAGATGTTTTGTTCTTTACAGTGCTAAGTCCTGCTAATTAACAGCGGCTCTAATCTTCACGCATGAAATCACGATGTTGCCGGCAACAAATGTTTCATGCAATCTCTTTACGAATATATGCTCGTTGCCACGAAGCACTTCGTCGCCTCTTTTATCGGTGGTGTGAAAGACCACGATTCTTGGTCATCGCTCATCACTTTTTTAGTGTTATTCGGGTGTAAAAATAATTAATATTTCTTCGTCCTTTTTTCTTAGGAAGCGTTTTTGATTGTTTCCAGTGCTGTTTGACGGTTGATCGCTAAAGTAATCGGATTTCGGTTAAGAGACCAGACTTCGAGGTCCCTGAATCAATCGCAAGGAAAAACTTCACCGTGGAAGAATCTCTCCAATTTTGTTGTTGTTATTGGAGTTTTTGATGCTGATTACAAAAACAACAAAAACTTCTTTTGCTCAAGTAAAGCTTTGGAGTTATAGCCCGTCGAAAATTGGAATTCTTATCAATATATTTCCTAAACTATAGAAGATATCCGGATGGGACGCGTACCGTTATAAAGAAATTTTAAATACCCTTTCTTTGTGTTAAATAAACTTTTGTGGAAAAACCATTACTTATGGCGAAAAACGACTTTTTACAATTTTAGTAGTTTTTTTTGCCATTTATTGACTTTTTCCTAAGAAAATGCATAATTAGCATAATTATAATGTGTGTTGTCTACATTTTTTGTCATATCGTTGGCATGAAGTCAATAATTCATAAATCAAGACATCGTTTCAGGAAATCGTTACATCACAACAAATAATCGTTACTTTAAACACTATTCACGAAAACTGTTTTTAATAAGTAACCAAAAAAGAGCGTTCTTCATAGCGTAGCCTTTGATTATAGTCACAAACACCGATTGAAGATGATTCTTGGCAAGAATTTTTTCTTCCTCGTCCTCCTCTTCACCTCCACGCTTCTGAGCAATTAACACGCCCGCTCTGTAAACACACTCTAGCAGATTATTTCAGCTTGCTTTGTGCTGGTTTTGATTTATTTCGGTGTTCGTTTTATGCTTGAAAATTCGCTCGCCCGCAAAATTTGTTGCAGGCACTTAAAACGACACAGAATCCATTAAAATGTTGTGCATGAATATCTTGGAATATGTTGCACTGAAATCTTGCGTAAATAGTGCGTGAGTTGGTGCGCTCGCTTTCTTTCTTCACTTTTTGCCTCGCACTCCCTCCCGCGGCAATCCTCGCGCTGTCTCTCCCTCACTCACTCTCCGGCACTCATCCTAAAGCCTTCTTTCATTCACACAACAGAAACGCTTTCAGTGCCTTGAGTTTATTTTAAAAAATTATGACATGCAAAATTCTTAATTGCATTTTAATGTTGCCAACTCGCAAAAAGCAGGCAAAAAATGAACGCATTTTAGAGAAGAGGGAGATCTGCAGATGAGAGCCGGAAAGTGTTGAAAGGAAAAACAACCGCAACGCACACAAAATGAACAGCTGTTTGCAGTTTTCCGTATCATCGACATGAACACAACACAAAAAATGTTTCAAAATTGTTTATCTATCGAGGTAACTCTGTAACTCTGTATCGATGTATGTATATATTATATAATGTAATAATGCATTGTATGTGTATAGACTATGGATAGTGTGTGGTGTGCTTTTTACGTCCTGATTATTAAATTTAATTATAAATTAATTGTTCGTGTTGGCGAATATCATGTTCTGCATTTCAAACAATAATTCAGCATGCGTTTTTGTTGTGTGCGTATTTTTTTTCTGTGCGCAATTAATTTGCATTTAAAAATTTATAATTCGACTGTCGACCGGCGCATTATTATTCGATATTCGATTATAGTTGATTTCTTCGATTTACTATGAAACGCAATGTTTGTAAAGCGCTTGAATTAAAGCTACACAATAAATTTCAATAAATTTCCAAACTTTTCTGGATACAAATGCAATTATGTGCCTTGTAAAATATAAACTTTTTTTTTGTTTTTTTTTTTTTTTTGTTTGCAGCAAACGAATTTTTTGACATCGTTAATGAAAGGTTATATTTTGCTCTTCGCCGGCAGAGTAAATTCAATATAAATTGCAAAATAAATGAATCATTTTGTTTCTTGTTTAATAGTCGTTATAATTTGCATTTGAATTGTTTTTTATTATTTTTCAACAGATCGAAAACCGTGATGAAACGAATGCAGATTTTAATGTATGTAGCTTTAAAAATAAAATTGATCGGGTGGATTTACTTTGATATCCTGTTGATTTTATGGCTGCATAAATTGTTCATTGAATAAAAATACAATGTGTAAATAAATCGTGTTGATGTTTTGTGAGTTTGCAACCCTGACACCCAAATAGCACTCATACGCGCCGTAGCACATCATAAAGTCGTGCATTCATTCAAAAAATAGACTTTTCTTTCTTTCTTTCTGTTGAGCTACGGAATTTCTTATCGCACACTCAGTGCGTCTTGCACGCTCCATTATCGCCGTGAGGATATCAAACTGAAAACGGAACGAAATCAAAGCGAAATTCAAAAAAACACACACAAAAATAACACGTAATAAAAATAAGTGTTAAAAAAGCAGAATAGAAATTAGTTTGACAGCCAGAGATGAAAGCGAAGCGAAGAGAAGATGGGGGAGGAAGTGAGCGAAACGGAGAACCAAAAGACGGCAACAACGATGAACACTTTGCGAAAATAATTAAACTTGATGTGAGTGTGAAGTGCAAACAACAGCAACAACAACAACAGCCACGAATAGCATATGCCATGCTTGACAAATGTGAGAACATCAACGGCAACAACAAGAACAAAAAATAGTAAAAACAACAGCAACACAAGTGTATGCACAGCGTATGGTGCGCAGGGAATGCATTAAACCGTGTGAATGTGTGCAATTGTGCAACAACAACAACAACAGCCAGAGTAAGGACTAGTACTCGAAGACGATCAACAACAACAACAACAACAACAACAACAACAACGTGAGGTCCTAATAGAAGAAGCAAAAAACAGCATAAACGGAAAATTGAAAAGCAAGCCAACAACAACAACAACAGCAACAGCAACAGCAAGAAGACCAACAAATTGAGGTGCAAAATAACAGCAAAACAAGCACAAGCTGCAAATTGCATGAAGTGACGTATGAAGCGTAAAAGCCGCGTGCAGCTCAAGCGTTGCATGGAAAAAGTGAAAAAATGCCGAGGAGAGCATTTTTGTGTGGCAGCGAGCGATTGACTATTATGTAGAGTATAAGAATATGTGCATGTGTATGTGTGTGTCGTAGTGAATGTGTCACATAATTAGCAAATATTCTTTGTACCATCAAGATCAAAGATTTACATGAACTTTTGACTGTTCAAAGCTATAATTCATTCATTCATTCCGGAGTTCATTCTTATTGTTTTGTATTTTGTTTTTGCTCTTCTCCTCATTTAATTGCTTCTTCTTACCCCGCAATAACTTCACCCCTCAACTTCTAATATTGAAACCTGAATAAGGAAGAATTTAAACAGCTGCTGAATATGTTATCAAAGTTCGCTGAATTAAAAAACAAGAAAAAAACGAACAGAAGCAGTGTTTTTTCTTTTCTTTTAATTTACATCTCTTTTAATTGTACTTTTGAATCTGTTTTAATTAAAAACGCCAACTGAACGCAACAGGTTTGTGGAAAGCATTGAAATCACAGAGAACTGAGTCGAGGGTTGTCAGTGAGGCCTCATTTCGACGACCCCCTCCGCACCCGCCGCCCGCGAAGCTGCTCCTGCCTTCGGATTTGTTTGCAGCATTTGCAACCTAATGAGATGCAAACAAAAACGTGCACCAACAACGTCGAATCGTAACAAGTTGCAAGCTTAAGCTGAAGCACTCTTGTTGCTTCTTGCTTGTTGCTTGTTGTTGTTACTGCTGCTGCTTTGTTGTTGTGCACCTCGATTCATGTCCTCGAGGAACATGACATGAAAGCATGAAACATTTTATTTACATGAAATTCAAGCTCCGTGAATGTCAACGAGAAGCCGCCACAAACGCAAATTCCTTGCTGCAGATCATGTTTGACGTATGCGGTCCCCTGTCTGCGTGTGTGTGTGTGTGTGTGTGTGTGTATGTGTGTGAGTCTGTCCATGCGTACCTTCTCAATCGGTTTACTGTTTTATTATTGTATACATTGATGTTGTTGTTGTTGTTGTTGCTATTCATTGTTATTTCTTGCATTCTCTCATCATATTTTAATACTTGCCGCAAGTCGTTGTTGTTGCCGATGCTGTTGCTGATGCCGATGCTGCACTTTTAGGAGCTCCGTGTACCACGAGGATACGATTACTTGAGCGAGGGACGCGGATAAAAGCAATGCCGACAACGTTGCCTCATCGCTGATATTCGAGTCTATTGCATCATTGCTCACGGAACACGGAGCGAACTTGGAAACACAGTGACAGATGGTTCTGTTCACCCTACTGTCAGTCTAAAGAATTATGCAAATTTAACCTAACCTAACATTGAGCTTGATGTTCGGGTATTAAATGCTTGCAATGGAATGGATTTCAGGAGTTAAGGGTTAGAAAAATGCAAGTAATCGACTGATATGAACGGTAACTTTATATCTATGCTCACTTATTCTTCATTAGCTTAACCTAAATCAATTCCAGTGCTGTGGAGTAAACTGTGACATTGGCTTTGCTCATAGCACAAGCATTGCTGCGACATGTGATGTGATGACACGTCAAGCGAAACAAGCTTGCGGTTTGGCCTTCGTTGCCGTGATGTCACTCGATTGGCCTCCATGATTTATTAATGGAGCTTAATTAAGAAAAACCTTCGAAATGGTTACTATTGAAGTGCCGACGACATGCCCGGGCCCTGATTACCAAAGGTAACTAAATACTTCCCTATTCAGCTCGCTTACTCACTGCACAATCGCAATAACTGCATGCACACTCGAACACGCTTCACGGCTCAGCATCAAAGGATGTCGGAGGAAGCTAATTTAGCATCCTGCCATTGTTGAGGATTAAAAACAAAAGACAAACAATTTGCGCTCCGTGCCGACTGCTTTGTGCTCAAAGGACGAAGGCTCCCAGAATGCACACTAAAAAGGGAGGGAAGTGGAAGGCGTGGCGAGCGTTGTCGTGCATCGAGTAAGAAGCTCCGAAGATGGAGGGTGGCAGTTGAATAGATGTGAAACCGAGATAGGCAACAACATGTTTCGAATAGAACTTCACTGCTTCGCCCAGCTTAACCACTTTCGAAGAGAAGGTAAGAGAAGAGATGAGAAAATTCACATCTAGACAAATTTATTTCTTATAATCCATATATGTACGTATATAAAATGTATAAAATGTTAGATAGTATTGTCAATAACCGTCTAACTTTTGAAATTAAACATTATATATCTGAACAACAGCATGGTTTTTTCGCAGGAAGATCCATTAGCTCAAACTTAGCTATTTTTAGTAATTTTTGTATAAATGCAATGGATAATGGTTTGCAAGTTGACGTACTTTATACGGATTTTGCCAAAGCCTTTGACAGAGTTAGTCACTCCATTTTATTGCATAAATTAAATGAAATTCAAATATAGATTTTTATGTCCCTATAAGAACACTTAGGTGTAGGGATCCTTTTATTGCTAAATTCCACAGAACAAATCTTGGGAAATATGAACCCATCTCAAAATGCTTGTCTGTTTGCAACATGGTATCTAATGCCTTAGATTTCAGTTCAAAAAGATATAAATTTAAGAATGATTTGTTAAAATATTTTGATTCACATTAATTGTATATTTAGTTTTTAAGTAATCTGTAAGGGCCACCCAGTAGATGTAAATAAATAAATAAAAAATAAAAAAAAAATATATGGATGTAAACATATAAAAGTTCTTTCGATTGAAAATGTCCTTGTTTAAAGCTTAAAATCGAATCGTGACCATCGTTCGAATCCTCTGAAGTAAAATTGTGCAACATACACTCCGCTACTGCGTGGGTTGGTTTATGTACGAGTATTATTTCGAGTCTTAATTATATAAAATAATATTGTAACTACAAAATAATGTTAATTTGAAAACGAATTTCATATATTTTCTTCTATAAATAGCAAAACTTGGAGACGATTTTTTCAAAAAACTCGAAACTGCTTTGTTTTGTTGTTGTTCCGCTGTGGCTTGTGCGATAAAGAAATAAATTTAGTGAATAAAATGGTTTAGTTTAAAATTAAATGAATTAAATTTAAACTCATTTGCATATGAACAAAAAATAAGAAGTATAGAAACTAAGCATCGCGATTAGATTGCTCAGTACTGACAGAATACTGGCCAAAATATTACTCTTGTTTTTCTATGGTATAAGTAAGAGCTCTAGACCCTGGAACATGTAGACTCCTTTAAATGAGATTCTTTCAAGTTTGTACTAGAGAGAGGAGATGAAGTCTACAATTTTTGTATACACTTCGCTTTCTTCATCTCTTCTCTCTACAACAAACCTCAGAATCAAAGAATCTCAAAAAGGGAACGCAACTATATTTAAAATTTCTTGCTCATAAAATTAAGAGTTAAGGTCCAGTTAGTTCAGACGTAACGAAACGTAACGTAAGGGGTCAGCTATTCCAACATATCTTGCCACATCTGTACTGTAAATGATTATTGGTATCGTAGCAATGGCAGCCGTTACGTTACGTTTGCACTAACAGAACCTTCCGTGAAGCATACACTCAACTAATTTTGATAGTTCAGTACTTCGAGGTCGAAGTAGACACTCTATAGGCCTGAGCCTTTTCCATGGTCAGTTGGCCACCAGTGTTACCGTTTGACAACATATGTGTTCAAATGACAAACTTTATATTCCCTTTTTTCAAATAAACTTTAAAAAAACCGTAGATTTTTAATTTTCTGTTGCCGGCATCATTGGCACTGTTGGTAACTTTTTCCCATTCTTTTTAGTTTTGACTTGGCAACTTCCCACTTTCAGCGTTGACGCACCGAACTACGTTGATACCAAAGACTACAAGACTGGAAACTCTTTTTTCGGTTTAAATGTATTGGTGAAATCAGGCTTGGGTGTCGTAGATTACAAAAACAAAACGCATGTAATTTTGACAGTTCGGGAACAAATTTTGACAGTTCGGGAATTTGTTTACAAAATATTTTGAGAGAGGAATGAACTCTTGTTCTTCTTCATAGAAATAAGCCAGAAATATGATTTTTCAAATACGTAAAACAGACCCAGGAGATAGTTTTAAAACCAAGGCACGCTTCTAGAAATGTACATGAAACCTTTTTTAAGTCTTATAGTTGCACAATCCTGAATATTTTGCAAGTAAAACCAAGTTAAAATTCATAAAAATTGCCCATTTCACAAATTTAGTCAGCTGTTTTTAACCTACCATGCGTATTTTTAGCCGAAAGAGATGCCAACGTATTCAACATGTTTTGTTGAATATTAATGTGTGAAATGGTTTAATATTTAGTTAATTGTGATTTTAGTTATTTTGGTCTTTAATTTAAATGAATTTAATTTTAAATGCATGAATTGAGAATTTGTTTATGTTTACCTAATTTTAATTTAAATAAATGAAGAGTAAATTTATTTGTGTCAACACATTTTAATTTAAATAAAAGAAAAATGAAGAATTACAAAAACAAATAAGTTTACATTACTTTTTAATATTTCTAAACAGCTTAGAATACGTCAGAACCTCGAGAACTCATAAATGAAAAATAGTTTTTCTATTAATGTTTACTCAAAAACCAAAAAATAATTAGTTGTGTCATTGGTATCCCTGCCACTAACTCACCCCAACATTTTGTGGTGGTGTGGTAACAAAGCAAAACGATTTACCTTGTCAGATATCATGCTTTGAGATGGCCTGTTTTAGCTTGTAAGAAGTCGACAATTTCACCATGAAATTCACATACACTGTATGTGAACACGCGGACGGACATTTTTTTGAGCTCTCTCACGAAATAAGAGGAGTTTCCAGTCTTGTAGTCTTTGGTTGATACGCACTATGTTTCATGTTTCTTTCTTTCATGTTTACTTTCATCATATGATTGGCCGTGATTACACGTACAAAACTCAGTGGATGGCATCTTCTGTTCCCGAAAAAATGCTCAGTGTTTTTTTTTCTGCAAAAATTCCGCTCAGTAATTTTGAAACCATATTTAAAATTATTTAAATAATGTATTTGTGATGATATTCCTAAAAATGAAAAGTTTTATTATTAAATAAAAGGTTTTTCAAGTTGCTTTGTAATGGTATCCATCTTATCTGAATATTAGGTACCTAAATTACTGCGTATTGCATTGCGTTAATCACTGCGCCTTATAGCCTGTTTCCATAAACATATTTAATCCGGTTAAGGTGTTCGAAAATCGATCAGCTAATCTAGTGTTTCCATACATAATCCGGTCCGGGCTGTCAAACCGAAAAGAAGAAATAAACAGCTGTTGTTTTGTTTATCTTTTTATAACATGGTCTATACATGGTCGAATAAATCGCAGCTGCGATCGATCTGGATGCAATTTGTTCGCAGTCAGGGGTTCGAGCTTCGTTGTGAACAGACGTATTTTCTGTGTTCGCTAATTTGTAATAATTTTTCTATTTCGAGTTTTCCGCCATTTTTTTTTTTGGTTTTTTGGAAAACCTTAATTTATTTGCTGTGCATCGTCGGGACTTAGCAGATCAGAGCACGAGCATTATTCCTGCGAAATCAAGATTACAAGCACTATCAAACTACTGCAATTTGTTCACAATTTCTTCGTAAAAGTTCATCAGTTAGTTTAATCTACTTTTTCGATAACTAACTCGCTCGTATTCGATGGAGGTTGACGTCCAAGTAGCCGGAAATGGCTTAAAGCCTAGGATATCGCTGATTCGCTAGGAGATAATAGATTTAAGCTCCTTTCTATCCAACCGAGCTACAGATTGAAACCAAGCCTGACATAGAAGGGCATGGTCACCGGCAAACAGAACCTGATTGCCTGAACCGGCAAACCAGCAGCGCTACAGTCTCTGCCACCACGGACTCTCGCCAGAAAGACATCAACCAAACGGAACAGCAGCAATCAAGGCATAACTTCTCGGGTATAAAATTCTGCCCGCCTATTATTCTCTACAAGACGAATATCAAACTACTCACGGAAGGCTTAAAGGAAAAAGCTCCAGAATTAGTTTTTAAAGTTAAGTATATTAATAAATATAAGTGCAAACTTTTTGTTAATAATCACAAGTCTCACTCCGAACTTATCGAAATGTTAAAAGCAAGTGATGACATTGAAGCTCATACTTTCACAGCTAGTGAGGATAAATCACACTCGTTAATTCTTCGAGGTCTCACATCAGACTATAGTGGAGACGAGATCAAGCGGGAGCTCAACGTAATTATTCCAGATCTGGTCTCCAAGGTTTCTCCATTCCTAACTGAAAGACAAAAAAAAATCAACGAGAGTTCTGATCTCTTTCTGCTTCCACTTCTCCCTGGTAAGATCCCTGATGAAATTCTTAGACTCAGATACCTTTTCTACTCCCGTATCACTTGGGAAAAACCCAAAAAGAATAACAACCCTATGCAGTGCAAGCGCTGCCAAAGCTTCTGTCACTTGGCCAAAAATTGTGCCAGAAAGTATAACTGTATCAAGTGCCGTGTGAGACACAATCCGGGTGAGTGCCAAAATATAAAAAAGAGGGTTCCCTTGCCTATTGCATCAATTGTAAAGATTTTGGGCACCCCGCAAATTTCCGTGGCTGTCCACAATACAAAATGTACCTGCTGAGAAGGAGGGAGTTAATAAATAAAAATAAAGAGAAAATAAGTCAGATAAACCAAGAATGTAAAATTTTCAATAATAGTGATGTAGGACACACTCGAGTATCCTACGCAGACATTGTCAAGAATAAGCAACCCGCTTCTCGTATTGACCTAACTCCCTCCTCTGTTGCAGGTGCATCTAAGGGATTGTTCTCCGATTTTTTCGATCTTTCCACTACACTTTTTGGTTCGGATATAACTTCCTTGGTGGCAAGGGTCAAAAAGTTCATGAAGAACATTAACAGCGATATTTCTATCGAAATGAAGAGACTGGCATACTTGGAATTGTTAGACCAAGTAATCCTCAATTCCAATAATAACTTTGATGGGTAAACATTTCATCTCCTTAAACACCGGTTCCTTGGTGGACAATAGTAGACGCCTCGATCTATTTAAACTATTAAAAAGACACAATGTTTTCGTTGCGCTTCTTCAGGAAACGCACCTGAAAAGCAATCATAAAGTTCATTTAGATTCCTATAACTTTTTCCGTAACGATTCTAATCAGGGAGTTGCAATAGCCTTAAAAAAAGATCTTCTCTTTAATTTAATTGACACAACAAACTTCGATTTCCCTTGTATCTTACTGTCGATTTCTTTTAAAAAGAATGATTCGGTGAAAGCGCTTCTGCTGGGATCAATATATCTTCCGACTAATTTAACCCGTGCAGCAATCACTACCGAGTTAGACAAAATCAGCGTAATAGCAGCTAACTATGACGGAGCAATAATAGATGAATGGTATTGCCTTAGAAGCGTGGTTGTCACAATCCTGCCATATATTTTCTCTTCTTTCGCTCAATAGTCCCTCGTATCCAAATGGCTCCTCCTTTTTGGATCACTTTATTGTCTCAAACTGTCTTATTGATCAATTGAACCCGAACTATAATATATCTACGCTGCCATCATTCTCTGACCATTACGCAATTCTTTTAAACTTAAACATGAGTGAAATTGTGTACATTCTTAAGCAACCAGAAATCTTTATATCATATCAAAAAACCAACTGGAAGAAATTCCAAGAAGACCTAGACGTTCAGTTAGCTAATCGCCTCCCTCCAGAGTTTTCAAACCTTTCTAATGAAGAGATCTACTCCTATATTCTTAGTCTCAACTCAACTATACAGAGTGTTGCTCGAAATAACTCTGAACTAATCAGTCCATCTCTTAATAAATATAAAAACCTTCCTCAGGATATTACTAACCTCTTCAAAATTAAACATAAATGGCAAAAAAAATTAAAACGAATTTTCCATGCTACTTATAATAGGATAAACCAATTTTATAAAGAGCTTTCAGCCAGAATTTCACTACTAAAAATAATAATTAAAGAGAAAGTTAAAATTTGGCTTGATCAACAACTTCAACAGAGAATCTCTAAAATTAAACCAGGTCCTTCCGCCTTCAAGGAAATTAACAATCTCATAGGGAAAAAGAGCTCCTCTTGTGAGTCGTTAAAAATCAATAATACCATTTATTCCACTGAACCAGTCATTGTTTCGAATTTCGGAAACTACTTTGAGAGAATATTTCGTAAAAGTCGGCCTACTTCCGATCAAAACTTGGTGCTCCAAGTGGAAACTACTGTGGATCAATTTAGAAACACTTTACCACCTCGAATTTTTAATTTCGACATTTCCAACTCTGCTCTATCTCCATCGTTCCCTGAATTCTTCACTTCCACCGGAGAAATCAAAGATATCCTCAACCACAATAATTCCAAGAAGTCATTTGGTCCTGACGATCTCTCAAACTTTCTCCTAAAGAAACTTTCCAAATCTGCTATCGAGTTTTTAGCAATTATCTTAAATAACTGTTTGAATAATGGTTACTTTCCTAAAAGTTGGAAAATCGCGAAATTAATTCCGATTAGGAAAAAACCTAATAATATCGACATTTCAAACTTCCGCCCTATTGCTTTACTCTCCAACGCTGGCAAAATTCTTGAAAGAGTAATTTACAACAAAATTGAAAATACTTTAAACAATGGCATTGATCCTGTTTCAGATTACCAGTTTGGGTTTAAAAAAGGACACTCCACGGTGCACGCCCTATTGAAAATTCACAGTGACATAAATCAAAATCTTAGAAACAAAAAATGTACTGTCAGCTGTTCTCTGGACGTTGAAAAGACGTTTGATAGTGTTTGGTGGGATGGTCTTATCTTTAAACTAATACAAATCAACCTTTCTCCAACGATCTTTAAACTCCTAGACAGTTTTCTTACTGATCGATTCTTTTTTACACAAATCAACCAATCAAAATCCACATTAAAGAAAGTTGAGCGCGGAGTTCCTCAAGGCTCAATCTTGGGCCCTCTTATCTTTAACATATTTTTATATGATTTTCCTCATTTCCTGCGTGTGCCAGACACTCCATCAAGCTCAGTTGCACTTTTGTATGCTGACGATACCATGGTATATGCTCACGCGAGATATCCCAACGATGCTTTGGCAGCCGTCTCTGCTCATATTCAGGTAATTAACGAATTCTATAAAAAATGGGGTTTAAACCTTAACATCGGTAAAACTGAATGTATTTGCTTCCGGAATGCATCAGGGAAGGGACCTCCAGGAGTGGTGAGGGACAGTAAAAATCTTTATCTTGCCGTCGATGGCGCTAGGATCCCATTCAAAACACACATTAAATACTTAGGTATAAATTTCAATAACCTTTTTAAATTTAATAATCATGCAAGGTCTACATTGACTAAAGCCAAGCGTGTTGCAGGATTGCTAGCGCCGTATTTTAGATCCAATAGCGGACTCTCAAAAGAAACCAAGCTGTTGTTCTACAAAACCCTAATAAGACCAGTTGTGACCTATGCCTTCCCGTGCTGGTTTTCGTTCTCACCGTCGGTGGCGAGAGAGCTTGAAGTGTTTGAAAGACAAATTCTGCGCTTAAGTATTAACAAACATTTCCAATCTTTTAACAAAAAATATGCGAACAGCTACATCTACGATAAGTCCGGAGTTGAACCCCTAAGGCCGTGGTTATGCTATCGAGTTTTGCTTGGCAAGTAGGACTTTTTTTTGTTGTTTTGTGTGTAAAAGAGAGAATGGGATATTTTTCTGTTCTCAACATCACTCTCTCACACCGAGCACGAAAACTCGGTCTAGCGTACACCGAGGACACCAAGCAAACCGGTGTTGCTTAGTCTCAATATTCACAAGAGTATTAAAAAATGGAGTGGAGTGAAAAAATGGAATTAACTGATAAATCTATCAATTATATTCCTGTGATTATCGTTCCAAAATATTACGACTTAATATATGTTAAACACATTTCAATTAATATAAACATTTGGTCTTCCATCGCGTCGAAAACAACATCTAAAATAATACGTTTTCTCATTTGTGTAGTAGACGGGTTGCTGTTGAAGGTGAGAAAAAATATAAATTTTTGAAGAAAGCAAGCGTGGGTCAAGCACAAGCGTAACCACTCTTTTTGCACGGACTCCGGTCACAAAAATGAGAGTAATTTCCCACCAAGTTTTGCTCGATAGCATAACCACGGGCTAACAAATTTACGCTATATAGATAATGATCTTATAAGTAGTACGTTTTTTTCTCTATCCAGAGAGCCTTGGAATTCTGCAAATTATTTATCTCCTTTGTGTATAGACTCAATTGACTTAGATTCTATATTAGCAGGTAATGACCAATATGCTTTAGTTCCTTTGTTTTACCAGAATAGTTCATCTTGCCAAAATAGAGGATAATTTTCCTTTCACTGTAATGTAATGTGATTTCATATATTATAAAATAATATATTAAATGTTGTAGACTTTAAGTGCCTTATCAAAAACAAAATAACTTAATCTAATATTACGAAACTCATATACCTCTGTAATAGTCTTATTTCAAGTATATTACCTGATGTACCTTATTATTATTCTAAGTCAAATAGCTATTAAGCTTCCAATAATTATAAGAACACTTGCAAAGCTCCGGGAGCAAGAGCTTTATATAAAACTTAACGAGAAGATCTCATATCTTAATTAATAAACAAACTCGTGAAATTGTACTATTGGTTAAAATACTACGAAATATCATGCACAAGGCAAAACTTTACAGCCCTGGGAGTTGCCAACTTGTAAACATGCATAGTTTAAGTTGTATATATTTAAGCATTAAACACAATTGGAGCAACAGGATACAAGATACATTTTTAGCTGTCAAATTTACATGGGCTCTTATGGAGATCGAGAAAAAAGTTTGCTTTCCAGTTTGTTGCCGTGGTTTGCATTCCATTTTGTATCTTGTCTCCGGGCTAATTTCTAATTTTGACAGCAACAGAATCATCCTTGTTCTTCTTCGTTGTGTTTGTTTACATTCTGTCATGTAAAATTTGACAATTTGCATTGTGGGGGGTGTCACACTAGGCATCTTAATGCCAATTTATTTAAGTTAATATTTAACTAAATTTTTATTATTATTATTACAAGCAATTTATTTCTGAAATAGAAAATATACGGCATTCCTATTTAAAAAAAATTACTCAAAACATTTATCAATTGCTAAAAGGAATGGAAAATCCTCTAAAAAAGGTTGTTGGAGAAAATGTAAGAAACAGTTGAATGTTTTCTAAGTCGGCCTCAAGTGGCCTAGTGTTACACCACCTATTTGACATATGAAATTTTTGTTGCTGAGCAACAGTTGTCCAGCCATTATAATTAACGCCATGGAATTTCTTGTTGCCTGGAAATGTTGCTGTATCCTGTTGCTCCGATTGTGTTTTACGCTTGAGGCTAAAAACCAAAAGCATTTTGGTTTAGCGCTGGAATCGCAACAACAATTTCAACGGAGTTAAAACAGTTTACGAGTGGTTTTGGAGCTTAAAACAGTTTATTCTAAAAACCTGGAAAAACCATTTTATGGAAACAGGCTATTAGAAACGACGTTGCGCTATACAGAAATAACAGGGTTGCGTCAAGATATGTTCTGGCAAAAAGTTTTTAAACATTTACATGCACATGAACATTTCTTTGACATCTGCCGCCAACTTCAATTCGTAGCGCATGCCAAAATTGGAAATTCGAAATGGTCTCGTCAGTGCGTTGCTTATTTCAGCCACTTCCATAAGACTGCGTGTTCCAGTTTCATTTTGACAATTTCATTTAAGTTTATTTAGGTACAGTTAATACAGTTAATACTGTATTTCAGAAGTACATGTGAATTGAGTGCAACTCTATATAATAGCGCTGGCAACTCTCCGCAACAATTATATTTCAACTATGGTGATGCTATAACTGACGTGCTTACAGCTTCCTGTGAGCTCTGCCATTTTAGTCAAAGACATCGTCGAGTACGTTTGCGCTTTGGTGAGTATTTCGTGTAAAGTAATATCTAATAAATAGATCTATTAAATCTAAAATCATCCACATAAATACGTGAATAAAACTTCTCAATTAATAATGTTTTGTAAACGGACAACAAATAATTAAAGGTATTTTTTTATTACAGTTCTTAAATTCTTCACGAGTCCTTAATACAACTTCTAATACAAGATGGTTAGGGAGAACAAAGCAGCCTGGAAGGCTCAATATTTCGTCAAAGTCGTCGTAAGTATACATTATATATAAACTTATTTGAATACATTATTATGATGAACAAACTTGCGTCTGAATGCATACCGTCTGGATATCTTGCTTGAAAAAGCTGAACCCGGGTGTCCTGGTGCGCTAGAAGTTGATAAAATGCTTTCGAGCTGTCTGATTTTAAATTGATAATTAACAATATGTACATATATATTTATTGGCACATATTAAGTACTTTCTTTATTATTCATTAAGGAACTATTCGATGAATTCCCAAAATGCTTCATTGTTGGCGCCGATAACGTAGGCTCGAAGCAGATGCAGAACATCCGTACCTCGCTGCGTGGGTTGGGTGTTGTACTTATGGGTAAGAACACCATGATGCGCAAAGCCATTCGCGGTCACTTGGAAAACAACGCTCAGCTGGAGAAACTGTTGCCACACATCAAAGGCAATGTTGGTTTCGTCTTCACCAAGGGCGATTTAGCTGAGGTGCGGGATAAGCTGTTGGAATCTAAAGTACGTGCTCCAGCTCGTGCTGGTGCAATTGCTCCATTACCTGTCATCATTCCAGCTCAGAACACTGGTTTGGGTCCAGAGAAGACTTCGTTCTTCCAGGCCTTGTCCATCCCAACCAAAATTTCGAAGGGTACAATTGAAATCATCAACGATGTACCAATCTTGAAACCTGGTGATAAAGTGGGTGCTTCCGAAGCCACATTGCTCAACATGTTGAACATTTCGCCATTCTCGTACGGTTTGATCATCAGTCAAGTGTACGACTCTGGTTCGATTTTCTCGCCAGAAATTTTGGATATCAAACCAGAAGATTTGCGTGCCAAATTCCAAATGGGTGTTGCCAACTTGGCTGCGGTTTGTTTGGAAGTCGGTTACCCAACGATCGCTTCGGCTCCACACAGTATTGCCAATGGTTTCAAGAATTTGTTGGCAATCGCCGCCACCACCGATGTCGAGTTCAAGGAAGCTACTACCATTAAGGAGTACATCAAGGATCCGAGCAAGTTTGCTGCAGTTGCCGCCGTAGTCGCCCCAGCCGCTGCTGCGCCAGTTGAAGAAAAGAAGGCAGCCGCCAAGGAAGAATCTGAAGAGGAAGACGATGACGATATGGGCTTCGGTCTTTTTGATTAAATCCAGACATACTTGTAATTTCTAATCATAGACTCTTGCCCTAATTCGATAAATTATTGTCGCGGATCGACCATCCAAATGACAAGTTATCGAGGTGTGGGGCTTGCTTGTTTAATGGATTTGATTACTGGTAGATGTGTACCAGTCAAATAAATTCAAAATGTGAAATTTTGTTGTTTTTCTTGGAAAGTCTATAGTCGTTTTTAGATAGCTTGGCTAGTTAGTACCCTCAAAAAGTTTAAATTAAATCTGCTAGAGAGCGATATGATGACTATTGGAAGTTCGTGCATATGGTATGAGGGGCGAGGGCGATACTGCGTTATCCAACTTTGAATTGAAACTCGTTTTGCTTGCATAACAAAGTTTGTATTTAAATATATTGCATGTATATAATAATTGACCTTCAACTCTACTTTTCTGATATATCGTGTAAACAATAATATACTTTTTGATACTTAATACTCAGGCACTTTTTGAATAACGAAAATGAATAATTTGAAATAGATGGAATATTTTTTGAGGGTCGGAAAAACAGCACCACTTGACCTTGGGCATCCGATGACCGTGTTTATTCATTCGCCTAATAGTACGTTATGTCGATTGTATCTTTTATCGGGTTTCCCCATTCGCGTGCGACAATCATAATTTCGTTCATTGATAGTTTGGGTCCAATCAGTGGATGCAATTGGGTCATGTAACAGCAGAGCCAGCTACGGAAAATAACAAATAAATGTTAAGTTTTACGTACATACGTATTCAAAATAAAAGCAAAACTTACAAAAGCCAACAGGTGGCGGCCGTGAGCATCAGACAACATTGAATAATACTACAAAAGAGAAAATCGACGTTTTTAGAGTAGCTATTATAAACATATATTGTACATTTAAATACACTCACCCTTTATTCGGTCCTCGAGCGAAGAAGGGGCAAACTATTCCTATTACAGCCCAAATACAGGTAACGATCAACGGTGCAATAAAAGCTTGAACCATTTTTCCTTCGAAAATAATACTATAGGTAAAAATTAAAAAGAATAAAGCAAAAATACTGCAACAAAAAACTTTGAGCGAAAATTAATAACTCTACTAGCAATAAAACACTTGAATGGTGGAATTTTTTCCCAGTTTGGTTCGTTTGTCACATGACCACCCCCATGGGTTGGTCAACAGCTGATTTTCACTTGTGGCGTCATCTGTCAGCAAAAACATGCAGCTAAATGCAAAGCGCATGCCATGCAGAAAATAAAGCGTAGTGACGCTTTTAAAACGTTTTTTAAAATAAAGCGTAGTGATGTTGTAAATGCAAAGCATTAAAAAATAATTTACAAATGCTACGGGTCACCGCTGTTATTTTGAATAATCTATAATGCCCACAAAATCCTGCCCCAAAAGTAAATCTAATTCATGTGACATGTGTAGATTCAATGCATGCATGCATGTATTCAATGCAGTTTAATCACTTTTGTATGAATAAAAATTTTAAATATAGGGTCCGCCAAATAACTTTTTTTTTTGAAAATGCGAGTGTAGCTTCGGTGTGTGGCACGTAGCGCCGTCCTGTTGAAACCAAATGTTGCCAATATCCTCCTCTTCAACATGGCCCGATAACGATCGCCATTGACTGTAACGGCCACTCCTTGCTCATTTTCGAAGAAAAATGGCCCAATTATGCCTCTGGACCAAAATCCGCACCAAACAGTGACTCGTTTTGGGTGCACCGGCTTTTAAATGTATGCGTGCGGGTTTTCTGTGCCCCAAATGCGACAATTTTGCTTGTTTACATACCCGCCAAGATCAAAATGCGCATCATCTGAAAAGATGATTTTTTGGCAAAATCGGCATCGGATTTTCAAAGTAATGTCGCAATATTTCCCAGCGTTGTTCAAGCGTATACACAAACATATTCGTTCAGCGGAAGGATGAAACTAATTATCTGTCAAATCAGACATGAGCTAAGTGATACCATTCACGAAATAAGCACTAGTTGAAAAAAAACGTTAGATAGCGGACCCTATATTACAAGGAAAAAAGAGCGAGAAAGATAGGCAGCATTAAAGAATTTTAAACTTTTATATTTTGGAGGCATTCTTGTGCGCATTTAGATTTGAGACGCCGTGGCTAATATTTTGCCTTGCATGTTTTTGTGAATTTTCTTGGATTCTCTATTGTGTGTTTAAAATGTAAACGGTTATCTCTATGCACGCTAATGCTTTCATCATACACACCAAATCCATAAAATTCACCACTGACTTGGATGCACTTTACAAAAACTTGGCATCATTCCTAAATAAAATTCGCTCAAAAAGTGTGGATAGCAAACAAATAAGAAAAACTTGCAGAAGCAAAGAATCATAGCAGGCGGAGTGTACTTGGTTGTGTGGAATTGAAAAGACGAAGAAGTTAGAAGACGAGATAGGAGTTTGCTAAAAACGTAAATTCACAATTTTGCCTTAAGAAAAGGTTCAACGAAGGAAACTTTAAAAAAACCTGAGCTTTATAGGCAGTCAAAAAGGTAAGACATACTATAAAACCACAGACGTAGAAAAAATTATGAAATGCAAAAAAAAAAATGCTAACCCAAAAAATGCAGGGTTAGCAGTTTTCCTTGGTTAAATTCGTTCGTTTTGTATTACAATACCTTGCTTTCCTCCGTCGAAGGCTTTTTTACAAATTCATCAACATCATTGCATGGAGGTCCACGAACAATAGACAGACGTGAGTTAAAACTTAAGTATAGTTCATTAACTGGATAATTGTTTAAAAAAAGGAAAGGTTACAGGAAAGCAGCGAAATAAATTATTCAGAATTCCGAAGTTTTTATTGTTACATCGAAGCTCCAGACATACATATGTGCGTGCATATATTCCTGTATATTTGATACTTCATAAAAAAATCAACTTGAAACAAACGCGTAAAACTATCATAGTAGGCTTTGCAAAAAACTGTATATTTTATACCTCGTAAAAATCAACGTGAAACAAACGCGTCAAACTATCATAGTAGGCTTTGCAAAAAACTGTATATTTTATACCTCGTAAAAATCAACGTGAAACAAACGCGTGAAACTATCATAGTAGGCTTTGCAAAAAACTGTATATTTTATACCTCGTAAAAATCAACGTGAAACAAACGCGTCAAACTATCATAGTAGGCTTTGCAAAAAACTGTATATTTTATACCTCGTAAAAATCAACGTGAAACAAACGCGTCAAACTATCATAGTAGGCTTTGCAAAAAACTGTATATTTTATACCTCGTAAAAATCAACGTGAAACAAACGCGTCAAACTATCATAGTAGGCTTTGCAAAGAAACTGTATATTTTATACTTCGTAAAAAAATCAACTTGAAACAAACGCGTAAAATAATCATAGAAACCCTTTCAATAGAACTCGAACATTTTTCATATACGAAAAAAAACTCTATTAAGATACACGCTTTAACTTTAATTGTTGTGGAAAGGGCGAATCTTCTTGCTGAATTTAAAAACCACCCCATATTTAAATTATCGTGTTGCATTAAGCAACGCATAATAATAAAACAAGGATTTCTAATTCTATTCAGATATAATTTACAGCTCATCTCTGCACTCTGCGACTTAAGCAAATTTTGCTGCTGCGTGTAAGAACTTACACGCTAATTTTTGACTGCTGCAACTCTTGCTACCGACGAATTACAGAAAGATGAGTGGCTCAACTGCGACCGCTACTACTGCTCCAATATCCATCGATTCAAATGAAGAAAGTCCCAACATCTGTCGTTATTTCCTACGCGGAATTTGTCGGTTCGGTGACCTTTGCCACTTTTCTCACAATTTAACTGGCGCCGAAGTAATAAAGAACGCTGCAGCTGCTCCCATCGCTGCTGCTGCTGCTGCTGTGCCATCATCAAACCAACCGAGTACCAGCAAGAGTGCTGCATTTGCAAATTGGGCCAATGCCCCCATCTTCGTGCCTAGCCATCAGCATTATTCAGATGACGAAGCTGGCGCCTGTGCTGCATTCCCTATGGGCGCGTGCGGCGGCACTCCATTTGTAGGCGCAAACAAGTCATGGGCCGAAGTAGCTGGAGCTGGCGTCGCCAATGTCGGTGTATTAAGAGTATCCTCAGAGGGGGCAACCAGCCGTCTCGAACAGGTCTGTCCCTACACAAACCCGTGTCCCTACAATATTTACTGTGCGTACGCATTGCACTGGGAATTGTGTGAAATGTGCGATCAGTACTGCTTACATCCCACCGATCAGGAGCAGCGTCGCAAACATAACCATGAATGTCTACAGCAGCACGAACGCGACATGGAGTTGTCATTTGCTATTGCACGTTCAAAGGACAAAACGTGCGGCATCTGTTTCGACACTATTATGGAGAAATCGGGGCGTGAGAAACGCTTCGGCATATTGCCCAATTGCGCTCACATCTTTTGTCTGGAATGCATACGCAAGTGGCGACAGGCTAAACAGTTCGAGCACAAAATAACCAGGTGAAGAACTTCGTATTTGTATATTCATATATGAATCAATTAAATGTGCTGTAAATACATTCATATATTAAGTGTTCTTAATTATAATCGGGTCTGTCTTCATTTTAATTCTTTTGTGTATAGATCTTGCCCAGAATGTCGTGTCTCTTCTGATTTCGTTTGTCCAAGTGCTTTTTGGGTGGAGACAAAAGAGGAAAAAGATAAGCTACTCAATGATTACAGGTCGGCTCTCGGCATCAAGGACTGCAAGTACTTTAAAAAGGTGAGTTTAAATTAGTTGTTATTATATGTTTGTGTGTTATTAATAATTGCGTCTATTATTTGGTTAACCGTAAAATTTCAGGGTGACGGCAAATGTCCATTTGGCAACAAGTGCTTCTATAAACACGCTCTGCCAAACGGTGATCTCGTCGATGTTGGTGGTCCAAAACGTACCAGGAAAATGCATCGCAATACGGATGAGCTGATTGATTTGCTTGATGTAAGTTGAAAGTAGATATTCTTTTACAAACTTTACTTCCTTGAATAACAAGCCGAAAGCTAGAGATCCCCGAATAACGTCAAATTAATTTATTATTCAGTAAAATTAGATACAAATGAAAACAGATACAAATTCATTTGATACAAATGAAAACAGATTCAAATAAGATCTTAATGGAAACATAAAGGCGCATTTTATAGTCTCATTCCTTGTCGCTATATTTTCTACAACAATCCTAAGTTAAACATTGGTTTCAATCACCCGTACTTAAACTTAAGAGCTTTGTTGGCTATACGTATTCCAATTTCATTCATATTTAATAAGTCCTCTTGGAAACTATCAAAACAACTACAAAAATATAACAAAGATTTAAAAACAATGCAATATTTACAAAAAACGAAACTCAATACGAAGGTTTTATAAACACAAACTATGTTACAGAACGCCCGTCTCTCTGATCAGAGTCCAACATATCAATGAACCCATTGAATTTGAAGCGACATTGATTCAATTCGTGTAAATCTTGGATTTTGTTCGATTTTGAAAAGTGTAAATATTTGTTTTTGAAACCAAATGCTTAACTATTGACTGTTACGCCTGTTTATTGTTCCTCCTTTTTGTTTTCGACAAAAAAGGCATTTTAATAAAAAAAACGGCATCTGATCATTTCCCTTAGTAAATACGTGTTTATATTAAACTACGAACGAATAAAATGGGTCTACATGCCTGTTTGATTGTTTTAAACAATGCCTTTAAATGTAGTTTGTTTGTGTATTAATATCTCGATATGTAATTAAAATTACAAGAATTATTTTTTCTACATTGCCCCTGATCTTGTTTATGATCGTGTTAAATTGAAGAATTTTAATTTCTAGAATTTTAAATCCCCAAAAAATCTTTTAAATTGTAAATTTCTATAAAAACTTATATTAATTATAATTGATATTGTATATTCTTATTGCATCACTCTTCCTTTTATTTTCAATTGTCTTTTAATACCAACATAATGTTAGAAAATGAACTGAAGTTTAAATAAAAGCCTAAACAACAACAAGAACCTCACTTCACCAACAATCACCTTCTTCTATTAACCTCCTAACGTCCCCTCTCTCTTAAATGCTGTAGCATAGACAATTCCTAAAATTCTGCTTTATTTTCTTTACACTTTTGCCAAACAGGTGTGATACTCAGTGTGTCTCATTATTCATTATGGTGAAGAAAAAACATTCAAAAATATTCCAATCCGTGGATACAAAACAGAGAGAAGAAAAAGACAAAAGAAGAGAAACAAAATATAGAAATAGAAAAGTTATAGTTTATCTAATACAATCAAAGTTCAATCTTCAAATCTTGATCTTGAACATTGTTGTTGATATTCTCAAATATTTCTCTAGTGTAGCTTTGTCTTTAAAGAGATTTTAAATTTACGAAGATAAAATTAATAGCAGCAAGTAGTTGGATCTTTTTTAAAATTTAGATTTTAATTATAGCTCGTAAGAGAAAAAATCCACCAATTAAACTAAATTCAATGAGTATTATTAAAGTACAATTTAAGGATTTAAATCTTAATTGTGTACATCATCATATTATGTGTTACGAAATAGTAATAGTTTTAAATTGAACTCTACTTAAATAGTTTTTTAATATTATTGAAAATAGTAACCTCAAAAACTTCCATATTCAAGAAAACGAATAAAAGAGTTGAATTTGTGCTTGTTTCTGTCAGTTCTGTAATAAAACTGACAGAAAAAATGACAATAAAACTGACTGAAAAACTGTAATATCGTTTCTTTAAAACTTTACATTTTAAATCAAGCTTTTTGACCTACCTCGAGAGCATCTTAGGTGTTCTTAAATATCCTCTTCCAGCTATTCAAGATTTTTTATAATTAATAATAACATTTCCATAAAAAATTGGAAGTTTTTAACTGCTGCTAAAGTTCAAAGTAATATTAAAGAAAAAAAATAATGTACAAATTTAAAACAAAACAAAATGAAAACTAAAATCGGTATTTTTAAAATGTTCATCTCATTTCTTTACTTATTTATTTTAAAGAAAAATATTTTTGATTTTACTTTGATACCTGAGAAAAATTTGTTTAAAAATTTCCGTCGAACTGTGATATTTACATGGAAAAATTTTATGTTTCTGGGGTCTTACGTTTCAGTGAATTTTGTAGTTTATACTGTAGGATTCGTATTACGTTCATGTGAAAAGTGTATTCAAATGCAAACAAATAGCACACTTTTTGAGTATTCACTATCATTTTGAGACTGTAGATTATTTGAATCGATGTGAATGTTTCGAAATGAGTGCGTATGATGCGAAAAGCGGTTTATCAATTCTTTTCATTACGCTTTATTTATCCATTGAAACCATTGCTCACGTAAATACATAAAAGATATTAAAACATTGCCGTAATAACAGCAATTCAATTTATTTTCGTTTTATTACATTTAATTTTGCTTCTAATCAACATTAATTAATGTACATTTTTGATATTGGTCGATTTCTTAGAATATCGCACAGTTTGCGTCGGTTAATATCTCTTAGAAAAATCCACTTATTTTATTAGTGTGGCCATACTTTGAATTTCACTATTGCCCACATCATCCGAGGTACACGGGCAGCATATCAACTTCTTTGGGAGCACAAGTTCAAAAAACCTCAGGGTTACATTAGGGCAGGTCACGATCTTGTGCAAGTGATCTTGCAAACACGCATTTACAATACTCGTTGCATATTTTTGCAGCACACTAAAAACATATATGGATTTGCACATGCTACGCTTTTGCAAATATGTAATATGCAACACTAAATTGATAGCTTCATCAGCCCATATTTTTCGTCAATTAAAAAATGAAGACTGGAATTTATTAACAAAGAATAAAAAGGTAGCTTAATTGGTTCAGTGTTAGTCGAAACCGTGTTATTCGAGGCTTAAATATTTGCCATGCCATAGAAACGCAATAGTTACGCATTATTAATACATACTACAGAAACAGTTTTTCTTGCATGTATACTATACTATATGTACTAAATATTTACATTGTGATCAAGTTCATTTTTAACAATAATAATCGCGATTACGTGTAAATCGAACTTCTTGTGACTTGAGGACTGTCTCAATTTTGGACCGTGCTATTTGAGACATCGTGCGGTTTGAGTACCGTTTGCTATTCGAAAGAATTTTTGCCTCTATCAAATTTGTCACATTTTTAAACTACGCAGCGGTGTACATTTTTATCTATCTACTGAAACGTAATATACTCCTGTTTCCAAGTTCTTAAAATTGATTTAATGAAATAAACATAGTAAAAATATATCGAACTCGGCCACATATTTAAGCAACAGAAAGTATTAATAATTTAAATGCGCTGAATTGCAATTAAAATTGAATTCTATATTATTTTTGTTAGCAACTGAAAAGCTAATAAAGTATTTTAAAAAAATTAATAATGTTAATATTTACAATCGTAATCGTAATCGGAATATAATGATGTTAATGACGATGATTCTTATTACAGATGAATATTATATAGAAAATCTGAAAACAAAAAGTAAAAAATTTACAAAATAACGAAGGCTTAAAAGAAAGTTCAATTTTAAAATCGAGGGTACATCGGCTGGCTTCTTTTTTGAATTATTTAACTCAATCGAAATGAATTATTAAATTATTTCAAAATTAATTATTTAATTCAAAAAGAGAGCAGCCGATGGCCCTCCCTAAAATTTACATTTTCTCGAAAATATACGAAATGTTCTCTTAAAAATAAATAAACAGTTAGTGAGTAATACCGACATTGAGTTAAACTTCAATTTAATCATTCGTTTTATTAGTAAAATAATTCATAACTTTGCTCAAATATTTTTTTATGTTTACTGTGTTAATTATTAAAAAAAGAATTCAAGAATACTTCCATCAATTAGTTTAATCAATTAATTTATTATAAATATAATTATGTAAATAAATTACAGTGAATTACGTAAATAAATAAGTAAATTAAATACAAAATATATTCTATATTTTAGTATATAGTATAATGACCAATAATGACCAATCAATCAATTATCAATTAATCGATATCAATTAATTAGTTACGAAATGTAAATTCAATTAATTAAATAGATAAATTGGTTAAAGAATGTATAATTTTATATTTTAACAGTTTTTTTCTCTTAAAAAAATTTTAATACAAAATTTCAAAATAATTTAGTTTATATAAATTTTAATTTTAATTTATAAATCTATTTTATTAAAATTATTGTTTTTTGGTTAATGATTAATTTATTTTAAATAATTACTTTTGCTAGTTTTGCTATTTTTCCCCCAGTCTCTCCTCTCTCCCCCTCTTTCTTTCCCACTTTCTCTCTCTTTGTGATAGCTTCGAAAGCGATCATTTCCTCAATCCTTACATTTATAAAACTGTTCTCTTCCTTTATCTGTCTCTCTCTCACACGCACTTTCTTTTCTAGATCTATCTTTGGGAATTTGTCGACCGTCGTGATTATCAGTGGCTCGAAGTACTCGAAAGCGATGATAGTGATGAATCGGATTGGTCCGATGATTAAGATGTTGATGCGTTACGCCCAATTTGCTCTGCTTTGCTTCGCTATTGAAAAGAATAACAAGCAAACAAATTTCTTCTTCCACAACCCGAATAATTAATTAAACAATTTGAATTGAAATTAATTTTTTTTTAAAAAAGAGAGAAACTGATGAAAACGATTGGACGGAGGATTGTTTAACAACGAAACTTTAAAGTTGCTTTCAAGGAAACAACAGCAGACAAACAAAGGAGATCTCTACAATACAATTTTGAAGATAAAAATAAAAAGTTAATTTAATATTAAACTCGAAGAAATCGCACACTCACACCACTCAAAAAACAAATACGTATGAGTATGAAAAATAAAATCAGATCCTTGTGAATTTAAATCAATATATACATTTGTATGTACGAGTATATGGAGGTAAACAATTTAACAGATTTGATTTAACGTAAAAAACTAAAAAAGGCATCCAGAAAAAATTAAAAAAATAGTAAAAACATGTCAAATTCTCTGTAAAATAATAGCCATTGTTTATGAGACTTTGCGCTTAGTATTTGTTAAAAAGAAAATGCTATTTTCTATTATTACTACTATTACACGCGATATTATTATTATTTTTATACATATTAATACTTTAATTATCTTTATTATTAATATTACTATTATTATCATTATTATATGCATATAACAAACACAGGAGAATTACACGGATACACACAAACAAACACAAAAAAAAAAAAAAAAAAAGAAAAAAAAACCCCCCCATACACACATAGTCAATGCTGTTTATATGACAAAAAGATTTTATCTGTGTTATGTCTGTCTCTAGTTTATCAAAACCTCTGTTATAACTAAATAAAATAAGTTATTCATTCAGCTCATTAAAGGAAGCACAGAAACAGACAGAAAATAAATCCTTAAATGCCTTAAAAACACTCCAAATTCAAACGAACAAATACAATAAATGTATATTTTTAAGTTTGTCTACTGTATCTTATCAAAACAATCCGATCTTTTGTTATCTTTCTGTGTATTTTCTCTGTAAATTGATCAGTGGATCAGTAACCGATGTTTCCAAAATCTGCGCTGTTAAAATTGTTAGTTTAAAAAAACGAAAATATCCATGTTCAAATACAAGAATGTAATTCGTTCTTTTTATACTTAGAATCTTTTATTGTTAGAAAACCTTTACTAAAGTAAAGAATAGAAACAAAAAAGGAAAAATTCAGGAACTTTAAACAACAACATTCACACAAACGGATACATATGTATTGCTAATGCGTTAAAAATAAAAACAAAAACAAAAAAAAAAAGCAAACAAAAAAAAAACCAAAAACCCTGTATCTTTTGTACTAAACAATAATGATAAATGGTTTAATAGCAAAAATTTCATATAATCTTAAAAACCGTAGAAATTTAGAAACAGCAAAAATCAACAAAAATAATATTGAGATTTTGCGTTTTGAAATTGCGTAAAGTAAAAATTAAAGAAAAAAACAACCAATTCAAAGCAACAACATTAAATTACCTCGAAAGCAAAACAAAATACCACTATTTTGTATTTTGTTTTTTTTTTTTGCAACCGTCGTTCGTGATTTCAAGTGAAATATAATTCAATATATGATGTTGTTACAAGTAACTAAACAGCCCTCATCGACGACTAAAATAAACATAGCTAATTAATTCACACACACACACACACACACACACTTGCATGAACCTCTTGTATTTACATTAACATTCATACATTGTACACATACATTGTTTCTTTAATAAGAATAAGAAATGAAAACAGAAAATTATATTATAATATAAAACTTGTATTCAAATACTAAATACAACAGTAAAGAGAACACAGAAAGGGGAGGGGTAAAGTTTGTTAAAAAGCTTACAACTTTTTACGCCAAAAGTTGATTTCGATTTGAAGTGTATTCAAGTAGATTTGTTCTTATTCAGGAAATTTATTTGAAAGCATTGTTTTCGATCCAAATCTTTTGCTTTTAGAATTAAATCACTAAATTGAACTGTGTTCTTGCTGCTCTTGATCAAGCAGCTTCTTATATGATACAGAAAGAAATTTCAAATTTGAAAATACATATGTACAATATGAAAATATATATAACATGAAGAAAGAAAAACAAAAGAAGACAAATGATTTATAATGGACACTACGATATCACTTTGGAACTGTAATGATGATTGATTCTGGCCATAGTAGTCATCATGATGCGTGCCTTCATAAAAAAGCCTACAGTTGCACACGAGAACAAATGTTGCATGACTCAAATTCGTATGACGAGTAAGGGGCCGATTGTGCGATTGTACACGCTTTCAATTCAGCGAAAGATTTGCGCACAGTTTCTCACTTCTTGAAATCAGCCAACCAATGCGAGTGAAGCACGCATCATGATGCTTTATATGGCCAGGGCCATTACCCTTTCCGTATTATATTGTGCTTTAAGTGAAACCAAAGTTTCAACTTACAAGTTTTTCCATATAAATATAAAGAAAGCTTCTAGATAAACAAGAATTCTATTCTCATATTTTTTTAATTTTAATTAATACAACTTTTGCTTTTAGAATTACAAACTATCCAATTTCAAATGCATAGCGAAGTAGAAAAATTAAAAAAAATTTAATGTTACTTTAGTCAAATGTTTGAGATTTCTATTGAACATTGTTTATAATCAGCAACAATAGCCTGGGTTGAAATAAGATACTGAATTTCTAAATAATTTGAATTTTTTTAATCGTGTAATGAAATTTGAAACAAGAATTATTTCATCTAATAGACACAGTGCTTCATGCTATCTAATTTCACAGTAGTAGAAAGACTGTTTCAATTTGAATTAAAATGCAAGAAATACATTATAAAATGATACAATTCAAATGCAAAAAATACATTATTTATATAATTATTATTATTTATACAATAATGCATTAATTAAATTTATGAATAGTTTATCCAAGATGTTAAAATATTATTAACCGAAGTTTTATTATATTAAGCGACTCCTTCCCTCCTTCCTTTTTAGCAACAAAACCCAGGCTACAGAGAAAATGTTGCACTAAGAATTTGTTATATATTTCTTATATTTCCCACTTATACTAATTTTCTAGTGTCCACTGTGATATAACAGTTATGCCGAACGCACCCCGGCGCAATACATAGGGATTTTGCTTACTAAAAGTATATGAAACAAAAATCGACAAAAAACCAATTCAAAGTAACATTAAATTACCTCGAAAGCAAAAAATAAATCATTATTTTGTATTTCGTTAATTTAATGTTGAATTACATTTAAATGGAATAAAATACAATGTATGTAATATATGTACACCCATGGCCAAAAAAAAAGCCGTACTAGTAGAATTTCATTACTTATGCAAAATTTAATAAAAAAAGGAAAACTACCTGCAAGATTTTATTTTTTTTATATTATTTGATCCCTATGCCTCTATCGGAAAAAAAATCTTTAAAAAAAAGAAAAGGGTTGGCCGCAGCTCGATTTCCACTAAAAAGGTGGAAAAACCCAAGATCTAATTTTTTTTACCTTTGTTAAAAAAAAGGTAATAAAATAAGGAATGTTAGTTTTTTTTTGATTTCTATTATTTTTATTATGTTCATATATTCTTAGATTCCAAAATTTTCTGTATACTCTTTTTCTTTTCTTTAAATTTTTTTCCAGTATTTCGTTGATCCTTCTTTGGCCTTCAAAACAGCTTCCACTCTTCTAGGCATTGAATCATAGAGATTTTGGATGTGGTTCTTGAATTCTTCATCGTACCACACTTCATTTATAATCATTTTTAGCTCCTCGATAGATTTCGGAGATATTTCTTGGATTTTTCGCTGCATAATTACCCACAAATTTTTTGATGATATTAAGGTCTGGGCTATTTCCTGGCTAGGACATCGATAATATCCCCAGATTTTCTTTTAATTGTGTTACCTGTGAATGCACAATGACCATTAGAATGCATTTTTAGGTAAAACTTAAAGGATTACTTACAGAGCGAGCTCGGTGGCACGGTGCACTATCGTCTTGAAAAAGTGTGTTTTCAACATGGCAGCTCAGCTCCTCGATTGTTGAACCACGCCTTTTTTTATAACATTTTTATACTTTTCTGCATTCACGGAACCTCCAGCAATAAAATTTGTCCAACTCCATAATATGTTATGCATCCCCATACCAAAACATAAGGTGAATGCTTGACTGTTCGAAGAATGCACTCATCGGAATATCGTTCCTTCGAACTGTGGCTTTTCCATCGGGCCCAATCAAATTGAACTTCGATTAATCAGAAAATATGACATTTCTCCAATCAGAAGCTATCCATTTTTTATGCTCCTTGGCCCATTCTAACCGTTATTTCTTCATAGCCGCTGTTAAAACCACCTTTTTGGCTGGTCGGCGAGCTGGAAGAACCATATTCGTTAGGTGTCTGGAGACAGTTCTTCTACTGATTTGCATTCCCAGCTTTACCTGAAGGTCTCTCCTTAGTTCCCTAGCAGTCTGGAACCGATTTCGAAGGCACATTCGTTCCAACGATCGATCTTTCCGCGGTGTAGTGATTCTTGGCCTCCACTTCCGGTTTTCCTCTGTATGCTTCCAATTATTTGAATTTTTTTTTTTTAAAAGGGTGCTTTCGGTGCACCCAATTAATTGAGAAATTTTTTTATTCAAATAGTTTTCTCCACTCACTGCTATAATACGGCCTTTTTGTTCTTGGTTTAATACCATATTTAAAACTTCTTTTTTTTTGGCCATGGGTGTATATTGCAGTATACCGCCAATCTATCGAAACACGTGATGTCGATGACGTGACACTCGCACATCGTCGATGCGATGCGGTTGTTAGCATAAAAGCTTCATGCATCAAGTTTAGTGAACGCAACGCAACTTGCTGCATTTCATTTCGTATTTATTAGGAGAAAACATAAATATTTTCATAAGAAATGAAGCAAACAATAATGCGATACGCAACCTGCGACGGTGTGCGACTCAGTGATTGGCACCGTTCAGCTCAGCGGATGTTGCCGAATCTGACACTTTATGGTTCTCGTATTTTTTGATCTACATGACAAATCGTACTGCAAACCCGTAGAGAACACAGAACATGCATATGAAATATTGTTTTCCTTCCTTAGTTTTTGATAGTTATTGTTTTATTACACAGAAACACAGTCAGCAAGAATACGGAGAACGCGATTATGATTTCCTTTATTTGGAAATTGTGAGCAACCAGTAAAGAGACTGGAAAAAAGGTCTTTAAAAGTAGAGATCGTTAATAACTTGCAATTGGTACTTTTAATTGCATATTGAAAATATGCGAGCAAAAGAATTAAGAAAAGAAAAATTAAAGAAACAAAGAATCATTTATGAAAAACTACAAAAAAGTATCTATTAAAACCCTCCAATATTAAATGTTTAGTGATTACGAATTGAGTGTAAATCGGATGTATTTTCTTAAACTAAATAACGCAAAACAACTATAGACCAAAAATAACATTATTGCAAAAATACAATACAATAGTTCAAAAACAAATAAAATACAAAAAAAAGATGGAAAAACTGAAAAAAGTATTCTAAAAATAAATTAATATGCTGTTTAAAATTGATATTTAAAAGAAAAATATTCAGTAATATTTTAAAAAATATGGTACACGATACAATATGATACATTTACATACATTCTAACTTATTCATAAACAATTACGTTATTATTTTTGTGCTATTTTCTTTTAATAAAAATCACTTTAATAACATTTAAGTATGTATTCAAAAGTTCACCGAAAATGCATTAAAATTAAATGACGAAATGATATTTTCATTAAAAAAAAAGGAGATAGAAACCAATAGAGTGAGAGAAGCAAATATTTTGGATAAATTTACTTTGATTGGACTTGGAAACAAATTACGTACTTATTACATTAATTAATTAAGATAGTTTACTTTAAAGAAAACTATTTGAATCTCATTTGAGGGGGGAAAACCACAAATAGATTAATTATAATGAAAAAATCCACTCTATTCATGCAAAGCAGTTAAAATTTATTTGAAAATCTTAACCTTATCTCAGTTTAGTCACAGTTTTCATGCAGATGCACATAAAGAGATGTTGAAATGAGATGATATAAATAGAGAAATGTAAAATGTAATGTTCTTGTATTATTTCGTTTGAAAAGGAAAATAATAATACCATAATATTAACAATCATATTAGTAACAATAATTATTAAAAGAATAACATTGATAATAAAGTTATATGTAGTCATAATTACCGTTACAACAATATCTAATAACAATACTAATAATATTAATAGCAATTATGATTATAATATAATAAAAGCATTATAAATATAATAATAATACTAATAATATTAATAGCAATTATGATTATAATATAATAAAAGCATAATAAATATAATCACAGGAATGAAACACACTAAAGCAGGACATCTTTCTTCATGCTTATTGAAAATATTTATTGCGATTTTTCCCTAAATCTGTAAACTTATAATTATAATAAAATAAATTTTATAATGTGAGACAAGAAACCAATTCATTAAATGTGATCATAACGTATTGATAAAATCTATTTTAAGTACGTGCGGATATTAAACAAGAATTTAAAAAAAATTTAAGAAAAAGGAAAAAAAAACGAAACAAATAAATTAAAAATTAAGTAAAAATGGAAAATTAAGAAGCAAAAAGAAGGAGAAAAATTAATAACCCATAATAAAACACAATACAAAAAGAAAACAAACAGAAAATTGTTCGAAGAGTAAAGGAAAGAAAAAGATTTAAAAAGTTCTTAAAAATTCACAAAAATCTTTATATACATACATATGTACATACATATGTAGTAGGTGTGTATATATGGTATATAGGTCCATGCATAAATATGTGTGTATATTCTATACATTTAGAAACATACTACAAATAGCAATAACTTCTACTAGAACAACAACAGCGACATGATAAATTCAGATCCTTAACTTCTGGTTTCTATGGTATGTACATATATCATTTAAATTTTCTAAAATAAATTAAGTTAAACTATTAAAAAAGTTAAACTATTCCCTAAACTGTATATCAACGCATACATACATGCATGCATACATACCTACATACAAAAGCAAACATTAACAATTATCTCAAAGCAAAATATATCCTAAAATCAAGTCTTTAATCTTAACACAAACTGAATATTTATGATACTATAAATAAAACAAGTAGCCTTCTCTAAACGAATAACGTTTTGGTTGGTTTTCTTTAGTGTTAAATGACTTCTATTACTATTTTTATATTTTAATATCGATATATTATTATTGAAACACCATTAACAAGTTGTTTTAAACCACGTTATGACTTAATGAATAAATAACCTTTTGTGATCAGCTGCGGATTTCGAGTTTCATTATATCGTGATAATTGTAAATTATAAGCAAAGCGAAAAAACGAATTGGGAAAAAATACACTGCAACTCCTCTTAAATGGTATTAAAACAAAAAGTTGTTTAAAAGTGTAGACAACACATTGAAAAAAGAAATGCAGTCGAAAGCTCTCCGCAGTCGGTAGAATTCGAACCTACGTTCCTGAGGGGAATCTGATTTCTAGTCAGGACGCCTTAACCACGACTGCTTGCTGCAATATGTTCAATGATTGCACTCGCACGCATCTTTCAGTATATTTAACGAGTAATATTAAAAAAAAATACCTAAATGCCTTACGATGTCACTTATATGAATATGTATTGCAATTCATATATAATTACAAAAACTCATTTATATTAAAAGTATTGAACAGTAAAAGTGAAGAACAAAAAAAAAAGTACATTAATTAGTACAATATAAGTACAATACAATAATGACCATAAAGGCATTTGTTTTTGCTTTGTCATTTGCTTTTATTAAATCATGAAGAGAGCAAGAACAACAACAAATTTAAAATTAGAAAAGCGTTTTTACGTTCCGTGCCTTTTCCTGAAAAATATTTCAATATTTTTATTTTGCTGCGTTTAAGGCCTCAATAAGTGGCTCTCCTGCATCTACGACATTTTAGACATTGCAATAATAAATAAAAGCGAGAGTTAATATAACCGAGAGCATGTTGTTAAATCAAACTAAAATCTAGTCATAGTTTGCTATTAAAACGATTTTTCATGAAATGTTACTTTACAAATATGCAACTACAATTTACAATCTTTATTACAAATATATTACAATTACAATTAGAACTCTGCATACATACATACATACTATATATCTCAACGTTTAGTAATCCGCGCAGAAAGTATATAGTACATATTTTCTACCCCGACAATCTGACATTTATTCAGAATTTATCGATTGCTGTATCAGTTCTACTAAATCATTACTTGTAGCCCGTTTCTGTGATATCATTCGAGAAATACTCGAATGCAAGTGACGTCATCCGTTTTCGCAGAATCACTGAATATACTCAACAGCTCACTAGCTAAATTAGCAGTGAGGAAAATTGGTTGGCAGATGACGTCAGTATGACGTCAATTTCGAACGTCAAACGTTAGAATAGATTAGTTACAGGAACGAGCCCTTGATTTTCTTAATTCCATTCAAGTGTTATTAAAATCATGAAACTTCTGCCTCATATTAGCAAAAATGTTCGTACTTATTATAAACTTATTCAGCACATAAGCCATGCATTCCGTGCAGGAAGAAAAATCAAAACACGAAAGATGATATACAATCTTGGCACTTGCTTCGAAGCAGTGGATTTAGTAAGTACTTGAGTATATTTTATGTGTTGTAGTAATTTTATTTGTGTAATCTTATAATTTTGTGTTGTAATGTTTTTAAAATTTTCTTTTTTGAAATAATATTTTAATTTATGATCTACTTTTTTAAACGGTATTAACAAAGTAATTATTAAATGTAGATTTCAAATTATACAATACATTCTACAACATTCATGTGTTATTTCCTGACGTTTGTCAAACTGAATTTCCGCATTGATTGACTTGTTGCGATGTTGCCATGTTATGGAAAAATGTTACCTTTCTTTGACTAGTAATTTTTTACGTTATGTAGAATCTATATATATAAAAATAAGTTGTCCTATGTTCGTGATTTTATAACTCGAGAACCACTCAACCGATTTTCAAACGAGTACATGCGTTGGAAAGGTCTACTTTCACTGATGGTTTATAAAAAAAAAACATCGATAAAATTTCTACGAATATGCGTTATACACGCACTTTTATGATGGTGTGTTTTCCCTATATAAAATTATTTTTTTTCTTATGCGAATTACATTTTGTCGGTATAAGGCTCTGCTTGCTCGCGTCATTTGACTTATTTAATTTCTGTGTGTTTGTTGATTGTCATTTAAGTTTACAGTGCGAGCATTGACATTTTTTAATTATTGATTTGTAATCTTTCACTTAAAATTAAAATCTTAAAACTTAAAAATTAATGAATTATGTAATTGAAGCAACAATTTGAAATGGGAAATTCAAAGGCGAAGATGTTTTAATACCACGCATCCCAATGATTCCCATTGATATGCCATTTCAATTTCAACGATTACAGTTTTCCGTTCGTTTGGCTTTTGCAATGGCTATTAAAAAAGCTCAAAGCCAGTCGTTGCAAGTTTGCGGAATAAATTTAGAATTTCCTGTATTTTCACACGGTCATGGCAATACTAAAAATGTCGTTTACCACCAAGCTCTGCAATAAATTTTTTCCTTTTTGATGTTCTCACTTTAAAAAATTTATATTATTTTGCACTTATTTTTCAGGAAAATGTATATTCTTTCTAGAAAATTTAATTTTTAATACAAAGACGTAAACTTATGTTATTGTGTTGTCCAGCAACGCGGGCAGGGTTACTCTAGTAAAATATAAAAATAAAATAAATTGAAAGTTTCAATATTCGATTTAAACTTAACTGTAGCACGTACACGTGATATTTTACAATTGGAAACATTTTATGGGCCTAATAGGCCCATATTACATTGCAAACAGTTGTTCGATCAAACAGTTATGCTGTAAACAGATAGAATGTAGCTCAGCGACAATAGTAGCAGCATCTTGTCAAAAATCTGCGCTGCTGAGACGCCGCAGAGAACAGCTGATTTAATTTTTACAAAATCAAATCCGCAAAATTCATTCTGAAAATAAAAACTAATAGATAAATAAAGCTTAATTTAATACAATTAACATATAAAAACTCACACAGTACGATTTTGCCTCAAAATATTAACTCAAATATCAAATACCATGTAAACAATCATAAAGAGAAGGAGAACAAGAGCAGCGACAGCGACAAAATTGGAAAATTTTCCAAAATTGTCGCCGTTCTTGGCAGAGGGAGCGACTACCTTTTATTTTTTTCTGGTTTTCCATAAGAGCCTGTGTAATTTTGACAAGATGCATCTACAATGTCGCTGAGCTACATACGTTCTATGTGTTTACAGCATCACATTGTTTTTGTTTTCTGTATAAAGCTGTCAACTCTCAGTTCAACCGTGAGAGAATGAAAACGGAAGAACTGTTGGCACAGCAAATACTCTGTTTGCAGGCGATGATACAAACTACAAACAGAACAGGGTTGTTGTGTGGTGTAATAAAGAAGTATGCATGTTTTGGAGTGAAAAAGCTGCACTTATATCGGAAAAAGGAGGATTGCGTGAAAATAATTGCACAAAGCAACTCCAAATATGTATATATACTACGGGAAGTGTTTGACTGTTGTGTTTGCAATGTAACATAGCAAGCAAACAGATTTGACGGGAGAGTGAAATAGTTCATTTCTTTGGACTGTTTGATCAAACAACTGTTTGCAATGTAATATGGGCCTTAGTTGCGTTAAAGGTGGTCGCACTGTATTACATATATTTATACATTCACATATTATGTTCACAAGGTTGAACATTATTTGCGAACTATTTAAAACAAACACAAGAAGGGATAAAGGTATATTAACTTTGTTTTTGAGTTTGTAACGCATTAAAAGAAGCGTAGCAGGTATTGAAAAGTATATATATTTTTGATCAGCGTCACCTCCTTAGACGATTTAGCTCTGTCCGTCCGTCTGTCTGTACAAATCCCGATTACAGGTAAAAAAAGAGGTATCGTCATGAAATTTGGTAAGAATATTTTCCGTCATCATAAACTCTGTGGGATTGACAATGGGGAAAATCGGACCAGTACCACGCCTACTTCTTATAGTGAATATGAATTTATTCGTGCTTTTAGTTCAATTTCTCAGCTTGAGTAAATTTTAAACTGAAATTTTACTCATGAATCCACCGTCTCGGACCAAAATATACTCCTAAAAAAGGACTTGTTACGCCCAGTGGTGACAAAATTTTGTTGATAGTGACAACCCTGCTGACAATAGTATAATGGTTCTTGGGTTAAATAATACTGTAGATCAAATTATGTATTTAATCAAATACTGTAGTCTTTGCTGTAGATGTTTGTTGTAAAAATTTAAGCAGGTGTTTTTATAATCATTTCTTGCGAACAGCTGATCGGCTTTGTTTAAAGCTGGTTATGGCACACAGAAATTGTCTACTAAAGTACTGAAAGCATAGATTATTTATAATCTGTGCTAAGTATTCTGTATTTAAACATGGAAATGTATTTGGCGTAAAATACAAATAGCTAAACATCCAATCTGTTTAATGTTTAGTACTAGTTTATAATTATATGCAGCATCAGGTGTGAGATCCACTATTAGTTGGATTGGTGTTCTTTTCGTTGCCTGCCTATGTAAATTGCGTTCGTGTCAAATATTGCATGATGAAAATGACTGTTAATATATGCAATACATATTTTATGCTCCTGATTTGCGAAACATTTGCAAAGTTTAGCCATGATGGCTTCATTGTTGGTCGTCAGAAGGTAGACTTAACTCGCAATTGTTTTTCCTCCCCCAATCTATCTTTACTTATACATAATTGCTTTTACTTCACTGACAGGTAAACTATAGAACCGAGGAACTTTCAGATGACAAATTTCTCACACTTAGCCGCCTTCACGATACACAACAGTTCCGGAATGCGCTTAACAATATTATGATACCGCGTGTCGTGGGTACTCCTGGCCACCGACAAGTACGTACTTATATCAAAAATACTTTGGAGCAACTGCAATGGACTGTAAACATCGACGAATTTTACGAAAATGCACCTATCATGGGCCGACTACAGTTTCAAAATATAATAGCTACACTAAATCCGAATGCGGAACGCTTCCTTGTACTTTCCTGCCACTACGACAGCAAATATATGACGGATTATGAGTTCCTTGGCGCCACAGACTCAGCAGTACCGTGTGCCATGCTCATTAATTTGGCACAGGTTCTGCACGATCATCTGACGCAGTTTCGCAATTCAAAACTTAGCTTGATGCTATTATTTTTTGATGGCGAAGAAGCTTTTGAAAATTGGGGACCAAATGACTCGATCTATGGTGCACGGCATTTGGCCAAGAAGTGGGAAACAGAACAGTTTTTAGATAAAATTGATATGCTAGTATTATTAGATTTAATTGGAGCACCAGATCCGGAATTCTATAGCTTCTTTCCTAACACTGAAGCGTGGCATTCAAGACTAATAGCCATCGAGGAGCGTCTCTCAAGAGCTGGCATGTTGGATCGCTATACTAGCAGCGGTGTAGTGGAACAACTGCCAAACCGTTATTTCCAACCAAATGCAATGCGGAGCTCTTTAATCGAGGATGATCACATACCATTCCTGAGACGTAATGTACCCATACTGCATGTGATTCCATTGCCTTTTCCATCAATCTGGCATACAAAAAATGACGACTTCTCAGCAATCGATTATGTTACAACGCAAAACATTTCCCGAATCATACGTCTCTTCGCAATGGAATATTTGCTTTCGTATGTGACATAACAACAAGAAAATAGCCACAACAAATATCAATACTTAAACATTATTTAGACAAAATAAAGTTTTTACGATTTAAAGTTTTCTGGTTATTTTATTTATGGCCATATAATATGCTTATGGCTTATATAATAAATTATTTCATTATACAATATGTAAAATATTAAAATTAATTAAATCAAATGTCAAGTCACGTTCTTAAGTAAAAAATTAAAATCTATTATATCATATTTTAAGGTTGTCACAGGCAATTCTCCATATCTTCACCGCTCTCTAACTAACTAACTAACTATGTCCTCAGTTTTTCCCTTAAATTTCTTTTGCTTGATCTAGCTATCTTTGATATGATGAATACATATGTACATAAAAGTAGGAGTATAGTAAAACAATACTAAGGTTTAGGATGAGATTGTTATGTTAAGGATCTTGATTACCATAAAAAATTGCATTAAAAAACCCGTATTGTTTCAGTGCTCGTTTTTCGCAAACGAAATACGAAAGGTGCTCGTCGATAATCAACATTTAGAGTATATTTTCGATGGTCCCGTCTGATACCTTAATGCCGTATACAAAGGAAAAGAAAAAATCTTTATATATGCCCTTAAATGTAATGCATTGAAATACAGTAGCTGATCTGAACTCTTCGTCCGAAAGACTTTCCTCTATGTATGAGCTGCGTCCATAGTCGTCAAGGGCAGTAGTGATTTCAGCTCAACTTGAAGATCGTCGACCACTTCGCCAGCTAATATATATGGGCGACTGAGTAACACACCTTTTTAATGACCACGAAATGTGTAACGCATAGAAATAGAGACGATAGGTATAGAAAGGTATATATATTCTTGATCAGCGTGACCTCCTGAGTCGATTTAGCCATGTCCGTCCGTCTGTCTGTCTGTCTGCCTGTCTGTTGAAATCACGATCACAGGAGAACCGGTAAAGATATCGTGATGAAATTTGCAGAAATATTGTTTCTTGTGGTGTGCAGGTTGGTATTGAAAATGGGCAAAATCGGTCCACGACCACGCCTATTTGTTATTAGAAATGTGATATCAGCGTTCGTTTTTGAGTTATGACAACAAAATCTCATTCCTGAGTATAGAGTAGCATTATCCGTTAATATGCCAAATATGGGCGTGATCCGCCCACTTTTAGGTTACACAGGCAAAAAATGGTTATATTGTAAAATATATAAACTTCCTGAATAAAACTTTAGATAACAACTTGTTTACCAAAAAACATTATTACATCAAAACTGGGTGCGGTCCGCCCACTTTTACACTACTTATGTATACAGAATAGCTCATGAAAACAAGTTTATTACCACGGATATAAAGTTTAAATTTGAACACAATAATAAAATAACTAAACTAGTTATTTTGTTTTATAAAAGGTAATGACCACGCCTACTATTTATACAGAGGCGTAGCTAGGTCTCATGGAGCCCGGGACGGTTAATCAACTTCCAGCCCCAAAAATTCCTAGAATTCACTACTTGAGTACTAGTCACTACTTGAATTCCACAACTGCCACCCCCGACATCGTGCCGCCCAGAGTGGACCGCCACCCCCGCCCCCCTTACTACGCAACTGTATGTGATTAAATGTGATTATAAGGTAGCTTTCCTTATAGCCACATATTTCCTCTAGTTTTAATTTTTTTTTTAAATTTTTTCAAAACTTTTAGGTGTAGGGTATCTAAGATTCGGCCAGGCCGAATATAGCTTTCTTACTGGTTTTAATTGAACTCATTTACCTGTTTTTCTAAAATATCCAATCGGTTTTCAATCAAAGAGATTCTATTTTACGCATCTCTTACAATGTTCAGTGGAATTCTCTATGGAAAAATTAAATTAGTAATAAAAACAAGCATTTTCTTTCGGACTGTAAATACGCTTTGTTATGTTCAGTATTTCGGATTCTTCTAAGGGAGTGGATGGCAGAAATAATCAAATTTTTTCTTCTTTTATTCGCTTGATGAGCCAAAATTATTAATCTGAAATAATACGGTTTAAAGATGTGGGCATTAGATACAACATATAATATTGTACTAATTAATTAGGAACAGTCATAGCTGCTAGGGCCTACAACTCCAAGTATATTTATGTTGTACATATGTAATTAATATATGCGTATATTAATATATGTATATATTAATGTAGGCAAATTAATTTAAATTGGCTAAATTGCTGTCGGTAACGGTAAAAAAAATCTGAGCTTGGCAGTTGTTCTGCATTTGTTCCACAACAATTGTTTTTAATTATGAATGATAAATATTTTATAACTGTGCTAATATTTTACCATACAAGTTGCAAATAATTTTGTTTGGTCACAAAGTAGGCAAATTTGTACAACGTCAAAATGCCATTATATAAAAGTCACTTATGCAACCCTGCTTAGTCTAGCCTTTGTTCTGTCGTTGTTTTAAGGAGAGTTTATTGTCTGGTTTTGAGTACGTTGAGATTCCTGGAGATTTTCAAATGATGAATTCTGCCTGGATTGATGAATATGGGAAACCTTTGGTTCCCTTGGACGAAGGTAACTACTAAAAGTGATAAAGCGATGTCCACTACAAGTGCACCTAATTTGTTACAGAGAAACTTAATGGTGGAAAACCACTGCGCATTCAAGATCAGATTGCCACCGATGAGAATGGCAGACGACGTTTCCATGGTGCCTTTACTGGTGGTTTTAGTGCAGGCTACTGGAACACTGTGGGCTCTCAAGAAGGCTGGACGCCACAGAATTTTAAAAGTTCACGAGCCGAGAAAGCTGCACCACTGGGACAAAAGCCACTCGATTTTATGGATGAAGAAGACTTGGAAGAGTTTGGAAACGCACCACTTAGTTTACAGAATCGTGAGGAGGATCCAACAATAATAACAGAAGATGAAATCAATCTGAAGCGTGTGCTAAGTCTAGACAAAAGCAAGATTATAGCGGCTGTTGAGCCAGAGCTACAAGCTAGGAAGGCTGAGAAAGAAAAGCGTAAAGCAGAACAGTTCAATAGAAGAAAACTCTACGTATTGCAGAAATATGGATGCGATACTACAAGTTCTAACAATGTTTGGCACAGCGTGGCGGAAGAGGATATCGATGCTGCTTTTCAGCCAGCTAGTGTTGAGTCGCGTCCTAGTAGTGTACCTCTTGCACCTGAAGACTTAATGTTGGAAGAATCCAAAACCAATACATTTGGATTGGGAGATTATACACCACTAAGTAGCGATGTAGCGTCTACTTCAGCAGACAGTGATAAAAAGAGAACAGCCGCTCCTTTGGAAGTTGCTTTGGGAAGCAGTTGCAAAACACTCTCCATAAGAGGACATGCTTTTGGCGTTGGTGCTTTGGAAGAAGACGATGAGGACATATACGAAAGAGAAGATATGTCTAGATACGATTTCTCTCTGGACGACAGAAGAAAAAAGAAACAAAGAATTATTAAAATGCTTGTGAAGGACGATAACTTCGTGCCGACAGAAAAGACCGAGCAACAAACAAATGCTGCACAAGATGTTGCTTTACCACAAAATTCGAATGACCTGGTTACGTCTAAAGTGTCACCAAGTACAGGTGAAGTGCAGAAACGTCCGTTTTTAAAGCCACGCCCTTGGATAGAGCGAAAGTCGCGCTTTGGTCCTTCACACGATGAAGGAAAACATCATCGGAAGAATCTTAACAGCGAGAAGCAGAACCTGATACCAAATGATAAACAAAATGAGCCGAAAAAATCACTCTGCTATGATGAAAAGAAAAAGCAACAACTTTTGGCTGTTATTGGCGCAAAAAATTTTGTGTCTGCTAGGGATACAAAACCTGAAGATAAAAATTTTGCTGTAGAAAAAGAAGCTGACATTCAAGAAATCAACAACGCTACTAAAAAAATAGGTACATATATAATACACATTAACAGCCTTATTCCAAGAGTCACGGTGACTAAGACGAGTCACGAGTCTGACGAGTCACGACGACGTAACAGACCTATTCCAAGAGTCACGGAAATCGTCTCGTCTTGCTCTTACGTCGCGGTCACGGGACTATACGTTTATTTTACAGCCATTGTTATTTGCCAAAAAGGTTTGTGCATAAGATGCAAATTTTAGTGATGGTAGACGAAAATATTATAATTGAGGTTAATTTCAATTAATGAAAACCTTATAAATTTGTTTTTTTTGGCAACAAACGTTGACAAAATATAGAATAAACTTGGCAAATTATATGTAGATTGATATAAGTGCTATTGTATATTATTTCGTTTTAATTGTAGCAAAAAATTGTTTTTCTCTTTTTGTTAGTTTGCAACCATGAAGCAAATGGTAAACAAAGATAGTTTCAATTCCACGCGGAGAATTGAGCAATGTTAAAATGCTTTTATAAGTGTTTTTAAACAAACACTTACATAAAACATAAAACAACACACTGCATTTTTATTTTGTGCGTTGAGTTGTGCGCGAAAATATGGACTCTGTCGATTAATTTTGGGTTGTGGAAATTTCGTGAATTTTGTTTCCTTTTCTAGAATCATTATAAAAATTATCAGTTTCATATACAGTCGAACTTCCCTATAGTGAATCTCCACGGGGACAGACAATTATTTCACTATATAGAAACTTCATTATATAGAAATATTTTTTTGTGTGTTGTGTGATTCTGTGTTCTTGATTTTAGTTCATAATAAGGAGAACTCCATTGTATAGAAGTTCACTATAAGGAAGTTCGACTGTATGTAGCTACATTTAACTAAAAAATATTATATAAAGCATAAATACGAAGTCCAGTTTTATATTGTGCACTAAATTAATTTATGTTTTGTATGAGACGACAACTAAAAAGCACTCGTCTTATTTAAGACGATAATCGTCTCTAAATCGTCTCTTAGAATACCTCAAGACGACCAAAGCTTACGTCGTTGACGATTGAGAGACGATTTTCAAGACGACCGTGACTCTTGGAATACCAAAGACGAGTGAGAGACGATTTAAAGACGATTTAGACACGATTTAGAGACGACCGTGACTCTTGGAATAAGGCTGTAAATGCACTTACAACGATCTTCACAAAATATTTAAAACATTTTTTTAAATTTTTAATCAAGACTTCCCTTTGGCAATAAGCTGTTTTAAACCTTTTGATTATGACGATCCAAAACAGAGACGCTACGAACAATTTGTGGCATCGAATGCTTCTTCAGAGAAGGATATTGGTGACTTTTTATGCAAAATACAGCCTGCAGAGATGTCAGAATGGGATCGAGAGATGGAAAAGAAAGAATTCATACAATCAAGGAAACTATATAAACCTTTGGAAGGTGTTATGGCGAACAGGTTCAGATATATACTAAGAAATTTAAAAGTCGATGTACACCAAATTATACACGATTTTAATGCCATTTATGGTTAAATTTTTCAGATTTATCACAGGAACAACTACTGAGGATTTATCGGCAACAACGATTCCCAAAGAAATAGAAAAACCTAAAAAGATCGAACGTACCGTTGTAGTTGTTCGTACAACAACGAACTGGATACCCAGTGCACAGTTGTGCAAACGCTACAATATAGCCGACCCGTCCACAGAACCCGGAAACGATAGCAAAAATGCACTATCGATGAAGCATAGAAAAATATCACAACTATCCATTTTCGATTATCTTGAGGGTTCAGTGAACACCAAAGCTGATTTCGTAACACCTGTTATAATACCGAAACACAGAATCAAGCCTGAGGAGATGATCAAGAATGCGATCGAAGTAAAAAATGCCACAGCAGAGACTTCTCCGAGCACACTAGTTACCAGTCAACCTGCAAAACGAATGTCAAGATGGAACGTGAAAAATCCAGAGGAAATACGAAAAGATCCGTTAGAGCAAATACATCCACCTGAAGCTGAAGATGCAAGTAAAGCAAGTGAAAATGGCTCACACCGTCTAAAATTTGTTCCCAAAACGGAACGCAACATTGAAAAGGATTTACCATCGCCTGTTCAAAATCATGGGCTCTTTCAAGCCATCTTTGGTGAAAATGATGAAGAAGAGGAGGAGACAAGGGATAAGCAGATGTCTTCTTCTGATTCATTTAACATACTTGAACAGCCATTTATTTCCACAAAACCCAAAATTTCGCCGGCAGTGGCGGCAAACCTACTGCGAAATACGTCACCACCTCGTGGAATTTTTGCTGCTTTATTTGGAGCTTCTGAAGCCACAGAGGAAAATAATGCTGACAACAGTGCAGTCCTTGAGCCACCAATAAAAAAACAACGCATATCGGAAGAGGAAAACGATCTTGATAATAAATTCTATGGTCCAGCAGTACCTACGAATTTACATATGCACATGGCTGAAGTCGTTGCAACCTCGCAATTGGACGCTAAAGTAGTTCCGTCTGAGCAACGTATATCCTCCGAAAGCGTAGAGATCATAGAGCAATGGGTAGAAAGAAATGACAATAATAGCACTGAAAACAGCGACACTGGCAGTGATAGCAGCATTATTGAGAAGAAAAAACATAAATACAAAAAATCAAAAAAGTCAAAGAAATCAAAAAAATCCAAGAAGAAACCCAAGAGAAAATATAAAGAGAAACAAAACAAGTCATCCAAACATTAATTAGTTGTTTAAATATTGTATATGTATATAAATAAATTAAATGCACACATAGAACGTAAATACTCTTACGTTCCAAAAAAAAAAAATTCGATTATCCAAATAAATCTAACTAATTTAATTAATTTAAATAAATTTAAATTTAACTACTTGCTCATAAGCTTCAGTTATTAAAAAAATGTTCTTTAAAATGTATTTATTATATGATTTGATTTTGAATTGTATTTAATACTACGTGGACTGCATAAGTTTCTCCAACATGCGAAAGTAACAGTACCTGCTGTCGTACTCCATGTCATACCAAAAATTCACAGCCACACAACCGTGACTCTGCCTCACATGATGAAACCAATAATTGGGCAAAAACAATACATCACCAGCATTTACACGCACATGCAATGCATCTACTGCGGCATACTCGGGATAGCTTCCAAAGTCGGGAAAAACTGGATCAATGCAAATCCACTCGGTCTCCAGTGGTATCGTATTATTATCGTTCTTTGACTCATCCAACAGTGGATCTATATAAAATTCTCCGGCTACGTTTTGCTTGTAGACGCCCGTTGAGAAGCTTTTCTTTGGTATGAATGGCATTTGATGCGGTGGTATCAGTATGAAATCTTTGTGTCCCGATATAACACAATATAAATTATCATATGGATCTTTGTGCATCGAAGTGACGGCACGTGCATCACCCAACCAAAAATTAATTGCATCGGGCTGTTTATTAAAACAATTTTGAGCAAAGTCCAAAACACTCACATCAATATCCTGCAGCAACTCTGGAAAATCCACTGCTAAATTGGAGTTTTGTTTTTGTATGTAGTACACAGGACTTCCGTGTGGGCCGTTCAGTTTTTCTAGAAATTCTTTTACTGTCATTTTGATTTCTAACGGCAGCACAAAGTATTCTTTGCCATGCTGTGTAGCCAAACCGTCCGCGTAGCCATTTGGTGTTACAGCCACGTCGACCAATTTTGTACCTAAAACAGATTGCAAGTATTCCGGGGTCCATTTCTTGAGTGCTTGCCAATTCTTAGTAGCATTCCGAACAACCACCGGCGCATTCTTTGAGTAGAATTCACGAGTAAATTCGACAGCGCTTGGGGTGCACTCGAGCTCTGTCACTCTTGTTCCGATGCCCAAATCTCTGGCCTCATTCAGTAACACCTTGAAAGCTTCCTCTATAAGGGTTTTATTTTTGTCCATTAGTCGTTGAGTGCTTCGACATTTGCGTTACTGTCAAAATATGCGACGGGTTGCTGAATTGAATACTTTGCTTATGCGGATATTACACTATAAACATTGTTTGTTGTCGATGAACCATTTTTGCTCTCTCTCAAAATTTTGTTCAGAATATTTACAAATACAAAGCAAAGTTACGGAGTTGCTTTGTGATAATTTTTCTTACATGAAATACCTTTTATCAATAAAAGTGCACTTATTTCAATCCTAAACGCGAGTACTATTTTGTTTCAGCACACTAGAACACCGTTTTAATCGAAGTTTGTTGTCGACGACCACAAACATTTTGTTTTGCTTCGCAAAAGTTCATCCTCTCTGGATGAACTCAACTCGGAAATCTGAGAGCGTAAGGTTGACAGTTTTGTACAGAAAGCAAAAACAATTTTACAGTTATTTCGAACAATGTTCGTAGTGTAATATCCGCATTATAGATCAACTTGTCAGTTTCAGTGCTACAGAACGAGTTGCTTCAAAGATTCTTTTTCTTTACGCCCTTATAAACGATAAACGCTTTTTCCGTTTAACACCCGTTTTTTTGTGCTTTTCGTAGTTTTTTATATTTTTGACGTTACTAACAAACAAAATACCAACAAAATACGAAAAAGCATAAAACAAAGCGCTTGATAAACGTAAATTACGTCTTACATTATAAGGCTGTTAATACTTTTGTTTAGATATAGGAAGTGCCTAGATTAATATTTCCTCCATATATCCTTATATCCAATACGCAGACCCAAACAAAATACGAAAAAGCATAAAACAAAGCGCTTGATAAACGTAAATTACGTCTTACATTATAAGGCTGTTAATACTTTTGTTTAGATATAGGAAGTGCCTAGATTAATATTTCTCCATATATCCTTATATCCAATACGCAGACCCAATACGCTTAGCCTAAATTAGTGGCGCGTTAAATGTAAACCAGAGATAATCTGTGATGTAAACAATGCATCTCTGAAAGACGCTCACGCAGTCGAAAATTTGAAAGTTGCGAATTTTGAACTTTGACGGATGCCATTAACGATTTCCATCAGACAATGTTTTGCAATGCTGCAATTGTTAAAGCTATAAAATAACTATTAAAGCTATTTTCGATTATCTTGAGGGTTCAGAAAACCAAAGCTATTTCTCTGATTTCGTAACACCTATTATAATACCGAAACACATAATGAATCCTGAGGAGATGATCAAAAGTGAGATTACAGTAAAAAATGCTACAGCAGAAACTTCTCCGGGCAGACTAGTTTCCAGTCAGCCCCCAAAACGAGAATCAAGATGGAGCGTGAAGAATACAGAGGAAATACGAAAAGATCCGTTAGAAGAAATACATCCATCTGAAGCCAGTGAAAATGGCTCACACCGTCTAAAATTTGTTCCCAAAAAGGAACGCAACATTGGAAAGGATTTACCATCGCCTCATCAAAATCATGAGCTGTTTCAAGCCATCTTTGGTGAAAATGATGAAGAAGAGGAGGAGACAAAGGATAAGCAGATGTCTTCTTCTGATTCATTTAACATACTTGAACAGCCAATTATTTCCACAAAACACAAATTTTCCCCGGCAGTGGCGTCAAACCTACTGCGAAATATGTCACCACCTTGTGGAATTTTTGCTGCTTTATTTGGAGCTTCTGAAGCCACAGAGATAAATAATGCTGACAACAGTGCAGTCCTTGAGCCACCAATAAAAAAACAATGCACATCGGGAGAGGAAAAAAAGCTTGAATACTATGGTCCAGCATTACCTACGAATTTACATATGCACATGGCTGAAGTCGTTGCAACCTCGCAATTGGACGCTAAAGTAGTTCCGTCTGAGCCACGTATATCCTCCGAAGGCGTAGAGATTATAGAAAAATGGGTAGAAAAAACTTACAATAATAGCACTGAAAACAGCGACACTGGCAGTGATAGCAGCATTATTGAGAAGAAAAAACATAAATACAAAAAATCAAAAAAGTCAAAGAAATCAAAAAAATCCAAGAAGAAATCTAAGAAAGCATATAAAGAGAAACAACACAAGTCATCCAAACAATAATTACTTGTTTAAATATTGCATTTATAAATACATTAAATACTTCATGAAAATGCAAATGAATCGTTCCGAAGAATCAAAATTCGATTAAACTAATAAATTTAATTTCATCATGCAGCTCATAAATGAGCTTCAGTTATCAAAAAAATGTTATTTAAAATGCATTTATTATTTGATTTGATTTTGAATTGTGGTCAAAACTACGTGGACTATATATATTCATAGCCAAATTCATAGCCACACAACCGTGACTGCGCCTTACATGATGAAACCAATAAAGGGCCGTAAGGCAGTGGTTACGCTATCGAGAATATTTGATCTCAATAAATCTTTTTGAATTTTGTATTCTTTTATATGCAATTAAAATTTTTTTAAAATAAATAATGATTTTATAATAAAAAAAACCTGCATTAAAAATGGGAACTGTTATTGGTCAAACTTTCGACCACGAACTATACTCGTAATATAAAAGAGCTAAATATAATTCTTGACTAAACCCTGATCAGCGAATAATGTTCGCACTCAGAAATCTGCGCAGTAAAGTGTAAACTTTTATACTATATCTAGTACCTTGAGTAAATGTAAGATGTGAGTTCTTATATTGTGGCGGGCGAGCCTCGGATAGGTATGGTATTGTGATTGTTAATAGAAAAGGATTCGGATGGTTTGAGAAGGATTTCAGATAAACATGTCATTGAGATATTGGAGGTACGTAGGTGGTATTGGGCTGCTTGTTTACAGATGCTGGTACAGTTAAACTGTTTGATCTTCATTGAGAGTAGTAATAGATTTGAAAATATAGAGTTATCAAATTAATTCTTTTGGCAGTCGTGTGCTTGTTTCATAGTATGAGAGTTAGCATATTCTGTTATTTTGCAGATACAATATGATATTTTGAATAGTATTGCAGGTGCCTTTTTCAATTGGTATGAAGTTCTGTGCACAAGGACCAGAAAATGAGGCCGAATTAAATACATGCGGACGCTTAACTTGTGGTGTGGAGTGCTTGGCTTTGTCAATTTTAACTTTGAGTGGAAGCAGCCGCCTCCGCAGTTCATGCATTTAGGATTAGAATCACATTCCATGCTCCAGGAAAAGCTAGTGTTCACAACAAATTGTAAACATTTTCATTTGCACTTTTCTCAGGCATTTAAGAGCCACAAACTTCGTTTTTTATCGCCCATCGAGTTGTCATTTTCGACACGTTCTCCTAAGTGGCCACCAACGGTACCTGACCGATCTGGAAGATTAACTGGATTATCTTGGGAACTAAGCGAGCTAAGGCAATAATTTGTATGCATAGATGCCAGGAAGAATATCATCTTCAAGACAGAATATACTTCATTGAGGTAGAAAATACACATAGGGTGTGTGCCAATTGGTTACTTTTTACTAGTGGTAAGTAATGTTGAAATAAATTTACTCTGTTGAGTAAAATTTTGTTCTATTTGCTGTGCCAATTCATGGATGAAATTTTGACAAAACAAAAATTTTGAGTTTCAAGATTGTCTGTAAAATTAAACAAAGAATTATGCATAGAATATCAAAAAAGGATTTTCCTTGTTTACTAGCTATTATATTAAAAGCACAACATCTTATAATAATAATAATAAAAGTTTTCCTAATTTTCTTTTCCATTTTTCAATAATTTTGAAATACTCGACGTTGAAGAGAATATTCAACGGTTGTCAAAAATTTACCTAGCCCTCAGGGCTACATAAAATTTTGACGTTTGAATTCACCTCATTCACTTCAAAATTTCAGTTTCTTATGTCAAAATTTTCCAAATCGAGGAAAAAGTAACCAATTGGCACACACCCATACTAAGGAAAATTATTATAGTTGTTTATATAAGTAGTAAACGTGAATAATGTTATATGAAAAAATTTACCACTACCGTTAAAATGTCCCACCGATATCCTATTTTTAAGATGAATTGAAACCAGTAAGGAATCCATATTCGGCCTCGCCGTATCTTAGATATCCTACACCTAAAAGTTTTGAAAAAAGTGGTGGGGCGGGGGTGGCGGTCCACTCTGGGCGGCACATTGTCGGAGGCGGCAGTTGTGGAAATCAAGTAGTGACTTATTGAATTCTAGGAATTTTTGGGGCTGCAAGTTGATTAACCGTCCCGGGCTCCATGAGACCTAGCTACGCCTCTGTATAAATAGTAGGCGTGGTCATTACCTTTTTCAAAACAAAATAGCTAGCTTAGTTATTTTATTATTGTGTTCAAATTTTGAACTTTATTTTCGTGGTAATAAACTTGTTTTCATACTGCTATACTGTATAAGTAGTGTAGAAGTGGGCGGACCGCATCCAGTTTTGATGTAATAATGTTTTTTTGGAAAACAAGTTGTTATCTAAAGTTTTATTCAGGAAGTTTATATATTTAACAATATAACCTTCTTTTGCCTGTGTAACCCAAAAGTGGGCGGATCTCGCCCATATTTGGCATATTAACGGATGCTACTCTATACTCAGGAATTTTGTTGTTATAACTCAAAAACGAACGCTGATATCACATTTCTAATAAAAAATAGGCGTGGTCGTGGACCGATTTTGCCCATTTTCAGTACCAACCTGCACACCACAAGAAACAATATTTCTGAAAATTTCGATTATCTTCACCGGTTTTTCTGTGATCGTGATTTCAACAGACAGACGGACGGACATGACTAAATCGACTCAGGAGGTCACGCTGATCAAGAATATATATACTTTCCTATACCTATCGTCTCTATTTCTATGCGTTACACATTTCGGGACAAAGTGAATATACCCATAACCTTAAGGTGTAAGGTATAAATAACGAATGTATTCCCATTTCCAACATCATATTAAAAATCCCGTCGTGGGAATTTTAATCCAAATCTGGCAACTATTGCCGTGTTTACACGTGCGACACGGTGTCCCCTGTGGACACCATTTGTTGTTGTTTCCACAGCCAAACGGCAAGATGAACTATGTATTGTGTGCAAATGAACGTGTCCCCTGGGGAAATTAGGTGTCGCTCGAAATTTCTGGGGACACCAGAAAACAGAGTTGCGATTTAGTGAAACAATATTAATAGACTGAAATCAGGTATGTATTGTCATAAAATTTAAACGAAAATGTATACAAATTTAGCAAGCAGGAATATCAATTGCTTTAAAATCACATTTTATTGTTTTTTCTGTTGTTTTTGTTATTTCTAATGCTAACTCCAACAACAACAACACCTTTTGTCGCTCTCGTCTGGTTTCCGAGTTATAGCACCTGGAAGTTCAAAGCTTTACGAGCTAAATATCCTGAGCGATTTTCAACAAAATGGTATTTTACATAAATGAAAGACAATTGAAATACCTTTCTGATGACATGAATATCATGTCGGTATCTCCTATAGTTTAGGAGATAAAGCTCGTAAATCTTTAAACTTCAAGGTGCTATAACTCGAAAACCAGACGAGAGCGACAAAAAGTGTTGTTGTTGTTGGAGTTAGCATAAGAAACAACAATAACAGCAGTAAAATTTGAGGTCTTACGCCACTCGTATATATTTTTGCTAAATTGACTTGAAATATGACATCAACGCCAACTACTGCCAAACTATTCATGGTTTCAGCGAATCAGTTAGTATCTATTATAAAGGTTGGGTTAAATTTTATTTTGTAACAATTATGTATAGTTCATAAAGATTTTATTATTTGTTTTTCACGGCGATGCCACGAAGTAAAGTGTAGTAAAATGGTTTGTAATATTTTATAGTCAAAAACTATTATAAATTCTTAAATAGTATCTAAAGCCAAACAAATGGTAGCAAAAAGTATTAAAAAATCATGCAATAAAATCATCCATATCACGACGACCCACAATCCAATCTGTCCCCCGTGTAAACGCTGTCGGGGACACGGCCGATGAATAGTTCCAAACGTGCGACACGTGTCCCCCGTGTAAGCACGGCATATGTTGTATAGTGCATCAAAAACCCGCGATTACTATTAGGCCGTGGTTATGCTATCGAGTTTTGCTTGGCAAGTAGGACTTTTTTTTGTTGTTTTGTGTGTAAACAATTCTCTCTTTTACACACAAAACAACAAAAAAAAAGTAAACAATTCTCTCTTTTACACACAAAACAACAAAAAAAAAGTCCTACTTGCCAAGCAAAACTCGATAGCATAACCACGGCCTAAGGCCGAGAATTGTTTAATTGTTTGAAGGCCGAGATAATTGTTTACTGTGGTACCTAAATAAGTGCGTTTATCACTGCGCCTTAGGCCGTGGTTATGCTATCGAGCAAAACTCGGTGGGAAATTACTCTCATTTTTGTGATCGAAGTCCGTGCAAAAAGAGTGGTTACGCTTGTGCTTGACCCACGCTTGCTTTCTTCAAAAATATATATATTTTCTCACCTTCAACAGCAACCCGTCTACTACACAAATGAGAAAAAGTATTATTTGCGGTGTAGTTTTCGACGCGATGGAAGACCAAATGTTTATATTAATTGAAATCTGCTTAACATATATAAAGACGTAATATTTTGGAACGATAATCAGAGGAATATAATTGATAAATTTATAAGTTCATTCCATTTTTTCACTCCATTCCACTTTTCAATACTTTTGTGAATATTGAGACTAAGCAACACCGGTTTGCTTGGTGTCCTCGGTGTACGCTAGACCGAGTTTTCGTGCTCGGTGTGAGAGAGTGATGTTGAGAACAGAAAAATAGCCCATTCTCTCTTTTACTCTTTAACACACAAAACAACAAAAAAAGTCCTACTTGCCAAGCAAAACTCGATAGCATAACCACGGCCATAGCATAACCACGGCCTTAGAAACTACGCTGCGCTATACCGAAATAACAGCGTTGCGTCGCCATATGTTTTGAGAAAATGTTTTTAAACATTCACACGCACATGAACATTTTTGTGATATCTGCCGCCAACTTCACTTCGTAGCGCATGTCAAAATTGGATATTCGAAGTGGTCTCCGTCAGTGCGTTTCTTATTTCAGCCACTTCCATAAGACTGTGTGTTCCAATTTCATTTTGACAGAAACGCAACGCACGACGCACAAAAAAAAGTCCTACTTGCCAAACAAAACTCGATAGCATAACCACGGTCTTACGCTACGATTAAAAGATTATTCAGTGAAGTTGGATGCGATCTCCAGTTGATTGAAAAAAAGCAGCTACAATTCTTGCATACTCAACCAAAGTATGTGTCCTAGTTCGAGGAATTGAGGCACTTTTAATTCTATAAATAAATCTAAGGATAAAGAAACAAAGCTTAATTAAAGCACGTCGTGCTAAACTTTATTGTAGTTACAAATTAATATTGTTAGTAATTTCTACCTCCAGCCTCAAGTAAACAGCAATAATGACTCCAAAATTCGACGATGAGGAAAGAATTATCAACTGGAATGAGGAGGCAACAGCTATCATCAATGACGTCAAGACACACGTTGCTATAATAGAGATATCCAAAGAGCTGTCTAGATGTGACTCCAATATCTATCTTAACATACGCACCATCGAAGGAAATGATTATTGTGTGCATGTTTCCAGTATGGGTTTTTGTATCGTAGGTAACGCTTTTAACACCATCGATCCGCAACGGAATCTCGTGAACGAGGAAAATTTCTACGAAACACCGTACGCGCTCTTAGACGTAATAAGTCCTCGATATATAGAATCATTTTGTAGTCAGCTTTGCCAGCAGCTGCTTAAATTACAGCAGAATAATTTTAACGAGGAAGATGAGGAAAACATTGAAACCACGGATGTGGACACAATGTACTGACTCTGATTTCATATGTGCACACAAAAACCAGAAAGACGAAATTGATTTTAAGGCATACCTAACATTTTGTCTTGCTTGGATATTCTTGGAATTTCTATGAGATTTTGTTACCGACAGTAGCATTTTATTCTCATCACTCAGATGTTCCAATCTTGGTTCACTTATAGCCTTATTCAGAGAATCACGACGATGTCGGCTGACTGTCTTTGTGCTTTTCGTCGCCATTGACATTTTATGTCTTTGTTTTTGTAATCGACGAAGCGCACAGAGTCACTCGACTTCGTAACTATGAATTAAGCTTTTAGTTCTTGGGAAAAATACAAATTAAATATTACCTCTTGCGCCAGTGATAATTTAGGATCTTTTGAGATATCTGATACAAATATCTGGTGGGTACAAATTTATGCTACACGTTTAGGTTGTTTCATCCAAAAAAAGGTTACAAGTTAGATCTTGTAACCATAACCATATGTGTATCAGATATCAGATAAAGGTCCTATGTTATCACTTGTGCAAGCGTATAAGCGTATATAGTAAATTCGTCTTTGCCAGTATAATTTGGCATAAATAAATAATTTCAATTTATATTGGCTTTTTGATTAGATACATTAGCGATAGATAGTAATTTCGTAATTTTTTTGACGAATTCCAGATTAAGGGCACCATTTCTCAACAACGAACAAAATGCTTACCCTACGTTATGCTTTGTTATTTCCTATGCTAGGAAAGCAAATACACAAAGGCGAAAAAGGTATAATAAGCGTTTAGTTCGTTGTTAAGAAATGAGGCCCTTAATCTGGAATTCGTCAAAAAAATTACGAAATTCCTTTCACATCACACGAATCCACTGTTGTGTTAATAAGTTGAAAGATTTCGATGTTAGAAAATGATTATAATTCTATTTCCTGTATGCTATATTTATGTATGTATTTAAAACTTCAAACGTTTCAAGAATAAAGATTGTGATTTTAATTCCAAATCGGTTAGCTTATTGACTACTGGTATCAATTGGTTTACGTGGTCCTTGTAGCCAGTTCCGGTATTTATATTCTTTTGGCCGTACACAACTTTTCCATCGAAATCATTTACGGGCACCTCCAAGTTTTTGTCCACTTGTTGAATAGTAATATTTAAATGATCCTCCACTTCAGCCAATAACTATAATCAAAACCAACTGTCAAATGTCTGATTTATGCTAACTGACAAATTACGTGACTTACATTAGGTTCATTGTACCAAACGCAGCAACCGCGATTATCAGTTAAATTTGTATTACTGCAATTACGTCCACGGCTGGAGCACCAATCTCCATGATACCAGACCTAAAAGGATAATAAGATTTAAATTCATTGTTTGGCTTTCCTTCTAAGACCCTGATTTACCTTTTCAGGTACACTGGACACTAGACTAATAGCCAAACCCATTCTTTCGGCACGACCAACCCGTCCAATACGATGTACATAATTTGACTTTTCATCCGGTAAAGTCATGTTGATCACTGTATTAATAAGCAAAAAAAACTATTGATTAAGTAATTCTCCCAAAAATAATTTTACAATTAAAAGAAAAGCTTACTAAATGGCAATCCTGTGATATCCAAGCCCCTAGCAGCGACATCAGTACAAATCAAAAATTTTACTTGTACCTGTTTAAATATTTCCAAGTTGGTTTTGCGCTCTTGTGGCTTGCGATCTCCATGCAGACAAACACATGAATAACGTTGACCGCCTCGTATCTTAAAATATCGCTCCAAATTATCACAATCTATTTTGGTGCGACAGAATATAATGGCGCGATCCATTTTATGCGTATCTATAGCGCGAATGCAGTATTCGCCCTTCAAACGCTTTACAGCTTCTGACAATGTCTCTGGCGTATGATTATTAGGATGCACGTTGTCGCGTACATGAACCCCATCTGTGGGAATATGTTGTCGCAGACTAGACCATGTAGTGTCCTTCTGTGGATCAACCATGCAGACAACATGATGAACAGTCTCCGGCACGGCATCCTCACCTTTGAGATCAACCCACGTGGGAAAGTGCATCAAACGATCAGCCATTTTCTTAACTTCAAAAGCATGTAGTGTAGCAGAGCATACGACCATTTGTAGACGACGTCCATCGGATGTGATTTTCGGTATCTGTTTATGCAAACGATCAATCAAGTCTGTGTAACCTTGCTTCAACAAAGCATCAGCCTCGTCCAACACAAAGAATCTGCATAGGGACAAAAAATGCGGCATAATTTTCAATAAATATGGCACATATATCCATCAATAAGATCTCACCTGCAATGCGTCAGCTGTACAAAGCCACTACTTATCATTTCTTCCAAGCGACCGGGTGTACCCACAACAATGTGCACTCCTTGCTGTAGGGCGGCCTTTTGTTGCTCCAACTTGACACCGCCAATGAGCAACAACGAACGCACATCTGGATTGCTAAGGTGGACTTTGAATTTTTCTATTTGATTGTATGTCTGTTCAGCTAACTCGCGACTTGGTTCAATGATGATGGCTTGTGGCGCATTTGGTGCCGGTTTATTCGATCCGGCATTGTTATTTGGAATGGCCAGGGGATTTGATTTTGTCGCCTGAGCGCCAGCTTTACTAACAGCAATAAATTCCTTTGGGGGGGCGTATTTAAAGTCGGTTTGGCCAAAGTTGAAAAGAATTTCAGCGTTTTTCAGTACTACTGCTGGATAAAAGGTTTCATTGCGCAAATTATCCGCAATGCGAAAAGCTACCCCAAGATATTGACCATTCTTAGTGTAAGCAATCTCCATACGATCCAAGTCCAACAAGCAACCAATGACATCACTTTTACCAAACGCTTCACCATAGTCATCAAACAGTCGATTATTCGATTTTTTGCCGGTGCCACCAAAGCCATAGCCCCATCGATCAGTTCCTAAGTCAAGATTAGCTTGCGTTGTGGACCAACCTACACGACATAATCCCTCATCCGTTACAGCGGCTTCATAGCAATATTTGCCTTTGCCCTTGACACCGGTTGTGGCGCGACAGCCATGCCACTCCTTAAATTCACGCGACTGACATCGCAAGCCATCCGGTGTAACAGCGAGTGCATTACCACGGTCGAAAAAAGACATCGTCCAACCAGCGACACTAGAAGCACTTACAGGTCCACCAGTGGATTTACCCTCTTCAAAGTCGCGAAGTGTTTCCCATACAATTTGCAGTATGGGCAGACAGAATGCACCGGTTTTTCCGGAACCAGTTTCGGCCGCCATTAGCACATCGCCACCGCCCAAAATCAATGGAATAGCTTCAGCTTGGACATCAGTAGGCAGGCTAAATGTTTCCAATTAAAGTCGTTTCTGATAATAGTGAATGCAGCTATACTTACGTCCACTCCATGTCATCGATTGCCTTGCCAATCTCTGGCATCACTCCGAATTCTAAAAAATTGCTTAATTTTATAAATATTTACATGAGTAATACGTATTGTTTTACCTTCAAATGCAGTCATAACTGGAGTTTTATTTTAACTCTTGAAATCAATGAAAACAAAGCCGGCCCCAATTCCTACGTATAAAATTCACACCTCATATAAAATATCCATAACTTTAGGGGTATGTTCAATGCTGCCAAGTACAATTTACATTACCGTTTCAGTGAGTTTATTTTTTTACGCATAATATAATACGCACAGTGTTTTCGGAATGCATATTTTTGCTGCTGGTGGTGCTTTTTTTTTTCTTTCCATGGTATTTGAAATTGAAACAGTTATGAAACAGCATGCATTTGAGATACACATGTGTGTTCCAAATGTTATTTTGGAACAGATAAGGCGCTTGTCGACCCCACCGATGTTGTGGTTGTTGTTTTTGGTGCTGACCCAAACAACAACAACAACTTGTGTTGCTCTCTTATCGTTCCAGAGTTATAGCTCTTTAAAGTTGGAAAAGTTCAGGCCTGTATCTCCTAAACCTTCCAAGATACCTATATGTTATTGATATTGCTTGAAAGGTAATTCATATATCTGTCATTTATGTAAACTAATATTTTGTCGAAAACCGTTCAGTTTTGGAGAAAAATGAAATTTTAGATTTTTTGTACTATTTTTTTCCATTCATTAATTTTTTTCTAAGTATAATGTATAATTAACCCACATAATTATGCAAATAATAAGAAAATGGAATCAGTGTAGGATCTCAGTAGAAAACCCATATTTGAAAATTGCAATCATGTACTCTCAGCGCCTTATTTAAGCCGATATTTTTTTATTTATTTATTTGTAATTAATCTTGCATATATCTCTTAAAATTAAAAAACATGGGAACACTGGCTGCCAGGACTGGATTGAAGATAAATATCTTATCTCAAGAAAAAATATCTTATAAAACAAGATACATTATATTTTAAATTTTCCACAATCAAGATTTTAAATGAAAATCTTTGCGTTAAACTGGAAATGATGGTAAATTCAAGAACGCTATATAAAAGAAGACCTTAATGCCATAATGTAATCTAAGAAGTAATTCGAGTAATTCGAACCAAATACAATTTGGAAGACAAATTTATAAAATAATCTTATATATTTATAATTTGGTAACTGGAATAATTTTCTTTGATCAATGTAAATGAATGTAATTTTGTATCTGTCATATAATATAATTTTCGTAATGTAGCTTTTACTTTTTATGTAATATAGCCACTTTTTAAGGAGTGTGCAGCACTGCTCATATTAAAATTTGAAACGTCAAATAAATTCCGTGATTATCTTTTTACCCAAGGTTTATAGGTTTATTCTATAAACCTTGCTTTTTACCGAACTGTTTTCATGAAATGCAACTATATTTGGAAGTGCAAAATAATTAATTCTTTTACCAGGAATAAAATGTGTATCAAGCGCTAAGCGTATATTTTAACATAAGTTCGAATGAATGTGAGAGAATTGTTGTTTTAGCCAACGAGAAAGGTTTTTGCTACATGCATTATTACTTAGTTATAAATCTCCAAAACAATAAGTCAGAATTAGTCAGAAATTTATATTTTCTAACAAACTTTAAAAACAAAAATGGCACCAATTAAAAATTCGTATACAAGTTACAACCACAACACTTCCAATAATTATACACCCAACAGTAGTGCTAACAATAATACAAGTAGTCATCCAAATAGAGGAGGAACGACCCATTCTGTCTCAACAACAACACATAGAAAGCACACGGGTACAGTACCAAAAGCTACGGCGCCGGTAGTGCGTGTAGAGCGTGATGCTTCACAAGATGCTAAAACTGCAGTTACTGTTAATGCTAGTTCTAGTGAAAAAGCTATAAAATCTGCTGCGAAGCGTTCTGCAGCTTTTCTTTTGCAACAAACCCAGCAGCAGCAACAACCACCCCCCCCATTTGTTAATGATCGTTCCAGTCCATTTAGCATTCTAACAGCAGCACAACAATCCCAGCAACACCACCACCAATCAGCCCAGCAACAGCTGCAACAACAACAATCACAGCAACAACAACTACTGCAGCCACAACAACTACTGCAGCCGCAACAACAATCACAGCAACACCAACAATTACTACTTCAGCCACAACAACAACATATACATCAACGTAAAAATACAGAAGTTGTTGCACCCATTCGACGAGAATTAAAGGATTTAAATGTAAGGTTTTTTATTTTCATGAAGGTTTTTCCTCAACTAGACAAAATATAAGTTGGCATTTTGTGATAAAACAAAGTATTGAATGTATTTTTGATAACCTGTGTTCGATTGAAGTTTATAACTATAGTGCATCGTATTAAGCAACGAAAACAAAATTGAGTACCATGAATTAAAGAGCACGTGTTATCAATATTAAATACTGACTAAATTTACATTTTAAATATGTATTTTATTTAGCTTCTACAAAAATACTCTCACTTATTAAAAAAACAGAAATTGTTTGGACTTTTTAATCCCAACCAAACACCTACATTACAAAGGTCGGATTTAATGAATCATCTATGGGACACTGCGGCCGGCAACCAAAATATTTTTCCTAAATGCGTCATGAAAATTAAAAATAAATATCTATAAGGAAAATACAAATATTTATAAATAACATTGTAATGTTTTAAAGCTAAGAAATTTTAACATTTACATTTACATGTACATATGTATATACATACATACATATGTAATTTGTTGTATATCAAAGAAAATAATAATATTTAATATTGATTAAATAAGGGTTTAAAAATAACAAACATATTTAAATATTTTGCATATATACCTATTAATTCTCTATAGTAGTTTTTTGCCACTTCTCTGCTCTCACTTGTCTCGAAATTTTGCTAAATGTACAAAAGTTCACTCTGCTTTTAAGTTTTTTTTTAGAATTTTCTCGTCAGAAAATTTTGGATTTCAATTCAGAAACGTTTACGACTCAAACAACGAAACTACGTATATATTATTTTCCTTGCAATAAATATTTTAATTTTTAATTCAATTTTTTCCTCAAGGATTATATACTCTCAGCGGTGGTAACTACAACAAACAATAATAGCAAAAACCAACGATTCCACCAGCAACACCAAAACAAGCAATATAATTACAGCAAACCGCATCAACAACTGCAGGTGCATGAAAGCAATTCATTAAACTCCGGTATTGAAATCGGTAAGTCTTTAATTTTTTTATTAATTAGGTAACTGGTTTAATAATTTAAATAATATTATTACTTAAATAAAAGCAATTCATTAGTGTTACACAATAGGAAAAAAGACAGGAAAAGCAAACTGATAAAATATCCATTTTACGCCATTTAAACTTATTTGGAGTTAGTTTAAGTAATTTTATTTAAAGCAATTTAATTGCAACAAATTTTATTCTTCATTAAAAAAAATATTGTTTCGTTTTGTAAAATATCGTTGCTGCTGTACTTTTATTTAGTCTTTTCTTCGGGAAAAAATTATTCATTTGGTACCTATTTTTAGCTGCATATTTAGATAGACATTCGACTTTATTATGCTGTTGTTTTTGTTTAGGATTTCTATACCTATCTATATCTATCGATATCTTTACTTAAATTCTTTGCTTTGTTTTAAGTGTTACGTCTAAAATACGGAATTTTGTTTCTTGAACGAAAAAAAATGTGATCTGGCAAAAGTGACGTATATTTCAACGGCAACTTTAACTTTTAAAATAATTCTCAAAATGGTGTTAGATTTATCATATTTTGAAGAAATGACAATTTTCACAATGATTCATTTGAAAATGCAAATAGAGAAACTTGAAACACTCATAACTAAAGTAAAGTAAAACAATCATCAATGGAAAATATTTTCGTGTCAATATTTGAGGAAAATTGGTTTGAAAATAAACGATAATAAATCTTGGGATGAGTAAATAACTTTGTTATTACATTATTTTGGTAAAGGAAAATATGTCGCAAATTTTCCACTCATAAAAATGGACATCTTTCTCTTATAGTACTTTTCAATACAAAAAACTGAATAATATACACTTTACAAAAACAAATAAAAATTTTTACTTTTTGATCATGTTGCCCTATTTTTTTTCATAATCTTTTTATTTCATTGAAAAATTTTTTAAACAATTTGAATTTCTTTATATATACATATATATGATTGCATACACAATTCTTGATAATCAATCACGAATTTTTTACCCAGTGAGGCCGATACCACGTCGTAATCTGCAACAACTTAACGATACAGCAACACACGATTTTGGCAACGCTAGCAGTTGCTATCCAGCGGCTGCTACAACAACGACCACAAATTTAAATCTACTCAATCATCCAGCAGCAATTGGGGTCGTGATACCAACAACACCTGGAATCGCTAATAATAGCGGCGCCGGCAGCAGTAATAGTAATTCCTACAACAGCTGTACTTTAGCGTCAACTAATGAGGAAGATCTTGTGAATGTCAATAATTTAGCAGAAACTATTACAAGTGCAAATATACGCGGCTATAGTAACAACATTAATAATATTAATAACAATAGTAATATCATTAGCAATAATAGTACATTTACAATAAATCAACAACAGTTGTTGTTATTACAACAATTGCAACAACAAATCGAAGAGCAATCATCACATTTACTAGCGGTTACTCATTCGCCACAGCAGCAAAAGCTGCAGAAACAGCAACATCAGCAGCTTGAATCAGTGACATCAACGATAACCTCGAATTTACTAGATCTAGACGGTGCTGGTGTCATAGCTAATTCATCATCTGTTGAAACTGGAACAGCAAGAGACACCGATATAAATTTATTACAGCGCTTGCAACTTATTCAGCAATTACTTGCCCTAAACGCAAAACCGAATCCAGTAGCTGTTTCTCCCGATTCTTCCCAGTTAACTGATACGAATAAAGTAAGTGTCAAATCGAATATACATCAATTTCGAATAAAGTTTTGAAATCGAAAATACATAAATCGAATCAATAGAATAAATCGAATCAATAGAATAAACCGAAAACTAAATAACACATTTTAGATAATTTATTATTTTTTAAAAAAATATATATTAAAATATTTTATTTTAAAAAAACTATTTCTTGAGTAGTATATAGAAATAAAATATTTTTTTTTCTTGATTTATAAAAACTCTATATAACGCATAGAAATAGAGAAGATAGATATAGAAAAGAATATATATATCCTGATTACCTTGTCACCTCCTGAGACGATTTAGCGATGTCCGTCCGTCTGTCTGTGGAAATCACGAGCACAAGGGAATCGGTGAATGTATCATAATGAAATTTTGCAGAAATATTGTTTCTTGTGGTGTGCAGGTTGGTATTGAAAATGGTAACATAGTATAGAGTAGCATTATCCGTTAATATGCCAAATATGGGTGTGGTCCGCCCACTTTTACACTACTTATACAGTATAGCAATATGAAAACAAGTTTATTACCACGGAAATAAAGTTTAAATTTGAACACAATAATACAGCAACTAAGCTAGTTATTTTGTTTTGAAGAACGTAATGACCACGCCTACTATTTATACAGAGGCGTAGCTAGGTTTCATGGAACCCGGGACGATTAATCAACTTGCAGCCCCAAAAATTCCTAGAACTCAATAAGTCACTACTTGATTTCCACAACTGCCGCCTCCGACAATGTGCCGCCCAGAGTGGACCGCCACCCCCGCCCCACCCTAGCTCCGCCACTTTTTTCAAAACTTTTAGGTGTAGGATATACGGATACGGTGTTGGTTAAAAATAGGTTGGTTTAAAAATAGGCGAAATCGGTCAACGACCACGCCTATTTTTTATTAGAAATGTGATATCAGCGATCTGTTTTGAGTTATGACAACAAAATTTTATACCTGGATATAGAGTAGTATTATCCGCCGGGTGCCATGAGTCCTAGCAACGCCACTACAAAAGAGGGTCTTAAATGGTTATATTGTTGAATATATAAAATTCCTGAATAAAACTTTGCATAACAACTTATTTTCCAATAAAACATTTTTGGAATACTTTACCCATCCACAATACAATGTACAATACCCACTTTTACAGTACTTATACAGTATAGCCCATAGAAACAACTTTATCTATGTTTTGTAGTTTCCGAGAAAAGTGGAAATTACGAACTAAACTCCTTCCTTTTTCCATATTTTTGCACCAGTAATAAAACACAAGTAGCCAAAAAATCGGTGTTTGAAAGGAAAGTATGCTTCGTAATTTTTATTTTTCTGGGAAACTACAAAACATAGATCCCTCCGGTTTGAAGCATTCTCTCTAGAATTGATTAGGGAATTTTATGGTCGGAAAAAAATTTATACATAATACCGTAATTTAAAAAAAAAATTGCGACCAAACATTTTTTTTCGGAATTTTTTTTCCAAATTTTAACTTTGGCATTAATTTTCTCAAAAACTGTTTGACATCGGAACTTAATTAAAAAAGGATATTAAGAAGCGGATATTTGGCTTTGAAAATCAGCAAGCAAAAGTTATATAGGTCAAACCATTATTTTTTAATATTTTTTTTTTCGATGGTAAGTCGAATTTTTATAAAATGGCCCCTCCCGTCTAAACGGGGAAAAATTGATCCCCGCTCCCATACGATTTTTTTCTTGTATCGACCCAACCTACACGTCCTGTTCTGTCCCCTCTTATGCGAAACACCCTGTATATATGTAGGTAAAAATTTTAATTTTAGTCTTATGTTTCAAATTTACAATTTTTAATTTCAATTTTTAATTCTTAATTTTAAATTTTGAGTTTTTAATTTTAATTCTTAATTTTTATTTTATAATTTTTAAATTTAAATTTTACTTTTTAAATTTTTACTTTCATTTTAACTTTGAATTATTAATCTTAATTTTAACAATTTTTAATAATTTAATGTTTAATTGTTTAATTTTTTAATTAACTTTAATTTTTTAATTTAATTTTTCAATTAAATTTCAATTTTTTTTAATTCATTTTTTGATTTTTTTAATTTTAATTTTTTCAAATTTAATTAATTTAATAACAAACTTAATAATTTATTTAATAATCTTATAATTTTTTATTTTTTTATTTTTCTCTTTTTCAATTAATTTATTTTAATAGTTTTTCTTATCTATATATTTATATTAAATTAGCTTTATTTTACTGTCTATTATCTTATTATAATTTTTCCTTCCGTTATCCTCCATCCGTCTCCCCCATACTCATAATTGCCGTAACCTCCCATTGCCTTGCCGTCTTTCGGGTTTGATATCGACCCACGCACATTCAAAATTGTAACACTCCTGTTATATGGAGCATGCAATTGACTGAACTCCTTGTTAGTATGTGTCAAAGACAAACAAAAATTTCTTAGCAATTGTTATTGTATTGTTCTTCGTGGCACGCACACATTCATAGCATTTTCAAGAGTCTCCAGTCTTTTAGTCTTTGGTATGTGTTGAACTTTCGTTGCGTGTGGTCGCTGCGTCCCTGGGAATGGTAAGTGCTGTGGTTTTTTCCCCTTTTATACCCTACACCTTAAAGTTAATGGTATATTCACTTTGTCACGAAATGTGTAACGCATAGAAATAGAGACGATAGGTATAGAAAAGTATATATATTCTTGATAAGCGTGACCTCCTGAGTCGATTTAGCCATGTCCGTCCGTCTGTTGAAATTACGATCACAGGAAAACCGGTGAAGATATGATGAAATTTTGCAGAAATATTGTTTCTTGTGGTGGGCAGGTTGGTATTGAAAATGGACAAAATCGTTCCACGACCACGCCTATTTGTTATTAGAAATGTGATATCAGCGTTCGTTTTTGAGTTATGACAACAAAAGCTCATTCCTGAGTATAGAGTAGCATTATCCGTTAATATGCCAAATATGGGCGTGATCCGCCCACTTTTAGGTTACACAGGCAAAAAATGGTTATATTATTAAATATATAAACTTCCTAAATAAAACTTTAGATAACAACTTGTTTTCCAAAAAAACATTATTACATCAAAACTGGATGCGGTCCGCCCACTTTTACACTACTTATACAGTATATCAGTATGAAAACAAGTTTATTATCACGGAAATAAAGTTTAAATTTGAACACAATAAGTTGTTTTAGTTAAGCTAGTATATTTTATAAGCTAGTTATTTTGTTTTGAAAAAGGTAATGACCATGCCTACTATTTATACAGAGGCGTAGCTAGGTCTCATGGAGCCCAGGACGGTTAAACAACTTGCAGCCCCAAAAATTCGTAGAATTCAATAATTCACTACTTGATTTCCACAACTGCCGCCCCAGACAATGTGCCGCCCAGATTGGAACACCACCTCAGCCCCACCCTAGCATCGCCACTATTTATACCCGTCTGTGATTAAATGTGATTATAAGGTTGCTTTCGTTATAACCACATACATATCTCTTCTAGTTCACATTTTTTCAAAACATTTAGGTGCTCGGCCAGGCCAATTATAGCTTTCTTACTGGTTTCAATAATTTTTATTTACAATTTCTCTACTTTAGCATATTTTACATTGTATTTTCATATTTACATATTATATAATTTATATTTTAAAGTATTAATTAGTTTAGTATTTATTAAATTGGCGGCTCCATAATACAGCACTTTGTGAAGCGCACTGTGGGATGCGCAGCACATATGTGAAGTGCATTCCACACAGGTGTGCACATTTACATTAAGCTCGGTGTGTGGTCCTTCCACACACGGCATTTTCTGTGGATATATGGGTGAATATAGGCATTTCATGTATGCGTATATGCACTTATGTATGTATGTATATACAAACCAGTAAGAAAGCTATATTCGGCCTGGGTATCTTAGATACCCTACACCTAAAAGTTTTGAAAAAAGTGGCGAAGCTAGAGTGGGGCGGGGTGGCGGTCCACTCTGGGCGGCACAATGTCGGGGGCGGCAGTTGTGGCAATCAAGTAGTGACTTATTGAGTTCTAGGAATTTTTGGGGTTGCAAGTTGATTAATCGTCCCGGGTTCCATGAAACCCAGCTACGCCTCTGTATAAATAGTAGGCGTGGTCATTACGTTTTTCAAAACAAAATAACTAGCTTAGTTGCTGTATTATTGTGTTCAAATTTAAACTTTATTTCCGTGGTAATAAACTTGTTTCCATATTGCTATACTGTATAAGTAGTGTAAAAGTGGGCGGACCGCACCCATATTTGGCATATTAACGGATAACTACTCTATACTATGTTACCATTTTCAATACCAACCTGCACACCACAAGAAACAATATTTCTGCAAAATTTCATCACGATATCTTTACCGGTTCTCCTGTGATCGTGATTTCAACAGACAGACGGACATGGCTAAATCGACTTTCCTATATACTTTCCTATACCTATCGTCTCTATTTCTATGCGTTACACATTTCGTGACAAAGTGAATATACCCTTAACCTTAAGCTGTAGGATATAAAAAACCCTTTCAAGCGAGGGACGAAAAATGTTTCTGGGTGTTGCCTGTAGAGTAGTTTTGGGCAAAAAGGCAAAGATTCTGACCGTTATGGAAGTTTCCACTTTGGAAGCTTTAATAACAGTTTTTTGCTTTTGTTCTCCGGTTTCTGTTGGTTTTTTTTAATGGTTCTCGTTTTTGTTTTGTGGGTTTCTTCTTGTTTTTTGTTGTTTTTGTTTTTCTTATTATTCTGTGATGCTCTCGTCATCATTTTTGCTTCATTTTACCATATGTTATTCACAGCTAGAATAGGTAGTAATTATTAGGGATTTGTGACGTAAGAGAATAGCTAGCTAGTTCAACGTAGGTATATTTACACGTCTGCGTTAGTTGTTAGGCACAATCACGCGCATGACAGGGATTGTTAGGATAGTACACAACAGGTTTCCCTCTGAAATTTGATAAGGTAACAGGTAGATAGTTACCTGATGTTACATAGTAGATAGGTTAAGCGTAGCTAGTGTATAATGTAGATTCACTTAATTTTGTTGGTATGCACGGAGACTCCAAAAACATCAAGTTCATCTGTTCGGTACCGGTACTGTAGTTTAGGAGAGACAGCTCCGAAATGTTCAAATTTTAGAGGGTTAGACCTCGGAAACCAGACGAGAGCAGATGAAACTGATGTTGATGTTGGAATCTCCGTGCTAAACAATATCATCTGCGCCTAAACTAGATTTAATCGGAAAAATGCATATAACAAGTAGAATAAATTTATCTATTATATATAATAATAATTTTTTTAAATTAATTTTTATATTATTATAATTTTTCTATTTATTTCAATTCATTTTAATTTGAATTGTATAGCATCCAAACATGGTTAATGAAGTTAGAAGCCCAACAGTGACTGAACGAGATGTTATTGTTAATTCGTCGAGTTTAGAAGATGTCGCAACAAGCGAGGTATCACTGAATGACCCTCATAAAAGAAAACCTTTCCTTTTTTAAAATTTTAAAATCTTTAATTGGATATTAAAATTGTAATTACTTTTTTCTAGATCAATGACAATCGTGCACAATCCATACAATCGTTGCATAGCGCTTTAGAGGAAACACCAACGCCAACGGACAACGGTCCAAGTTACGCGGAACTGCAATTGCGTTTGGAACTTTCCAATCGAAACATACAAAATATGCAAGAGCAGCAGAAACAATTGTTGCGCTTACAACAACAAGCCAAGTTGCATCTTAACGAAATGGAAACAATACGTCAAGGAGCTCCTTTAAGCTGTGGCCAGCAAAATGCCAATGACTCTAACAATCCACCCGACTATCAGTCCATTCAACAGGTGCATTCGGATATGTCCTCATTGGTAGGACGCATGAAAAATCTAACAACCTTCATACAGCACCAAAATGAATTGGGAAATTTACTCGGTGACGATGGACCAGATATATTGGCCGAACAGGAAGCTCTGCAACGTAAACTGCAATCGTTGCGCATGCAGCGTGATGAGATGCGCAATTTGGTTGGTGAGCTGCAGGATATTCATCGTGATGCAGAGCTTACAGTAGAGAAACGTAAGCAAGATAATGAACAACACCGGCAGTCTCCTCAGCAGCAGCTCCAACAATCCCTACGACAAGACTACAACGTGGTTACTGATGTTGCTGATGCATCTTTATCAAGCAATGAACGCATTGTACCGATTGAATACTCACGGATCGTTCCAACTGAACTGGTGCCACCAAAAGGAAGAGTTGTGTCTCTGGTAGATGCAGAAGATTCTGCGGCTGCAGAAATGATACGCCAAAAAGTGGCTGATATAGCAGCCATGAAAGCACAGTTGAGTCGACTCAAAAATATGATGGAAACAGTGAACCTCATTGAAGAGCATACTGCTAGAACAGAACCGACAGACGTAGGACGTGTTTCTGCAGTAGCTAGTGCTATTGATATTCCAGTGCAACGCGAACGTTCGTTAGGTGGCTATGAACGTGATCGTTCCGATTCCTATGATCGCGAACGCACGCCCACAGCTGGCGTCATGAATGATCAAGAAAACGAATTAATTTCAGCAAAGGTACGCATACTCAATGAGGTAACAAGTGACTTACGCGCTCAAGCGCTTAGTCTTCAAGCTGAGCGTGATCGCATTAAGGCGCTTAAAGATGAAATTGTACGCCGCAAAGCGGAAGCCGCTGCTGCCGCGCAGATGGGTGAAGATGCGCTGAAAAGTCACAGCCTCACACCCACTCCTCAAATTCAACGACGGGTTACGGAGGAGCAAGCTGAGCGTGAATTAATTAAGGAAGAGTACGCAGTCAAGAAGAAGGAATTCGAACAATTGTGTCAACATTTGGGACAAAGTGAAGGCTGCAATGCATCTACTCCATCCAAAACCTTGCATCAAAACGAAGCAAACGGCATTCGCGACCTTGTGTCAGAAGCGGATGATGAAGCTGAACCAGAGGAGGAGCCGACCGATTCAGACTTTGGAGTAACAGCAGCTGTTACCACCAAATATTACCCTGCACAAGCTTCGAATTCAATTGAAATTTCAGCGAAGCGAGTAGTTAAAAACAGCTCTGCTATGAACGTCACTAATCAACGCGGAAGCAAGCGTTCAACTGAAGAGTCTACAGCAGAAAATGTTGCAAATGTTACTGATATCCCGAATGAAACCGTCGGCTCAATGGAAGCAGCGAGCATTAAATCTGGCAGTTCGCAGTCATTATCCATGCCCCCACCCATGCATCCCATAAATGGCAATAATTTGACGTCAAATTGGCGTAAGTAAAATCACTTAAACCACTGATCACATTAATCTTTTCTGTACGCATGCAGTTCCAGGTCCTATACCACCACCGCTACCAGCCCCATGGAATCCACAGTACTACTATGGAAGTTCTAGCGCTCAACCATCCGCAACATCGTTTACACCGCCTCAGTGTATTGCTTCTATGAACCATCATCACCAGCATCACCCATCAATATCCAACAACGTTGAATGCATTTGCAATGCTTCGCTCAACGCTTCCACTCTAGGTGCTCCTGTAAACATTACTAATTCTGGTGACACAAGCGGCGCTACCAACGGTTCAGTATCATTTAACACGGATCCAATGATGTTCCAACAGTTCGTGCAGACGCAGCAGATGCTTATTAACTCGGTGTGCCAATGCAATCAAATGTTGTGGCATCAGCAACGCGAAATTGATGCGTTAAATAATGCAATTCATGTGGTAAGTTTGGATCAAAATTTGGAAATCTGGGAGTAAGATGAACCAAGAGAGATTGTTAGAAAAATTAATTGTCAGAGATCAACAAAAAAACAAAATTCAAAGAGAACAAAATGCTATTTGAAAAACGACGAATCTCACTATATTACAAATTATAAAATATAGCTACCATATATTTTATATGTAGACATATAAAGACTTAAATATAAATCTCGGAAGAATTGAACTGACTATTAATAGTTTTTTTTAAATTTGAACAAGAAACTTCATGTATTTAGTTTTTTGGTGCATAACTGATTATTGATTATTAAGCTCTTATAATTCACTATTTTTAATAATGACCATTGACATTGATACTAATGACACAATGACATTAAATGCCTGAAATATAGAATTCTACCCATCAACCATCATCCATTACACAGAATTCTTTGTAAAACTCATGCTTTTGAGAGCTCTTCTATATTTGGAATTTGATATTTCAGTTTGTCTCTTAGATGATGGAGGTTTTTATTTATCAGTCATCTACCATCGGAAAAGGGTGCGGAAGATTTTCTTTGTCACTCTCTGAAACTTCGCTGGTTCAGACCAAAAGTATTGATTTAGGTATACATATTTACGCTGTTTAGACTTTGAGCTGTCTTTTGTAAACATTTTTATTTTCTTAATCTTCATCGGGAAAAGTAAACTCATTTGCATAATTCTAAAGCATTCATTCATAATTCATTTGGTTTTCCAACTCTCTCTCTCTCTCTCTCTCTCTCACACTCACACATACATCTTATAGCTTCGAAACCGCCTGTTGAGCCTCGGTGGTCCACCGACTGCCGATCTTGGTTTTGATATACGCGCTGAATCGGTACCGCCACCAAATTCTCTTCACACTGGTTCACAATACAGTAACAACTTGTATGCTGCAATGCAAACTCGTTCACAATCTGAACAGCCGGCAGCAGCATTTCTGCCATTAACATGCAGCGTTGGATGTGCAAATTATCAACAGCAACACCAAATTCACCATCAACATGTATTTCAACGAAGGCAACAACCACGTAGTGCTTTGGGTTATAATTACGGCAATGAAATGCAGCAAAATGCCAACACTAGCACTAATATGTATACAGCACTTAATAATGCTGCTCCCGCAGCGCCACCGCCACCACCACCACAATTCAACAACGAAGCGCCGCCGCAATCACCATCAATTGCATCTGCTGCCGGTGGTCCTGGTCCGATATTTATGCATCATCACAACAACACCATACATCAGAATAATGCAAACTTACGTACACAAAACCATCATGCTAACAATTTGCTTCAGCAGCAACAACAACAACACAGCAACCTTGCTGTTAATGCTGGCAATACGTTGAACAATCAAGTACCTCCGGGAAATCGAGCGAATAATTATTGGGATAATTTTAGAAGGTAAAACGAACTTTTATAGAAATATACATAAAAACAGATAATCTAAAACTTTATTATTACTTTTTTTTAAAATTTAGATTTTAATATGATGAGGCAGGCTCTAGTTTTGATCTTTTTTTTAAACTTTTTTGAAGACGGAGAAGAGCGATAAAAACGTTTTCACTATAAAGCACTATAATCGTATATAAAACTTAATTTTGAAAACATTTTTTACAATTTTCAATCAATAGAATAATCAAAATATATTAAAAAAGCAAGTATTGTTTTGTACTCGTTGTTGTTGCATTTCATGCGAATAAAAAAGATAGTTTTTAAATGATTTTTAATATATTGTATTTTAATCCTCTTAGGTAAGTTTTTAGTTCTGATCTCTTTCAATTATTTTTATTGCATGTGTTGTTTGCATTCATTTCAAATATGGATTTTTTTTATTTAAAGAAATCATAACCATTCTAACGATGACAACGATTTTGTTTTCAGTTCTATTTTATTAACCTTTTATTTGTTCCCCTTTTATTGCTCGCTTTTTTGCAGTCTACTAATTTTGCTTTAACTTAATTTCGCTTCTGTAGTTATTCGCGCCAAAATCTGCTCTCTACAAATTCTAACAAAAGTAATGAAGATCAAAATCAACAACAAATGCAGCACCAAGAACTCGATCAGCAATATCAGCCCCCTCCAGCTCATCACTTACCGATTCCTGCAATGCAACAGCAACAGCCACAACAACAACAGTTGCAGCCGCTATCTCAGTCTCTCTACCAACAACGTCAAACCAATCAAAATAATCACGGCAGCCCCACCGACTGCAACAATCTCAACTACGAAAGCAACAACACCACTAGCAACACTAACAACATTAGCTGTAATAAATATATGCGTTCCTTGCAACGCAACCGCATCAATCAGTTGCAACAGCAGCAACATGTCGGCAGCATGCTTCCCAGTTCCGATGCCAACAACGTTTTTCAAGGAAATGCACCGGCAGCGGCACGTGAACTACTGGAGAACTTAAATTGGCATTCAAATACTTCTTCTGCAACTGTTGTTGATGAAGACAACGACTTGTTTGAACTCTACAATATTGCTTACATTAATGATATGTCAACAACTTATACCCGCTCTGCAGCCCCTGGCGCAAATGCACGCAATATGAACAATATGAATATGAATGTCAATTTTGGCAACAACATGCAAAATCAGCGCAACAAAGTTCCGGCCAAGCCAACATGTCGCAGTGCAACATCGCTACATCGCGCTAATCTGCAGATGGCAGCTGCTGCACAGCAAGATCAGCAACAACATTATGTTAATGCTGCCGAAACTCGAAGTTATGATTTGTTAACCAACAGGACTGCTTCAGAGCGACAGCCGCCGCACTCACTCTCAGCACCACCATCAACGCAGTCATTAATTAGCACCCCTGTCGCTGCTTTAACAACTCGCAATCCCGAGGACTTTGTTTTATGCCCTGTAGACGTGGCTGACGGCTTCAAATCTGTCGCGACCACAACAGATGACCCCGATTTTATTGCCGATAGTGTTGGTGCTCACACTGAAAAGGAGGACGACGATACTACGTCTGAAGAAATCAAACGGAACCTGTTAGTGAATGCTTTAAAAAATGACAAATTTACCACAAAATTCTACGAATCTATCAAGGAGGATGTTTTTCGCCGTTTGGAGAGTTTGTTGCTCGAAAAAGAAACAACTGAGCGTCCAGGCGCACGTGCAGAGCAAACATCACTACAACAGCAGCCACATTATCTGACTCAATCTGTTAATGATGTAGGAGAAGTCGCTACACGAGATCCGACACATAAGCTTTATTTTAATGCTCAAATGGGAAGTCGACAGCAGCAGTACCCGGCATCATCTTTGCAGCAATCGAAAGTAGAAACTTCCGCTTCTGCAGATCGTGCTGAACTTGATGGCAAAAATATTGCCGAAGAAACTGAAAGTAACAATGCAGATGACAATGACTTGTCGGAAACATCAGAGGCAATCAGTTCAGGCGTCATTGAGTCTGTCTGCAACGTGGTAGCTGTAGGCAACATGGAAGACGAAGAACCAGAGGAGAATGGAAATCAAGGTCAAAAACTTAATAGACCCTCAGCAGCTATATTTTCATCATCAATACCACAAGCACCGGCAGCTACTATTAACAAATCTACCATACGTAATGCAGCAATTGTACATCCAATCGGAACTCGGCTACCGTTTTTAGGTGAACTTAAAAATCAGCGTCAGCAGCCACAGACTGCAAACGGAACATTTATTGGACACGCTATCACAGGGGAGGCACAACCAGCAATATTTGTAAGTAGTAACACGATCTTATCTAAATAATTAAATAATAGTTGAAAATAGAAAAAGTTTTTTTATAAAAAATAACTAGAATTATAACAGCTTTATGGTTTTGTTTAATTAGAATTTAATACATTTTGATTTTATTTGTAGACAATCATCACTAATCAGGACAACAACATTGAATCGAAAAACCTGGAATACAGAACCCCAGACTTTGAACTGCTTAATTATATAATCACACGTATTCAAAACCAAACTAAACCAGACACTTTGGTCGACGACACAGTTCTCGTGGAAGTAGCTAAATTAACCGCAAAGGCTGCTCAGAATTCCAATGCTACCAAACTAGCTGATGCAGCGAAGGCAGCTGCTGCAGGAGGTGGCGACAACAGTTTGGCATCGATCCACCAGCAGCAAGCGTTAAACATATCGCCCAAGAAAATCTATTCAAAGATAAAGAAGCTTAGCAACGTTCCTCGACAACGTGATCAATTTCTAAAATGGTATCATAGCTATATGGAAACTTTGTTGTACGTCTGCAACAATAACAACGACAAGAATTACAACATTAAATGTTCAGTCAGGGACAAGAAATACAAACATAATCAACAGAATGTAGCAATACGTAACAAGCAACCGCCGGGGCTGGACAATTTGAATAACATTAACTCACAGAGAAAGCTACAAAATAGAACAGGAATAACAGCTCCATACACTAACTCAGCTAGCAGCAGCTGCAGTATCAGCAGCACTGCTAGCAGCGACAATAACAATGCAAATCATAATTCAATCACAAATGCAGATAATCTTTCCGTTAACGATGCTGATTTGGCAGAAGCAGATCAAATATGTTCTCCGAACACCAGCGTCAGCAATCAAGAAGATGAAGTGGCCGGTTTTGTTGTCGTGAATAATATTGCAGTCAAAATTGAGCAACATGTTAGTTTCGAAGCCAATCATACTCCTCAAATCAAAGAAGAAAATCGTGTTGATGAATTGGAAAATAATGAAAATCCAGAAGAAGAAGGCGCAGCCGCAGCGGCGATTTGTAATGCATTGTTATTGGAATCAAATGATAAAACGAAACAAAACGGCCTCAAGCAGGAAGAAGATAAACTTAACATGACTGATATAAAAATAGAGCCAAACATAACCGAATTGCAACAAACAAATGATTTAAATAAGAGTGGGCTAGAAGTTCAGGATTCTAATATTGACCATTCCAACGGCAACTCTGACGCAGCAGAGACAACAACCAAATATTCCGTGGTGCGTCCTTCAATTTCAACTGCGACCACAATAACAACTTCAAAGAAAGACTTAATGAAAAACATGAATCGAAATGGTGTTGCCTAGTTGTTCGTTTATACATTTATTGCAGCGATATCTAGCTTGACAATAACGATATTGTTGCACCTTTTAGAGTTCATATCATATAATTAGTGAGCATTTAGAGCGCCAGCAGAAAATTTTGTAATGTAAGAATGTTATAGGTATGAAAGGGTGAGCAGACTCGGCAGTGTAATGCTTCAAAGGGTAAGGGAAAGACGGTTCTGATGATAACGATCGCTGTGATCAAGTTCAATCAGATGACAGCAAACCAAATGACAGATTCCTATTGATTGACACAACTGGCACTTAATTTTATAACATAATTCGAGAGTTCAAATCATTGGGAAGAATTAAAATCGTATTTCTAGATCGACATATTCATATCAACTATGAAAATGTGAAAGAAAATACGAAGGGGAACAGATATCAAATTTGACAATGTTTTTTGAATAACCATTCATTCGGAGCTTTAAATTCGGAATACAGAGTAGTTTGTGAAATTAATTAACCTTATTCTTTGTTGTACTGCACAGCATTAAATTTATATCGGAAATATTGTTTTGTCTGTCCGCATTCTTTGTTCATAAGAGCGGAATACAAAACTAATACTGAATGTCTGCTTATTCCTGAGAATTAACCAATGATACAAAATCTTTATACATATATGGCTACTATTGTTCATTCAAACTAGAAATAATTATTCCACACACAACTTGTATTTTTTATTAATATCGTACACATATATTTAGTAAGATGTGCTTTTTTCAGTTAGAAATACACACAAACATATCCATACATACACATACATACATAACATACATTAAATAACACCTTTGTACTCGTTTCTAAATTGAAATAAATGTTAACTCACACATTTCCCTTGTACACGCTACACACTACACGCTACACTTGAACTATGTATTTATTTAACTACTCGAGAAACTGCATTCCTATCGACCATGCAATGAAACGCATAAAAAACTACACACGACACACCTACATAAATGATATATGCTACTTATCTGTGTAATAAATAATTATGATATGGTTGCGAATCGCCTGCGAATTTAAATCTCTTGTCAATAAAAAATTATGGAAAACCAAATATTTATTTATTATTTCAAATCTTTTTTGTTGAAAAGTATGCAATAATAATCACAAAGTAAAAATCACTTGGAAAGTAGACTTTAATCTCCTCGATAAACTCGTTTGGATTTTATAGAAGTTTTTGGTGGGTATGGAAGAGAATCACTGACGCTGGTATCATTTTGCGCGTGTCTCCACAATTGTTTTCGAATGTAAGCTTCTAATCGAATAACTTTTAAAAATTTTGAATAATGTTGAATCGAGAAACATAGAAAATCGCACGACGAATATTTCGGTGCGAATAAATCGCACTGCGAATGAACTGGATCGATCGCAGATGCGATTTTTTCGCAGTCACAAGCAGAGGCAGCAACGTAATTTTATTTTTTTCTCGTTTCCCATAAGAGACCGTGTAATTTTGACAGTTCGCACCGAAATATTCGTCGTGCGATTTTCTGTGTTCAAGCATAGAGAAAGAATAACTTATAACTTAAGAATAACTGTTATCCTTTCTCTATGGTTCAAGCCATAACTCGATTAATCGTTCCCATCTCGAATCGTAATCATCTCAACCGAATTATCCGAATGTCACAGTTCGGGAGAATGAATTAACATTTTCCGGAGCATGATTGTAATTTTAATGCTTTGCGGATTTTACGTCGTATTATAGTATATATACAATAAATAAATATAAAAAAAAAGTTTCTTGTTTACAAGTATTCTATTTAATAACTCCCATAAAATGTTTAATTACAGAAAAAAAAACTCATACGTAGATTCGAATAAAATATGAATTCACTTTCATATTCAAACTTCATAAACAGTTATCACACAATACATATGCAGTTAGTTTTGGGTATAGGAGCAACCACTTTCAGTACTTCTTGCTAAGATTGATTTCTACGGCGTAATAAATCCTCTTTTAATGTCCTCAAACGATCACGTTCCGCACGTAGACTGGTCGCTTGATCGCGTAGATCGTTTTTGAATTCATCGAACATTGTCAGCAAACTCATGAGTAGCTCCACGTTTTCCTGAGTGGTGTTCGTGCTCGATTGTTGCTCCACGTTAAGCAGGACATCTGCAGATTCAACGGGAGGCGGTGACGGCTTGGCTACATCTGCTGCATTGCTTTCGGCAAGCGATGATGGATCAACAGGTTGTTGTACGGGATCATTGCGCGCAACATGCGCTTCAATCAAATTCGTGGTGTTGACCATGTGCTGTACACGTTTGAACTGTGTCTTCATTGCTGCAATTTCAGCAATTTTTTCACGTATATATTTTGAAGAATCTTCATCCTCCGCATCGGAAGCGGTTGCAGTTACTGACTGGTACTCCGTAGCTTCAGTATTACTTGCTTTTTCTGTTGTGTCTGTAGAGTTCTCTTGAATGCTGGCAGACTCCGTAGATACATCTTCCGGAGACATAACTTCAGTAGCACTTATTACAGGCGGTGCAGGCCGTCTTGAGCTGTCAACCGCTGGGAGTTGTTGAGCATTATTATTATTATTGAGCGATAACTCTGCAGCGGTGCGTCGAAGTGTTTCCATTTCTTGCATTAGTTGCTCATGTTCTTCCTGCATCTGTTGAATGTTGCGATTGGAGCTTTCCATTCGCTTTGATAGAGAAAAGAAGACTTAATAAAAAATAATTCATTTCACGTTCAGTTAATAAGAAGGTCAGTCAATGAACCAAATCGTACCCTTCTTAGTGCTTCGTCATCTAGAGCGGCTGCCCTGTTAATTTCATTCACCATATTTGAAGCTGTACTGTTTCCGCTAAACGATTCTCGATTCTACTTTCTGTCTTTCCTTTCCTGCTTTTACAATATTCTTTGCTCGGCAGTGATAAGATTGCGCGATCTGCAATATTTATTTTATGAAAGGTCATTAAAATACATATGTCGCGAAAGAAATCCCCGTTCCGCTCTTGCGAAAATTATGACTCTTCAGAAGGTGAAATGAGATGAGTGAAGGTGGTGCCGTGCATTTTGAAGGATACATAAATATAACTAATAAATATATGTATGTGCATATAAAAATATAAACAAAGTCATGACAACCGTGAATCACGAGGAGATATTTTTCAAAATTATACACTATCTATGAAAACACTGAACAATGTTAATATTTTATACATTTCAAAAAACACGTAAGCTTTGTGTTTACATTTACACTTAATTAAAGTCATTGAGTTATACAATATTTTGTAAAAATATATGACGAAAACGCATTACAAGTTATTTACAAAGCTGAAGATGGACGCATTTCAATCGCATTCCTTGAGTATAAATAAATTGCATTCAGCACACCCAACAATAAGTGAATCGAAACAACAATAATCATTAGGAAAACGACAATAAAAACAAAAAAAAAATACATACATATGTAAAAAGAAATAGAAAAACATCTCTGTACAATTCTTCTAAAAATAGATGCATATGGAAGTTTTTACAGTTATTTATAATGTTTTGAATGTTGTTTCTCGAAAACTATAAAACTATTTATTGTAAACGTAATAATAATTGCAATATTTCACTGTCAAGAAAAACTATTTATGAATAAACAGATTAGAAATTATGTTTGCATTTAGATTAGATCGGTTTCTTCCTTTTTTATAGTATTTTTATAAAACTCTATCGAAACAAAAACGTCAGCTGCATTCGCACCTCAAGTTTGTTGTTTGTCGACGTTGCGCGTTCTGAAAACGTATTCCAACTGAAAATGTTGAAATGATTTAGTAAATTTTCCATTTCGACGCAGATTTCTTCTTTCTTTTCCCAAACAAAGAGAACAAAGACAGGGCTGTACGAGAGATTTTAAGGAAAGGCGCCTCGAAACTGAATACAATCGCCGATACTTTTATCGTTCATTTAGCGCTTACTTTAGAAATGAATGGAGAGTAAAAAATTCTTAACAAGTTATAATTTTATTGATTCGTATGCATTCCACGTTGTTCTTAAGCACATTTATAGTCATTAGCCAGGAACTATGTACCTAAGTTATGAGGCTCGCGACAGGTTTCCTTGACCTTGTCGTATACCAAACCTGGTGTGCAGTCTAGAACGACACCCCTCCCTTCCACACACAAGTTGTAGCGTTCGGCATCATCATGTGGATAGAAGTGCGAGCCCTCGGCGGGACAACGCATTTTGGAGCGTCTTGGCGGAGTCCTGGCAAAGGACTTTAGTATATCTCGCTGAAGAGGGGCCACCTAAAATATGAAAGTTGAAAATACAATTTATGATTACAAATAAAGAGACATATTGACTTGCTTACAGTGCACTGAACATTTGACTGAAAGTCACAGCAGTTGCACTCATGATTGAATTGTAAGCCTTTCGAACAGGACTGTTTATAGGCTTGACCATCCATGCATATATAATATCTGAAGGAAATAAAATGATAATTTGGTTTCGAATTCATCGACATTCTTACGGAATCATGCTTATCAATGACTCGTACGACATTAACTTTTACTCACTTATCACAGGCGGCTTTACTGGAGAGATACGTTATATTATTGGGATCATTGAAGATGTTGCACAAGTTGTCCACACAGTCCACGTATTGCGGAAAATCGCAGCGATCGGTTTCGGCGTTGTACTGCAAGCCGTCACTGCACTCACGCAGCAGCGCTTTGCCCGCATAGCAGAGAACGTATTTGTTGCAGGTGTGGTCGTAGGCGAACGTCGACAGGGCGTCTGTACAGTTGGGAGCGCAAATCGCTTGATGCGGAAGCACACAGCTCTGTGTCTTGCTGTCGAATAGGCGGCCATCTTCACAAGTGCGCAGAACTGGTATGTCATTCACGCAAATGTGGTAATGTGCGCAATTGCCGATGACGGGAAGGAATACGAAATCCTTGACATCCTTACAAACATTGACATCCGCATGGAACACGGCAAACGCGGCGAACATCGACACTGCGCACAGAATACGTTTCATGATGTTTGCCCAAACTGCCGCTTAAATACAATCTGTACGCGCAACACTTCAAACACGAGTGGAGTTGGAAGAACTACTTTCCAACATAGTAATTCAGCGACACCATTTTATACTCTGAAGAAGGTGGCATTTTCAATTAACTGATTAAGTTGATTGATTTACCATCTACATACATACCTTGTATATCGATATGTAGCATGTTGTACATTTGTATTATTCTTTTTTATTTTTTTCTTGTGTGAAATAAACTTTAAAGAAGCTTAAGAGTTGGTACTTTTATCACTGATTAGATTTTTTAAAAGAATGTTGTTTCTTTAAAATCATAAATCATCATATCGATGATCGATACCACTGTAAGATAACGCTGAAAATTAATTCTTGTGAGTGAAGATGTATGACTATAATATCATGAGAAGTCTTGGTGACATACGAAAGCACATCATAGCCCATAGAAAACCTATGGAAAGAAACCCACGTAATAATTGTGTTTTCCTATCATGTAACATAGTATAATAAGAAATTAAATTTAAGTTATGTATGCATTAAGTTTTGTAAGCATGTTTCCTTCATAATCCTTTTCACGATCCTTTTTCTTATTATTTTCACATATTTTCCTGGATTAAATAGTCTTCGAGGTGGACCGATTATCCTTTCGAACAGTAATGATGCTATTGTAGAAGTTAACTTCTTGTTGTGGTAACAATACGACTTTCGATATTGGAATAACGTCTAAAATGTTTACCAATGATAGAATTGAAGAAGTCATTCCTTGCTCTGGAACATAATCATGGAATCCTCTCATTTAAAGTAAATATCTTGCTCAAATTTAAACTTCAGTTTTCTGATTATAAGGAATAACCAGTAAGAGTGCTATATTCGGCCTGGCCCAATCTTAGATACCCTACACTACAGTTTTGAAAAAGTTTAATTGAACGTTATAGAGTTATTTATATTATAAAGTGAAATACAAACTGAAACTAGAGAAAATATGTGGTTATAAGGAAAGCTACCTTATAAATACATTTAATCACAGACGGGTATAAATACAGTGTCGTAGGTAGGGTGGGGCGGGGGTGGCGGTCCGCCTCGGGTGGCATTTTTGGAAATCAAGTATTAACTTATTGAATCCTAGGAATTTTTTGGGCGGCAAGTCGATTAACCGCCCCGTCTCCATGAGTCCCAGCTACGCCCCTGTACAAATAGTAGGCGTGGTGGTTACCTGTTTTCAAAACAAAATAACTAGCTTAGTTTTTTTAATATTGTGTTTAAATTTAAACTTTATTTCAGGGTATGTAAGCGCACACTCACGAGCGCACGCGGTCGACTCATGTGCGCGGGCGCGGACGTGTGCGCTAGAACATTTTTTAGCGAACACGACCGTGTGCGCGTTCGCTAAAAATATTTTCCAGCGCACGCGTCCTGTTCGCTGAGTGACTCACGTGCGCTTAGCGCACAGGACGCGTGCGCCAGAAATTTTTTTTAGCGCACGCGCACACGGTCGTGTTCGCTTAAAGAATTTTCAAGCGCACGCGTCCTGTTCGTTAGGTGACTCACGTGCGCTTAGCGCACAGGACGCGTGCGCTAGAAAATTTTTTAAGCGCACGCGCACACGGTCGTGTTCGCTTCAAAAATTTTTTAGCGCACGCGTCCTGTTCGCTAATCGACTCACGTGCGCACGCGTCCTGTTCGCTAATCGACTCACGTGCGCACGCTGTTGTGTGCGCTAAAAATATTTGTGTTTTATTTCTTTATGTTTAAAAAAATATTTGTAGCGCACGCGTTCTCCGCTAGATTTTTGGTAATAATAGATAGTTTGAAAAAATAAGCCAATACATTTTGAGACTTTCTTTAAAGCCTTTTTTGTAAAAATGAAAAAACCCAAATATTGAAAAAATACAAAAATTATTGGAACTTTACTTTTGAGTTAGTTGCTCGTAAAAATTGGTGATTATGGAGACAATGCATTAAATAAAATTTTAATAATGAAACAAGAAAAATAATATTATTGATTTTGTTTTATCTATTACTGGTTCACCCTGACTATGTGTTATCAATGTCTTCACCTTTTATCGGCAAAAGGTAGAGGGCTGCATTAAATGCATTCCACAGCTTGCTTGGTTAAACAGTATGGCCTTTGTATTATTACAAGTAAAAAATTTACATTGTAATTTTTGTGAAACCTACTTTTTAGATATTTATATCCGCACATTTCAGTTCATTTAAAAAAGACAATTTCAGCAGGTTAATGATTTTCGCGGTATCTTTTTGGTATAAATGTCGTCCACATTACAGAAAAGTTTACAGTATTGAGTGCATCAGAAACAATCACAGGTGTCTTGTAAGAGTGAAGATGAATTAAAAAAATCCAAAGGTCAATATTTTTAAGTATGTGTCATTAAAATATAGCCGAGAATGCCTGCGCTAAAAAATATTTTTAGCGCACACAACAGCGTGCGCACGTGAGTCGATTAGCGAACAGGACGCGTGCGCACGTGAGTCGATTAGCGAACAGGACGCGTGCGCTAAAAAATTTTTTAAGCGAACATGACCGTGTGCGCGTGCGCTTAAAAAATTTTCTAGCGCACGCGTCCTGTGCGCTAAGCGCACGTGAGTCACCTAACGAACAGGACGCGTGCGCTTGAAAATTCTTTAAGCGAACACGACCGTGTGCGCGTGCGCTAAAAAAAATTTCTGGCGCACGCGTCCTGTGCGCTAAGCGCACGTGAGTCACTCAGCGAACAGGACGCGTGCGCTGGAAATTTTTTTTAGCGCACGCGCACACGGCCGTGTTCGCTTAAAAAATTTTTTAGCGCACGCGTCCATATTGACGTGCGCACGTGAGTGTGCGTTTACATACCCTGCTTTATTTACGTGGTAATAAACTTGTTTCATGAGCTATACTGTATAAGTAGTGTAAAAATAGGCGGATCGCGCCCAGTTTGGCTGTAATAATGTTTTATTGTAAAATAAGTTGTTATGTAGGGTTTTTTTCAGGAAGTTTATATATTTAACAATAAAACCATTTAAGATCCTCGTTTGCCTGCGTAACCTAACAGCCCATATTTGGTATATTAAAGGATAATGCTACTCTATACCAAGGAATGTGAATGAATTTTTTCATAACTGAAAAAATAAAGTTGATATCATATTTTTAATAAAAAATAGGCGTGGTCGTTGGCCGATTTCGCCCATTTTCAATACAAACCTGCACACCACAACAAAGAATATTTCTGCAATATTTCATTATAATATCTTCACCGGTCCTCCTGTGATCGTGATTTCAAAAGACAGGCACACAGACAGACAGACAGACAGACGGACGGACATGGCTAAATCGACTCAGGAGGTGACACTGATTAAGAATATAAATATTTTTCTATACCTGTTGTCTCTATTTCTATGCGTTACATATTTCGTAACAAAGTGAATATACCCTTAACCTTAAGGTGTAGGGTATAAAAACGCGAAAATATATAATTAATGTTGAAATTTGACCTGTTGTAGTGCTTTCATCCATTAATGATTTTACTTTTAAGTTCTTCGTTATTTTATTACCAACAATTGCTCTTTTCACTTCAGCCCTTATGTGTTTTATTATATCTGTACCAACGTTTATGGAGGGGAGAGTTAGATAGACCCGTGAATAAGCCAATTGTCGCATGTGGGGAGATGAAACTCCAGGAGCTAATGAATTAAAATCACTTGATCTAAAAAAACTTACTGTTTGGTGTGGATTTTGGTCCATTCTTTTTCGATAACGAGAATGAAGATGCAGTTACAGTGAATGATGCAATGCTTACTTTAAACAAGACGGTGCTACACCACACACAACGATGTGAATGGGCCAATCACCATTGGCCTTTTTTCTGGTTATTTGAGATGCAAAATTTATGCCAGAAAACCAGCTACAATGAATGCTTTGAAAAGCAACATTATTGGTGACAGCAACCAACCAACAAATATGCCAACATGTCATCGAAAATTTGGATTTTCGAATTGATGTCTGTAAACGTGGTCGTGGTAGTTGTTTGGCTGATATCGTTTTTCACACATAATTGTCATAGATCATATCTGAAAATTAAATAAAAAACCAAACAAAACTAAAACGAGTGTTTTTTATTATTAAGAAAATACTTCTTATAGTCTGTTTTGGATAATTAAAGATTGCCTGAAAATTACGGGAAACAAAATGTTGCAGAATATCGTATCATAGGAGTATATATTTTCTACTTGATGGAGAATATAGCATGAATAAATTGTCAAATGCAACAACAAAAATTCGTTGTTGTCCTCATAACAACCAAAACAGCACATATGACAAAATTCCGAATCAAAAAGAAAACCCTTTCTTATCACAAAAAATTATCATTTTCTATCACTTGTATCACTTGTTAAATTTTGAAAAAAATCGTTTGAACTATTACAATAAAAAGATAAGTATAGTTTTATTATTGATCACTTCAAATTTGGAATTAATTTTTAATTGTTGATCGATTTTAATTATTTCTTTTGTTTTTTATAAGATATAATTGCAACTTTTGATCTGAACTACTAGCTTTCGAATCTGATGCATCAATATTTACTTAAAATTAGGCGTGCCAGTGGTTGGATTCGAAGGGAGAACCCTTTCGAGAGGGCAGGACTAAAGCAACTCAAAAGAGGTGACACTGTCTCCTTCAATGCGTTACTAACGGAAGAACTAAGTGAATATATCCTTATCTCTCCGAGGATAGGGCGTGTCATCATATCAAAAATGAGACATTGAACCTAATGAATATAACACTTTTAACTGACAATTGATATGAAATATATGTGGAATTCATAATTGTTGTAGTAAAATATTTATCTAAGTAATAAGTACTTTAAGTGATAATTAGCTATGTCTGTAGAACTGATATGGAACATATTAACAAGGCGAAAAACGATAACTTTTAAGTAAGAAAGTACCAAAAAAAGTTGTCAATTTTAAATTGAAAATTCTGCGTTTTATTAAACGTTATCAAAACGTCTTCAAAAGTTTGTATAAATATATAAACAATTAACGTGTGTATATGCATAACTCCGTTTGTACGAATTACGTACGGATGTATAAATTATTCATATGAAAAATTAATTTATTATATATTCAGTATTTTATTCCGTTCTTAAACGACTTTAGACTTTAGAAAACCGAACGTTTTTCGGCTGGCGGCATGCAGACGACTCTCTGTCAAACAGCAAACCATCGGCGCAGGACAAAACCACGCTTTTGCCCTCGGAGCACATGACGTAGGCGGAGGCTGTGTTATCGTGTGGATAGAAATGGATTCCGCTCGCGGGGCAGCTGATGTTGGTTGTGCTGGGTGGAATCTTCGCGGAACGCCTCATGCTGCGTGGCAAAGCTTTGATCTGCGTTAAAGCAAGAAATGTATTTCATTATAGATAAAAAGATTAGTATTTATTCAATATAGTCTTGTCAAGGTTGATGGTTGTCTTTTAGTATTACCGAACACTTCACATTGCTGGCCACATCACAATAGTTGCAAGTCGGATTGAATTGCAACGACTTTGCGCAGGTCTGCTCAATTGGATTCCCGTCCAAGCAAATATAGTATCTAAAGTCAAGAGAGGAAAAGGAATATAGTCATTTATTCCGAATTAAAATTTCTAAACGCAAATCCCGCTCTCTCTCTTTCGCTGTCTATTTGTACGTACTTGTCGCAGGCAGCCACACTGGGAACATACGTGATGTTGTTCGGATCATTATAGATGCTGCAGTGGTTCTCTACACAATCGACATTTTGTGGCAGATCGCATTTGCCGATTGCCGGGTTGAATTGCAGAGTATCGTAGCACTTCTTTACCATTAGGACACCGTCGAAACACATCACGTACTTGTTGCACGTCTTCGCCAACGCATGGAAGGACAACTGGTTGGCAGCACAGGTCAGACACGTCGACGAGTTGGCTTGACAGGATTGAGTGCTCGCGTCGAAGAAGAGGTTGCCATCGCACATCTGAGGGATGGCGGTGTTGTTGAGGCAAATGTAGTACTTCGAACAGTTGGCGACATCCGTTAGAAACACTTTGTCGGCAACATTGTCGCAAATGTTGATGGCGGTGTGGTCCGCATGGGAGACAGTCAATGCGATTGCGAGCAGGTTCAAAGCAACGATAAGCAAATTGAAATTCACTGCAAAATGAAATGGTTGTGTGAATTGATAAAATGTCGAAAAAGTGTTTCTCAGGAGTTTATTCTTAGTTTGTGGCTTACTTCTGGCTTTCGTTGTGCTGTGCGATGATGCTGTCAAAATGATGCTGTTATGCACACAAACTTTGGAACGAATGATGTTCACTAAAGGGCACCGCGCTTTTATATACTCTTCGATGTGTGCGTAGAAAACATTTTCGGAAATATTTCAAGCGTTTTCGATCCATTATCACTTCGTTTTGATGTGTTATCAATGTTACATTTCCTTATCGATGATGCAGAAGTTTATCAGAGAAGTGAAATGGAAAGATTTTAATTTCAAGGTAAAACAAGAAAACAAAAAACCAAGTCGGAATGAGCTGGAGGTGCAAACCGCAAAAGGTATAGGTTCGGAATGTGCCAAATGGCCGGAAGTACTCCCATTAGGCGTTGCTGGTGTTTTTGCCCAACGAAAATGTGCTTCTTTTGAACTTGTATGAAAACCAATCACATGGATAAGTATTTCAATAATTATATGAAATAATATTCCTTTGAGACATGAATGTAAGGAGATCGCTGGATCGCCCACGTGGGGATCCTTTTCGTCTCAGTGAACGAAAAGGAGGAGATGGTCTATGAATAGCTGCCTCGAGGTACCGGCAACTTTTGCTGTTTGATTGCGAATAGTTTTCATAGAAGAGTATCGCTGGAGAATATCAGCTTCTTCGTTACGACAGAGCAGACCGTTACAATAGACCATGTTATTTCAAAACTTCAGTACTTGAGTTGAATACTTGAGCGGTGGTGAAAGGATCGATCATATAAAATGCCCGAATGACAGGCTTCTCAAATCCAATAACAGAACATGGATATTCGTTTCTTAATATTCATTATTTATACCACCGTATGGAAAAGCTTTCAGTTTGACAGCTGAAATGTTATCCTCGCTGCGCAAGCGTCGGCCAGAGTTGGCTCCATCCATCCATCATCCAGCCAGCATCATCTGTCTTCGCATAGTGTATCACATAAAATGCTTCTTCTGTCTGCAGCAAAAACAACAACCAGCGGCAAGCTTTTCACATGCGAGCGTAAGAAAGCATGCACTCTGTTTTGCATTGCAAAAGCGACACCAGCAGCTGCAGAGGCTGTGAAGAGAAGAACACAAGCGAACTTTGATTTCATCTGCTTCCTAGAGAGGTGGTCCTTTAGTCCTTCCGTCGAGACAGATGAGGAAAGCGCTTCTTTCCTTTTGGCCCCAAATTAATACTACTAAGTGTTCAAAGTAATCCCCTACCTGCTGGCTGTAGAGTGAAGTGTGCAAGGAAGAAAACGCAAAAAGTGTAGAAATTTCGAATTCAGGTCTAAAATAAGACGTACATTGAAATGCTGCCACTCAGTTCGATTGTAGGAAAATCCAAACTGGAAACAAGGAAAAAATAAACAAAACAAATGCTATCAAATATAATCCAAGTCTTAAAAGGTTTTGAAACTTTCGTTAAACGTATGTATATTTTTGTGGCAATGTCAATCAAGTGTTGAGTGTCGCTAATCGCAAGTGCACAAAAATGCATGTGAAATAATCATGTGAATTGCTCGACAAAATCTGAATAAAATACAACCTGCGGAGGAGAAGAAGCAGAGGGGGAAATTACTTGTAACAGTCACAAATAACTAAGGAAATATTGAGAATTTCGAAAAAGTTGAAAGGAGGTAAGCGAAAAAATCTTTACATTTTTAGACACTTAAGACCAGTTTTGAGTGGGAAACTTCTACACGTACATACATACATTCGCACATATGTGTATATAAGCACAATCATGCAAGCATGTAAAACAAACATGCAAACATTCCTACTCATATCTGTGTGTATACATATATACATCACTATATACATACATATATATACTATACATATATAATACTGGAGAAATATATGCACATAAACTCGCTCTATTTTGTTTGTGTTATGTACGGACGAGTACACGAAAAACATTCATGTTCTACGTGTGGTACATGAGCAACAACAAGAAATACAACAACAAAAACCTAAACAATGCACATTTTCTTTTGGTTCATGTTTTTTTTTCATTTGTTTTTGTGTGAACTTACGACGACCAAACGAAGGTGTACGAAGGTATTTGCACACGATGGTTGTTGACAGCATTTTTTTAACACTTTCACCCGGCTGCTCTAAATTGACCTGGCTTCTGGAACACACAACAGGGAGAAAGTGATTCTTTTTCCAGATTGAATGCAGCGAAAGAAGCTCGTCGATTGTAGATATGTTGGCATCGAATATATTCTGCCCTAAGTAATGATTATTTTGTGAATGGCTTCGATTGTTCGCGTTGTTGAGCCATGAATGCAACCAACCGTTTTTCCGATTGGCTCCTTCCGTTAACATTCAGTTGAAAGCGAGACTCATCGATGAGAGCCACGAGTATATTGTTCGAAAAAGCGCAATAAATTCAGTGGTTCTCTGACAACCAATCAAAATAAAATAATATCGACAATTGCAAATGTTATGTTATTTATTTTTTTTTAGATATGAAAAACGCATTTCTTGTGCGTGCTTAGGAACGGGCATTGATTTCTTATGATTTATGAGTTCACACGTTGTGCACTTTGAATTAGCATTTGATTATAACTAAAATAAAGCTGACTACAGCTGAAGAGTTCCTCGTTCAAAAGCAATTCTATCCGCGGCGGCAACAGCAATAGCAGCAGCAGCAGCAATAACAACCTCATCATCGTCGTGTCAATGCCATCATCGAAAGTCGCGATGTTCAATGAACTATGACTCGTACTCGTACGTACTCAAAAAACAGTTCAAACACCAAATATTTGCAAGTATCGACTGACGGCGGCGGCGACGACGACACACAGCGAAGTGTCTGCATATGACACTCTCCCACACTCTCCCACACACACACACACACACACACACACACACACACACACACACGCACACACTCCGTATTGAATGTACACACGCACTAAATTGCTTTGTTTGTCTGACTTCCCCAAGTATACCGTTAAGATTACTGCGAACTCCCCCAGTAGAGGGATCAGCAAAGGAAGGGATACTTATAAATGCTTCTAAAATACTAGACAAGGACGAAGAAGAACAAGAGTTCATTTTTCGCTAGTCTTTTTATGTCCCGGCGGGTCAAAAAATCATGCAGAACCTGCAGAAAGTCACTCTGTAAAGTCAGACAACAGACACGCGAAACAACAACAGCAATTACGGAATAAAACAATATGGTGGGGAAAACAAGAAGGAGGATGGTGCATAAAGTGTCAGTGATGTTGAGGACGTTGTTGAGGTTGCACAATAAATAAATTTATCGTCGTGAGTCAATGGCTTCGGTTCAGGGTACTGAGCATCAGATGCTGCCACGTGATTTCCGTAGTACAAGTTTTTGCTTGCTTTTCTCCATGCATTTCAGTATACGAGTATGGGTGGGAGCTTTTCTATGAAAGATATCAGGACTTGAATGGTGGATGCTGTACAGCACTTAAACAACTCGTTGACAAGAGAAGATAACTTCTTTTGAAGACAGCAAAAGGGCAGCAATTTTCAACATCAGTATCTTAACTCTTTAATCGTTTTGGGAAAACCAAACACTTTTTACAGAACATCCTGGATAGAAATCAAATGAGTTTGATGCTATTAAAAATCCTCCACAATATATTAATCCAAAGTTCCCAGCATTTTTTTGATTATTATCTTAAATATTCAATATTACATTCTTTACCGTTAAAGCCTTCATAGATAAACGCGAAATGAACATTTTTATACCCTACACCTTAAGGTTAAGGGTATATTCACTTTGTCACGAAATGTGTAACGCATAGAAATAGAGACGATAGGTATAGAAAAGTATATATATTCTTGATCACCGTGACCTCCTGAGTCGATTTAGCCATGTCCGTCCGTCTGTCTGTCTGTCTGTCTGTCTGTCTGTCTGTCTGTCTGTTGAAATCACGATCACAGGAGAACCGGTAAAGATATCGTAATGAAATTTTGCAGAAATATTGTTTCTTGTGGTGTGCAGGTTGGTATTGAAAATGGGCAAAATCGGTCCACGACCACGCCTCTTTTTTAGTAAAAATGTGATATCAGCGTTCGTTTTTGAGTTATGACAACAAAATTTCATTCCTGAGTATAGAGTAGCATTATCCGTTAATAACCCAAATATGGGCGTGATCCGCCCACTTTTAGGTTACACAGGCAAAAGAGGGTTATATTGTTAAATATATGAACTTCCTGAATAAAACTTTAGATAACAACTTGTTTACCAAGAAAACATTATTACATTATTACATCAAAACGGTCCGCCCACTTTTACACTACTTATGAATACAGAATAGCTCATGAAAACAAGTTTATTACCACGGAAATAAAGTTTAAATTTGAATACAATAATAAAATAACTAAACTAGTTATTTTGTTTTGAAAAAGGTAATGACCACGCCTACTATTTATACAGAGGCGTAGCTAGGTCTCATGGAGCCCGCGACGGTCAATCAACTTGCAGCCCCAAAAATTCATAGAATTCAATAAGTCACTACTTGAATTCCACAACTGCCACCCCCGACATCGTGCCGCCAGGAGTGGACCGCCACGCCCGCCCCCCTTACTACGCCCCCCTTTTAAATTTTTTTCAAAACTTTTAGGTGTAGGGTATCTAAGATTCGGCCAGGCCGAATATAGCTTTCTTACTGGTTTTCTAATATTTTGTTTATTTATTTACAACGTTTAGCTTCAGGTGCTGCTGTAAGTTTCTATTCCCCTTGTTTAAATGCACTTTTGGATTGACAAACGCTCACAGGCATGTGGCTTTGGCAGAGCACGCGTTTCGGCCTCATTGTCTGGGGCAGGTGGTGGGGTCGGGCTCGGATTCACTCATCCCCACAGAAGAATAGGAGGAAATAAAACATTCGCATCGGTGCCAACGATACACAGACAGCAACATGTGCACCAGCGCCATCAGAATCAGAGCCAGAGCCAGAGCCAGAGCCAGAGCCAGCACCACCATCACCACCACCAACAGCAATCACTACACCACCAGCAACAGTTACAGCAACAGCAACACCTACAACAACTACAACAACAACATCAACTACATATTCAACAACAACAACAGCAACAACACCAGCAACTACTACAACTTCAACAGCAGCAGCAGCATCATTTGCAGTACCAACAATCAGCAACTTACAGCAATAATTCTTCCGTCAAAGCAACAACAACCACAGCAGATTGTCATGCAAGAAGCTGCACTCTACCCGGCATAATTAACAACAACAACAATGCTGCTTCTGCCTTTACTGCTGCTGCCGCTGCAAACAATATCAGCAGAAGCATCAGCAGCGGCAATATTTGCGTGCAACAACAGCAAATGCAACAGATACAGCTGCCTGGGACTCGGCACCAGTCAACAACGCACATCATCAACAACAACGCCCACCTGCAGCAGCAACTTCACCAAAGGCAACCACATCAGCAGCATCAACATCCACAACGAGCAATCAGTACATGCCCCATCATCGCTGCCAACAACATCAGTACTTACTGGGTGATTAGCAACAACAACAATAACAGCAACAATCAAAATAATAACAATACGTCCAACACCAGCAACACAACACAACTGCCACCATCAGCAGCAACATCCTCACTCAACAACTCAGCAACCGGAGTGGTGGCAGCAACCAATGTTGCACTCACATGCACGGGTACAACTGCATCCGTTGCAACAAGCGCCTGTGGCCGCTATGCTTGTAACCAACACCAACACCACCAGCATCACCAACATCAACATCAAGAACAAGAACGCTCCGTTACTCAGCAGCATCCGGCAGTTAATCAGCTGAATATTCATGGCGTTCACCATCACTACGATACGCGCAACTATCATCATCCACAGTTCGGCAACATGTCGGTGCGTCACTATCCATGTGCCACTGACAGCAATCAGACGACGCACACGAATTGCACCACGGTTGGTGCGATGACGTCACATTCAACATTGCAAGCACACACGCAATCTGCACGTGCCACAATCGGCAATCATCCGCCGACTTCATTCAATGCAACGGCAATGATAACAGGAGCAGCTCCTTCTCAGGAGTGTCGCAACCCTAGCCAAACGAGCGGAATGTTGCAGCAACATCTGAATTCGCCACATTTGCAACACGTTTGTGGGTGAGTTCAAATAGAATTTAAAGTCATTAAAAATCGAAACTTTAATTTCTTTCATACGTTTGTATCTCCTCTGACCACAGCGGCATTGGGCATTCCGAAAGCTCTGAAACCGCCGGAAATGTGACAGTTGGACCAGTACACACGCGCCCGCTCAGCCATCAACATGTTGCAGCACATCGCGGCAACATGCGTGCCACCATTACGCCGCACAACGGCATAATCGACGATGCTGAAACGCAGCCGATGAAAACGCAATTGAAGTGCGGCATGTGGACTCTGGTACTTGCTTCAGTGTTTGTAGCCGGTGCGAAATTCTACTTTGATAACCAGGGCACCGGCTTGGAGGTGATTATATTCTGTACATTTTCGGCTACGTTCTTTCTAGCCGCCTGCACCGTTTCGCTTTGTCGTCTGCCAAAGGGTCTTCTGGTCACACCGCGTCACTTAAGTGAACACAGTCGGGGTTTTCTGCCGGGTAGCCAAGGCGTTGTCGGTGGGGCAACAGACACCGCTGGCAGCACAAATCAACATCATTTGTTTGGTCAATCGAATCAGCAGCGTCTGCATGAGTCTCAGGAACGCACTGCAGCCGCTCAGGCTGGTCCACCGCCATATCATATCGCAATTTTGCTGCCGGAACACAGGAAGGATGCGGTAACGGATGAGTCACCTCCACCTTCGTACGACAAGATTCTCATATAATCTGTGAAACAGTTTTGAGTATTTTTCCAGAAATGGTGGCAGTAGATTTGCAAAAGGAAAAACAAAACTCGTTTAAAATATAGTATTCTCTATTTAGGTTAGACATATTCTTGGTTTATAATAATTCATACATATTCGATAAATCTATTCTCTGTAACAGACAAGTGTTAGAAAGCTATTTTGAAGTTTCTTAGATTTATGTAAATTAACGTTACGATTACTTTTCACTGAACGAAATGGTCTCATCCGGTTGCTTCACTTAATCACTTTAATTACTGTTAATTTATATACGTAAACTTAAAAATTATAATCTGCCGCTATTGTTTTGTGATATCAATAAACGAAGTCAAATTTGCTTTCATAAATTCTTAGATACATTATTAAAGAAGAAGGAATAAAAACAAAATGTTTCTTTATGTGCCACTAAGGAAACTAAGGAAAGATATACATGTAGCCTAGATATACATACGAAATGAGGGACATACATATGTATATAGTTATTTATTGGTTCGAAAAATTATATTTTTCCAAGAAAATGTGCTGCTGCATTCGTTAAGGAATTTAATAACGGTACATGATCTATTTGATATTTATTTATATAAACGTGAATCTATCTATACCGATAACTATGATTAATTATGTATAGAATTTTCAGCAGATGTATCCGTTATTTTCACTACAAAATTGAAAATTATTAATAAAAATTATTCTACTAATTGTATACGTTTTTTTCTTAAAAAATATAAAAACTATAAATATAAATATTTATATATAAAAAAATATTTGAAATGGTAATAGATTATACATATGTACATATGTATGTTATGTTAACAATAACAATATGCATATTATGCATAATATGCAACCGTTGCAAACCAAGAAATGAGAAGAATAAAAAAGAGGAGAAGATTAATAACGTGGCGTATGAAAATTGTGGAAAATAAAGATCATTTAAAAATGCAAAAAAGGAAAAAAATTTTTGATCTGTATTAAAATTGAAAATATGAAATACTCTTTATGATTTAGTGCCTTCTGAACGTACCGACTTAACATAGTACGGTGTCACAAGCACACGAAGTTTGTGTGTTATTCTGCGGCCCCATCCACACTGCTAGTTATGTTTATTGTAAATTTAAAATTGGGCATCACTGTAACAACAGCTGTTTTTACACAAGATTGATGTTTTCTATCATTCTTGACTGCATTTTGTGGATTATAGTTTTGTTTATTTTGTTGTGCTGATATAAGGAATTTCAGGAACGTTTTGTAACTAAAGTAACCAGAAAATGACTCGCCACGCTAGAAATTGCACCGCCGGAGCCGTCTATACATATAATGAGAAAAAACGTGACGCCGCGGAGTCTGGTTATGGAACGAATGCTCAACGTCTCGGAAAAGATTCTGTAAAGAGCTTTGACTGCTGTTCGCTAACACTGCAACCTTGTCGCAATCCAGTAATCACAAAAGATGGCTACCTGTTCGACAAGGAAGCCATTTTACAATATATAATAACTAAGAAGAATGAACACAGTCGAAAACTGAAGGAGTATGAAAAACTAAAAAAGGCCGAAGATGTGGTGGTGACAGAGGAGCTGAGCAAGCAGCAACAAAAGTGTATAGAAAATTTTGTTAATGCTGCTAAACCTGTGGCGGGGCAGACGCCACAGAGAGGCACAGGTTCATCCATTGCCTCGACGTCGAAAGGTGCAGCAGCAGAAGCAAGTGTTGATTCAGAAAGCTCCATCTCGAATATGGCGAATGGTAACGCACAGAAATTGCCAAGTTTTTGGATACCATCTGAGTGTCCAAATGCTGGCTTGGCCAAGGCGACAAAACCAGATCCCACTATATTATGTCCAGTATCGCAGAAACCGCTACGTGCCAAGGATTTGATTGATGTAAAATTCACTTTATTACGCGATGGCGATCCAACTAAATCGCTTATTGCAAAGGAAGCCCGCTATATGTGTCCAGTCACGCATGATGTACTTAGTAATGCGGTACCATGTGCAGTGCTGAAGCCCACGTTAGTGTTGCTTTTCTTTTTATGGCTTATTTTAAATAAATTTTTTTCCACAAATGTTACTTCGTTTACAGAGGCGATATCGTTACCATGGAATGCGTAGAAAAACTTATCAAGAAAGATATGATACATCCACTTACCAATCAAAAGCTAAAAGAAAAAGATATCATTCCTTTGCAAAGGGTAAATAAGTAATAGTTTTTATTGTTTTATTATAAATGTGAACATTTAGAACACATTCTATGTACATAATTTTTTACTATATTCTAGGGTGGCACTGGTTATGCAACAACAAATGATAATCTTCAAGCTCAGGAGAAACGACCGGCTCTACAAGTTTAATTAGTTGGCCCTAAATATCATTACTTAAATTTAACAAAAAACAGGTTCAAACAAAAAAAGAAAGAAACAGAAGAGTAAAATTATCGACCACGAAAAATTGACATAAATTTGTATCATGTATTTTTTGGAAATTGATTTTAACTTTTACATTTTGAGCACAATTCATAATTTAAAAGCTGATAACGTTTCCGTGGAGTTCAATCTACGATTCACTGTACGCGGAAGTTATTCGCTTCACATAGCATCTAATTGCTACAAAATTATCTATACATACATTGAATGTTTTTGGCATTGAAAAAAATTATTTTCGCATAAAAGTCGATTTATTCTATGAAACTTCAACAAATAGTTAAAATAGTTCGTTGGGAAACTAAGTTAGAACCTCAGCAGTAAAAATATTAACCAATAATAATATTCATAAAATGTTGCAGAATTCCTTCGTCTATATTTTTGTTTCATCACTTATTTGCCTTGGCAGCTGTGTCCTTTATAGAGAATGCGAGCAAATGGAAGTTGATACTTATGTGGCGAATGAACAAAACTGCCAACAATATATCTACTGCAATGGCGAATCATCGTTTTTGAGTGAATGTCCACCGGATCATTATTTCAATGAGACAGAAGCTTCGTGCAAAGAATTTTATGATGGCATTCGTTGTGTCAATAATTTAAATGGCATCAGCAGCAGCAGCACTAGTATCAAGTTTACAACAGTCACCAGTTCCGCACCGACTCAATTATCAGACTTCCTGATATCCAATCCAATAGTGGGACGTCCCAAGTGCCAACCGCACGGACAAGAAACGTTTGTACATCCTCTGCGCTGCGAATATTATTATAAGTGCGTAAGAGGTTTTCTAACAATTTTTCACTGCAGCTTTAATTATGGATGGCATCAGGAGCGTCAGTCATGTGTTCCTTTAAATGAAACCAAATGCAAGCAGGTTGCAACGTAGCTTAAGCAGTAGTGTGTGTATATGTGTTCAGTTTAGATTATTAAAAAAATATACTTGTTTTAATAAATTCATGAGGAACTTCAAGTTTAAAAATTTCAAAGAATTTCATAAAAATTCAAATTTAAAATTAAATACATTAATACGAGGGCCACTACTTATATTTCTGGCCTAACAATGAAACAAAAGAAATTTTTCATTTTAAATGCATTTATTGCTTTTCAAAATATTCGCCTTTAAGATTTATACACTTGTGCATGCGTTCAAACCATTTATCGAAACATTTTTGCCAGTCTGAAGAGGATATCTCAGAAACATAGTTTTTGAACGCTTCAACTGCTTCTTCGGGTGATGAAAATCGTTGACCACGCAGTTTATCTTTGATTGTTGGAACAGATAGAAATCATTGGGTGCCAAGTCGGGACTGTACGGCGGATGACCCATCAATTCGATCTTTTGGGTGCTCAAATACGCTTTTTCATACGCATAAATCCACGATTCATCACCTGTGACGATGTAGTAGACACTTTTGGAAGCACCGTTCTCGTATTTTCTGGTCATTTCTCGGCACCAATCGACAAGTATCTTTTTTTGTTCGTCTGTCAATTTATGTGGAATCCAACGCGCAAATAGCTTCTGCACACGCAAATGTTCATGCAAAATCTTATGTATGCTAGTCGCCGATATGCCTAAGGTTGCTTCTATCTCGACATATGTTACATGACGATCTTACTGAATCAGTTTTTGCACAGCATCTATGTTTGCTGGCACAACAACCGATTTTGGACGACCTTTTCGTGGGTCGTCAGTGAGCGACTTACGATCACGATTGAACTCGTGGTACCAATTTTTCACAGTGCTCATAGGATGGTGCTTCATCGCCAAAAGTTGAATTAAGTGATTCAAAATACTGTTGTCGAGTCAGCCCCTTTCGAAAATCGTAAAAAATCATCGCACGAAAATTTTCACTAGATAATTCCATTTTTTCAATGAAATCTTTGAACTTTTTTCACTTGTCGACTTTTAAGTCTTTAACATGGGAATTTAAAGAAATTCTATTATACCATTCATATCTTGGTAGCAACATTTCTCTATCACTGGTGGCGAAGGCAAAGTGAGTAACTTCCCATGGAGTGAAGTTTTTTCACTGATTTTGCCTCATTTGCTTCGAAAATACAGAATTCTAATTCATGCCCCGTCTTCATTACATTTATGTATATAATCACATACATTTATAATCACAAATTTTCGTTTGCGAAATATTTTTATGAAAATAAACAAAAGAATATAATCTATTTACACTAGATTACAGGAAATACTTAAAATCACTAGCTTATCAAGATCTAGCTATCTTATCAAGAACGTAGTACGTGGTGAGGAATCACATCCTGCTCGAGGTGCCATTGCTTTTGCTGGTAGTCGAGAAAATGTTCATCCCTAATCCAGGGTATCATGTACGACCCTTACTCATTGGAAGCGAGGAGGTACACAGACGCTACCTGATATAGGCTCGCCTTAGGAAGTAACGGTGGGTACGGCGTGCTGCCGTGGCGGACGACCCTTTCCCCGAACTACAGTCTAAGGTACTTGTATTAGATCGTGCCGCCAACAGGATCGGACGATATACCATCCACTAGCAAGGCTACATAATCGTCGACAAATAAGTCCATGTACGGTCCTGAAGAATGGCCTCTGCATGGGACTCGTTGATAGTACAAGCAAAAGGGGAAGAAGAGTTCAGAGGAGGTGGGAAGAGGAGGAAAGAATGATCGAGATGGTGAAAGACTCCCTGTTAGATCCTCCTCTTCTCGATTGTTCTGACGTCTTCAGAGGGTTCCGGGTCATATAATGCGAGAATAGGTTGGTATGCCGGTCATGCTTCAGTAATATGAGGAAGTCATAACTGATCAATAGTTGTATATTGGAACTGCCGGATAACGGTAATTCCAGAAGAAACACGAATGAATCTGGCCAGTGTATTTCAGTCAGAGATGATGGTCATTAAATATAAGTATATAGCCATGCGGAGATACGCTGACATGTCTATCGAATAAGCGTCTATCACTATTTTGTGGTTTGCCGGAGATAGGAACATATACGGTAATGAAAGGACGGACGATCCTGATTATAATTAGGCAAATCTAGATCCCCACCCCTACCTGTCCGAGTTTGTATTCCGTTAGGAATGCAAGCAAGCATTCGATAGCATTACTTTAAAACGGCTTACGTAAGATGGAAAGGCTTGAAGCTGTAAAAGATCTCGACAATTATGGCCTCCCTACGATCTGGAACAACAACAAGATACCTCTTGTGCAAGGCCGGGAAAGATGCTTCCACATTAATAGCTGTGTTGACTGAATGACTGGCCGACACGCTGAAAGACTGGGCCACAGCTACAACTCACTCTGCCGCAGTGGAGGAGATGCTAACGAGGTGGATGCGGTAGAGAAACTACCTCTGTAGATGTCCAGCAGCAGAATGACCCTCCCTGAGGAAACCCTACTTAGATAACCTGGGGAACATTACATCAATCAAACTTGATGGTTTTTTCTTATTTTCAAACAGGGACAAATGGCTGCAGTAGCACGTCAGCTGGTCCTTGCACAGACTTTCTTACTGTTTTTATAGTTTTTTGTGCTTTTAAATGGCAGTCCTGGGATGGGCGCCTATTTCGCACTCGTATTCGGATAACTCATCCCTTTTCCCTGATTTCTTTAGCTTTCTCTCACCTTCTGGATTTGACATGTCCTAATATTCAGTTTACTTTAGTTTCTTATTGAATTTATTAATAATTTCTCAACGTTTTGTTAATTAAAAAATGCCCCAGTTTAGTTTTGTTGTTCTTCTTAGCTAGTTATTTTTTTTAATCTGAACCGCGGCAAAAACAACAAAATCTGGCTGTGTAGCAATCAAGAACTACTTAAGTACAAAAAATCCAAAATAAATTTAGTGCAATTATCCGTTTTTGTCATTGCAGGGAAAAAAAATTATTGTCAAATGCGAGCAACATTTTTCGAATGCAACATAAAGCAAAGAATGAAATAATTCATAGATGTCTACGAATACACTGAGTAAAATTATGAGAAACTATACACTATACTATACTATACTATACATTATACTATACATTATACTATACATTATACATTATACTATACATTATACTATACATTATACTATACATTATACACTATAGTATACTATATATTATGCTATATATTATACTATATATTATACTATACACCATAATATACTATACATTATACTATATATTATACTATATATTATACTATATATTATACTATACACTATACTATACAGTATACTATACACCATAATATACTATACATTATACTATATTACATTATACTATATATTATAGTATACATATATTATAGTATATATTATACTATATATTATACTATACTATATATTATACTATATATTATAGTATATATTATACTATATATTATACTATATATTATACTATATATTATACTATACAGTATACTATACAGTATTCTATACACTATAATATACTATACATTATACTATACATTATAGTATATATGTATAGTATAATGATATAATGATTATACTATACATTATACTATACATTCTACTATACATTATGCTATACATTATGCTATACATTATACTATACATTATACTATACAGTATACTATACATTATACTATACATTATACTATATACTATACTATACTATGCATTATACTATACACTATACTATACTATACAATATCCTTTGTAATGTAGTGTTGTATTTTGTTCAGTATCTCCACCGAAAATTCCAAATGATAACGATAAGAAAGCAAATAATATACAGAAGTAGAAGTATTGAGTGTATGAAGTATGTAAATGCAAAAATTACTATATGATTCCATATCTTATCACGGTAACTGAGAAGTAATCGTATACACCGTTTTATTATCTTTTATTTTTATATTGAAAATATTCTGAATTACGAACCGGACACACAACAGATGCGGCAAGGGACGCGATTGCTTACAACATTTTCAGTGTATTAAAGTCTTAGTCTAGCTTAAAAAATAACAGCAATAAATTCCGTTCATTGCCCAAAATATATATGTATAAAAAAATTACTCAATTAGTCTAATTTACAAGCCTGCTGCTGGTGCTGATACTGCTGCTGTTGTTCTTGTGATTGTTGTGTTATTAAATTATATGAAAATTCGCACACACACACACACCAACACAGCCTATGGGCCTTAAGTTTGCCAATTAAATGGCTACGCTTAGCCACCTTCATTTCCATTTGTATTTGTCAGCGGAATTTATTTTGGCTAAGTACGAGTACATCAGAAGCAACAACAACCGAAACAACAGCAATAACAATTACTCATGAGTTGGGATCCTAGATTTCATATCACTTTCCACTTGTATGGCGCTTACCTTGTTGGTGGTGGTGTTGTTGTTTTACTAGTTATAGTTATAGTTATTGTACTTGTACTTTTGCGTTTTTCTTACTTGCTGCTACTGTTGTTGTTGTTGTTGTTGTTGTTGTTGTCGTAGGTATTGCACACAATTATCATGCAATCATGGCCAAAAGGTCGAGTACTCCATACATATTGAACAGCGCTGTGGTGAGTGAGCATATACTTAAAAGTAATGTAAACTTATTTGTATTTGTAATTTTTCACTTCTTGTTTGTTTACACACTAATAAGAAAACTTATAAAGTCCACAATATAAGTTTACAGTCTCTTCAATTAGATTCCTTTCAAAATAAAATTCAAATAAAAATGAAACATTCAATTATTTACAAAACCGCTCAACAAAATTGCGTCTTGTTGCAATATTTGTGCAGGCTGCTCATTATCGACTTCCTTCGCTTGTTGCTCTGTTGTCTGGCGAAGCTTTCCTCCCTCCGCCCCCTTCCACCCCACCCCTCCTCCGACGACGCTTCTTTAGCAATAACAGCGCCAATTAAAAGCGAGAGCGAAAGAGATCGTGTTTGAGTGTGTCCCCAAAGACGACGACGACACTAAAAATGTTCAATAAAAATATACAACAAGATTAACAACCATAACAACAACAACTACGTCGACAACAACAATACTAGAAGGAATACCGCAAAATATAGCACAAAACGAAGAACTAAGGAAAAAACAAAGCAAGACCGAAAGAAAGCAGGAAAGAATGAAGAATGGGAAAAAAGACCAGAAGAACAGCAATAAAATCTGATCGGAGAAAAATCAAAACTAGCGAAAGAAATGAAAGCATTTCGACCGCGATGGACATTTCGAAATTTTCCACATTAGAATTTCTATTTTACATTTTCGAGATACGAAACGCGACGAGATTCACACGCTGTTCACACGGAGAACGAAACGGTTAACGGATAGCCAACGGATGCGCGTTTTGAACGGATGCACGATCGGCTGCGCTACTGACACAAAACAAGACTGTGCACAAAAAGTGTGGAAAATATACAATATTTTTTAGAGTGTAAAATCGGGATTTCAAAAAAGTGTTTCGAAAAGATGTTTATAAGCAAAAAATTATGGTTTGCTCCTGTTTTTTTTTTAATGCGTTGACTAAAATGGGCAACTATTTGTAATGTGAGAGAGAGAAGGAGATAGAGAGAGAGGGAGAGAACAAAAATAAGGGGAACAAATTCTAGGTTAACAAAAATTCACATCTGAATCTCGGACTCCTTCTAATTTTGAATACAAGATTTTATAATGAATATTAAACCCTCAATTCCACATAAAAATGTATAACAGAATATAATCAAATGAAATTAAACAAAAATAAATAATATAAATTATAAATAAAATATTACAAAAAAATAAAAAATAAATTAATATATTGTGATGCTATAAACAAACAAAAAAAGATAAAAGATCAAAAAATCCTAATAAAACCTTTCGAAATTCTATGGTTTCTGATTTAAAAATAACGATCTTTTTATTAGTTAGTAGAATAAATAAACTTTAAACAAAGTTAAAACCTTTAATAATTTAAATAAACGGAACTCTTAAAACATTACGATTTTCCATAACATTTTAAAATATTAAAAAAAGGAAAACAAGTGAAAATAAAATAGAAGAAAAGAAAGAAGCAGACAGAAAGGAAAAGAAAGGAAATTATTTTATAATAAACAAACTTTAAATAAATTTGAAACCATAAATAATTCTAATAAATGGAATTCTTAAAACATTTTAAAACATTAAAAAGATATCAGAACAAAAGAAAAGAAAACAAAAGACAAGAAGAGAAAAGAAAAGAAAATAAAAGAAAACAAAACAAAACAAAAGAAAAGAAAACAAAACAAAAAAATATTTTTAATGCATAAGAAACTGAACTTTGTACTGAATCCTTATATTAATAAATCAGTCAATCAATAATGAAAGTTGGGAAAAGTTATATCAAGAAATTTCTGAAAAATCAACTAAACAAACAAATCGAATTCCCCGACCGCAAGGAAACTCACACAAAATCAACACAAATTCAAAAATCCTGCCAAATTCTCTGTAATTTCGGTTTAATTTCGTTTTTTTGCTTTCTTTTAACTAATTTATTTTGATTTAAATGCAGTTTGGATTTGTTTCAGTCAGCAGCGCCGCCACGCTTTCTACGCGTTCTCCAGTTCAACGCGCATCATGGGAATCGCTGCTATTAATAGTGATGCCAGAGTGACTGGGATCGCGGCGTGCGTTGAGCTGGATTCAGCTAGCGTACGTTTAGCCAGGAAGTTTTGCCAAAAATCTACTCGAATGTAAAAATAAAATCACAGCAACAACAACAACAGCAACAGAGACAACAACAACAACAACAACAACAACAAACAACAATTAGAAACAAAATTGAGATGTCAAAGTAATGGTGCTTCATCTTATTGTTGTTGCTCTTGTTGTTTCTGTTGTTGTTGTTATTGCTGCTGTTCTTGTTGCTGTTGTTGTTGTCCAAATTTTTCTTTTTAGCTAGAAACTATTTTTAGTTGTTCGCACTCAATCTGGAGTGTTTTCTTTCAGTCAGTTTTGTGTCTTTTGTCATTTTTTCTCTTAGGAGTCGCTTTGATTACGTTACGTGATTCTGATGTGACAATGACTGGATGGTGACACTTCTGTGTGTGTGTGTGTGCTTGTGTGAGTGTGTGTGTGTGCTTGTGCTTGTGTGAGTGTGTGTACTTTTCTAACTGCACAACTTTCGCTGCTATACAACATGTAAAAAGGGAAAAAGAGCAAAAGAAAAATAAATAAAAGTAAGTAAAAAAAAATATAAATTAAACAAAAAAAAAAAAACAACAAAAAATCGTATTGCAAAATATAAAAGTAAAAAAAAACAAATTTTTTGTAAAGTTCGCTCTGTCTTTTCTTCTTTTTGCTTCTTGTATTTCCTTCGGATATGTTTGAACACAGAAAAATAGCACAGATTTTAAAAATAAGTCTCGACTGCACAACGCCGTCCATCGCTGAGAAATGCTATCTTTCTAAGCAGCGCAAGCACATGAAACATAATAGAAGTCGTACTCGTACCTACATTTATTGGAATCAAGAAGAATTCCTTCATCGGTTGCGCCGCTGCTGTGCTTTTATAGTCGTCGTCGTTGCTTCTGCTCCAAGTCTTTTCACTGCTGCGTCACACTACTTGTAGCACTTTAGCCCCCATTAATTTTGTCTACAGTCGGAGAAGCCTACAAAGGATCGTATTTCATTCAATGCTCAAAAACATGCCAGGGTTTCATTCGTGCAGGTGATGCAGGTTCATGTTGCAGGTTAAAAGTTGCCTTTTCTTCTTCACTTCTGTTTGGACACATGTTTCCGGGCCATACTCTGTAAAACCAGAGTATATTTTTTATTGCAAAAAATATTCCACGAAAAGCGGGTCATTTGTTTTAATGCAATATTTTAAATACAGTCCTGACATTTACATTGCATTTGCGTCATCAAAAGGAGGTCATTTAGGAGGTTCGTCTTCAATGAAAAATGTTCATTACGGATCCTTTTCAATCATGTGCAAGCTTTTTGGGAACAAAGGTGAAAGCGACTGATGCTGCACCTGATCCATATGAAGAACATTTGTTGTCATGTCGATAGATATGACACTTGGTTGGAGGTACGTCGGAATCCACACACACATCATATTTTTCGGTGGCATTCCTTGAAGATAAAAGTATAAATACGTAATAATGAATCTCAACAACAAAGACGTCATTATACATACATATGTATTAGAAATAAATGTTAGACTATAAATAAGCAGAAGCAAACAAAAGCTGCGTTCCTTGTTCCTAATCTAATCCTGATTTCAACTCGAACGGCGAGGGAAGTCACATGCAGATGTCCCCACAAATTCACACACAATAAAAGGAGGTTGTGTCATGAACTATCAGCTGTTCGACTGCCACGATTAAATACGATTTTTGCTCGAGTAAATAAACTCCAAGAATTGAAAATGGACAACGACAGCGATGTAGTCATGGTCTTCACTGGGTTTGTCAGTACCATTATCAGTCAATCCAGCTAAACTGGGTACCGTACATCAGCAATTAAAATGAAAAAAGGCAAGATTGGAAGATTTGTACGGAAAGTATTACGATCCAAAGAAAAGGAACACTGCAACTGTTCCTAGAATTCCCAGATGAGCTGGAAACAAGTTCTTTCGAACAAAAAACTCCTGTTAACAGAAAAACTACGTTATCGGTTTTTTCAAAGATTTTATTTCCCGAATCGTAGGATTCGCAGAGTCAAACGTCATCAGAAGTCGTCGTGCTTTTAAGATTATAATACTTAATCAAAATGCTTCGACAATCGTTTGCACTCGTACTTTTGCTCGCTTAGAAGTGATTCCTTTTGGATTCCGTTGCAGTTCTCTGGTAAATTCTTTTTTTGCTTCGTTGGTGTTTTTCCTTCAATTTATTTCGGATTTCTGTCGCTGCTGCTGTGTGAAATGCACAAAAACACAAGCAACAACATCGAGAATAGAGAAAAAAAAGCAAATCAAACGAGATAAATTTTAAAATTAACGGTAAAAATAGCCCTCGGACAAATTTATACACGGTGCATTGCAAAGTGATGCATGTGAATGACAAAAAGACAAACAACAACAACAAAAACCACAACAACATTAAAAAATCATCAACAACTGCACAAAAGTTAGTGGACAAACGTTCTTTTTTTCGCTTTTCCAAGGCAAGAAGCTAGAGAGATATTTTATAGAAAATAAAAGCACAGCCAGCTAAGAATACAATAGATTGGAATTGGCTGCAGGTTAAAAAAAGGTTTATGTATGCGGTAGCTAAGCAATTGCAACATCAACAACAACAACATATTCGAAAAAATACATACATAAAAAAGAAAAGTGAAATAAAATACATAGGATTTAATTGCCAGCATCGAAGTACGTGGACAGCAACAACAACATTCAAATACAATATAAAATGATCGTTCCGCATTGACTTGTCCTGCTTGAGCGTGTTAGTGTGTGTGTGTGTGTGTGTGACTGAGGCCTCTTCCTTTCATTCTGCTTCATTTGGCTGTAAAAAACTCCTCAACGTATAAGAAACAAATCACCTGAAAGCAGCTACTATTATTTAAAGTAAAGTAGTAACGGTTAAACATTTTGAAAATTTGAACGTATTTGACACTTTCACTGGAATTCTTGCATTTTTTAAATAGGTTCGGAGCCACGCTTGCGTATACGTATTATTAACTCGATCTCAATTGTCAGGCAATTCGAAAGAGCATCAAAATCATCTCGCATGAGAATGAGTACAAAAAAAAGTATCAAGTAATCAAGAGAACGCACATGAAAGATTTTTCTCTCTTTCTTCTATTGTGTTTTTGTTGTTGCACTTAATGTGCAGCCTTTCGAACAAGTGTCCTCAAAATAAAAATAAACAAAACAAACACATAAATAAATAAACAAACGCATACATACATACTTAACGTGTAAAATGAAAGAGAAACAAAAACAACAACAATAATAATCACATGAAATAAACTCGAAACATGTGCTGCGAGTACAAAATCAAACATCGTATAAAAGGCAAATGAAAACGTTAGAAAAAAGATTCCCAATAAAAACAAAAACAATACAACGTATACACCCAATCGTATTTGTTGTTGTCCCATGAGGGAACACGTAAAGAACACAGCTACATACATACATCCACACATAAAAATAACAACAACAACAACAATAACAACAAATGTGCGGTTTGTGATTTTATTTCATTTGAAGTGCCAAAAATTGAGCAACTTTGGATTTGTGCAACCCTGTTCTTTTTTTTTTAATGCTGAGTGATTTCTTAAAAAATGTTTAAATAAAGTTTACACTTTTGCAAGAATTTAATGTAATATAACAGGAAAGCTTTAGTTTAAAATGATTCCAAATAAATCAAAATAATTAATAATAATAAAAATAAAATAATGAACATCAAAATTCGAAATGGAAATTTTATTTAATTATTATTATATATTATTAATCCTTATATTAAAATTGATCATATTTATTTTGCTATGATATTCTTGGCTAATTCAATTTTTAATTAAAAAGCAAAAAAGCAAAGCAGGAAACGCAAGTTAGGAGTGACAAATTTAGGGAATAATTTTGCAATAAACATTGACTGAAAAATAACGAAATTCTCTTGGCGTGGATTATGGAACATGCTAATTCTACAACTTCTCTGCGTCAACATTTACAACAACAGCAGCAGCAGCACCAACATCATCAACTACAACAACACACACAGCTGCAAAATGACAACCAACAACAATTCTGCTTAAGATGGCACAACCATCAGGTTCGTTCTGTTACACATCCATACATCTTGATTCATGGCATATTTCAGTATATTTATATTGTACGCGACTCCTAAATATGTCACGGCTCACCGGGATCTTACATTGCCTTGGGATCGACTCCTCTTTCGCCACGTAGTAGTTTCTTCCTTGAATTAATTAACAGCCTTATAATGTAAATAATTTCAAGACGAAAACGAAAACACAAATGAAAACGAAAACGAAAACGAAACGATCCAAACTAGTATAATAGAAGCCTTTCGTTCGTATTGCAGACATTCGTTTTATTGCAGACAGAAAATGTTGCCATGTGTACAATATTTGAAGTATTTTTATAAGTAATTTCTAGAAACGCAAAGATTTCGGGTAGAATTCAGTGCAAATTCAGTGTGTCGGCAACACTATACACATACAAATTCGATACATACAATTCGACAACTTGCAAAACACAAACAATTTTGCACTAGACGATAACCTTCTTGCTTTCGCGGGGTTTCTCGACTTTTTTCCTGGAAACTGCCGAGCCATTATAGCACGCGTAGCTGATAAAATCTGCAAAGCATGTAAAAATACCAACAACAAGCATTTTTTGCGTTTAAAGGATTTCACTCGAGTTTTGTTATGCGCAGTTGTAAAACAAACGAAAAATGACAAAAAGCACAAAACAAAACTCATGAAAAACATATGTTTCGTTTTTGTTTACGTCTTGAAACTATTTACATTATAAGGCTGTAAATCAATTTTCATTGCTAGGTACTTCGTATTTGATCGTACAATTACTGCTGTAAATTATGCTGTAATGCAATGATGATGCAATGTAATGTAAATGATTAGTTGTTGCTAAGTTTAAGTTTAAATATTACTTAATTCGTTTCCTTTAGATCTTTTAAATCCTGTGTTAAAAAGTTAACGTGTCATTTTCCTAGAGATATTCATTCAACTTCATTGATATCAGTGTTGCAAATCTAGTTCGAAAAATTTCACCACACGGCCTAAATTTTATTTTGTAACAAACAGATATAATTTATTATGTATATAAAAGAGCAGCCAGTATATGTATGTATATCTATTTCCCTAAATCCTTACTGCTTTTTCACTGTCCTTTTAAAAAAGTCACAGAAAAAACAAAACAGCTATAAGCTGCTTTGCTCCTTGTGACAAACTTCAAGTCTTAAAATTCTATTTTTCATTATATTAGAAGCTTTGAAAAACAGGCGTTCTTTCTGCTGGTTACAAAACAGCTGATAACTCTGCAGCTAAATTTACTAAGCCGTTTACACGTCAAAAAAGTGTCGTAAATTTAACGGCTTCGGTTAAAAATACTTATTTTGACATTTCATTTACACGCTCTATTTGCAAGGTTTGAGAGTATTAAGAGACTTTTGAGAGTTTATATTAATATCCTTAATATACGCCTCAATTTTTTTTATCGCGGCGTAGAAAATCCCACAAAAAAATCCCGAATTATTATTAGCAAACATTCAATTATTTTTGAAGAGTGTTTATACGTTTTTCATATCTCTGTATGGACGATAAATTAGAAGTGTTAATATAGAGTGAAGTTTTTATTAATATCATAATTTTATGAGAAATGGCTCCAGTTCAATTTATTACAGCAAAATAGAAAAACCAATAAGAAAGCTATATTCGGCCTGGCAGAATCTTAGATACCCTACACCTAAAAGTTTTGAAAAAATTTAAACTAAAACTAGAGGAAATATGTGGCTATAAGGAAAGCTACATTATAATCACATTTAATCACAGGCGAGTAATACAGTGGCGAAGCTAAGGTGGGGCGGGGGTGGCGGTCCACTCTGGGCGGCACAATTTCGGGGTGGCAGTTGTGGAAATCAAGTAGTGACTCATTGAGTTCTAGGAATTTTTTGGGGCTGCAAGTTTATTAACCGTCCCGGGCTCCATGAGTCCTAGCTACGCCCCTGTATAAATAGTAGGCATGGTCATTACCTTTTTCAAAATAAAATAACTAGCTTAGTTGTTTTATTATTGTGTTCGAATTTAAACTTTATTTCCGTGGTAATAAACTTGTTTTCATACTGCTATACTATATAAGTAGTCTAAAAGTGGGCGGACCGCAGCCAGTTTTGATGTAATAATGTTTTTTTGAAAAACAAGTTGTTGTCTAAAGTCTTATTCAGGAAGTTTATGTATTTAATTATATAACCATCTTTTGCCAGTGTTATTTTTACTTTTAGGTAAAAAGTGGCATATTAACGGATAACGCTACTCTATACTCAAGAATGAAATTTTGTTGTCATAACTCAGAAACGAACGCTGATATCACATTTCTAATAAAAAATAGCCGTGGTCGTGGACCGATTTTGCCCATTTTCAATACCAACCAGCACAATTCATCACGATATCTTCACCAGTTCTCCTGTGATCGTGATTTCAACGGACAGACAGACAGACAGACAGACGGACGGACATGGCTAAATCGACTCAGGAGGTCTCGTTGACCAAGAATATATATATGTACTTTTCTATACCTATCGTCTCTATTTCTATGCGTTACACATTTCGTGACAAAGTGAATATACCCTTAAACTTAAGGTGTAGGGTATAAACATAGGAAACGGAAAATAAAAAAATTAAAGTGAAAAGCATTCAATATAAAGACGTCTGGTTTTAAGAAGGGGGTTTTTCTAGCGGAGAATATTATAGTAACTCTCTTAAATGTTGCAAATATCTTCAATATTGTAAGATTATATGTATATGCACTGTTCTCAACTGATCAGCTTTCCTAAATGCTGTATATAGGTTGTGTTTAATTAATTATTCCACTTAAACATTAAATTAAGAAGAACACATTTTATAATACATACTTAGGATTATACTAATTTTAAAAATAATACTTGAAATAGATAAAAATGACTAACTAAATTAAGAAGTCGTTACACTAAATATTTTGCGTAATTTTAGTCAAAATTACTTACTCATAAAAACATAGAAATAGAACATTTGCACGTATGTAAAAAAAATGCTCATTACGAATAGATTATTTTTAATATTTAATACTGTATTTCTTCCCCCTCCGCGACCGTCTGCTGGTCTTCTTCTACGGTTTGTCTTCGTTTTGACATTCTTTTTCTCTTTATACCAAAATAAAAGTTCTCCATTTGTGCGCGGCGGATCGACGGCCACACTGGACATTGCTTTGAGTTTCGAAAATGTCACCTGCTGTTATAAAAATAACGGTTGTGTTTTCGACAAGCGTACGCATCTAAAGAAAGAAATATAGTGTTGTCGCTGAAAGTTTTTATTTTTAAACATTGACGTTCCGATATTCGCACATCCAAAATATAAGAAAAAACCTAATAAATTAATACGAGTTGGTGCAATAGAAATAAACGGCATTTTATAGAATTAGAAGAAAAAGTACGAAAAATAAAAACATCAACAACGGCGTCTTGAAGCCAGACAAATCCAACTATTTACTCGTACATACGAGTGCATACACATGTACTGTATGTATAAACGTATAGAAGAGTGATTTGAAATTTTCGGTCTATGAGTCTCTGTCGGTATTCAGCTGGCCTCCTGTCTGTCTGTCTGCTTGTCTGCCGATTTTGTCCATACACTTCCGGGCATGTGCAGATTAGAGCAGATTGCTGGTGGCTTTGGTGTTGATGATGTCTGGTTGTCTGAAGAAAAGTATAAAAATTTTATTACACTATTTTGCATTATAAGAATATATACATAAATTTTATTTCGCCAAGGAATAATGAAATATTTCGGTTTTGTGCAGTTTAAAATTATAAATTAATTAAGATTGATTGATAAATTTTCCTTTAGTATTTAAGTAACAATTAAATAGATTAAGTTTATATGGTTTTTTATATATGTACACAGCCATAGACATTAGACATAATTATAGACATTATTTAAAGTTATTATGAAAGGATCATTGATTTCAAAGCTTCCTATTAATTTTTTTGATCTTGCATAGTTTTTGAACTGACTTTTGTTTCTCCTCCACAGACTAGTTTACTCAGCACTCTGCCCATTCTGCTGGACCAGTCGCACCTCACTGATGTCACCCTCTCTGCTGAGGGACGCACTCTGCGTGCGCACCGCGTGGTACTCAGTGCTTGTAGTACCTTTTTTCTGGAGCTCTTTCGAGCTCTGGAGACAGCCACTCATCCTGTGATCATCATACCGGGTGCCTCGTTTTCTGCCATCGTGGCGTTGCTGACTTTTATGTACTCGGGCGAGGTGAACGTCTACGAGGCACAAATACCGACCCTGCTGAGTCTGGCCGAAACGCTTGGCATCAAGGGCCTGGCAGATGTACAAAATAATGTGGGTGCTCCGAGTTAGTTTCAAAGATTTACTTAAAGCATTCTTGTTTATAGTTACATAAGAACAATAAAAGACACTCAGACTTTTCTGATCAGCAGCAGCAGCCGCCGCAGCAGCCACAGCCACACAAATTCGAAGTGGAGACACCACCAACTCCATTGTCCCCACCGGATTTTATAGCACAGCATGGTGCCAGTTTGTTGCCACCATCAACACCGTTGACAGCTCTGCCATCTGCAGCAGCAGGCGCAAAGCTACCCACACCGCTCGAGAACCTCTTCCTCAAATCACTGCAGTTTTACCCGAATCTGTTGCCGCAACCACTGAACTTCTCGCAGTCGGCTCTCAACAAGACCAGCGAGTTGCTGGCCAAGTATCAGCAGCATTGCAGCCTCTATCAAAGCGCTTTCAGCGGCTGCATCTCGCCGCTAAGCCAACAGTTAGACGAGGCTAGCACTGAGCCAAGCGGTTCCAAGCGACTGTGTACAATTGAAAGGAGGCAGCAGCAGCAACAACAGCATCAACAACAAAAAGACATCAAACGCATTGATAAAATAGTTGAAAGCTTACGTTGTAGCAATAAAACCCCGGTGAGTGACGGCTACATGACGGCAGTGCAACATCAACAAGCACAACAACAGCAACCGCTTTCTACACAGCAACACCTTCCGCCGCTTACCATTAAAGCCGCCATTGCCAGCTTTGGGCCAACCTTGTCGTCCCATATAATCACCAAACCGCCCCTGTTTACCACCGCAACGTATCAGCAACACCAGAAACAACCACAACCAAATCAACCTTCCACACACCGGGGTTACGTATCACTAGAAGAGCCCACAAAATTGCAGCAGCAACTGGAGCACTTTGCTGCTACCCCTGAGGCCGCATGCATGCCAGAGAAGCTGCCCACGCCAACAGCGGCCGGTCCGCAGCCAAAAGCGCCGTCCAACTCGAAACTGTACGCAACCTGTTTCATTTGCCACAAACAGCTGAGCAACCAGTACAATTTGCGAGTGCATCTCGAGACCCACCAGAATGTGCGGTGAGTTGCGAGAGCCTCTCGCGGTGTCTTTACGACTTCTTATGTTTCGTTATCCATTTCATTACAGATACGCCTGCAACGTGTGCTCTCATGTGTCGCGCAGCAAGGATGCCCTTCGGAAGCACGTTTCTTATCGCCATCCGGGGGCGCCGAGTCCCTGCGAGTCGGAGGCGCGTCGCAAACGCTGCAAGACCCTGAATATGGCAGCAGCAGCAGCAACCTCGACTGTTATTAGTACAACCACTCCGTCGCCCTCATCAGCACCCACAACACCCTTATCAATGGGTGGCAACAGTTGTAGCTCAGGCGAAGCCTCTGCAGTGACGGCAACCACAACGGCGGCAAATACACCGTCGACACCAACATCTGCGCCTTTGAGTGCAGCCTACATGTTCTTACCGAATCAGTTCCATTTGGCAGCAGCAGCAGCAGCGGCGGCAGCAGGTGGACAACAGACGATCGGTAACAGCAACAACGCCTGCAGTATTATCAGCAGTAATGCTAATAATACAACAACATCATCGATATTAAATACAACAAAAACTACAGTAACCGCCTCTGCAAGTGCAGCGACTTGTAATTTGACAGCCGCAACGAGTGCGCCGGCTGCATCAGCATCAACACAACAGTCCGCAGATATCAATACTATCAGCAGCAACAGCAGCAACAGCAGCACATATACAACAGCAGCTGCTGGTGGCAATGCAGTTGGACCCCGTTTGCCTACGCCATAGCTTTCAAGTCTTCACAAATCCTTTTCGATTTTTCAGCCTTCTGTCCCTCAAAGCTTTCTGCTAACTCCTCATAGTTTATTATTACATTATTTGTTGTTTTTCCTTCCAACCTTAGTCGGTCCCGGCTATGATACTGAGTCTTGTCCGCAATATTGATCTTTCTGGTTTTGTTGTTGCGTGGAAAAGACCCGGTCTTTTAGATTTCGCTATGTTGAACTTTCGTGAACCTTGATTATTACCTTTCGTGAAAAGTTGTAAAGTGGACTCTACACTACACAATCTGCTTGCGCCAAACGAGCAAATATCAACTCGATTTTGATTTTACGCAACCGTTATTAACATTCTGCAACAACAGAAACGTGCAGAAAGCCTGCACAGCAGCCATTTGGGCAAGCATTTTGAGCAGTGTAGGGTACCGCTTTAGAAAGCTAAACAGTGTTGTTAACTTAAATATTACTGTATTCGAAATTTGAACTTGTTTTAGTCCTCCACTGTCAATATTTAGTCCAACACATTTAGCAGAAATTCTGAATGTTAAATGTTCGAAAATTTAAACTCTCTTCTTTAATGAAGCTTGTTATGAATCTAATTGGGTCATTTAAGTGTTTATGGCTGCCTTGACGTCTATAATGTCATATATGTTGGTTGTAAATGAAGACCTTTTTAGCCTTTTATGTGTCTTATGGCTTTTTTTATTGACTTTAATGAAATCATTGAATTATGCTTTAGGTTTAAGTTTTTTAGTTACTTTTAGAGATGGTGAAAAAATCTCATTTTGTGTATTGAGAGTGAGGTTAAAAATGATGGAACGGAAAGAATGGTTATTTGAAAAAATAAATTTAATGACGAAACTTCAAAAATAAGTGATAAATTTCATTATATCAATTAATACTATTTTTTGTCAATTTAAATCACATCGTAACTGTAATAGTTACTTTGATAGTTGCATCAAAAGACACTCCTTCAGGTTTATGTATCTAGGTATTGTTTCACTTAAGGAATAAAATTTAGATTTCGCCGAATATCTAGAAAAAATGGCTTACGCTCGAAATGGAAATCGTTTTGTTTCCGTTTGTATTATTTTGGGTTTACCATCTCTATAAAAAATTGCTTTAAAAATCTCTGCCTTCTCAGGATGGATTTGAACATTAGGAAATCACCTCAAATCTTGGAAGCTAACTTGTAGTATCATTTACTTTAATGCTCATAGAGCACAATCTTGAGGCTTTTTATATTTTATAAAATATTAATTATTTAATACATACGCACATAAACACCTATGTGCTTATTTACCTAAGGTTAGCACTGCTAACATTATGTTTTTGATTTTTGTTAATTTTCTTCTCCTCGTTGCTTTTAGTTTTAAGTTCTTAAACTTTACACAGTTCATTAATTTTTATTCAACTACATTGAAACTCAAAATAATTACGTTTAAACACTCACACACACATACAAAAAAGTAAACATACTTACTTAGTGAGTTACACTTTATTTTAAAAATATATTTAAAAGTATTTATAAATAGGCACACATTTTGTACACATGTTTTATTTAGAAAAAAAAACAAAAAACCACCAAACCATGAAAAGACAAATATTTACCTGTAGGATTTAAAAATTTTAATAAAACAAAAAGATTTTGTTTTTAAACACCATTTACAACACGAGTTTTTTATTTCGAAAAACTAACAATTTCAAAGAGAAAAAATATAGTGAGCTTTGTTCATGGGAACTTGAAATTCATTAAAGAAAACATTTCCTCCTTCACGCCATTATTTATAATATAATAACGCAATTCTCCTCAGTTATTTCATTATTTATTTTTTTTCATCATTTGACTACGACAAAAATCAAATCAAATTAAATCGACCCCGAAAACCGAGATTTACACGTAAGTTTTTTGAGAATTCTGGAATTTCTTTATTTAGTAAACATTATAAAAAAATGTATATTACCATTACATTATTCGTTTTAATTAAATTGTGAAATTAAAAAACCACCTCAATAATCGACAAAAAATCCTATCCATGTCGGGTTTTTGAGAAACCAGGTAAAACCGACAATAGGAAGTATCGAATTTCGATTTAGTAGCTACGCAAAATGTAGTCCACGAACAGCCTGAAAGTATGTTCAGTTTTAGAAAAATTGGATAGTAAGATAGAAATTCTTGTTATCAACGCCGGTTTATGTACAGTAAGAATAAAAGGTAATTTTTTCATCCTTGAAAAATGCTCAGTTTTTGCGAGTGTTTAAAATTATTTTAATATATTGGATATAATAATTATTTCTTAATTAGTCAGTCAGTTTGGACTTTCAAAATATTTCGGTGACCTCGACGTACGTAGTGACGCTTATTAAATATTAAAAAGCTTAAAAAGTATCCACACCGATTCAGACCTTTGCGTGATTCATCTTTGAGGCTTTTACGACCAAATTTTGATACCTTTTGGATGGATGGACCTTTTTTCAATACATTATGGTTTCACAGTTGCCCATGTATGGGCCAGGGCGAGAACTTCTCACACAACCTCCGAGAATTGTTTATTTCAACACAAAAAAACTACAACACATCTTTTCAGGGTAAAAAGAGACATTATTTATTATCAATATTTTTGCTCATTATTTTTTTTAGCAATGCCGGTTATAGCCGTCATAATATAGCCTGTATAATAAATAAAATTACTGTTTGAAATAATTTAAATGAAAAACATTTTAACACATTTTAAAAAATTAAACTCTGAGTGCAATTAGAAAACTAACCAGCGCTTTTATATATTGTAAAATTGTAAAAATAATGATGTAAAAGGAGAGTTTGCAAAGCTAACAAATTTCACTTAATTAGTTGTAGTATAAAGAGTATATAGAAAATAATAAATACATAAATACATGATAGATTTTAATTAAAAAGTTCAGATTTTTAAGCGTGTAAGGGGGTTGTAGGGCTGGGGAGGGTCTTGCTTTGCATTGGAGCTTAAATTTAGAAATGCAAGTAAAAAAAAATATTTTGCTATGTTGTTGTTTTTGATGTGGTTGTGTTGCGTGACTTAAGCAAAAGTTGTAGAAAAATATATAGTATATATGTGTATAAAATTTTGCAGAACTACTTTTCTGTTGTTTGTCTCACTATACGTATAATAAATATTTTCACTTCGCTATGAATGCATTCTCGCTGCTCTAAATAGTTTCCACTTCCCAGATCTTTGTATTGCAATCTTGCCCAGTTGAGATCACAGTGTTGTTGTCCAACCACACAATGCGTGTGATTTGCGACTGGGGATGCGCGTCTGAGAAGGAACCAAAAATAGATCATTTCCATCTTGATAATTAAGCACTCATTCATCATTCACTTACTTTTGATAATTGTATGCTTTGCCGGATTGGTGAGTGACCAAATAATAATCGTGGTATCCAGAGAGCCGCTGGCGACCAGCAACGAGTTCGGCGACCAAGCTACGGTATTCACACGCGCATTATGGAAGCCCCATTCTTTGTTGTGAGCTGGCTGCAATGGCCAAGGAAACATAAATTAGTGTTACATTTAAAATGTTCTAAATTCGAAAACCACCTTGTATTCCTCCACAGAGTAAGCAATCACCTTGCGATGGGCATCACAGGCGACCAAGTATTTATTGTCTGGCGAATAAGCGCAGTCGGTGACAGTGCCCAGGTGCTCCAGCTCTACTTTGAGTTCAAGTGTGGTGCCCTTCAATGAATACACACGCAACTTCTGATCATCTCCGCCCACAGCTACTTCCAATGTCTCCGGGTTGGCCGATATCGAGCTCGCCTCATACTTGATGGGCAACGAAAACAGCTTCTTATTGTCCTGCACCAGCGTCAACTCCTTAACACAAGCCAAAGCAATGACGTTCTCATTACGAAAGACAGCCAGTCCACGTGGTTGACAATTCAGTTTGACCACATAATCTGTGTACTGATTGCCTTCGATGCCGATCTGCCGCAGGCTGTCATCGATGCCGCAGGTGTAAACATAATCGCCCCAGGCGACAATGCCATTCATTTGATTGCCATGTCCTGTACCAGTGACGCGATCATTGACTCCGCTGCCCGAGTTCCAATTGGTAACGACGCCATCATGACTGCCCGTGTAGATGGTGCTGCGATCATCGCTCAGGCCCAGCACAGTGATGGGCTTGTTGTGGCCTTTGATGATACGCAACGGTTTCGATGGATCATTCACATTCAAGTAGCTGATGTTACCCGACAGCGAAACGGTGAGCAAGTGCTCGCCCTGCCACAAGCACGAAACCTGCTGGTCATCCACAGTTGTGCCCATAACGAACTCAGTGATTAATTCACGCGTTTCGACATCCCACAGGCGACACGTTTTATCACCGGAACAGGTGAGCAACTGAGAGTTGTCAGGTTTCCATGCCACGGCATAGACGCCACCTTTGTGAGCAGGGGAGCCGAATTCACCCACTAAATCCGAACTGACGCCATCGTAGAGAAATACTTTTCCATCGAAACCGGCCGAAGCAAAGTATTTGCCATTCGGTGAATAACGCACGGCTTGGACAAAGCGTGAGTGCTCCTGTTTGGTCATTTTAAACTTAAATGGAGGGCCCTCGAAGATGGCGATGGTGTTGTCCTCACTACCTGTAGAGAAAAACAACATCAGCATTTAAATTGAAACAACAGAAATAGTATGTTAAGAACGAAATTTACCGGTAACAATACGGAACGGTCTGGCGGGACGAAAATCACACGAATTAATAGGTTTAGATTGACCACTGATCTCACCAACTGAGGTACCCGTTTCGGTCATAAAGACATGACCAAAGCGTTCGCGTCCCTCGCCAACAACAACAATACGCTGATTATCGGGTGACCAAGAAATGTCCTTGATGGATCCACCAATTGGTTGGAATTCATTTTTCAAAATATGCTCCTTATTAACAGTGTCCCAAATACGAATTTTCCCCGATTGATCTGAGGTAATTTTTACCAAACGAAAGATGGAAAATAATTAATCATTTTTAATAAAGAAAACTTCGATCTTGATAAAGAAATACTTCGTAATCATATGAGAGTACAATAAATAGATTTAAATATGGTTTCTTTATTCTTATTAATGAAATTCGAATAGCGAAGAATAGATATATCGTATTTATAATCTTTCTTCTTTTATAAAGAAGATTTATCCTCACATATCCAACATATTATATTCATATTAATACTTTAACAAATTAGACATAACGTACTTCTTATTTCTTTAATGTATATGGTTATTATTATGTAATTTATTGTTAAATTGAATAATCATTAATCTTTACGATGTATTGTGGAACTATTTTCCGTCATCCCATGTCAAATTTGGTTTGGAGACAAACCGGTTTCGGCGTTGTGCCATCTTCAGTGTCTTTTTTCGTTCTCGTTCTCGTTGAGAACAATTCACAATACATCATATATCTACCCTGTCGGAAAACAAAAACAACTTAAACAAACAATTAATCTTTACATCTGGACGTTATAAATAAAAAGATACTCTAGTCATAATGTAACATACATTAACATACAATACTGATGACTAATAATAATCTACAGCAAATTGGAAATTATATCAGAAGCAATAAAACAGCATAAACTATGATATACGAGAGAAACCGCGACGAATACAGATTGCAATTAATTTATGTATGATTATAATTTATTGCGGAGCAATAATAAAAATTGCTAATCATTACGTTCAATTGAACTTTCTAATGAGTTGTGCTTTCTTTGCGCTAGAAGAATGTTTAAAGGTGAGTTAGTGGCTACCACAAAGAGTGACTGTTTAAAGGTGAGTGGATGAGCGATTGAGAGAGAGAGAGTGTGAGTCATCTGAACAGACTAGGAATTGTTTTTGTCTGAACATACCATATGTTTGCTTGGTTGAACATCGGGTTCAGTTAAGTAGATTAAAAAAACCGAAGTTGGATGGAGAAGCAGTTAAAAAAATAATGGAATCAAAAACTAAATCTTAGCTAATTCAATTAAGCGTATGTATAAAGACTGGGGGGGGGAGATGGCTATTCAGTAACCTCAAATAAAAGAAGTGACTAAATCAGTGAAAAAGGCAATGAAACAAAAATTTTAATTTACTGCTATTTAGAATAAAATTAGAAATTCAAAATAAATTCATTTTTTACAATTGTTTCTTTATAAATTTCCTGTTTGCTTAATTTACCAGTTTTTCCCAATTATATTCTAAATTTGTATTACATTTTAATTTTTGTGCTTCTTTTATATTGAAATGATGTTCTGTTTTCTTTTAAATTCGTGTGGATTTTTTATGTTTTCGTCTTACCTCCGGAAGCTATATAAAATCCACTTGGTGAATATTTGGCAACGTTAACAGCGCATGAGTGTTCCGTGTAGACATCAGCAATCGCTGGATTCTATATTTATGAACACATTTTAATTATTGTATGTTGTTTTTAAATGCCATCATCATCGTCATTTGTTTTTGCATTTTGTTGTGGTTTCATTTGATGATATTTTATTTTTAAATCAAAACATTTAGCGGCCGACACAACGAGCAGGTCAACAGCAGGAATAAAAAGAAAAGAGAAGAAAAATTGGATTTAAAAAGTTATTGAAAAAAAATAATTAATAAAAAATGAATAAGAAAGCATAAATGAAGATTTTAATCTAAAACACATACATATGTACATATGTATAAGAAATACTAATGGTGAAGATGCGGTGAAATTTTGTGATGAACACGAGTAAAAAAAGAACTGGTGCATTATAAAAATAGACTAACAAAAAAAGATAGAAAAATAGAAAAATTATGTATACACATGTTTGTGGACGTGGAAGAAATATTAAAATATAGAACATTTATAAGTACAAAAAACATCACACAAAATAGTGGAAGAGATTCACACAGACATCACACAGGATTGCTGTCTTTTTCGTTGTTGTTGTATTGATGAAAAAAGGCTCAACTACCATATGTTTTCAATATACTCGTAAAAATACATATTATCTTTTATTGATCAACATTAAATCAAAGGGAAAACAAGGAGTTGCTTTAGTTTGTCTTTATAATAAAATAAATAATTTTTAATGTGATTTCTATTATTTTATTATTGCCAAATTCCAATAAATATGAAATAAAATTGATTTATTACAAAACCTAAATCAATGATATAATAAATAAGTTGATTAAATAAAATTGTACTAAATTCAGTAAATAGAATTCTTATGAAAGCAGAGGAAAGACCAAATATTGTTAAGCTATTTTTAAAGCCTACATATTTTCGTTTTAATATAAATTATAATGGAGTATAGAAATAAAAATTCAATTCAATTATAAATCATATATACAACAAGAAATGTTTAATAGAAAATGTATTTTTATATATTTTTAAACAGTTTTAGTAAAGGTATTCAATTCTTTAGTATTTTTATGCATATACAACGTTCATAGAGATAAGCCAACAGTGTTGGTGTATATTGAAGAATGATATTTAATAATATATGAGTGCATTTCTGTCATTCGTAGCCACAGTAGATAACCACGCCCCTCCCCTCCTACCCCTTCCAAAAACACCGGCATCGAAAATTTAAAGAATTCAAAGCAAATGAAACGATCGTCTGTCGTTTGCGTGGGCTGACAAAATGTTTTGAAATAAAAACGACAAACTTTTGGTTTCCGAAGAAAACAGAAATTAAAAATTAGCCAAGGATGTTCATAAACTTTAAGCACAGCTGCCATGAAATTATAATATAAAATAGATATATTTTCTTATCATGAAAATTATATGTGTACATATATATAAGAAACTACAATATATGTAAGAAAGAAGTTACAACTAAAATGATAGAATAGCAACAAAAGTAAAAAAACCTCCAAACTCTAATTACCTCAATATTCCTAATAATCACCGAGTTACCGTTTGTGTAGAGGAAGTTTTTGCCTTTCGGATCGCCACCCAACACAATCGGTTGACCTCGCTGGGTGCGCGGCAGAGTGGCATAAATGAACTCTGCAAATGGAAAGAATCACGACGACAAATTATGAATGAACATTTTCTCGACTTTTTGTTAAAAAAAGAAAAATGGGAGTGCCAGCGAGGGCAACGTTGCAGCGACAAGGAACCGATGGAAAAAGTGTGTAATTGAGCCGGGTGTTTGCGAAAAATATATTAATAATCCCTCTACGGCGCAACACTTGAAAGCTTCCGCTGTCAACCTCAATAACTTGGTTTGACATCTATTCAACCAGATTCGCGGCTGCTTTTTGCTAGCAGCCAATTTAAACTACCAAAAATGGTTTCGTCACTCACTGTTAGCATACGCTGGTTGTTGTTGTTGTGCCATTTTAATTTAAATTTGTATAACTTTAACACTTTTCACTTAAATGAGTAAACAATTATATTATTCTTTGGAACGTAAACTTCGTTGAGCTAACAAAACTAAAAACCTTTATAAAATCACACAACACAGACAGAACACGACCGAACTGCCTTATCGCCGGTACAAAACTGCATTCGTTTTGTTGGTTCAATTGCCATATAAGGCAATTAGAAAATATGGACGCAAGAAAGAGATAAAACTTCTGTTGCTTTGTGGTGTATAAGAAACCTCTGCTGAGATTCCAACTGACGCTAGAAAATTAAAATTTTATTAGTTACTATGGGTGTGTGTCAATTGGTTACTTTTTACTAGTGGTAAGTAATGTTGAAATAAATTTAGTCTGGTGAGTAAAATTTTGTTCTATTTGCTGTGCCAATTCATGGATGAAATTTTGACAGACAAAATTTTGAGTTTCAAGATTGTCTGCAAAATTAAACAACGAATTAGAGCTGGGCCACAATACGGCAGCGACAGTGTCAGTGTTTCTCTCACTTTCACTGTCAGCCTACAATGAAAACAGTGGCAGCGCGCAGCGCTATCTGTCATTTGTCATTTGTTTTCACATTTGGATTTGTTTGAGTATTTGTTTTGTTTCATTCCTATAGAATAAGTGAGATTTTTTCTAAAAGGGTTGCAACACTTTTATCCAAAAAATGAGAGGATTTTAATTTCACTGCTCACTGCCGAACTAGAGTCTATAATTTTTCCCCTACTCGGCAGTGTTTTTTCCCATAAGGTTTGCATGGTGAGAGAAACACTGACACTGTCGCTGCCGTATTGTGGCCCAGCTCTTATGCATAGAATATCAAAAAAAGTATTTTCCTTTGTTACTAGCTATTATATTAAAAACACAACATCTTATAATAATAATAATATAAGTTTTCCTAATTTTCTTTTCAATTTTGAAATACTCGACGTTGAAGAGAATATTCAACGGTTGTCAAAAATTTACCTAGCCCTCAGGGCTACATAAAATTTTGACGTTTGAATTCACCTCACTTGCGTCAAAATTTCTTTTTCTTGTGTCAAAATTTTCTATATCGAGGAAAAAGTAAGCAATTGGCACACACCCTATGTCGCACAATCATTTAAAAATTCATCAATTCTTCAGCATATTGAACACAGCTTTTGAAACATATCGGGCGCCGCACTTCTTGCTCAATCTTGTTGTTGTTTTTGGCGCTGACCCCGACAGCAACTTCAAAAAGGGGTGGCTACATCCGGTTCCGGTTTTATAGCGGTTTGAAATTTGAAATTTAACTGCCAATATCTCCTAAACAATAGCAGATATCTGGTTGGTATGGGTGCCGTTCTAAAGGTACTTAGAGTAAATTCAATTTATCTCATATGATATTTTACCAAAAAGCATATATTTCTATATAGCAGATATCTGGTTGGTATGGGTGCCGTTCTAAAGGTACTTAGAGTAAATTCAATTTATCTCATATGATATTTTACCAAAAAGCATATATTTCTCGAGAAAAGTGAAATTTAAAATTTTTAGTAATTTTTTTGTGAATTCAATAATTTTTTTTCTAAGTAAAATATGTAAGCAACACATATCTATATACATATATAAAATCCCTATGCGTTTCTGTTAGCAAAATATGTCCGGGACTTTTTTTGTGACTTCCACATCACTTAGAATCCTGAAATTTTTCACAGATGTTCCTGGGCATCTAATGTTGATGAGAAAAATATGAATTTCAAATTTCACAAATCCAAACGGCTTCGCCATTTTTTTGCAAAAAATCCGATTGGGATTAAATCTGTATTTTTTTTCCTAGATTGTGCTGATTAGTTTGTCAGATTTTATTATGAAAAATTTTGTAATTCAAAAATTTAATAATTTAAAAATTTAATAATTTAATAATTTAATAATTTAAAAATTTAATAATTTAAAAATTTATTAATTTAAAAATGTAATAATTTTTCATAATAATTTAATTTCATTGAATTTGTTTTGTTTGTGACTATTTTTGGCGGTGTTGTGTATAGTTGCTTAGAAAATGAACATTGGTATATCGGAAGGTGAGCGATATCATCTAATGCCGTGTTTACACGTGCGACACGGTGTCCCCTGGGGACACCATTTGTTGTTGTTTTCACAGCCAAACGGCAAGATGAACTATGTATAGTGTGCAAATGAACGTGTCCCCTGGGGAAATTAGGTGTCGCTCGAAATTTCTGGGGACACCAGAAAACAGAGTTGCGTTTTAGTGAAAAAATATTTAAAGACTGAAATCAGGTATGTATTGTCATAAAATTTAAACGTAAATGTATACAAATTTAGCAAGAAGGAATAGCAATTGCTCTAAACTCACATTTTATTTTTTTTTCTGTTGTTGTTGTTGTTTCTAATGCTAACTCCAACAACAGCAACATCTTTTGTCGCTCTCGTCTGGTTTCCGAGTAAAAGCGCCTTGAAGTTTAAAGATTTACGAGCTAAATCTCCTGAGCGATTCTTAACAAAATATTGTTTTACATGAATGAAAGACAATTGAAATACCTTACAGATGACATGAATATCATGTCGGTACCTCATATGGTTTAGGAGATAAAGCTCGTAAATCTTTGAACTTCAAGGTGCTGTAACTCGAAAATCAGACGAGAGCGACAAAAAGTGTTGTTGTTGTTGGAGTTAGCATAAGAAACAACAATAACAGCAGTAAAATTTGAGCTCTTCAGCCACTCGTATATTTTTTTGCTAAATTGACTTGAAATATAACATCAACGCCAACTACTACAAAACTATTCGTGGTTTCAGCGAATCAATTAATATCTATTATAAAGTTTATTTTAAATTATTATTGCTTAAAATACATAAATAGGAGTGGGTAAGGTTGGGTTAAATTTTATTTTGTAACAATTATGTATAGTTCATAGAGATTTTATTATTTGTTTTTCACGGCGGTGCCACGAAGTAAAGTGTAGTAAAACGCTTTGTAATATTTTATAGTCAAAAACTATTATAAATTCTTAAATAGTATCTAAAGCTATACAAATGGTAGCAAAAAGTATTAAAAAATATGCAATAAAATCATCCATGTCACGACGATCCACAATCCAATCTGTCCCCCGTGTAAACGCTGTCGGCGACACTGCCGATGAATAGTTCCAAACGTGCGACACGTGTCGCACGTGTAAACACGGCATAAGACTACTTCTATTATATGTGACAGGGGAGATATCAGTTTTGAGAACTGTGCACGGGGTCACATTCCAAGAGGCATGCAAGGAGTTGGGTATCTTAGAAGACGATTCCGTTTGGGAAGCCAGAGAATTGTTTGCTTTAATCTGTGTTTTTGGGTGCCTACTTCAGCCGCAGAAGACCTACCTGGAAAACACCCGGATCATTGTAGAACACACGCAGACTGAAAATTTATCCCTACGCGATGTCCAAGAAATTCTTATAATACATGGTAAAAATTGTACAGACTTCGGTATTAAAACTCCGCCTCATGATGCCGGAGGAGCACTTGATATAAAGAACCAAAAAGCAACCTGTCAAGATATGGTCGAATGTTTAAACGATGAACAGGGTGTTGCGTTGATAGAGTTATAGATGCAATATACACAACATACACATCGCACATACCATTCCCAATTAAAACTGCCAGTACCGCTGGTGGAGACGACGGTTATCAAAAAAAATGTTGCTTTAAAGAAATATTCTCAAACAATATTTGAATAAAATACAAACAATCGATATCAATTGCGATTAATTGTTTACTCTTCATGCTACAAAATAAATAAACCCAAAAGGGTAAGGTGAGAAAGTCCAAAAGACTTCGCAATTTTTGTTACGAAATAAATAAAAAATAATAACTTCCTGGCGAAGTCAGGCTTATATACTAGTAATTATATAAGTTAAGATTTTTATTACTTTTTTCCAATTCATTTAATTTTTTTCTACGTAAAATGCAAAATTAATCTCTATATAACTACGCCACACGAAAAGGGCGTAGTTATAACAGATCCCTTTCGCGTCTGTTCCATTTATTTCATTTCAATGACACAAATACCAATTTGTACGTATAATTCTTCTCTACTGCACAAAAAAGTAATGGAGACGAAATTTGGTTTACTTTATTAATGGGTCGGAGAGAGTACTAAAAATATTAAAATCAGGTTTTCTCCAAAAATATGCATTTTTTGGTAAAATCTTACTTACTTACAGGGCCCACCCATAATCTTCTTACTTTACTACGTGAAAGGAATTTGACCTAGCTTTCTAACGGTATATATCTATATTCTATAGTTAAGGAGATATAGGGCAACTAATTTCAAATTTCAAAGGGTTATAACTCAGAAACCAATGGTAGCAGAATATGATTTTGTTGATGTTGGCGTCTGAATTATAAACCATTAAAAGCTACAACAACAACATGAGGGGCGTTTCCGGGCGGATCCTTATCTGCTCCGCAAAACAATTATTTTAGTTTGCAATTTTCCAAACGCTACAAAAAAAGCTCAAAGCCAAAACATTTGACAACAACTCGTGGTGTGTTGACAATTATTTGCTTTGTTTCATCAACGGTTTATAATTCATAATAAATTTTTTTTTAGAAACATACTGCTTATATAGGACAATCAATATGACATCGACGGAGATGTATGGTCGGGTTTTCTAATGTCTCCACAATAAATAGGCTAAATGGCCACTTCTCGAAGTATCTCCGATGGCCATTTCAAGTGAAGGTTTTTACATTTTATGCAAATTGTTAAATTCTGCTATAATTTTAATTAGAAATCAATCTTCATTTATCGAATGTTATTAATAATGCTACAATAACAACAAACATTACCACTCCACAGCTTCTCAATGGAGCCATTATTTAGAATACATTGTATTCAAATATATAAGCTTGTGACTGTATGTGTTACCGGTGGTTTTCTAAATCCTCGGGTGATGGTGGTAAAATGAGTTAATATATAATAGTGAAGTTGACTCCTTTGAGAAGCTGTGGGAATGTTCTAACGATTTGTTCCGATTGCTTTTTGGAAGAACCATCACCACTAAATGATTTACATTATCACCTCCAACTCCAAATGAAACCTTTAAAAACCCAACAAAAGTCTTTAAACAAGAGTGTACCAAATTGAAGATACTGTCGCCTTTATTTAAAAAATGAAAATTCCTCACAATTAAACCAAAACTCGCCAATAATACTATCAAAACTCAACGTTTAAATAATAAATTAAACAAACAAAGCAAACACGTTACAAAATGTTTTTGTTCCATTGTTTTCTATTATTTCTAAACAAAAAACTATTACTTAAATTCAATTTATTAATAATGGCCCAAATGAAATGACTCGGGCACTTCAAAAATTGCATTTAGACTCATTAGAGTGCTCCTCTCCACGGAAATCTTTAGTAAAAGGCGAAAGATTTATTCGACAACTGAATAGAAGCCAGAGTAAATTTTAGTACCAATAACAGTGCCACTTATGTTCTAATTCTTAAAAACTTAACGTGAATTATATAGAAAAGTAAAGAAGAAAATTATTTGCGATAAAAAAATATTTACCTGGTATGCATATGAAAACTACGGTCATAAAATAAACTCTACGCATAGAGAGGGACAATGGCCGCAAATTGCACATCGGGGCACAGAATTGGCACGATTGAAGAGATGATTGAAATCATGACGAAATAATGCCGACGAATCTTTAAAAATCTCAGTTCTGAGATTTCGTAGCTTAGTTGGGAGGAGATTCCACAAACGGATAGCAGTGACAAAAAATTAACGTTCCGATACTAAGCAAGAGTGATAAATTTGTGTTAAATGGCTTCAGGCGCTTGTCGACCTAACCAATGTTGTTGTTTTTGGCGCTGACCCCAACAACAATAACAATTTTCCCCGCTTTTATCTAGTTCCGGAGTTATAGCCCTTTGAAATTTTCGGGCCTAATATCTTTAAACTTTACAAGATATCTCTAAGTTATTAGTATTGTTGGATTGGACGAAAACTGGAGAAAAATAAATAAATAAATTCATTTTTGGAGATAAATAAAATTTTAGATTTTCACTATTTTTACTATTTTTTCCATTCATTAATTTTTTTCATTTTTTCATTTAATGATTATCCCAATACTAAAAAAGTAGTATTTTTGCCTTAATAATTTGCCTTTCGACACATATTTTTTTCATCAGGATCAGTGCTGGATCTTGGGAAAAATCAAAACAAAAACAACAACAACATTGGTTAGGCCGACTAGCGCCTAATCCGTGCTTAAGAGTAATCATTTTCTTAAAATTAAGTAAATTGACACGATGTTTAAAAACATTAGATCCCACATGTTCAGAAACACACTACTTTTACTTGTTTACTTTTTCTCAACTTGCAATTTTAAGTCATTGCAAACACGAAGTTAAATCCACAACAGCAGGTCACGCTACGTCTCCACTAAGTGGTAAATAAACCTTGAATTTCATTTGCTTTCCAATTGTTATAATCTATTTATTTAGAAACGCCTCCTAATTAGACGTGAAATTATTATCGACGTTAAACATTGTCTTTGTTTATATTCTCTGGGGTTTTCAGAGATTTTTAGAGATTTTTTCACTTGGAATGCTTACACCGCCACATATACGTTCCACCAATCCCATTTACGGGCAACTTGTCATTGGACCACCGGCCTCCGGCAAAACAACCTATTGCCATCATGCTCTGAAATTCTATCAAGAGCTGGGTCGAAGGATTTGTGTAGTTAATCTCGATCCGGCCAATGAAAATATGGAATACACGGCAGCTGTGGACATCATGAAACTCGTCACCGTAGAGGATGTCATGAATAGCCTGACACTAGGTCCCAACGGAGCTCTCATGTACTGCATGGAATACTTAGAAGCCAATTTTGATTGGCTGTTAGCGGCACTTAAAGCTGCAGCGCCAAATAATTACTTCATCTTTGACTGCCCCGGACAAGTGGAATTGTACACGCATCATGATGCAATGTCGCGAATTTTTGCTCGGTTGGAAAAACTCGGCTACCATTTAGTCACAGTGAATCTCATCGACTCGCACTACTGCTCGGAGCCAACCAAATTTGTGTCCACTTTGTTGCTGGCGCTCAATATGATGCTGCGTATGGGTTTGCCGCAAGTCAATGTCTTGTCGAAAGCCGATCTATTGCACAAACATACAGCGAAGTTGGACTTCAACTTGGATTTTTACACAGACGTGATGGATCTGAAGTATCTACTGGAAGTTCTCGATGACACACCTAGCATGCGAAAGTACAAAAAATTAAATGCTGCCATATGCTCCATGGTGGAGGACTACTCGCTGGTGTCCTTTCAACTGCTGGATGCGCGTAGCACTGCCAGCATGTTGCGATTGCGCAATCATCTGGATAAAGCGAACGGATACATTTATAAAGCAGGCGAGGAGCAGTCGGTAAATGCTTTGTTGGCGTGTGCCGTAAGTGCCGAGACGGAATCGCAGCGAAAAACAAAAGACATTGAACCTTATGAGTTTAGTCCGTAAAACGAAAACAACGGATTTTGACTGCTTGATTTGACTTGATTTTAGGCTATACTATTTACGAATGTTCAATTCTATATAAACAAAAATATTAAACAACATTTTATACTTAATCTAAAAAAATTCAGCTACTATGTTGTATATTGTATACTGCTGCAACTTAATGGAATTCTGTTAAAATTTGGAGAAAACCTGTTTTATTTACTGCGACTTCTTTGCGGTTTTCGCACTGCCAGCTAGCATTTGTTTCATACGCGGCAGCACCTCGGTAAATATAATGGTACCAATAAATACCAGAGATGTGCCGCTCCAATGATAGAGTGTGAATTCGTTGTTGAAGTAGACAATGGAAAACAGCAGCGACACGAATTTCCGTAATGTCACGACAAGTGTCACAGTCAGTGAAGTGCATTCGGTGGTCAGCACGTACACTGAGCTGATGCATACATACTGCGTGAGCATGTTGGCCACGAGGTACAGCATTGTCGCAGGCATGCTTATATTAATACCAACAACTGGAAGTAGAGGCACTGGCAGCACTGGGCTATTCAAGGCTATGACCAAATGTTCCCAGAGATTTTTGTACATAAGCAGGAAAAATGGCAACGGCATCAAATGCTGTTGAACGTTGAAATAATGAAAAAAAAACAAAACTATACTCGTACTCCTCAATTCTTATTAAATAAACCATGACTTTTCGAATTTACCGTATAGAAGAGAGCTTCGTTCGGATGTTTGCCGTAGCGCTTGTACAACACTTCCTGGTAGATACCCATGCGCGCTGATATAAAGAGAGCAGCGGTTAACAAACTGATACCCATGGACCACCAGAAGAAGACGGAATAATTGCTCGTTTCACTGGAAGTTTTCAAGGCCGGGTTGCTTGTGTCGCGCTAGGGTAAGGATAAAGATAAGTAAATTAAAGAAATTCTTACTTTTATTATTAATGCAAAACTTTTGATTGTCTCACACGTACCACGTCGCTGCCGGAGACGATCGTGCAGAGTACGATGCCAGCCGTAATCATGAATACTGATAGATATTTGGAGAAATCATATTTCCTCTTAAGGATTAGAATACCCATGATCATGTTTGCGATTAAAGAGCCCTACAAATAAAGAGTAAAGCTTGATGTGCGAATCACTGCGTTGTTTTGTGTTGAAAAACTTACAGCTCTAAAAATCATATGCAGCGGCATCGGAATATTAAAATCGAATGCATAATTATTGCAGACACTCGACACAAAAAACATTACAACTAATATCAGGTAGTCTTTGAGGCCAATTTTCGGTTTTACTGTACCAAACTTTGATGTGAAAATTAAACCCTCTACAGCAATAAAAAGAAACTGTGAAAAAGTTATTAAATTGCCAGCACCGGGATCAGTTCTATGTTGGGGGGAGGGTGGGGAAATAAATAGATTAAAGTAAACGAAATGGTTAAAGAGACATATATTAATTGATTTACTTGACTAGTAACTCCAGAAATACAACGTTGCTGCAGCAACCCACAAATACCAAAATAATGGACAAAACAGCCTTGAAGTTCATCATGAAGTGCAAAGTGTCTGAAGAACGAAAGAGACATAAGTGACATAATAATCGAGAAGAATAAACAAATTAAAAATGGTTAAGCGTTTAAAGTAATTATTAAGAATAATTATACTTTGGTTGTTATAGAACTTTACATTTTGAATTATTTGAATTACCTTGTGTATAAATTTGTTTTTGTATTCTTTATTGTTGTATTTATATTCTTTTTTTCCTGCAGCTTCAAGAACAAAACAGAGAAAGTAAAACAACAAAATAAGTAACTTTAGTAGCCACTTGTTTAAATAATAATGTGATTACTTGTTCTGTGATGTAACGACTCGTGCATACTTCTGTAAGCACTTTTCACCGAACTAATGTCGACTGCTAAATAATTATAGTACATATATAAGCATATATACTATTATAAATATAGTATAGTTTAGAAAAATATATAAAAGGTAGGGAAACTACAACAACAATCTAAAGACAACAAGATAAGTAATTGATAATCTGGAGAGGTGCTCTTCAGCATGACATTGACTAATTTGAAATATTCACAATATAGTGGCAAAATTTAAATCTACGATTACAGCACAGATTAATAGATTGGACACAGTAATAATCGTGAGCTACACGTCGCCAACCGTCGCCCTTTTGGGAAACGAGAAAAATCAATAGTTATCACTCATCGCCCAACGTTTGAAATATTTCTATTTTCATAGCGATATCGCTTCCCTTATTTTTGTTGTTGTTTGTTTGCCAAACAAATTACAGCTCCATTTGCTCATTGGCGTAATTTAGTTGTGTTCGGTTCTTGGCATATGACAGCAAACATAGCTATAGTTAGCGAATTTGATTTTATTCCTTCTATAACTAGCAAAATTTAGGTAATTCCTATTTTTAATAAATCTCGATAATACCACAAGGACATTTCGTTGTTTTTCTTGTTGTAGGTTTAAATATGGAAGCTCTGCCTTTCTATTTTTAATGCAATATTTGTGTCTTTTTCAACTCAATATCGAATTCACAATAGACTGTGAAATATTAATTAAACACAATTTCCGGGATTTTAAATCAATAAGGGAAGAATACTTTCAAAATTATATTATAACAAGGTCTATAAAAGGATTTTATGATAAATCAAACGTGAATCAATCGTCCAGACCTTTTATAAAAGTGGAAGATGATGATATCGATGAGGAAGAGGAAGACCTTCGAATAGTTCGGTCAAGAAGGAAAATAAAATCGTAGGTCTAGAGAAATCATTCCAGAAATGAATTGATGCCAAGAAATACGATTACCTGATGGGCGAACAGTTGTTCATAGATCATAGAATGTTCAGATCATAGAAATGTTGTGGCTACATGAGTTGAAGAAATTACTCGACGAAGTGGAGGAAAAGATCAAAGTTGGATCGAACTACGGAGATTAAATATCAAACAATATTCAAAGCGATGTCGGCCATTGCATAGACCTGAGACGCTTAAAAATAGCGCTGCTAAAGGAGGTGACTGCAACGAAGAAGAATATTTAGAAGATAAATTGAATACATATATTTATTTGTTCACCCGACTGCTGTTGTTGCAGTTCTTTTCAATTCCAATATTTCAATTACCTATATGCTGTTGCTACTACTGCTATTGCGCCTTGGCAGAAAAGTCATAATTTTGTAAGTCGGTGGAACTTAGATTTCAGTCTTTATACGTTTCGAACTTTGACCTTTTTACATACCACAAAGAACAAATGAAGAAACGATTCAAATTTTGAACTCCCTTTATTCTAAATCAGTTTTATTTGATTAAATTAATTTAATCAAATTTTAAATTAATTAATCAGTCAATTCAATCAATTTATTTTATCAGAATTTTTACATACTGATAAATTTAAATCATCTATTGGATTTGTGGATTATGTGTTTTATAAAATGTGCCTTTATTTCTTCAAAATATTTGTATGCTTTTTATCTCTCTAATGCTCTCTATTTTACCTGTACTTCTAAAAGAAAAACTATTCTGATTGGTTTTGTAGGGCTGGCAATTCTTTTTTGTGAAATTGCTTTGGACTGCTTTTATCCGTTTTCTTCGTATGACAAATACTCAGTTTTTCCAAAACCATCAACCATTGTTTCTGCTGACTCAATAAAATATTCATTGAAATTAAGAAGTAATCTGCAAATTTTTTGCTTATATTTCTCTGACATCTTAAATTACAGCAGGCCGTAATGGATTTTGGTAATGATGATTTCGCTATGCAAGAGGATGTCGATCCAGCAGCTGAATTTCTAGCACGCGAACAGTCCGTCCTCGGTGAATTGGAAGCGGAAATACGGCCCGCTATCAGCAGCAATGGAGTATCAGCAGCAACGGCAGTCATCGATGAAGACAGCCTGTTGGGGGGTGGATTGAACGGTACTGATGGCGGCGCCGTCGCGGACCTTGCTGTTCCGAACGCCAGTGGCTTGGAATCATCGACAGGTAGTTTTGAAATGATACAGAATTTCGGGGGCGAGAACAACGATGCCATTGGCATCTCTGGACCACCACCATCGCGCATCGAGCCCGAGAAAATACGCAAGTGGCGTGAAGAGCAAAAACAACGCCTTGAAGAAAAGGATCGCGAGGAGGATCGTAAACGTGAAGAACTTCGCCTGCAAGCAAAGCAAGAGTTGGACGATTGGCTGCGCCAGACTGAGGAGTCGATTGCCAAGACAAAGGCCGCCTCACGTCAGACCGAGAAACAAGTGTCCCTTGAAAACGGAGGCCCCATGGAACCCGGTACCGAATGGGAGCGCATTGCCAAGTTGTGTGACTTCAATCCAAAGACATCGAACAAGTCTGGCGGCAAGGATGTGTCACGCATGCGTTCCATCTACTTGCATCTGAAACAGCATCCCATTCCAATGCAGAAATCAGCTTAATGCGTTCGAGGCGCATTGCATCAATGAAATAACAAGCAGAAATAAGTTTCTTGCTTATTGCATACAATGGAATATTATTATAATTAAAACAATAACAATAGGCATTAAATATATTACAATTTTACCAATAAAAACATATTCAACCGAAGTATTGTGTACGTAACAATATCTTTGGGGAAATGAAGAAAGAGATTTCCTTTTTTTTGGGGGCGTTGTGCGTATAAATTACGGGCAGACTACGATAGCCAATTGATTTCGAATCGTAATTTATACACGGACCGTGCCCCCACAGAGTATTGTAGGGAATATAAAAATCTGTAGAAAATCGGTTACGTTAAATATTCGTTTTCTCTGCTGCTTTTCCAGGAGAGTCCAGCAACACGACGACGCAGCCCCACTCTAGCTGCAAGCGCTCTGATTATCTGAAAAAGGATCACTTCTTCATGGCTACCGCTCTGCTAGCGGCGAAACGCAGCAAGGATCCGGTGACGCAAGTGGGTGCCTGCATTGTGGACGAAAATGACTGCATTGTAGCCATCGGCTACAACGGTTTCCCTCGCCATTGTTCGGATGATCTTTTTCCATGGGGCAAGTCGCAGGATCGAATGAAGGACAAACGAATGTACGTCGTGCACGCCGAAGCGAATGCCATATTGAATAAGAACTCGTCCAACCTCAAGGGTACCTGTTTGTATGCAACTCTTTTCCCCTGCAATGAGTGCGCGAAGCTTATCATCCAGTCGGGCATCAGTGAGGTGGTCTACTTGTCGGACAAGTACGCCGCAAAGCCAGAGTATCGAGCGGCCAAGCGGATGTTTGACGCGGCGCACCTGAAATACATACTCTATAAACCGCCCTCAAAGAGTAGGTTCGTCATTGATTTGGCGGGTCATTGATGCGTCGATCCACACGGTTATTGATTTGATCTGTCAACATGCAGAGCAATCAAAACAATAATCGAAATATAAAAAGAGCGACAGAGGCGACGATGGTGTCAATTATTTTTAAATACTCAAATTTATCTAGAAAAATTAATAATGACAATATTTTATATTGCTTTTACTAACTAAAACTGAAACATTGTGTTAAATTAAATTTAACATTTAAATTAAATGTTTTGTTGCTTGTGTTTATTTCAATAACATAAAAACTTAAAGTGTAACTTAAAATTGGTCTATTTTTTAAACTAATTCTATTTTAAAGAAGTTTATATAAGGAGTTATTATCTATTTCTATGTCAATCTATATTTGGACAAAAGAAATACGTTACTAAAAGTTATGTTGTTCTCGCAGAGTATTTAAAATTATAGTTTATTATTCTAAAAACCTTTGTACACTGTAAATGAATTTGTAAATTAGAATATTATACAAGAAAATAATAAATCAAAAGTTCAGAAGCAATGCAACAAATGAATATGTACATATGTAAGGTCCATTTTGATACCTTATGGATCTAAAAAGAGCTACTTATGTGGCGACTAAGATCCGCTATTTGGAGAGGTGCTCTCTCACAGCGGTCATTGAAGAAGTAGGCTCCCGTGTGGGTGTATTGGCTCTGGGCTAGTGCAGGACAGCTACACAGCAAGTGCGGGATACTCTCCTACTCCTGCTCCTCCCTACAGCTTCTACAAAAATCATTGGTGTAGAGCTCAAAGGTCCCCCAATCCACAAGCAGGCGGACTTCCGGACATTTCCCAACAGCCAGAAATTTGTTATCTTTTCTAAGGATGGCTACCAGATAACTAACCCATATATCAGTATGGGTCTAACCACTGCCAAGTACAGTCAATGCGTAAACTTTGGAGAAGGACTCCATTTCTTACCAATTGCTTTTTGTTGGAATAGAGAGCCAGCATGGCTTTTCTTACCCTTTCCAAATTATTTAATTTCCAAGTAATAATTTATGGAAATCTCATGAATTTATTGAAAATTGTATTAAACTAAAAATTGTATCCAAGCAATTCTTTTAAAATAGGTTTTTAAAATTTATCGAGAAATAAATCTTAATGTTGTAGTATTTTTAATTTTATCGGTTTCTTTAAAAATCGTTCTCCTGATTAGCGGACTGAAAATTATTTTTTATTCTCCCACAGGTTTAACCAGAGATAATGAGATGGGAAACTCTTTTCCCGCCAAAAAATGTGTCAAAATAAAATGAATATTTGCTACACGTATAGTGTACGTGTTATTCACCATAAGACGTCATGGTTTTATGACATTTTAAATGACGTTTCGTTTATTTACAGAAAGTTTTTGGAGGAATCGGGCAATCATTTTTGTTTATTGAATTAAATTCAATAAATAAGCATATTAAATTAATTGACTTTAAAATAGATCGTATATAAAAGTGAGTGCGTGGTATGGAAACAGTTCTAAGGCATTATATCTATAATCGACTTGTTATCGACATCGCTATTGAACAGGCGAAAATATTGGAGCATAAACCTCGACAACCAAATAAAATAATCATAACCAAGCTCATATTCGAGTGAAGATCGGTGAAAGCAGGCCAGTGCTAACAATCCATTGCTACCGTGTGAAGTTTTGGTAGGCGAAATATCATCGATGCCAAAAAAAAGAACAAGTAAAACCACAATGACAAGGAGAACCAAATTAAATGCAAAGGTTGCATTTGTGATGAAGATTGACGAGTGCCAAGAGTTTACTTAATAGTATAACAAAATCAACAGATACTGTAATCACTGCAAATGTGAAGTGAATTCCGTAAGTTGAAATTATTTGTTTATAATAGATATTTGTAATGTAAACCTGAAGCAAATTCAATAGTATTAAAATGTTTTTAATATAATAGTTGTTTCTTATCCACTTAGCAATGATTGGAAACTTTTGCGGCATCTTGTCTAAGGCATATACCAAGAGACTCCTGAGAAAACGGTATTGCAAGAACGTCGTGACGTCTCGAAGGAATTGGAAGATGGATTGCTACAGTCGAACGAAGAGTTCATCTAATGCGCAGTAAGGAAAAAAATAAGATAATAATTCCACATCTACAACTAAAAAAGGGTAATTGTCTGAAACTTGATCAGATTTAATTTGACTACGTATTTCTTTCTTTTCATTCTGCTAGTAGTAAACCTATGAGTCTCTCGCTCTAAGCAGTACGCTATGGTTGACAACTCCTGCAGGGAGTATTTGCTTGTAACTGAAGTCTTCATGGTACGTGGCAAGTAGACGCCAGATCTATTCAATCAAATTATGGGAAAAATATTGACGCCAATGATAGTAAGATTTCAATTCTATTTAGTATAATGTTTTACTAGTTGTACTTCTATGAGTTTCTTATATATTTATGTATATGTATAAGATATTTATGAGTTTCTTTCTTAAAATATTTTAAATGGAATTATTATTACCTTGTATTTATATATACACGTTGTATTTATGTATCTAGTTTTGTTAAATTATTTACCAATTTGGTAATTATTTTTAGCTTAGGTAAATTCTAACTTTATCACAAAATTTATTATTTTAATTTAAAGGTTGTGTCAGCTTTTCATCCAACTGGAAAAAGACACTGGAGGAACTGAATCGAGAAGCACTACTTTCATTTCTACCGGTAACAGTTGCTACTCTTGATAGCTTAGTGCAATATTATAATCGTTTCCACAAGCTACTGACTCAGAATATATCTACGTGCAGTTAATAAGTTATATTCTATTATATCGCGGCAAACAAAAGTTGCGAGGAGAAACACGAGAATTTGTATTGAGTATTTGACTTCCGCCAAAGACAACATCAATGTCAAGATTTGTTCCTGTCCATAACACAACAAATGCTGCAGTAAAAGTTACGAAATGCATTTAACTTTTATTTATTACAATTACAATTTATTATATTACAATTAATCTTAAGCATAAAAAAATAAAGGATGAAGTAAATGTAATTGAAATGCAATTGTGGCGAATGTTGTGTTGTTTTGTAATATAAAATAAGTTCAGAGCTATGGCTACAAACTTAAATCCTTTGAGCTTCATTCATTATCATATTTTTCTGAAATAGAGATTAAAACATCAAAACAAAAAAAAAATATTAGTATTGAGTAGTAGTAGTAGTATTATACATTTATTGTAATTCAAATTAAAATAAATGTTTAAGTAGCACTAGCGGCTAGGCTATCGGCTTTGGACCAAAAATTAATTCAGAGAGTTACAATCTTTACATTATTTACTAAGTTACGAATTTTTACAATATTTATCATAATAATAATATATAAACATTCATTAAATAGAGTTCTGTATATTTAAATTACAGAGAAAGTTGAAAATTATATTTACATTGGAGTCAGTTGGGTGGGATAAAATTGAGGAAGGTGAAGTGTTGGGGAAGAGAGTGGATCGTAGGTGAGATAGTGAGGGGCAAATATCAAGGATATGGAGGATTTTTAGGTTGGGCTCATTGCAGAATGGGCATGTAGGCGGTGGCTCCTTATTCATTAGGTGGAGGTGGGTTAATTTAGTGTGCCCAAGTCTGAGTCTCGTGAAGCATTTGTTTTTTATAGCGCTGGACGGTGTTGGTAGAATAAGAGGAATCTTATTTGGGTTAACCCCTTTGAATGTATGCGTATAATTAGACCACACTGTATCGACATCACTCTTTAGTTTGCTGAGAGCACTCCTAGTGGCAAAGGAACTAGATGCTGGAATGAAGGTGAACACCGGATGTTTAGAAACGTTTTTGGCTGCTGTGTCCGCGTTGACGTTGCCTAAGATGCCTGTGTGGCCTGGGATCCACATTAACTTAGCCTTCCCTGTCATGCTGATTAGATATTGTCTGATGTTATTAATTACTGCATCTGAGTTATTGTAGTTTTTGACAGCATCAAACACAGATTTACTGTCTGTACAGATTACGTGCTTCCTCTTAGACTTTTTGCAGAACTCTAGGGCTGAAGAAATACCTTTGGCCTCGGCATCGAATATAGTGGCAGTATTAGGCATGATACCATGAAGTGATGTTTCGCCATTGTCATCAACAACTGCAAATGTGACATAGTCCGGAGTTTTTGAGCCATCGGTATATAAAAAGAGCCAATTTTGGAGTCGAAGTTTCTGCGTGGACTCAAGAAAAAGTTTCACATATGCTGACGCAGGAGTTTTGTCTTTAGAGTAGTTTGTGAGGGTTGATATAAATGAATTAAAGTTGAGGTACCACGGTGGAAACTTTTGGCATCTATAGACAGTTTGAGCTGTATCTATGTCGTAGTTACGGGCTAATTCAATAAGCTGAATGATGGCAGATGGTTTTTTCGGCTTAGTTCTTCGTTTTTTGGCAAGATAGATGACTTTAGACAGCAAGCTAGAATTTTCGCAAAGGAGTTTATGTATATTTCGACATTTTACGTTAATTAAGCGATTTTCGACACTCTCAAAACCACTTTCAGCTAGCATATTTATAATTGGTGTTGTCCGGAAGGCTCTGAGGCTCGATCTTATGGCAGAATGATAGGGAGCTTTTATGGAAGAAAGGTAAGTTTTTGGGCAGTTTCCATAAATGGGTAATGCGTAATCAATTTTGGAAAGGATAGTTAGTTTTGTGATATTGAGGAGGGAATTGGTATGGATTTGACTCTTATAAGATGCAAGGTAATTAATAACATTTAATCTGTTTACTAAGTTTTGTTTTAGAAATGTACAATGTTGCTTAAAATTATATTTACAGTCTATATACAAGCCAAGAACTTTTAAAGAATTAACATTTTCAATGGCTGCATTATTATAAAATAAATTAATGGGATTACAATTTTTCTTTTTACAGATATGGAGATGTTTAGATTTGTCAATTGAAATATTGGCTCCCGATATTTTAGACCATAAGTCGATGTCTCGCAGGACATTATGGAAGTTGTTTGTAATTTGACAGTTATCTTGTTGTTTGGCTATAATATATAGGTCATCGGCATAAATACAGTGTTCAAGCCTTTTATTATTTATTATAATTTTACTGAGTTCATCAAAAGCAACAACAAAAAGTGTTGTCGATAGAGGTGAACCTTGTGGAATACCGTTGTATAAAGGCAACGTGCTTGAGAGAGTATTATTAACTTTACTTAGAAATTTTCTACTGCTTAAGAATGATTTAATATAATTGTATATTTTAGGCCCAACTGACCATTCTGACAATCTTTTTAATACAATGTGGATCCCAACTCTATCGAACGCTTTAACAAAATCGATCGACAGAATTGAGATATGATTTTTTGCTGACAGATTTTTGCAGATCATATGATCCAAGTAGAAAAGAGCATCTATTGTACCGGATCCGGGCAGAAAGCCTACTTGGTTAGGAGAGATTAATTTGTTTGATTTTATAAACCATATTAACCGCTTAGAGATGATTTTTTCTAATATTTTACCAATGCAAGGGAGCAAAGATATTGGCCTATATGACTCCACGATATCCGCAGATTTATTGGGTTTCTTTATTGGAATAACAATTGCGGTTTTGTAGACTTGAGGAATAATGCTATATTCAAATATATTGTTAAAATGTTCAAGAATTCGAAGCTTGAACATAAATGGGGAATTTTTAATCATCATGTAGGGGATTTTGTCGATACCAGGAGTTTTACCCTTAGATGTTTTAATAGTGGATTCAAGTTCACTAAGAGTAAGAGATGTTTCCATATATTTGGCTTTACCGCAACAGTTGAAACATGTCGGCCAATTCAAAGTATTAGCCTTTGTGGACCGAAATAACGTTGAAAAATTCGAATCGCTAGAGTCCGAGGACCAAGTTTTAGCAAAGGTATCGCAAATCAATTGGGAATCGCTAATGGTAATGTTATTAATTTTGATACTTCTTATAATCTTTGTGGAGTATAAACCAACCAAAGTTCTAATGTTTTTCCACAAAACCGATACAGGGGTGTTGGGATTAATAGTTTTTGTGAACTCACCGAAACTGTCTAACTTTGCTATTCTTTTAGCACGATTAAAAATGGAATTTTTTCTCTTATAATCTAATAGGTTCTTGATAGAGAAAGTACGACGTAATAAGTGCCAAGCGTTTTGTTTGGAGTCTCTTAATTTTTTTAAATCAGGCGACCACCATGGGACAGCGTTCGAGGTTTTACTGTATGTAGTTTGAGGAATGGAATTATTTGCGGCTGAACGAAGAATTTTGGTAATAACAGCAGCCTCTTTGTTAGTGTTTGTGGAAACTGGAGTTTTAATTTTACTGTCATTCAAAATATTGTTTTGGAAAGTTGTCCAGTCTGCTCGTTTTAGGTTAAATTGAGCAGTTATTGGGCACTGGAAGGCCGAACGAAGTCTAAGGCTTGTTATTGCTGGAAAATGGTCACTATTGTACAGGTCATCAATAATGCGCCATGTACATAAAGGCGTTAGCTGGGGAGAGCAGATGGCTAAGTCAATGTGAGTGAAAGAATTGTGCGTGCTGAAATGGGTTGGGGACCCATCGTTTAGGATACACAGATTAGAGAATAAAACGAAGTCCTCTATTTCTTTTCCTCTAGGGTTTGCTGTCTGTGAACCCCATAGTTGGCTCCAGCCATTGAGGTCACCCAAAATGAGAAGGGGAGAATTAATGTTCTTACAGAGATTAATTAGATCGGAGGATTTTATCTGTTGGGAGGGAGGGATGTATATGGAAATTAGGGTTACTCTAATTTTTAACTGAATTTCAATAGCTACAACCTGAAGGTTTGACAATAGGTTTAAGGGCTTGTGCGGGATGCTTTTGTGGATTAGGAGTGCAGTACCGTTTTTAGCTGTGGTGTTACCACTAAGATTATAGAAATAGCTATCAAATTTTTTTGGTGTAATTGATTTTGAATTAAATTTACTGTGTGTTTCTTGAAGACAAATTATATCGGGGGATTGCTCCTTTATAAGCATTTCTAAGTTGGAGTAATTATTAAGGTAACCACGTATATTCCACTGTAGAATATTAAGTACCATGAAATAATAATAAAAAGGGGAAGAGAGCGCTTACATAGAAGTATATACAATGAGCTAACATATATAGCCGAGAAACGCTAGTAAAAACTTTTGTTATTGAGAGTGTAAGGAATTAATCAATTCTATATTGGTTGAGAATTTGTTAGGAAATACTACTTATGTATTTTTTTTTTTTTTTCTTTATACTATAAATCGAAGTCTGTTCTAATAATTGTCCGAGAGAATGGAAGTGTCATTATCCAAGTGAGAGGGAGATGCCACGTCGGTGGCAGAATGTGTAGGATTAGGAGAGTATTTTTTGTGACTGTTATCGGGGGGAGAGGGGAGCAGGTTTGGATTTGTAGAATGAGAAAGAGAGTGAGTAGGGTTTGTTGAGAGCTGTGTTGTTAATACTTTGTTTATTGTTGGTATTGGAGAAGTTTGGGAAGGAGAAGTTGTATTTCTTAAGGAGTTTGTATTTATTGATTCCGGTGAGTTTGTGGTGGAAAGAGAAGAGTTGGTAATTAAAGGTTCAACGAACTGAGATCGTTCATTTACAACAGTTATGTTATGTGGAGATTTATTTGTTGCGGCTGTTGTAGTTTCTTTGTTGTAGGATTTTGTGGCTTTCTCAACTGTTTTTATAACAGAGACGTAGGTTTTAGGAATATTAATTGGAGGGGGGTTCCTTTGCCGGTACAGAAGCCTGGCATCGAAGAAGGTGCACTTATTAATAGTTTTTATTTTTAAAATTTCCTTTTGTTGTTGAAATTTAGGACACGTGGAGGAATATGCTGGGTGGGGTTCCAAACAATTTGCACACATTTGGCGGGAGCAGCTTGTGGGGGGGTGAGGAGGAAAGTTACACGTAGCACAAGAAGGGTTATTTTTGCAATACTTTGCAGTATGGCCTAGAATTTGACAATTCTTGCAACGCATAGGGTTGGGGTAGTATTCCCGCACAGGAAGTTTATACCAGGCAATATCCAACTCCTTTGGTGGTTGATATAAATTAAATGTTAATAAAATAAGGCCAGTATGAATTTTTTTGTCCTCTACGTTTTTGGAAAATTTGTATATTCCTGTCACACCTTGGCTTTGAAGGTCGTTGAGTATTTCATTTTCTGGAGTTGGAATCAGGTTGCGGTCAAAGATCGTACCTTTGCAGGAATTAAGGGAGTCATTATATGTGACAGAAACTGAACACAGACCGCCAAAATTCTTCGTACGTATAAATTTTTCCGCAACTTTTTGGGTTTTGGTAAGAACTAACAGACTGCCGTCGCGAAGCATACTCACCGATTCTACTTCTGTACTGATGGAATCTAATGCTTTTTTCTTTGCAAACACACTAAAGTTGGTCAATGGAATATTACCCGCAGCTCTAATAGTAATGAATTTTGGGTCCTTCTTCTGAATATTTATACATGGAAGAGCAGGGAAGGTTTCCTTGGTAATGTTGATTTTTTTTCTTTTAATTAGGGGAGAATCCAGAGTGACTTCGTCCAGCACACTAAACCGGTTCCCCCGGTGTGGCGGGGAATCCCCCATCATTAAATTAAATTAAGTACTTTTTGATTTATTGAAGCTTTTAAAATTAGAAAGAAAGAGAAAAAAAAAAAATTCCAAAATTTGGCACCGAAAGATTAGCGGAAGAAAATAAAACGAAAAAACTAGAGCGGTCTTAGACAAAACAACTGTTCGTGACGAGAGCTGGTCGGAGACTGTATATATTAGTATTGAATTGAAAAATCTTATAGTTAAGGTGAAAATTTTAATGACGCCACGAAACAGCGTTTCTGTTCACATTACCAAAATAAAAGTATAAATGTACGAAATTGTGTAAAAGGGGAAGTAGTAAAAAGTGTACTTAAACAAAATGAAAAATTTGTTGATAACATGAAAAGAAAAGATTAAATACAATAATGGTTAATAAATTAGGCATATTTAAGTGTACTCGTGTTTTTTTCAACAAAAAAAAAACATTTTAAGTTAGATCGTAGCGCACTGGTAGTACTACTTAAGTACTAAAATGAACATAAAAGTGCGAGGTTTGCAAACCGGAAAACCGAATGTAATAATGAGGTGAATTAAATATGTAGATATGCCAATACCACATTTCATTTGCCTATATATTTATATAAATTTATTAATCTATTTGCTTTTAATATTGTGTTTATTAGATAATATTTCTTTAAAAGGTTTTTTTCATCAATTTTTGGTAACTATTGAGATTGAGAATGCAAATTAAGTAAAACGAATGTTCGGCATAGGATTGAATATATCAAATATATGAGAAAATTATTTTATATTTGCGATGCAGTTCCTTGTTATATAATATTAAGGAAAAAAATCCGAAAAATAAAATATCTTTTAAAACATCTTAAACAATCTGCATCTACGCTGAATTGGTCAATAAGTTAGGATTGGTCAAAATTATAAAAATTAAGCAATAGTCTTAAAAAAAAACTGGAAAGTTAATAATAATTCTGAAATTCTTGTGTATACGAAATTTAAATGTGTTGATATATTTAAAAGTGTATTACCAACAATAAGTGCATATATCTATAACTTACTTCAGTTTTTTAATTTTCCAGAACCTAGGAAAATTCTCTCCTCTGTGATTAAAAACTAATTCGTTGTATTCGAGAGTTAAATAATAAAAGGCACGTTTTAAATTTCGATTAAATGCAAAATATATTAAAACGTTTTTTTTAAACATTTTGTTTCACGCATTGTAAATTCATAGCCGGTCAAAACAGAAGTCCAAAAAATTGTACACAGTTAATGCACATTTAAGATAATTTGAGTTTGTCTTCCTGAGATAACAAAATAACTAAATGAAACTAAAAAGTATAGCATAAATTGAAATTGCAGTTAGTAAGTTCGAGTGGTTGTTAAACAAAGTATCTGTAAATAATTGACATTCATTCATTGCACCAAGTTGGTATCTCAAAACAAAGGGTTCTGACAAAGGTGTATAAAATAAAATTGATACATATTCGGGGGTGCGAGTCTGGGGAGTTTCTCAAAAAATTCCAAGAATGGGGTCTGAGTCTGGTGAGTTTCTACACTCAAACGTCATCAATTATCGAGTTTTCACGAACACTACCATACAAAAACACAACCACCAACATGCGATTTGACAACCAGAGTTGCACTTTTTAGAAGTTTCCTATCTCATTATCTCTGGGTTTAACTCTCTGGTTAGCATGAAGTGGTAACAATGAAGTGTTGCTGTTTACACGTAGATGTCACATTTTTTGTAAGTGGCACACGGATGCATTGTTCTGATGAAACCCGTCATTAAGAGCTCATTGTGTATAGGAGTGTAAGGTTGCAATGGTTGCGATGAGTATAAGTTAAAATACTTGTCAACATTAGATTTTAATTGAATGACATTTCCTCGAAGAACAAAAGGGAACCGAAACCATATTTTCTATGATAAGCATTTACTTTTAAATATGGACACATTTATTTCTAAATTGACATATTTTTCTGAAGTAGATAACACTTTCAATTTTCTGTCAGCGGCAACACTGCTCGCAATCATTTCTCACAGGTGCTAAAACTGGTTAAATTTACAGTTTGGTGGGGTGCTCTCTAAATTGAATTCGATTCGTTAATTATTTGTCATTTATGGATTTAAAGTATTTATGGATTTTAAAAAAGTATTGTTTATCTTAATATGTGTATGGATTTGTTTTTTTTTCTGAATTGCAATTTAATTCTAATATATGTACATGTACTTAATTTATGAGCGCAAATTATGAAATTACCCTTTCAATTAATTACAAGAAATGTTCAACTTATTATTTGTGGCCATCACTTGCACCCGTCATCCCTTGAAGAAATAAACTACCGGTAACTGTAAATACGAGTACAACAAAAAGTTTACACACATACATATGTACATTCATATATATGCCGCTCCACAAAACTTAAAATAAAAATATAGCGTATAAATAGAGCACAAACTTATTATAAACCCGTATAGGAAACGCAGAACTATACAGCTGTTTTCCCTGAAAATCTTGTTGTTGTTGGTGTTGCTATTTGTGCTGCTACGGCTGAACACAAGAAGGATGTTGACAGGAGCTTACTGGGGAAGCAGTTAGTATTTTTGTTTTCGTTGTTGCTGTAGCTTGTCGAACCTGTTGTTGTTGTTGTTCGAGACGTTGTGCGCTGCACTGAGCTTTCCTAAATAAAATCAATTCCAAACTTCTCTCATCTCATCTCCTGTGAAAAAAGCAATAAGAAAAGCGAGAAAACGCATGCTTTCCACACACAACAGTTTTCCGCCGAATTTCGTACAGTTTGGACGCGTTTACAAGTCTGATGGTTGCCGTACTCCGCTCATTCGCAACATTGGCGCCGGCAACGACGGTCCTACTACTCTGGGAGCAGGAGCCTCGTTCGTGGTACTGAAAAAAACAAAAATATGCAGAGGAACAAATTGAATAATAATTCGTGTCATTGGTTTTCGTTCAGTACTAGTATATTGGTCAATAAGAGTGGCTGTGGTTGTAACTAATGCGTGTCGTTGGTTTTTCTTTTAAAAAAGTGAAGAGAAAAGTGAGGACAATAACACTTTTTCAAGAATGATTTGTAGAGAAACTTTAAGGAAAACAATAATGAACAAAATTATCGGCGCTTTCGAAGCGTTTTCGCGCGCTGTGTGTTTGATGTGAAGTGCAAATGTGCACCGGTGTTTAAAGAGACAAAACAAAACAACGTCGCTCTAAATTTAAATGCTAAAACAAATACAGAAGAAGAAGAAACACGCTTAAACGTATAGAACGAGCGAATTTATTAAAAAGTGTCTGTTCTTTAAAAAACGTAGAGGAAAAAACACAACAGAGAAAACATAAAAAATCGTTAACAAAAATTTATCGGCGACTAGCGGCGCTTCTGCTGTTCTTAAGCAAGTTCTTTTTGTCAAGCGATGAAAAGCAAAGGAAAACAAACTTAATTTGAATTCTCCGTGTCTCAGTCCACCCTCCGTTCTTCACGCGCAATGTTGTTGCTGCTGTTGCTGTTGTTTGTTTGAGGTAAACATTTAAATCCATTGAAATACGACACAATTTGTTTTTCTGTAGACTTGAATTTAAATTATTGTCACCAGATGGATTTTTTGGACTTTTTTGCTGTCAAATCATTTTTTATAGCTTTAAACGTGTTTTTTTGCTTCTTGAAGGCGAATGTTTTGGAACTCTATGGAAAATTTATCTAGGGAAATAACTTCATAGAAATTGTACATAAATTATGTTTGAATATTTCTTAGTTAAATTCAAAAATTTATTTGATTTATTTCAATATTGTTTAAAGTTCAATAATGCAGAACGAAGGGCTTATCGTACTTTGTTAGTTTCGCCATTTCTGTCACTTCCTATGTTAGGAAAGTGTAAATACAAAGCATAACCTACGATAACCTGTTTTCCTCCCTATTCGCCCTTTCATTCTCCTTTCCGCCCACAACACTTTATGAGGTACTTTATTTTGGTCGAGGAGAAGAAATCATTTAAACTTCGCTGCAATACTTCAAGATTATATGGTATTTGACCTTGTGGCAGCCCCGAAACTCCCCAAGTGCGGGCTGCTCCAGAAGGCGGGGGTGCAGGACCCAAAATGTGGGTCCCAAAAGAAAAACAGAAAGAAGTAAACGAAACATGCGGCAAGAATACGAACAACAGAAAAACATCATCCCAACCACGCCAACCGCCCTCAGTACCTTGCAATCGCCTTCTTAACCACTCCTCTTCCTCCTTCTCCTTGCCCTTTTCCTCCTTCTTCTCTTCCTCTCCTCCTTTTTCTCTTCCTCTCCTCTTTTTTCTCTTCCTCTCCTCCGATGGCTTTCACATTGATTTTCAATTTATGTGTGGATTTCGATAAGATTTCGGCGCAACGCCAACGCATTGAGCTCTTAATCATTCATAACGATTGAGCAGTGCGAAGGATGGTAAGAGAGAACGAGAGAGAGGGAGAATGAGGGGGAGAGGGAGAGGAAGGAATTCGAAACATTCACTTGAGAATCAAATGAGAATAAAGAGTTAAGACTCTTAACTTAAGAGAGAGGCGAAAAAACATAGAGAAGTTGTGGGTGAAGGTTAAGGAAAAAGTGAACACGATTGAAGTCGAAATTATGATGGGAAATTATGAGTGATGCTCTTCTTCTTATTAGTCATTATTGTCGTTGTCTTCCTTTTCTTTTCCTTCTTCTTCAACGTCTTCTTCTTTTTTTCTTCTTCTTAGCTATCCCACTCAGTATCTTCCAAACTATCTGCCCACAACTCCTTATCCTTTCTCGCTATAAACGAAGGAATCCTTTTATTGATACCGTGTTAAAAGGCATGGAAGTTTTTCAATTAAAAAAGAGCCATTCAGTGTGGACACGAAGGACAAGCTATACATATAGTATATGTACATATTGAGGCCTGTCAGTATTGAGTACTCTGCTAATTGGGTGTGGTTCGCCCACTTTCTCATAACAAATTCTACAAAGACTTAAGCGCATTGGAGATTTGAATAAGTAAACAAAGACAGAGTGAACATTTGTGCATTTTAATATTAATATTATACACCCCATAATTTTAGTATTATATTAATATTATGCATTCTACAATATATAGGGCGTGTCCTATAAAGGATTTTGTTTGTACGACTTCGAAAAACTTATATGATTAGAGCACACGTAGTATTTTCATTCAATACTCCAATTCAGTATCCAATACTGTATTCTTATCCAATAATTCTTATCCAATATATTCTTATTCACATTAACATACTCCAATTTAACCTATTTAAATTATCTCATCTGCATCTCATTTTATTTAATTTGGATTCTCTTCAGTGTTTTTTTCTATTTTCATTTGTATCTTCTTCATTTCCAACTCAATTTGTCGGCACCCCCGAAAGTCGGCATCAGATTTGGAAATATTCCGTTGATTTCTTTCTTATTCATCATTCATGTCATCATGTATTTGAATGATTTATGTTAGAACTGTGATAAATCATGCCGCAAAAGTAACAGTCAACAACTAGGAAGTGGAAAAAGAAGATGAAGCAGTAAAAAAGCTCAGAAGATCTACGAGATGGCGCACAGTGGACCGTTTTCGACTCAGTGGCGATCAAAATTTTGCAACTTCTGATCAAATTAAAATATTTTAATGCCGTTTTCTGCAAATAAAAGTAAAAAATATGTACCTCCGTTTCAGTATAACAATTTAAAGGTTCGATATACTTAAGTTCACCGCAAGAAAAACCGCAGTTCTTAAAATTGTCTGTTTTTAAGTTGAAAAAATCCTTTGTAAGAAGCGAAAATAAGAGCAGAAGGATAATTTTTCATTTTTATGCTTCTTTATTTATATAAAAAATTGAAATATAGGAAAAGTTTCACATAAATACGCATTCCATAATTATTTATTTTCAAAACAATCTTCGTCTGTGAAGAATATTTCTATTGGGAAAAATTAGTCGTTCACACAATTTAAGTTTTATATTATACAAAAAACGTTTATTAAAAGAACTGAATAAGTTTAATAGAGAATTTACAATGTATGTTTCTAGGTACATTCTTTGTACATATGTATGTATGTATATCAGCAATATTTTCGTCGGAAGGATAATATTTTAATGCAATCGCTTTTGATTTTATAACTTCTCTAATGTAATGATGTTTTATACTAATATGCTTAGTTCGATTGTGGTATTATATACTGGATTTGTCACCAATTTCATCGCTCCTTGGTTGTCTACATTCAATATCACACTTTCTTCTTTCCAGAAACCAAGCTCTTGTTAAATAAACTGCTTCCTTTGAGGCATTACAAATCGACATATATTCAGCCTCTGTGATGCTCAATGCCGTTGTAACTTGTTTTTTTTTTACCTCCACGAGATAGCGCTCTTGGTTTACAAATCTCCATGCCATGTTCCAATAGTTCTTTGATGTACAGCTCTTGACTTATTTCGATGTCACCGAATTCACCATCACGTTGCACTACCCCCATGAGTATCGCCGGAGCGGCAAGGAGCACACCGCAGGCAGGGCTGGAAATGATGATGCATCTCCTTCCCTTGGACCTCTTCATTATGAGCTCAGCAGCAGGGAAAAGCTTTCTCAGACTACGAGGTCTTAATCCCTGCAAGGAAACTCATTTTGGATACTCCAATCTGCTACTTGCGCTAGAACAACGGAACCCAAATACTCGGATGAACCTGACCGTTGAAACGGGCTACATTCTTCTGAGCACTAACTTTGGGGAAATACCCAGGATCCTCGATGCAGGTAAAATCAGAGATTGTCCTGAAATGCAGAGGCAAACTGCGGGACCTAATGAGGATCCACATCGTCAGGACCTGCTGGGTCACAGGCCACTCGAATATCGAAGGCAATGAGCGAGCAGATCTCCTGGCAAGAACGGGTTCCTCACTGGGGGCCGAGGAGGTGGACTCCTCTGTCAAGACACCTATCTCTAATCAAAAGAATTCAATAGATACCATAGTGACAAACATAACCAACCACACCTGGAAGACCAGGCCAGACTGCGTTATCACTCGTTCACTATGGCCAGAGCTCAACCGAAGGAACTCTAAGACGATACTCTCAATGCCCAGACACCAACTTAGAGTAATAGTAGGAGTGATCACAAGGCATTGCCCCATAGGGGCCATGGTGACCAGGTGGAAACCGGGCACCAGAGTGGATGCTGTAGATGCTGCGACGACGTGGATGAGGAGGAGACTATCCACCATCTGCTCTGCCAATGCCCAGCCCTTGCACACCGCCGCCTCTGCAGTGTGGGCGCGGAGTACCTAGAGAGGCTGACAGAATTGGCAGAGCATCCGGTGACGAGTCTCATAAAGCTAATCAAGAGCACCAGATCGGCTTACACTCGACCATTACCCCACCCATTCGATGGGGCTCGGTCTGAGTAGCTGCCCGGAACAGCGAGGTTCCCACAGAACTTAATGAGGGCACTCACATTGGGCCTATAAGGCCCCTGTGGAAGTGGCCGCTTTGCGGACACACGACTCGATGATTATGTCATCAACATATACTGCTATGAGTATCAAATTACCGTTTCGTATAGATCTACTGCCTCCGCCCCTTCGTCGTCACTATATTCAGCCCCAACTCTCTTTTGACCAGTCGTTTAACCAGTCCATGTATTTTTTATCCATTTCACTTCTGGACTAGCAGCAATTTTTACAATAAACTCTCATATTCTTTAAAATGGGCTAACTTCTAGTTTCCAAGTCGTTGTTCATCTTGTTGTTACTCAAAATTGTTTGACTTCGGTTGTTTCCCCAATTATGGGACTTCAGCAAAGACACAAACCAAAAGACGAATTTAAATTCCTGCTTAAATAGCAGTGCCAAAGTGAGGTGTCACTCAGCTTCACTTATTCGTTTAGTAAAGTATATAATCTGATAAAGGTTTGTATACTGCTCGAAAGGTCACTACATCAGCTACCTACTTTTGATTTTGAGCTAATATCAGCCGTGCACAGTCAAGAATGTGACGACAGTGACAAAATTGTTTTCAGCAAGGATTCATGCAGACGGAAACACCTCTTTTATAAAACTTTGAGCAAACTATTTTTTCCGCATCCGAGTGGATGACATCAAATGAATGCTAGAGCTATTTTGTTCGTACTCAAATTTTCCTTAGCGAGTGAAATCTTGAACAGAAACTAAAACCATGTTTCAACTTAAAACCATGAGAAAGTTTTGGATTTTGTATTTGTTTGTCTTCTGAGATTCGTTTCTTTGATTCGTTCAATCAATTCTTAAGATTAATTTTTAAGATTTCTAATGTTTGTCTTTTACATGAAGTTTTTGTTCTTTCAATAAAAGTAAAGGTTTCTTTTTTGTCTTATGTTTGGACTTCTTTATTTTTATTAGAAAAATTTTCGCAACTCGCTGTATAGAGATAGAATAGAAACAAAGAAGTTTTGTGATATAGAAACCAAGAAGAAGGAGAAAAGTGAACACAATATGTGATGATGATATGAGAGACATTAAAAAATACTTTTTATTTTGTTACAAAAAATATTGCTTGACGGATTTCTTGTCGGTTGTCCAAAAAAAACGAAATACAATAAAATTTTAATGCTACGATTTTTGTATTTTATGAGCTCTTTTCTCATTGTCCTCTCCATCTCAACCTACAAAAAAAACCGGAGCAAATCTTGTTTTCTTGGTATTTATTTTATCCATCTACGGTTCTTTTTTCTTTTTTTTTTTTAGCTTATCTTTCATCATTCATTGCAAAGCAGAGATTCTACAGTATTCAGAGGATAGATTGATGTTGGTTGAAATAAATGTGTTGTTGTTACCGTTGTTATTATTGCTGTTGTTGTTGTTGTTGTTGTTGTCGTTGTTGTTCCCGCTTTTGTTCTTGTTGTTGGGTTTGTTTATGATCCTCTTGTTCTTGCTTTTATTTATGATGCTGTTCTTTTTGTTGCCGACGTTGTTGATGATGATGATGATTTTTTACTCTTGAGTGCACTCGTTCTCTCTGTTTCAGTAAATTAATAAAGAGCAATAAGATTATAAAAAACCTGACAAATACTACAAAGTATCGTATAGCGTAAATCTCCAGGCTTTCGTAAGGTGTGTGTATGTGTGTATGTGTGGGCTTATATTTAAAGAGGAGGAATAAAAATTTATAGTTTATACTTTAGAGGATTTCTTTTGGTTTTTATCCTTCTTTAGATGATTTCTTCATAAGCTCTTTAAATAAATGTTTGCTCTTTTTACACATAAAACATTAACAGACAAACAAATAAATTGAACTTTGAAAGAGAGAGAGAGATAGAGAACTTATTCTATTGCTTACTGTTTTGAGTGTTGTTTTTGTTTTTCTTTTCTACAGTCTTTAGAATGCGTCACTCTTCTACTAAACAAACACTTACTAGAATTGTATGATAAGTATTAAATTACAAAATGTTTTTTTTAAAATTTAAATGCATTTCTTCATTCATTGGGTTGAGCCTCGAGAAAACCTCGAAAGTGAAAGCGAACTCACTCGAGAAAGTTTATAATTTAAGTTCGTTTTACGAGAGCAAAATACAGCTTTTGGTTCCACTGTAAAATGTTCGGTTTGTGAATCGGCAGAGAAACTTTTAAGTATTCAAAGACACTTTCGAGTATCTTCTGTACATAAATTGTAAGTAGAGAACGATATTCAACTTTAATATATACATCTATATAATTTCTTTGTGTGTGTGTGTGTTCAGAAGAAGTAAAACGCTTCTGTTGCGCTTTAAAGTTTGCTGTACTTTTACTTTGGCACTAGCAAAACTTTGGCTCAGTTGGCAAGGGAAACAATTCAAAGATTCACCTTCATTTCGGTGCCTTTTTTGGGAGTTTACAAGTCTATCAACTGAGTTTTAGAAATAAAATCTTTGACTGATACTAAATACGGTGAAGTATTGTAAATGCAATGAAATGAATTGCATTGAATTGGAGTGGAATTGAATCAAATGATGTGAAATGAAACTAAATGACATTTCATACTAATTGTTTATACTCGTATTTATATTTACATATATTATTATATTATATTATATTATATTTACAAGTTTCCGTCTTATTTTCTGTTTTTGTTCCCTTTTTCGCAGTTTTTCTACTCTTTTGCCATATTTTTTAGCTGTAATGAAATTTCAATGAAACTTTTCAATGAAACCCATCAACGTTCTGTTTTTATTTTCGCCCGCGATCCCTCCTCGTTGACCCTCTTCCATGAACTCTCTTCTCCACCCCCCCCCCCTCCCCTCTCTCCCCCTCTCCCTTTCAACCCGCACTCAAACTTTGAGTGTGGTAAACTCTCAGGTCGCTGTAAAAATTTCTACCATTATTCTGTTGTTCGTACATTTTATTGATAAATTGAATTCTCAACAACTCGGTTATGGAAGCGTGCGCAAGAACATGTTTTTACGTTGTCTGAATTTTAACAGAATGTTGTTGTTGTCATATGTTTTTGTTGCTATTATTAATTTGTTGTCATCTGTCGTTATTTTGTTGAAGCTATAGTTTTTATATTGTTTTTACGAATCCTCTTCTCGTTTTATTATGCAGATTGTTACGTTTAAGCTTATTTAACGTACTCATGTTACTTTGTGTTACGTAATATTGCTTGAAAGAACATTTTTATTAGGTTATAACATTTTAAAATTATGTGTTCCATTTTCATTGCTCGCATTTCGTCATAAACTCTGATCAAATGCCAAAATATTCGTAACTTATAAAGGGAAACAATCTAAAGCATAACATTCTGCAAAGAAAAATGCACATTGAATAATTTTTCTAAGTAGATTTGCGAGTAAAGTACCGTTACTCTGACATTAAAGCTAATGAAAAGTAGAGCCACAGAAATGCGAAAAACGTAACAACATTGAAGCGCGAACGAAATGCAGCGCGTACACAGCCACGGCGATTCTTCTCAGCTTATCTGCCGTCTCTGTTCGGCTGCTGCGACTCTGCACATTTACAACTCTTCGCAGCCGCTCTTCTAAGCCTCTGCTCAGGATAAACGAACGTAAGCAGCAGCGGCAGAGTCACCGCCAGAAGTCTTCAGGATGTGCCGCTCTATCGTCGTTGTCATCATGTCGCCAAAGTTGACGCTTACGTCTGTGCGTGTACATGAATGCACAGTATTTTAGTTACCTTAGCGTTTAATCGCACAGTCTGCAGTGGAAGTGGGGGAGGGGGGGGGGGGGGGTGGAGATAGCAATACTGAGAGCTGGAAAATATTATATATTGTACATGGATGTGTATAGAAAACGCGTGTGCGAATCTCTAATAAAAGGTTGCTATAACGTGAATCGATATGAGGAAACATGTTGTAAACACGTTCATAGCATTGATTAAAGTCACATTTCACAGCTCCTTAAAATGTGTATTTACAAGGAATTTACTGAGGATGGACATGGTTCTGAAGATCATTCTATTTATTTAATTTTTGTTTATTTAGTTTGCTTTGCTTTTACTTTAGTTTAGTTTATGCAAGTGGATTTATAATTATTTTATTTACTCACGGAGTGAACCTCCCGTTTTTTACGAATTCAACTCAAGTCGTGAAGTGATTTTATACAAAAAGCTGTCTGTCACGGCACTCTGAGTGGATGCGTGAGGGCGATCACGTGAGTGTGCACCACTTGAATACATGAGAGACAAAGACAAGTACACATACACACACACACACACACACACACACACTCTACACACTCTCATCCGCTTTCATTCGTTCTCGTTGGGCGAGTATGTTGTGTGTGTGATTTTATGCTGCGAATTAAATTTGATTGTTGATTAAGTAAATTTAAATAAATTGATGTTGCAAGAAGTGGACCGAATGAAGTACCGAAACTGCATATAAATTAAAAAATTAAAATGCCCAAAAGGAAGTGAGTGATGAGTGTGTGTGTGTGTGTGTGTGTGTGTGTTCGAGCGAAACCATGTGAGTCCTTAAACACGGCTTAAAACACCGCGGTCAAATAAAATAACAACAAAATACAACAGTGTAAATTAAATATAATAAAGAAAAAAAGAAATAAAAAAGAAATGATAATAATTATAATAAACAAAATTTAAATAAAAGCATAAAAATAAAAAATATGAAAAATAAATAGGATAAATAAATAAATACAAATAAATAAACAAATATTTATTAAAGTAAAGCAAAGGAGAAAGATAATTATTTTATATCGTATGTATATTGGACATAATTTGATTTTACACAATATAATTTTAAACTATTTTGTTATAAATTATTCTCACTTAAAGTGAGTATATAAACACAAAGTGTAAGTATATAAATACACCCAAATAGAACAGCTGCAACTGCAGTAAATACTAAAGCGGAACAACACACTACAGTATAGTATGAAAACCAAATAAGCGCTTTATTATTCCGTGTAAACAACGTTTCTGAAGGAAAAGCAATTTCGTGCAGATCAACCGACGACATCCGGCGTTTGCTGTCATTTCCGGTTGACATTTCGTTGAGTGGTGACTTAGTGATGTGTGCTTGAATGACTGTGTGTTTGTATGTGTGTATGTGTGTGTGTGCGTGTATGTGTGTGTTGCATAAATTCGCGTTTATGTCACCTCACTGTACACTCTTGAAGTGTATTTATTTCCTGCAGTTAGTGGGTTAAAGCAGCAGAAACCGTGGTGCGTTTTTTCTGTCTAAACTCAGATTCGATTCGATTAGATTCCCGTATTTACTCTATATTATTATTTATAGTATTTACATAACAGTTGAATGTTGAATGCATTCGAAATGTTTGAATACATTCGAATTTTCGGATATGCTGCTGTATATCACAAGGTACAGTATATTCGAATTAATTACGTTACGCATACGTCACGATGCACCAACAGCGTAGTTTGAAACTAGTTACTCTATCTACTGATCGAACTGAAATTGCTTATTGCTATAGTATGTATTTATTAATATATTTCATTAATTAACCTTTCGTATAATGCATTAACTCTAATTGCAGCTCGTTTATTAGTATTCAGTCTACATGCGATGTTATAATTAATTAATATCACGCATACGTCATGGTGCACAAACAATTTCGTCACTCTCGTAATTGTGCTCATTTCTCCTTCTTCCACTTCGTCTAGCAACACGGCTGCACTCTTTGAAGGCGTACCTACGTATACAAAGGAAAACAAGAACAAACACGCAAGCCAAGCTATCCACAAACAAGTTGAATCTGATGAGCGCGTGAAAGAGTATCAAGGAACAACTGCAACATCGACTGCGTCATTGTACATGAACAATTAGAACGACTGAAGGCACAAGTGAAGGAACGACAGAAGCAAAACAAAAACAAATAATAGTAGAAAGTGACTCACTGTTTACTCGTTCACACACTCAAACACACACACACACACACACACACATCATGTTACGTAGCTGTGTTTGCTTCGGCCGGCCGGGCATCAAAAGCCGCAGCTCTTCGTTGGAGGACACGTCGTCATGTCGTTCTTCGGAAATCGAACGCGTCGGAGCGTTGGCACAATCCAGCGGCAGCGGCGCCCTTGCAGTCGAGAGCTCAGCCAGCGGTGGCGCTCATAGTTTACTTCAGTTGCTTCAGACGCGTGGTTGGTATCGTCACTGGCGCAAAACGGACTCCAAAATGGACATGACGAACGCCGAATGCGGTGAGTTCCAGTTTCAAGTTTAAAAATCAATTAAAATTCTAAATGAATTAATTATATTTTCTTCTTCTTAAATTTTGCTTTCCTTTATCATTCGATTGTTTAGTTTTATTATTAAAAGAATTGATTTCTCACCGCGTTACTCTCTCTCTCTCTCTCTGTTCCTCTCTGTTCCTCTCTGTGTCCTTCTGTCATTGAGTGTGTCCAATTCAATGACAATTTAATTGTCTTCAATGTCGACTGAGACTAAGAGAAGGTGTGTTTTATTTTCTGTGAAGAAGATTCAATGATTGCTTAACACAAACCAGAGAAACAGAAAACGAAAACATGGAAAGAAAACGTAAGAAACTGTTAACGTTTTCCGCACTGCTTTTTTTGTCGTAATAAAAAGTGAGAGACGTCAACCGTGTGACTCATTTTCGGTCATTGATTTTCATTGAGTACACTTTCACTACATGGAAAGAGAACGTAAACAAATGCAAACTCACAAAATTGCACTCACTCAAAACGCTGTCTGTTTAGTTTAGATTCACTTTCCTTCAGTTTTTCTGGTTTCTTTGTTAATTTTTAATTAAAATTGTTTTGATTTTCTTCATTTTATTTGCTCAACTATTTAAATCACCTTCTTTAATAGCAAAAACTGTTGCTTTACTCAGTTACCAAGCAGTTCAAGTTTCTTATGTCCTCCAGCAGGTTATTTAAACATTACGTCTTTATTACGCAGAATACTTTCTCACTTATCTTTAACTTTAACGACTTCAAAGTAACAACGACGTTTTTCGTACATGAAAAGTCGTCTTTTCCATCTTCATCTTCATTATCTTCAGTGCATCATCATCTTCTCATCACCAGCATCTTCATCATCATCCTCACCATCATCCTCACCATCATCTTCAGCATCATCTTCAGCACCGTGATAGACGTTCATCCTTCGGGCTCTTTAGTTTTTCCATCCTCGTTCAGCTGCTTTTCTCACATGACTCATGCTCATCACTTCCTTCCTTCACGTACCTTGTAAACTTTGTCTTCCTCTTCATATCAAGCATTGAATTTTGTGCTCATAGCTTCAGCTTCAATGTCTCTGTAGCAATCAAAAAGCAGAGCATCACACGAAGAAACATCCTGATATTTAATATCATTCCTTTTCGTAAAAAAACTGCTTAGACTCATGTCTCTTGTGATATTTTTCGGTGATTGAAGTGACTTTTATTGAGATTTAAATAAAGCGGAGATCATAATTGTTAGGGAATCAAATAGGAAGAAACTCAAGAGTCAAGTTAAGATTCAGATTTCAGAATCAAATCTAAGAATTTGATTTTAAAATCATGCTTAGTGTGTAAAAAGGAGTTTAGAGAGTGTCTGGAGAGTAAAATCATTGAGTGATGAGAGAGTAATATCATCAAAAGTCAAGTGAAGATTGAAGGAGGTCAAACAAAGAGTGAATAAAAACATGTTGTGTGTCGAACTGAATCTCAAGTCGATTGACAACAATTTAGAGACTACTTAACAATCAATTAAAGAGTCAAGGATCAAATCGAGAGTCAAGATAAAAATCAAGTCGAGAATGAAGATGAAAATCAATTCAAGAGTCGAGATAACAATCCAGTCGAGAGTCAACTGAATCTTCCAAACTGAGTGGAAATCAAACAAATCAAGAAGTAAAATAAACGATTAGTGGTGGCTAAGCATGTGGCTAAAAGAGAATCAAGAGTCAAGGAGGATCGAGGTCAAGTCAAGTCGATCAAAAGACAAGATAAGAATATAAGACAGCAGAGTTCAATTAAGGTTAAAATGGAATAAGAGTTTAGTTATTTGGTTCAAATGAAATCAATTCAATAGTCAACTCAAGAATGCTTCGAGAATTCAAGGAATCATAAATTTCTATACCTACACTACATTGTCACATAACATTACTATCACATCACATCAGATCACATAACATGGTATTTATGGAAATCACATAATGACATGCATAACTTCAGATCACGAGTTATGTTTCAATCATCAGATCACAAGACATCTCATGACATCAGATGACTTCACATGGTTTGACATGACATTAACTTAAGTCCTCATATACGTACATAACATTCTGAAATGATATTTTATCATCACCATCATGATCATCATTTCCTGGCTCTCAAATTTTAATAACAGTGTCCGTGTTGATGTCAGTTCGAGTCAGTCGAGTTTCTTCCCAGCGAGTTTCATCTTCTTATTTATTGCGACTTTTATTCCGCTTTTAATATGACGTAATTCCTTTTGAATCTGTGATTCAGTTTATTACAATGACAGGATTAAAATAAAGAAGTTCTCAACACTGAACTCTAAACTTTTCTCATTAAATTATTGTAATTCTTTTGATTCCTTTTAATTTGTTTCTTTATTTGTTTGTGGTTTTGCGTCCTTGTTTTCGTCGCTCGGCCACGTGATGTGTCTTTCGTCGTCTTCTTCTTCTTCTTCTTCTTCTTCTTCTTCTTCTTCATGTCGTCTCACTAAATTAGCAAACACAAACAGCAAATTTAGGTCATTTTGGGAATTTTGAAGGATATGAAAGCGAAAAACATGAGGGACATAGAAAACTTTTCGTATAGATTTCATTTGTGTTGAAAGTGATACAGAATTGAAAATAAAATATGGACCACGACGTTTTTGCTGATGGAAAAACCAAGAAAATAAAATAAGACAAAACTGCAAAAAGTCATACAGTTAAAAAACAACCGGCCTCGCTATTTTTTTCGGAAAACTGCTCTCCTCCCCCCCCCCCCCCCCGCCCCTCTCCCTCTCTTTGTTCGAATTTTTTATGACGTCGTTATTTTTACATGATAAAATTTGGTGTCTCTTTTTTATTAAATTCGTCTTTCTTCTTATTTACAATCACGAAATGAATGACGTTTGTTTTACTGTGTGTCTGTTTATTTCTCTTTTAACTTCAAGGATAATCAAACGATTTCATCAGGCTTTCCTTAAATTAAAGGGGGCGCGCCACTCTCGAAACGTATTTGGAATTGTGCATTATTATTGTAATTCAGTGACCTGAATTCACACCGACTTCAAAGTTTCAATCCTTTTTTTGCTACAAGTTTCTGCGCACAAAATTAATATATTTAACAACTAAACAACAACAACGACAACGACAATGACAGCAGTAAAGATAACGATAATAAGGACGACAACAACAATGAAATCCGTAATAATAACAACAATAACAACAACAACAACTACAACAAAACTCACTGACAACGTTTGATGTCATTAACATTAATTTTCAGTTAACTGTTTAGGAAATGCGAAGAGTGGCGGAGGTGGAGGTGGTGGTTGAGGACGGGCAGTGAGGTGAGGGCAGCGGAGGGGAGGGAAGCTCTACTGACTGAGCTGAATTATTGCATCATATTTTAGTTGTCGTATCTCATTAACGATGGATGAGTTATTGTTTATGCAGCACAGAAACGATATCGTTTGTTGTTATTGCTGTCGTTGTTGTTGTTGTTATCCTCTCGAGTGTATAACCAACATTTCAATACACTTCATTAGTTCCAAATTGAATAGACTTTAAATTCAGAACCCATGAACCCCAAAAAGTGGGGCATGCAAGTTTTAAGTCATGCTGTCAACATCGATCGATGATGTTAGAAAATATTTTCCCCGATTACATAAGTACATACATGTGTATCTATACGAGTACAACTAAAAGAACCTGAAAATTCTAAAATTAATTTTGCTTGTGATCCAAATTTATGGTAATTTTTGAAAACATTGAATTCATTGTAATTCCGATCACTGTGTGCTCTTTTGTGGAGCCTCATTTTCACCAACTTTTTCGACAATTTAATAACAAATGAATAAAAAAGGGCTCCAACAGCGATTATAACAAAGCTGGGCAACAACAACAAAATGCATGCTCCTGACCTTCGCCAACTGAGAGTGAGAGCGAGAGCGAGAGAGAGTTCAACTCAGTTGACAACTCAACCAATTCTTGGGTCGTTGTTCGGGTTCCTTTTCTTTTTTTCATGTTTTTGTTTTTAATACCATCGTTTTTTTCTGTTCTATTTTTTTCATATTTTACTTGCGACTCATTATTTATGCGACACTTTAGCATTTAGCATAGTAGACGTCGTTTTGCGCTGTTCCTCTGCTAGTTTATTTGTGTGTGTGTGTGTGTTCTTGAAAATTATAACAATACACAGAGGAGAAGCAGAAGAAGCGAGACAACAACAACAACAGTAATAATAGGAAGAAGCAGTAGTTGAAGAAGATAAAATTTAGCTGCCTCTAATATGTAATACAATAGTTTAGACTGGCTTAACGAAAATGAACGATTACAACAACAACAATAACGGCAACAATATTAACATGTACGTTTGTACACCCTTAAACCCCGTTAATATCACTGCGGTGAGAATTCAACAACAAAAACAAGCGCAGAGAACCCGTTCGGTTTCTGTTGCAAAGATTGTTTAAACAGTTTTAAGTTGTTTTTCATACTTCACTGGACGTTTTTCTTTGAACGACTTAAATGACAGTCTATCAGCTTTTTTCTATCCTGGCAAAGCAAGAGCAGAGAGAGACAGACAAAGAAACAAATCGAGCCAAAAAAAAATTTCCAACAAGTTACACAAGAAATAAAAATCAATATCGAAAAACATAAAATTGGAAAATTTAGGCAGAAGACAAAAAAATTGACAAAGCGAAAAATACAAATTATAACGAAAAAAAGATCACAGAAAAGACGTAAAATTGTGTACTTCGCCGTGTGTGTGTTTTGTTAAACGGATTTTAGAATCAAAAGAAGACCAAAAAATCTGCATCAGATTTCTAAAGACGGGCGGAAAAAATCGGAAAAAAATCTCTTTAAGGGGTTTTAATAGATGTGAGAAAGAAAAGAATATAAAAATAAGCGAGTTTTCGAGCGACAATAAAGCAGCATAAATAAAAACTGGAATAAAAGAATATACGCACGCATAAAAACTAAAATAAAAACAGAAATACACACACACACACACGTATACACACACACAGATACACTGACATGTATGCATATGTACTTTAATCACGTTTACCGTAATCAAAAGCATAGCAAAAACAAATCTTTCATATGTCACGTGGTGTGTCTAAAACGTGACGTCGTTAAAAACAAAAAATCGAGCAACGAGCAGTATTGAAAAAATAAAAATAGCAACAACAATAGCACGAAGAATATCATCACTGAAATAAAAACCGGGTACCATCAAGGGTAACAGCAAAATACACCGTTAAACATTTGATATTTTCACTGATTTACATTCAGTAAAAGAAAGAAAAGCAACCGATACTCTTCCAACTTCACACAATCGAAATCGACGCGCTCCAACGGCAACGAAAGGAACTAAGATAGGAGGAGGACAACAACAACAACGGCAGCAACAGCGAGAGCATTTCGAAGCAACAGCCGCCTCCAAATATTATGGGCAGCAGAGTTCCTTGTGCTTGAGGCGTCGAATTCATGGATTCCCAACTGTGTTTGATCACAAAAGTCCAGAGTAGATTCAATATGATGGGTTGCATTATAGGAAAAAGAGAACCTCCGATTCCGCCACAAGATCGTATTATATGTTAGTATTGACAGGACACGCACACAAACAGCGAACCGACTTCTTGGAATCAGCATCCTTTTGAAACTGACCATTTCCAATATATTGTCTATTATATACAGGGAATCCTTGAGAACATTCGTATTAAAAACATGTAGGGCCCGAATCGTAACCTCTTGCCACATCTTACAGTATCATGGAACCTCTTGCAAGTCCGTGAAAACGTTTACCAAGCTTCGTAATACTTTTGCAACTAATTCAATTTCGCCTTTTCGGCGAAAGTCTTATAGCATTTCGGAACCTCTGAAAACCTTCTACAATGATTTGCAGTCATCCCGGCGCCCCCAAGACAGCCTTATAATCTCTTTGAAAGCTTAAGAAAACCTTGAACAGACTTTTACAGTACTTGAAACCTTTTTAATACTTTTGCGGAAAACTCAAAACCTCTTGAAAACCTAAAACCTTTAGAAACTTTCTCAGAAAAGTCAACAAAAATCGCTAACACCGTTCTTATAAGTATTTATGAATTCGAAATCGGTGAGAGTGATGCACGCATTGTGATGACAAGTGCGGTCACGGCTAACTGTATCGTACGACGACAGCAACAACTACTGCTACTATCAATACTAAAACAATATTTAATATTCGCATTTAAGATACAATAGATAAAAAGCACAACACAGCGCATAAAAGAAATTAATGAAAATTATAATTACAAAAAATATAACAGAGCGAAATGATATATGAAAAATGGATGACGGGGTGGGACGGAGGTCGGAGGAATGAAGAGAGAAATCCTTCAGAAAAGTGTTGAATGCAAATTTATGCATTTTTAAATTGGACTGAAACTTCGAGCTTCAGAATTTCAAGTGCATAAAAACACACAAAAGAGCGAAATACTGTTTAATTATTTATTCTTTTTTAATTTTTAAATATAATTTCATCAACGATTTAATTATATTTTATTAATACTAATAGAATTCTTATTTAATAGCCTCATTAAATGTTGAGAATTAAAGTGAGATTTTTAAAAATGTTCCAACAGCATTTCGAAGAGAATTTGAACATTTAACTCGCTTGAAATACGTATCTAAACTTTAATAGCGCTTTTTTCCAATGTTTTCAATTCCTTCTCTCGTCTTCTTCCTTTTTACTTTACTACCAGCAATAAAAGCAGCTTTACTCATTCAGCGCTGGTATCGACGTTACATGGCACGCTTGGAGATGCGGCGCAAGTACACGTGGACCATTTTTCAGAGCATCGAATACGCCGGCGAACAGGATCAGGTGGAGGTGAGTACATACGGATAAAGATCCAGATATTCAGATATGAAAAAAAACAACAACACAAGAACCATAAAAAACCAACGTTGTTTTGTATTCCGATTTTCGTATTTTTTTCACGTTCTCTCTGGCTTTCTTATTCCGGCTCGTCCTCATAATACATTTTTTTCAGCAACATGCTTGTTTTTAAAAGTGAAGAAGAAGAGAAACAAAACAAAAACTATTTAATTATACAGATTATTCAGCCACAGGCTAAAAACGGACAAAAAATATTCAATATTCAGTGCATTGGCAATACCAACGCCTCCCATTTCACCCCTTCCTCTCACTCCCCTCGCCCTCATTCCTTCGTCGCGTCAACCATGCCGTTTGTAGCAGTCACTGACTTTTGCAACATGAATTCGTCCGTGTCTCTTTTCGTGTTTTCCTCCTCACTCCGTCCTCCATCATACTCGCCACTCTTCACAATTTCACTTCTGCATTTTTTTTAGTTTTGGTCACCTTTGTGGTTGGTTTTTGTTAATAAAAAAAGTACCCTTGCTTGAACCATGTGACTGCATTTTAATGGCTTCGAAAGTCAATAAATGCTGAAATATTTTTTAAGCTTCGAAAAACAAGCAAACTCACAAACAAGCAATTGAATGGTTTGTACAATGAATTCTTCTCGTTAAAAGAATTTTTATAGAAACATTTGTATTTGTATATCTTCTTTCATGTATTTTTATCTGATTTACAAATCAATTATTCTACGAATAACAAACAAATACATACCCAAGTTTAATTTTTCATTAAATGCCTGTTTGTTTCTTCACAATTGCCACTTTTTGATTTACGAAACATTAAATTTTCTGACATCTGAATATTGAACAAATGAAAGACAGTAGAAAAGATCCGTCTTTTTCGTTGTTGTCTTTAATTAATTCTGAATACTTAATTACAATTAACGGATTCCGATTGACGCACTTCATTTTACAAATGAACTGAGATCAACTAGTTAATTAAAGTGAAAGTATATGTGTATTATATAATTTTAATAGGCCAAAAACAGAAGCATAAAAAAACAGAAAATTAAGGTAAAGGAAAGGAACTTATTTAGTATAACGATAAAAGAAAAGGTAAAGGAAACCAGAAAGAGTGTTAACTTCGGCCAGGCCGAAGTTCATATACCCTACACACGTTTAGTTAAAAAGTAGGCGTGGCAATGGTCTAATTTTTTTCCTTTTCAATCTCAAATAGCCTGTGATGACAGAGAATATTCGTACCAAATTTGATGAAAATATCTCTATTTGTTCTCCTGTAATCAAGTTTTATTTAATTAGTGGCCGGACCACGCCCATTTTTGGTAGTCTGTTTTGGTCAGAGACAGTGGACTTCTGGGTTCTACAAGCTGAGAAATTGAGGTATAAGCATGGATGAATTTATATTCACTATAAAAAGTAGGCGTGGTAATGGTCCGATTTTGCCCATTTTCAATACCAATGAGTTTCTAATGATAGACAATATTCGTGCCAAGTTTGATGAAGATATCTGTATTCTAAATCCACTTAGAAGGTGGCGCTGATCAAGAATATACATATATACTTTTCTATACCTGTCACGCCTCCTTTAATGCGTTACAAACGGAAGCACAAAGTGAATATACCCTCATCACCTCAGGTGTAGGGTATAAAAATACAGGTACGAATAAACGTAGTTAAATAAATGGCAATAATAGGACAAAACAATTTTATTAGAAAAGTGAAATCGTACTGAAATAATAATCAAATGGTAGTCAAATACTAGTCAAATTGTAGTGATATATTTCTGAAAAAAGAAGATGTTGTAAGATAATCGTAATAAAAGGAAGGTGTTAAAAAATATTAGAGAAAAATTCTAGTGAAAACTGAGCAGAATAGTGCTAAAAAATAGCGATGACAGCATCCTCCAGTCGTGGAAAATTCTACTTCGCATTGCGTAGAATGCGTAGAGATGAGTGTGTGTGCGTGTGTTGTTGTTGCTTTTTTGCCGAATGCTCTTAATGCAAATTTTTAATCAGCAAAATAATAAAAACACCGCCAAATGTAAAAAACACATCCTTTTCGCGAATTCGCTTATTTCGCTTATTTAAGCCAACAAGCAAAAAAAAAATAAATCTTAAAAAAATTATAAAGCATTATATGTATGTATGTATAAAGCTGAAATAATGAAATAAAACGAAACGTGCACCGAAGACGACGCCAGAGCTTATTTTCATATCTATGTATGTATGTGTGTGTGTGCCTGTGTGTATGCGTGTCTTTGTTTCTGTATGTGTGTTTGTGGCTTCTACTCCTTTGAGAATTACACTTCACGCTCAAGTGTTTTTTGTTTTTAATTTAAAATTGCTGCATATTTTTAGGAGCTTTTGTATTTTAGTCATTAAAAAGGAAGGATTAAAAAAAGTCATTAAAGAAGAAACACCACTAAAACAGAAGGAGTTTCTTTTTTTTATCCTCCATTAAATGTTACAATTTAAAACTAAAATAATTATTCATTTGAATAATAAATAAAAAAAATTGAATTTTCAATTAATCATGTATCATGATACATTAACCATGTATCATTGTAAATTTCTTAAATATAATCTTTAAATAAAATTACACAAATATTGAAATTTCAGTTGTAGCTTTTTTTGGAATATTTATTAAATTTTATCTTTTTTATGTAGCCACAAAATTGTATTATTTTACATAAGAAGATTATCGAATTATCGAATTATTTTGTCATGTTTAGAGCAGAAAAATTAATATTGGCAACGTAAAGTGAAGACTGCTTAAAGACAGAAACACAAGCAGGACACACACACACATTATATGTATATTATATACAATATATTTATGTACATATATATATAATGTATATTATGTACAATATATTATTTATCAAATGGAGGTTTGTTTCGTTTTTAGTACATGTTAGTGAAAGCGTATAGAATAAAAGTAGGATAAAGAGAAGTAGAGCAAGAAGCAGGAGGTTGAACAGGAGGGCGACGATCAAGAGGAAGAAGCTACATATTTATTATTGTGTTTGCCGAACTCTCGAAAAGAAGTTGAGTCGATATCGAGTCGAGAGAATGTCAAAGGCAAACAACGTATTTCTAGAGGCGAGAATCAGGTGACCCTTATTTTAACGACACTGCTTTCGGATTTCAAAAACAATAAAAAGATACATTGTATGTATGTATGTATGTATATGTTCATATTGCATGTACATATGTATGTATATATACATGTATGTGTCTGTCTGTATTCGGACAGATATACAATATAAACAGACAACTCAGACTGAAATACTGAACTACAGACAAACAGATAGACACACACAAGTAGCTGGTTGAGAGTATGGAGCGTGATTAGACGGAGAACAAAACAGGGCAATGCTTCTTTCACAATACAACACAACACAACAACAACAGAAAATAATAAAAAAAATAAAAATAAAAAAATAAAAAAACAATGAAAAAATGAAGAGTCAGAAATTATTAAATAATTTGTTTAAATGACAAACATTAGAAGGGATGAATTACAAACAAAGGCACTTGAAGCACTACAAGAACAAAAACAAATGACCATTTAACCGGTTAACTTCATTGATTGGTTTGTTTAGGACTCAAGAGATTTTAGTGTAAACTCCATCACATCCAAAGGAGTGTCCAACCCAACTTCTGTCCACCCATTTTCAATCCTCTCCCATCAACCAGCACTCTCCCAGCCCTCACTTCGCAACTTTCTATGTGAAAATTTCAGCACCAAAAAAATTTCAGACGAGAAAATTTCGTCTCTTTCGCCTGCTAATTTTTGCCATCTCGATGTCACTTTTGCAGACATCTTAAGTAGCACTACTTTTATATACAAAATAAAAGATACAATATACAATACAATATAAAGGCTTTTCCAATAAGAGGTGTAATTTTGATATTCAAAGAAAAGTGCCATTTTTTGAGATAAATTATCGCATGTTTATTTCGTAATAAAGACGAAGGTATGCCGTTAATAATGAAAAACAACATCAGCCAAATGGCCACCAAGACCACGCTTACAGGACCATAGCTATTCAAAATTACACCTTTTATTGGAAAATCCTTTACAAGCACAATAACAACAACAACAACAAAAACACAGAATTAGTTTTAAACGGGCGAACTTTCAGACTAGCTTTAGACCAGTTTACACACCCATAGATTTCAGATTTCTCTATAGATATTTTACATTTCTTTTTAATTAAGTTTCAGACTACGTATGAATGTGTAAATTGGTCTACAAATTTACACATTCGTAGATAGTTCATGTCTCCATTCAATAAGGTTTTAGACTAGTCACTTAACTTATAAGTTTAACTTACATAAGTTTTATACCAATTTTAGAACAGTTACAAGACTATGAGATCCGAGATTATGTTAACATTGGCTTTAAATATCGTCTATCATATTTTATACCAGTTTGACTTGAACCTAATAATACTAGTTATTCTTCTTCTTCTTCTTCTGATTTGTTTTCCTTGCCATTTCACCTTTCGAACTCGTTTCATTAATTGGGTGCTCTCTCGCTCTATCTCTCTTTCTGTCCATCTTCACAGCTCTACAACTTCTTCAATGCGCTGCTGACACACATTCCCGGAGCTACGGAGAAAGCACGGTACTCACGTGCTGGGTCCCCAGGTGGTAAGCTCTGACTCTCATAGGGAACGAAAGTGTGTATCTGTGTGTGTTCATTATCCCACACACACAGACACACGCATTTTAGTCTCTCCCTCTGATCTTCGTTCTTTTGCGCACTTTGTATCTTGCGTCTAATTATAGTGGCCGACAAGTTGGAGGAATTTGAGCTCACCGATCCGAGGCTTGATAAAAGCTATCATGGACCAGTTTTAGGATTTCCAATCTCTCGGACTGATGTCACGACGCTGATCGATTTGTTCCGCAGAAGGAGGGTAGGCATAACGAAGGCCGAAGGACGAATCATGATTTCTACGATTAATGTTTTTGTTTCTCTGTCCATTCTTTTTCCATTTCTTTTCTCTGGCTGGAATCTCGTCTGGTCCGCAGAACAATCAACTGCATCCGAAATACGTGGCGGGCATCCTGCGTGATGCCGCCGATCGCCTGAAGCGTCTTCCGAATCTGAGCATCGCATCGACTTCCATCTCAAAACAGATTACAATCTGTGGTGACTTGCATGGCAAATTGGATGACCTGCTTGTGGTGTTCTACAAGGTGAGCAAGTATCATTGTTGTTCTTGTTGTTGTTGTTGTGATGTAATTCGTGAGACTGCCTCGTTTCTGATTATATTATAAATTTAAATTATTTTAAAGAACGGCCTCCCGAGTGCTGAAAATCCATACGTATTCAACGGAGACTTCGTCGATCGTGGCAAGAAAGGACTCGAAGTGTTTCTGTTGCTGCTCACCTGCTTCCTGGCGTTCCCTAACTCAGTATTCCTCAATCGCGGCAACCATGAGGACTCAGTTATGAACTCCCGCTACGGCTTCATACGCGAAGTGCACTCAAAATATAAGGTAGGAAATACAAAGTAATCGATAAGAAGTCGTATCATTCACTCGCTCGCCTCGTGTGCTCTCCGGTTCTTCTTCTGTGCTTCTTTGCTCTCTTCGCCCAAACAAAGAACGCTGAACGCTTGATGGTTCTGATCGAAAACGTGTACCGCTGGCTGCCGCTTGGAACGATAATCAACAACAGGGTGCTCGTCGTCCACGGCGGGATATCGGACACAACCAATTTGGACTTAATTAAAAGTATTGACCGAAGCAAGGTATGTCGTCACCATCGTCATGGTTGTTGTCGTTGCTTTCGCCGCATTTTGTGAGTTGCTATTTTTACATAAATTTTTGCGCTCCTTCAAATGATGCCACCGAGCGTTGTTAGCAAAGCTCATTCACTTTGTTGTTATTGTGGTTGCTGCTGTTGTTGTTATTATTACTATCATTATTGGGCGTTGGTGATAATTTGAGTGCTTGTTATTAATTTAAGTGCCGGTTAGTTAATTACACCGCTCATTGAACAAGAGCATTTATAATTGGTAGTTGCTTCTAACGCTGGCTTCTGTTGTTTTGCGAATTCGTTGCAAAAACTTGTTAATTAACGGCTCTCGAGCGATTTAAATACTACGTGTTGCGATATACCGGATACTGTGCAGCTACCAGTGCCGGTGCCGGTACCGCTACCGTACCGCATCGTTGTGCGTTCGGCGTGAATTAAATGCGTTAGGAATGAAATGTAGATGAACTTTAATAAAAAAATAGCAACAACAAAAAAAACGTGGCCAAATGCAATCATAATAAAAACAAAAACAAAATATTTTGCACTCTCGCTCTCCTCACTCTCTCATCCCCTCGATTCAATTCGGTTTTACTGCTTCTGTTCAGAATTGAAACTAATAAAATTCTCTCTGCTTTTCATTTCCTTCCAACATGTATTTTTCATGATACTTTTCCGGCTCCATGGACGTTTCAGTATGTTTCAATTTTACGGCCTCCCATGGATATGAGCGGAAGCCGCGAAGCCCTCAATAAAGAAGAATGGAAGCAGGTGAGTAAGCAACCAATCGAAATGGGCTGATGTTGATGACTTTAAGTGAGTTACAATGAATTCGAAAGAAGTCACTTCTATGGAAATTATAATTAAAACTGTCAAAGTGCGGCGGGGCGGCCGGGGCTGTTATAGCAAGGAACCAGGGATACACTTGAAAGAAATTAAAAACTTAAGTGCTCGTTATTGTTGTGTTTTTTGGAAAATTTTAATTGAAACTGACTGCCAGGCAGTAGGAAGGACAGAGACAACATGACACATGAAACTTTGCATGCCAGAAATGGAACTCAACGAGTCACTCGTTATTTTGCACCAACAACGACATCAAATGTATCAAATGTATTCATGTGTATCGATACCGTTAGCGCACTCGTATTACGTGATCTAAGCGCCGAGACGATTCGTTTGTTGAGTCAACTAGAATAAAAATAAGACCATAAAAGCAACAACAACTAAATTGAAATGTTGATAAACCCGACTTAAAATTGAACCAGGTGTTCAATTTTATTTGACGAGAGTCTTACTGAAAGGTGAAAAAAATCGATGTTGCATACTCCGGCGTGCATTCATCATGAAAATAAATTTCACAAGGATAACAACGTACATGCAACTATGACAACAACAGGAAGAGCGAAAGATACTTTATACACACCATGAAGGACAATCGTAATGACCCAAAACTTTGACTGAACTCACAAAGGTTGTGGGTCACACAGGATGCACAGACACTCAATCACGCTGTCACTCCATCTCTGTCACACTCTGTCCTGCTCTCTCCATCTTTACTCATCCTTTACCAACTAAATACACACTCTGTTGATTTATTAATGTCCATAAAACGAATAAATAAACTCTTACAACTAACTATAAAATGAACAGCACGAAAAAACTAGCAGGGGAAACACTTTTATATAAAATATTATTGCTGCTTCCTTTTAAAGTGCATACATAGAAGTATACTCGGTTTAAGTGTAGTGGTTACTCTGTGTATTTAGTTTGCATACAATGCAGATGCGATAAAATATTTTCCACTAAGTAATTTTCAAGCAAGAGGGCAATAGTAACAAAAAAGCAGGTAGTCGTATTAATGATTTACTTAGGAGTAACAATACTAACAGGAAACGCCCTCTCAGAACAATTCTGAGTTTTTCAGAACAATTTCTATATGCAAACACTTTACGAGTTGCCACACTGCCAAAAAGTAACTGAAAATATTGAAAAAATAAACTTATTATATAAATATAAAAATTTGAAATCCGAAAATTGTAACGGAAATTTGAAAATAATGCATGTTTTTCTTATAATAATATTAAAAGTAGAAAAAGATAAAAAAATCCAACAACTGTAAAAAATTAAATGAAAAATACATATGATTGCATTGAAATTATCGATGTTTTGGAGAATTTGAAGAAAAACTTGTAAACTACAAGTTTACAACTTTTAAATGCAAGAGAAAAAAAGGAGGAGAGGTACTATGAAAAAGTAGTAAAAACCACATGTAAAAGATCGGTTAACTTTTTGAGCAGGTTTCTTTTGAAATTATTTAATTCAATTCAAATCAGTTGTTTAACTATTAATTAAAATATTTTTAAATCAATTGTTTAAATCAAAAAGAAACCAGCCGATGGCCCTATAAAAGCATCATCAACAGAAAGACAACATAACAATCATAATACAATAAAAGGGTAAAATATTAAAGTTCATCGCATCAACGCTTCAGAAATTCATATCACTTGGTTTCGCTCACCCAGACTTTTCTCTCCTTCCCCTCCCACTTCGCACTCTAAACAACTCCGGCTCGTCGCTAATAGATGGCAGCACTGCCATGTTGTCTGCACTCTAATTAAATAAATGCAGCTTATAAGTTGTAGAAACTTGCACAGCATTTTTGCCATACGAACAACGTCTTGCGTCCCCTTTGAAGAGGAAGCGGCGGATACTCAACCGTCGACACTCGACAGAAAAGCAGCAGTTACTCCGATGTCCCTCCGACACACGCGAGGGACTTAACTCAGGATGCCTTCATATATGAGGATGAATGAATGAGAGGCTGTCCTCGCGTGAGCACTGCACATGCAATGTTTGTTTTTTCTATTAAATAATATACCAGAGTGAGTGGGAGTTGGAGTAAGATGGGTAGAGTGTCTAAGGATTAGTAAGAGTGTGTGTGTGATAAAAATGCATTGAAATTTTCGCAAGTGTGGCAAAGCTTTTTTAATAGAAGCAACAGAAAATGTGTCAGCAACATTATTCTTTATAGTCACTGAGGGAGCAAACAAGACACGTGACAATTTATAAATGCGGGTTGAAACACATGCAGACGCACACACACACATATACACACACACATACACACACACACACACACACACACACACACACACACACACACACATACTTCATATATGATATTTATATTCACTAGCTAACATTCTCGTGTATTTAAATGTGCATAAATTAATATAGCGTGTCACTAAACTAAAAGAGTTCATTATTTTATGATCCTTACCCTGAAGGTTCATTCACTTAGGAAGAAAGAAATATACACGAAATTAACCGTAGACGCACGGTAGAAAAAACTTAAGAATCATACGTTTGAGTCGATTTCGACCCCTCATATAATTTCTGTCCAAATTAATAAATCTTTTAGAGAAAACAGAGAAAAAGAGTAAAAATATTTATTTATTCTTTGCAAGGCAGGCCAGACAAACATTCCTGTTATTGTCCATAGCAATGTTTTGGCCTTTTAGGCCTTCAACCAAATCCAGGACAACTCTTTGGCCTTGATTTTGCTCTGGCTTAGCTCTTGGTTGCTTGCCTAAATAGGGTTCTACGTTTCATACATAATACGTTTTTGATCAAACCAGCACCCAAAACTTAATGTCATACCTTTCGGGCTTGCTTGGAATATACTGACGAAAAGAGCCTCGTCCGTTGAAGCCCAATTGCTCATCCACTTTTACATATTCGCATGTATTATAGAACATTGGCAGAAGTTCGACCCATCTCTGCCAAAGTGTGCGAAACGGACCAAACTTGACGTTTAGAGACATATTTTGGCGGCGAGTGAATGGGTTGTCGAAGCGTAAAATAGACGTAATTTGAAAGAAGGTTTCTATATCGTAGAGCAAAAACATACTGAATTGGTTTGATGCAAACTACGGACGTCCAATTTTTATAGAAATATTATGTCAATTGAATTTGAATACTTTGAAGTATATACATATGTATCTTCATCAATGAATTACGTATATATACGCCGGCCAGAAGCAGAACTCCAAAATATGCATGGAGTAAATCTCGATCTATTCGTCTGTGCTTTTCTCCGCATTTGCATTATATGCATTCTTCATTTGCATTATTCATTAGTATTTTGTAATACAAAATTTTCAATTGGAGCCGGGAAAAATAGCAGAAAAGAATCTTTGATGTTTTTGACACGTGAAGCTGAGTAACGCGTTACCCCAGGTTGTAAATTTAAGACGTTACAGCTCTGTGCACGACCTGATTCCAGTTTTGTGAAAAATATACAGTAAGATTTATATCTTTCAAGTGATATTGACTGAAGAGGACTTTGATGTAAAAAGGTGATCCACTGCAGGCGATCCACGTTCCCTTCATCTGAAGAATTGCTTTCACTTTCCTCGTATTCTTCTAATAGTTCTTGGCTTGGCTCGTCGCTACGACGCGTCGTCACTCTCATTAAATTCATCGCTTTCGCTTTCCTCTGCAATCATTTTGCAATTTATTCTTCTATTGGACGCGACATAATTGTTTCACACAATAACTAAACACTACCACTTGATTTACGCATAACAAATAAGGGTAACAATTTTGACGTAAGCTGAAATTAACTCAATTCTTTCAATTTTAACGCCTTTGTGTGCTGGCAGACCAGAAAAAATTTGGATTTCAAATTAAACTCTAAGATTTTACTTATTAATTGAAATTAATAAAATAAAATCAACATTATTGTACTGGGGTCGAAAACGACCCTTAGCATACTTAATTTGTAATTGTCGATTTATTTTTTTTTAAAAAAAGCTTAAAAAGCAAAACTACTAGATTTATGCTTAAACTCCAAAAAAATTAAAAGTCAAAACGTCTCAGTTGCTTATTCCTGTTAATCCATTAGTTATAATACTTTCAAATCGAATTTTGGTCGAAAACGACCCCAACGTGTGTCTACGGTTAAAAAAGAAATATTCTCCTTCTAAGGTCAAACAACCTTAAAATGGGAGCTTTAACCCTTTCATCGGAAAGTCGTCGTGACACTTGACAGCTGTCACTCCAATGGCACTCGACACTCGTGACAGCACCTCAGCGGGTGTCATGACGTTAATGTTACGTTATTTCGGGAGAAATTCCTCTTGAAATGTCGTCATTCCTAAAATATTTTTTGCGAAATTGCAGCTGATATCTTCAAATATCAACGGACTTTTGACAGATGTAGTTAAGTTTCTGAAGCGCACTCAATGGGTCTTGAAAGTCACTTCTGGGTCTCCGAACACTTCCGTCACCGTATGATGTCTTTAATGATAGACATCGGTGTCCGATTAGCTCATCGCTCACTTGACATACATCATTGATCTTCAACCTTCTCTCGACAGACATCCCTGATCCTGAACGGACCCACTATAGACATCATCTGGGTATCAATTGAACGACGAAAGGCATCACTGATCTACAATTCCTTCAGGACAGACATCAGTGATCTTCAAACAGATCAGAATAGACATCATAACATGATCCTAAATCTGCTCTGGACAGATATCCTTAAATTTTTCGGACTTTTGACAGAAATCACGACTCTTCAAACGGATCACGATGGACTTCTCAGTCCGTCCGAAGAGTTGTCATGCTGAATGACACGGAAAAATAGTATCTGAGCCTCTGTATTCGTCGTCTTCGTATAAGGAATTATTTATAAAATTTTTCTAAACTCTCAACTACTACTCATCACAAACGAATCTTTTTATGTAAAATTAAATTGTAATCCAATTTGGCGTCTTTGTCTTCGTCGCTGTAGATTTTCGACATTATGTGGTCGGATCCACAGAACAACAACGGATGCGAGCCGAATACCTTGCGTGGTGCCGGCACATATTTTGGACCTGACGTAACGTATAACTTCCTGGCCAAACATAAGCTGAAACTTCTGATCCGTTCACACGAGTGCAAACAAGATGGGCACGAGTTCACACATAATAATAAGGTAAATACATATATATGCACATACACTTATATGTCACATTATAATGTACGAGTATGTATGGAAATATACAGACACTTATGTTTTCCTTTTTTTTATGTTTTCCTTCCTGAACAGGTTATTACAATTTTTTCGGCTTCGAATTACTATGCGCCTGGCTCAAATCATGGCGCCTACCTCAAACTGAATCCTCACCTGGACACGCACTTTGTGAAGTACACAGCCGCCGCATCGAAATCTAACAAAATGACATTCCGCCAAAAGATGGGTTTAATCGAGGGTTCGGCCATACGTGAGCTCGGTGCGAAACTGCGCGAACATCGCGATCGACTTGAGGAGGAGTTTCGCAAACATGATCCGGACGAAACGGGTAAGAAGAAGCAGCATATGTCAATATAAATACAATATATTCTTAAGCCGTTTAGTTGAAGTCAACGCGGCGAAGTGCTTTAAATTGATTTAAACTTTAAAATTCAAAGCGAAGGGAGAAACTGCAATTACTTGGATTGGTAACACCTGAAAAATAGGACCCATTATTTAAATCTAGGACTTTTTATTAAGGTTTTTACAACAGTTGAAATGGGTTGCATATGTAGAATAAGTGACTAGTGTATGAGGAATGATAGTATTCAAAATGGGTGACATAATAGTAGCTCAAAATAGTGATTTGCAAAGTGACTGGTTGGGACAAAAGGATGAATAGTTGACATATTGTTAAGGGAAACGTGTAAACGGGCCACGAAGAAGGGTGACAATAGGTGTCAAATGGGTTGAGGACGCGATCGAAGGGGATGACAGATTGACAAACTAAAATTGGTTCTTTGCATTTCTTGTTTCAGGAGTGATAAGCATTTCAAAGTGGTCCGAGGCCTTGGAGAACGCAACACACCTTGGTCTCACTTGGCGCTTGTTCCGCGATAAGTTGGCGCCGTCGGACAAACCCGACGAAAATGCAACGGAAATCAATTATTTTACGACGTTGGACCTTCTGGATTCGGACGCAATTGTAAGTAGTAGTCGAACCCCTTGAAAAGTGTGTAGTTTGAGAGAGAAGCTTATGGAATAAATAAAACAAATCACAGATAGAGGCCCAGGCTGAAGAGACAAGCGTCTCGGACTCGTTGTACGAAAACAAAAGCAGCTTGGAAGCCATTTTTCACATCTTGGACAAGGATAACTCGGGTATGTTGAGGCTAAAAAATCAAGACTGAAAAGAGTAACTGAACAATCGCGCCCCCTCTCTCACAGGGCAAATCTCTTTGGAGGAGTTCGGAGATGCCATCGATTTGCTTGAGAAACATATCAAAACCAGTACTCGCGATGAACTGCTCAAAATGTGCAAAATGATGGACCTCAACAAGGACGGTGTGGTCGATCTCAACGAATTTCTGGAGGCGTTCCGCTTGTGTGATCAGTCGAAAAGACCTGCACGGACTTCAAGTGCGAGGGCCAGCACCAGCGGAAATACGCCCTCAGGTGAACAACGAAAGACGATGATAAGAGTAGACTAGAAATCGGTTGAGCGAGGATAGAGTGAGAGACAAAACAGACAGAGACGATGGACAGAGGAACAAAAAGATCGACAGTGAGATTAATAGAGGGATAGAGAACCAGAGAAGTTGATAGAGGGACATACAGATCAACAGAGAGACAGATGGATAGCAAGGATAATCTAGATTATTCAGACAGAAATATTATAATTCTTTCATGATTAAATATCAACTCATAAAACGGACCAAATGAAAGACAAAGCCAACGGAAAGATGGACAAAAGAGCAGACAAGACGATAGACAGATCAGATGGAACGATCTACAAAATGGACATAGTAGTTTTCAGAGGGTAGAATTGAGATGAGAGGAATTATAATTGACATGAGACAGACTGATACACCAGAGCAATGGGAACGATGGATCGAATGTGATTAGTTGATGGATTCAATTGAAATGGATTGATTTAATTCTGCTTCCAGGACGGCGCACGGTGACTCACGCGAACCTGCGAAGACGGGTGTCCGCAGCAGACTCCGTAGACATCGATCCCAGGGATAGCGAAACGAAGTCCGTGGATATGATAAACAAAAGACAGAGTCACAAGCCCGCCCGGAAGTAAGCAGCGAAGCGTGCTGTCAAAATAATTACTAAATCGCCATCTCATCTGCTTGACCAAAACAACAACGACAACAACTGGAAAACAACACTCGAAACCTTATCTTGCTTGCATTCCTTTCTGAAAAACAATTTAATAGAGAGACAGAGAGAGAGAGAGAGAGAGAGAGAGCTAGAGGAGAGGGTGAGTGAGAGTGAGAGGAGGCAACGAGAAGGCAAATTTATTTTATATGAATTTAATAAATTATAATTAATTATTAAAACAGTTTAATTAAATTGAATTTCTGGTTCTGAATTCCAAATAAGCTATTGAAAGCTTAAAAGATTTTTATTCAAGCATTTATTAAACTCTTAAAAGCATTATTAAACTTAAAAAAGAAGCTCTGGAAGATCTTTAAATATAATAGTTGATTACTTACTAAGAACTCAGTGTAATAAAGCTTGATTCCATAGAAAGCTTGTCTTGAAAAGCTTTATAATATGTCGGTATATCCTGATGTATAAATTGTTCCTATTTGACTTTTTTGTTCGTACAGAAGTTAACAGTTTTAAGCTTTAAACTTTATTAACAATAATAACCGAAAGAATTCTAAGAGTGTTGTTTTTTTTATTTATGAAAAAAGCTTTAAACACCTAAGGAAAATATTTACAAAGTTTCACAATGAAAGCATGACTTCTGAGTTTTCGGATAGCGTTTGTTCATCCATTACAAGCTTTCTAAGCTTTTTAAACTCATCCATGCTCAACTTTTATAAAAACTTTTTGAAGGTTCAGTTTTTTTGGTTTTTAAATGATAATAAATCATAATAGTAATAATAATAAGAATAATAATAATCATAATAATAATAACTATAACAATAATTCATAACAATAAAAATAATAATAATAACATTAATTATAATCATAATAATAACAACAATGTTAACGAATATCAACGAATATTTTTTTACAAATAAAAGCAAATAAAAAACTAATTTAAAAACATAGAAAAAAATTAATTGTATCCTCGAATAAGAAGCAGAACAAAAAACAGGAAAAATTCCATGGACATTTTAATGAAAGTAATAAATAGGTTTTTAATATTCTACATCTAAATACCTTTTAATAAGATATACTATAATATTGCATTTGCGTACGTATAATAAATTTATGAATGTATTATATATTTTTTGACACTTTCTCTTTAATTACTAATCAGCACTAATTTTTGTTTCTCCGTCCAATGTTGTTGTATCTAATAAAAAAGGCTCTCAACAAAAATCAGCTTCATTAAGAACATCTAAACGATTATTCTTGAAAAACAAAATCTTGCTCTCGAATATCTTCAATTTACATTTTATAAAAAAATAAAGAAATTATAAACATGAAAAAGAAGAAAGAAAGAAAACAAGAAAAAGAAGGAACAACAAACAATTAAAATCAGAGAAAATAAAATAATTAACAATAAACAAGGTCAAGGAAAACTATGATACAAGTAATTAAATAAAATCGATATACTAATCTACTTCAATTAATGTACACTATGAGAGGTTAATACAAATAACAAAGTAACATTTAACATAAACATTTAATAAAAAATTTATAAATTATACATGCAATAAAAATATAAATAGTTCAATGAAATGATATAATTAAACGAATTTCAATTCAACGCATTTCACTTTGATTAATTTTATTCACTTCAAAATGAATTGCAATGAATTTAGTTAAATCAGTTAGTTAGAATCTAGTTAATCCATTAGAAATAGCATTAAATAAAGAATTATTAAAGCAAATAAATTACTGACTTTATATAAATTCTGGAACACAATTAAATTAATGAAAATAAGTGAAGCTGAATGAAAGAATAAATGAATAAAAAATAAATATATAATATATATATACATAATATAATATATATAAACATATGTATATACATACATATATATATATACATATATATATACATATATAGTAATATAAATTACACAAAAAAAAGAAATAATGAATCATATAATTAATTGTTTGTATATTCTATTTGAATTTAACTGTAGAAAATCAGTGATATTAATTCCGATTCAATATAAAACTCAAGTAAAAAACAAATTAAATTAAATGTTGTAAGAAAAGAATAAAGACAAACTTTATCTTTATTTATTTATAAAATTTATTATTATTACTTATAATAATTAACGTATTTATTTTATTTAACGTATTTATTTAATAATATTTATTAAATTTTAGTAATTGAGTATTTTATTTCACTTCAAAGAAAAGTTATAAAATAATAAAGACATAAATTGAATTACATAAATTAGAAAGTATACACAAATAATACCAGTAAGTAAACAAAATACACTGTGTAAGAAAAAATAGTTTAAATAAAAATAAACGAACGAAAACCTGATGGGAGCAATTTTTTATAAAATAAAAAAATAGCTTAAATAAAATACAATATAAACAAAAAACTTCACTGTAATTATTCACAGTTAAGGAAATTATTCATTTAAAACTTTCTTCAATGTTTTATGCAGGAAAGTCTATAAAAATTATAGAAAATTGTGTGTTTCGATGTACAAAAAATATAAATAAAATAAGAAATGTAATTTTATGTGTCTATTTATGAATATTTTTAATTTAAGTTTAAATTATCTTAATAAATGAAGGCAAAAATTTTAAATAAGAGTTTCTGTTATATGATGAAATATTAAATATAAACAAACAATAGAAAATATAAAAAAATATAGAAAAAATTATACTAAAAGCGTAAAAGTTAGTAGAGGAAATTACAATAATTAAAAATCACACAAAATATAAGAAACAAAAAAATTATGAATGAAAAAATTGTTAAAATAAAATTAAATACAATTTAATGTTAATTTTATTGTTAAGCACCGGAAACTTGGCAGCACTGCTTTGAATTTAATATTGACAAATCTTTTATAGTGTGAAGAGATAACATTAAACTCAAAATATTTGAGATATATACGAAAGTTCCATTAATATTTCACTTCAAGAAAATGCTAAGTAAATAGTAAAAAAATCAAAAAATACGGAAGATACTGAAGAAAAAATATGTCTACTGAAATAAGAGAAAGAAAATAGTTTTTACACAAATTCTTCCATTCCTAAAAATATTTATTGTAATGTATTTTAATCTTTTTTAAAATCATTATATCATTTTCTCTAATTTTAGTAGTCATAAAATCTTAAGATTCTCGTAATTTGGCAAGTTTCATCGACCAAATAGAATTAAATATTCATTTAATTGTGTATTTAAGTTATTCATTGACTTTATTACAGTAATTCTTTAACTGTAATAACTTTTAAAACGTTAAACTTATGAAACTTAAAGGCTTGTTGTATAAATTTAACTAAATTTACATAATCATAAAATTAATAACAAATAAGTTAAACACAGTTGTTTCACATTTTTTTCAAACCTGATCCGATTAATGCTTTAAGGAATAATTTGCTCATAATTTGAAAAATTAATTAAGAAGAACAAATAAGAAAAAACAACACTTTAAAAACAAAATCAATTAAATTAAATTTCAAATACAAAATACATATTTAAAAATTGTTATTTCATGTGTATGTAGAAGAAAACAAATAATAATGTATTTTTTTCAATGGCTGTTCGCACCCTTAAGCTAGCATAAAATAAATCATTTAAAATAAAATCTAAAATATATAGATACAAATGTGTATGTTTTTTAGTTAAATATTTAATATATTCAAGTAAATACAACAAAAAAAATTTAAAAATAAAAATATTTAAATATCATCAAACAAAAACATTTATTTTCTCCATAACAAAAGTTGGCCAATCTATTTGAATGTATAAACGTGCATTTAGTCGAGGCGTAACGTAATGACACGTGCGAATGTATTGTGACGACTTGTTGGCGATTAGTTAAATTCTGTCAGCTGAGAAGCATTAACTTATTACAACATATTGTCATTTGTACGATGTTGGTATTTGTGTTTTTTTTTGGAAAATTCATATTATGTTTATGTGAAAAGTGTATTCAAACGTCAAAAAACTGTACACTTTTTGAATAGTTCTTCACTATCACTTTGAGGGTGCAAATTGTTTGAATTTGAGTGAATATTTTAGAAATGTAATTAATTTTATTATGTTGTATTGATTATATACAATATTATCTACTATCAAGATTGCATTTAGATAGGCTTGGCTGTTGGTAGCTGCCGTTATTCCTGGTATCATGCGTGCTCTAGCTGAAAAGAGCGAAGATGATAGCAGGAATAACATGCGCCTGATATAGAACGGAATTTAGACGTTATTTCACTGTAAAAACGTTGATCAACGTGCTTTGGGAATCTATAAAGTTCCATAAACCGTTCTTGTCAACTCCCGAACAGATTTGGGTAGTCTCTAAGCTCTCTTCTCGCCATAATACCGTCGGTAACTGTGAGTGATAATCAAATGAAATGAGTTAAATATTGATTGGTTCAGCTGCTCACTTCTTTGTCTTGCAACCCTGCAAATATAATCACATTGATCGCAGTTTATACAAGCACACAATTAATAACGTGTGCTTCGACCCTAATACTATACATCGTGTGTGGCTACCCTAATACTTTTTCATTGCCGGCGTCATGGAGGCGCGCAGAACGAAACCATTTCTTTGCGTGGAGCGCCACAATCTTGCTTTCTATCATCCTTGGTTGTGCAGTGTGATTGTGTGCAGTCAAAGCCGTGAAAAAAGGGCAACAGAATGTAATTTACTATAAAATCTAATCAATAAATGATATTTCATAAAATTTCTTATTGTTCAGGGAGATAAAAGTAACCAATAAGATGCATTTGCAAGTACTAGTTGCGCTGATGCGTCAAAGTCCTGAAGTAGGCAGAGGTGTTGGCCACTTCGGTCCAAACAAAAGTAGCACTAAGAACAATTCAAGCGGATAAACAGTTGTTTGTTTGCAAACATATTATATGTCCATACCATTTTGTTAATGTAGTAATTCTTAGGTGTGGACACACTTAAAAAGAAAGAGGAGCTACAATCGGAAAAACGTAACACAAACTGGAAGTGGTCCTTCCCAGGAAACAAATCTGGACTCGCTAGAAGAAAGAATGATTCAACTTCAAAACTTGAAGAAAACTTCAATCGCCTGGGCAACAAAGTTGGTGCAAATATTGAAAATAACGCAAACGTTTCCAACTGGAATGAAAGTGCTATTGAAAGTATGGACCCATCAATAAAATGCAAGCTGAAAATACCTAAGCTAATGAATTTGTACAGAAACAATCAATAGGTGTTTTTTAATAATTATAATATATTAAACATTATAATTATATTACTTATTTGAATACTCATTATTTTTTAATAATTATTATACTCATTATCTTTTAATAGTTATTACTTTAATTTATTTTTTTAATATGCTTCCTTAAAATATTCAATTATGTGGTTGCTTTTTAAATAAATGAATAAATACATTTTATTACTTAACCCTTCTGTCCATAACCATTTTAAAACCTTTCTATCCACGGACTAGGTCTGGCTGGACCTACATACGTTTTGTATGAAAATAATCGGAAAGGAGCTAAATAATTTACATTTTTTGATGGTTTTAAAAATATTAGCAAGCCTTTTCTTTATTTTCTTACGTTTTTATTATTTTACATCAATATTGTTATAAATATATGAAATTATTCATTAAAACAGTTACTACATTTAAATATCTTGGTGCTAAGCAAACAGCATATCCGCAAGCATTGCAGGAAAATTGGATTTTCCTTTTTAATTTTATCCTTCGATCTATCCAACATAAGCCAATCCTGAATCCCGCAGTTTCTCCACGCCGTCAAAACTTGTGAAGAAGTTTTCGGCTACGACCATCCTCCCACTAGCTCTGTACTTCGAAGTAAGTTCCAGCAGCACTTTTTCGCCCAAATTAATAGATCTCTGCTGCTGGTCTTCTTCGCTATCTTCGAATCACCGACCCACCACACTTTGATGGTATTTGACCATACACTTTGACCATATTTAGCCGGCTTCGAAGGAATATATTATGTGAATATTGTTTTTCATCTGCATGTGAATAGTTGTTCATCGACGGTTATAACATCCTCCGTTGTATACGCAGTTTCTAGGAGATGATTCAGCATTGTCCATAAGTCCCTAATGGGCGCTGCTTTATCAGATTTATTGCGCTCTGCGCGAGTCCTTTGGTCATCAAACCTTATGAATCGATTTATAGACCAAAATCGACATAGTGACATTGTTGATCTAAATACAGGATTCCTGTTTGTTTTCTACAATTCTCGTTCATGCTTCATGTTTGCGTACACTCAGAAAAATATGCCGTGCTAAGCAATTGAGTTTCCGGGGTTTGTGGGAAGCATGACTAGGCGTTCTTGATTAAAACTTTGCAATGCTTTAGTCAAGCCTTTTCTATGCTTACGAGAAGCAAAATATTTTAAATTTTAGCATTTTTCGTCTTATTTTTAGCTTTTCTGTACAAATTTGAAGAAAAACGAAAGATTTAATCTTAAGGTGCGCATCCACCAAGGCACGCGTGCTGAACGCGTTCTGACCGCGAGCTTGGTGGATACGGAAGAGCAAATGAACGCGAACTGAGCGCGTCCTGAACGCGAACTTTGTTTGCGTGTCATATCCACCAAAAACATTTGCACGTCTATAAAATGCGTGATGTTCGCGTACATGTTTTTTAGTGAGTATACTTGGCGTACTGTTCGCGTTCTGCACGCGTTCTTAATTCCGACTGTTCGTTTGCTTTCCATTTCTGTTCGCGTTCTGAAATTTTGTTGTTGGACCAAATTCAGAAGAATTTGGAGAAGAAGAAGACGTGCAAGATTTGCCTACTCCATTATTAAATACCAACAAAATCGCACTGATTTGTTCGCCGGTTGTTCGTTTGCTTTCCATTTCAAATGGATAGCAAAAAAGCAGCTCGCAAACAGAACGCGAACATTATTTCAAGAATTTGGTTGTATCCACCGAAAAACGAAACAAAAAGCAACGTGCAGCTTTCATGCGTGCACTCGTATTTTGGTGGATACGACGCGAAAACATTTCGGAAAGCTGTTCGCGTTCAGCGCGCGTGCTGCGCGCGATCAGATCGCGAGCAGCTTTTGTGTTGCTTTTTGGTGGATACAAAAGAACGCGGTCAGAACGCGAACAGAACGCGTGCTGAATTTTTGGTGGATGCCTGCCTTTAGATAGCTTAAAAGAAGCTTGTTATGCTTATAAATGTAAAAAATATTTTTTTAAAAAAAGTGCTTAAATTGAGAATGGCGCATATGAAGTATTGGCTGCTTAATACAAGTAAAAAAAAAACTGAAACGAAGAATTAATATACTTAATTTTTTATGTATTTAATAGGACTGTTAAATAGGATATTAATATGATATCTTTATGACAATATATTCAGTTTGATTTTTTGTACTTGTATGCGATGTAACTGTAAGAAAAAAATATTAAGTAGAAAAATATGAAATGCTAAAATCTATTTTCTCAATTTAAGTAATATATATAAGAATACATCCAGATTGAAATGCTAGAATCTAGCACGTCAATACTTAATTTTGCTTATTTACGAATATAAGTACGTTGAAAAATATTGAGTTTGAAGTGCTAAAATCTAGCACGTCAGTACTTAATTTTTTCAATTTGAGTATATGTATGTAAGATATACGCGTCGGGTTCCTCTTCATTTGTGATCAGAAGCTTGTGGTTAATGCATGTGCAACTGTAATGACTACTTTGGATAAGGGTAAGTACTTAGATAATATTAGTGATTAGCTTCTACACCATTTACAACTGTAACTTTTTTAATTATAATATTTTAGATGGTGAGTCTGTTTTAGATGATCCAATTTTAAGATTACTTAAAACTTGGGAACTACCTTCGCATATTCGTGAAAGGTTATTAACGTTGAAACTAACACCTTGGCATTTACTAAAAATAAAAGAATCGGACATTAATTGTTTATTTCAACAAAACGAGCTCAGTGCAAAATTGGATTTCATACGCGAACTGGAAAACTGGAAGAGAGGTATTGACCTACAAATTACATACACGGATAGTGCATCAGAAGATAATTACTCAAGTTCGGTAAGTACTTTTACCAATAATTAACGTAATATAAGTAATGCGCACGAGGCATATCGCGATTCTCATTCAGGTCGAAATTTAGACCGACAGTCATTCCTATTTTTCCGTAGATTACTGCGAATACCGCTCGTGCGCGTCACTTTTTAACACATCATAGTATAATCTTTTCTACCATAGGCTTCAAGTATTTAATTTAAAATGTGCCAATCAAGACCAGAAGATATCACCTTTTATGAAAATAGTGAGCTTTTTGATCATTTAGATCATGTTAATAGCAATAATTATGAAGAATCAGGTGATTCAAGCTGTCAAGCTCTCAAAAGTGATGTGGGAATTTTGACAAAAGAGCAATTTGAAATTTGTAAACTGCTTACTTCATGGGGATTCGATATGAGTGTTGTTGACGAGTTCATAAGTAAGTTACTGAAAGCTAGATAGTCTATTTGTGACCTTAACTATTATTAACGTTTTTGGTTTTTCGAGACGATATGAGATTGTTTATTAGATCCTCAATCATTATGTGGGCCATTGGGTTGTTTATAATATTTCATTTCGATCACAATTCTTTACTTGATATGTTTCTAAAAAACTTATAATTTCTTTTAGAGTTAAATCTTACTGTCGACCATATGAAAATCATAAAGGACGGCGATATAGACGTGCTTTTTCCATACGAAAAACTAGCTGATTATTTCCTTCAGAAAATTCTGTGAGATAGATGTTATATTAATGTATTTTATTATATCAAACATTTTTATTGAAAATCTTTTATCTTTAGGAATATTATTATCTTAAAAGGGAGAAAGGCGGAAATCCTAAAGGAGCACTCTACGACAAGCAAAGAAATACTAAAAGGAAACTTCGGAAAGCAGGGCTTCTATCTCCTTCAAAAAAATCTAAATGGAACGATTTACCTTTAACCTCGCCAGCAATTATTTTGTCAAAGGAATATAAAGAAGGTACATACGTTTTGATTCCATTTGTTATTTAATGATTTTGACAATTTTATAATATTATCTTGTATCTAGATGAGATAAAGGAGTATGAGGAATTTGCTGCTTGGCTTAAATACCATCACTTATCTGCTAAGTGGGAGGAAATCGAACCGAAATTTAAAAAAACAGCTGAAAAACGGATTGAATTTGTTCGTAAGTCAACTTGGAGTGATGTTGTAGAAAAATGGCCCGTTTTTAAAGGAACGACAACTGACTCCTTCGTATGTATCATATATAAAACCGAATTTTATTATAAGCACATAGTATGTATTTCAGAGATTTACATTATTTTAGGTAAACTTAGATTTTCAATATCTTTACCCAGAGAAATCGAATCTACTCTTCAAAAACTGGAGTTTTATAAAAACGAATTATTTATAATGAAAGATATGTTGATTTTTCAAATTGAAGATTGTATTCTCTTCAAAAGTGAAATATATTTATGTTGTAAACATTGTAATATTCTAAGATATGACCAACATCTACTTGCTTTTATATTGGATAAAACCAAAACACAATTATTGAAATTTTCTATTATAAGAATTAAAAAATTTAGTGGTCCGCCATTTAATTTACATGTACTACCAACAGGCGAAACTGCATGGAGGGTGAAATCCTTCTAAAAATAAAAGAAAAAATAAAGAGTTTTGTAGTAGTATCAGTGTAATCTTGTATTTTATTTCAAATTATTTTTTTCAAACAAATTAATTTCAGACATATAGCAAGGAATACTATTATACAAATACTGCGTTAAAGTTTTCTATCTTTTTCTTTCATTGTCATTGAAGTTTTTTCAATTTGCAGCTGCTGATATGATTATAGTAAGTATGAAATTATGGATGTAAAAATGCTTCAATTAAAAACTTAGAAGGTCCTCAAAATAAGTTTCGTATTCTTAATACAAGCATTTGGAACAACAATATTAAAACTAAAAATGCTTAAATTAAGCGAACGTATGCTTATATATAGAATTTGGCATTCTTAAAAAGGGAACATGAAATACTTAAATTAAATCTCTGAAAACTCAAATTAAGCATGTAATTCTCAGGTTATCCATTATGTACCTGTTACATAAAAGAAACATGAAGCAACTTCTTTCAATACTTGTCATGCTAAATAAAAGGTGGCAGGCTAAATTAAGCTTGGCATGCTAAATAATGCTCAAAATAACTCATATGTCGTGCTAGGCTCAAAATCATGTTTAAGTGTGCTTAAATTATACCCCGTTTGTGCTTACCATAAGCATTTATTTTTTTGTGTGTAATTCAGACCTGTTGCTAGACAAACACCAAAATAGGCATACCATCTTCATTTATCATCTTGTGTGATAGGTTTCCAAGATTTCGTCTTATGCGAATTGCTGTCGTTGAATTTTGCAGTTACCGTCTGCGCCTTTCAATTTGTATGTCGCAAGATTGTATCCACCATATCTTCAGAAATTATCGTTTTGAATATGCCGGGATGATCACGAGGTATTCCACGTCTTGCGCTGCCGCCGACTTTTCGAATGATGTTATGAGCTCTTAGACGACCTATTGCTGGTGGTTGCTTATACCATTTGGTTCCATCGCGGGCCAAATAATACTCGTCTGATAGTTCGTCACTCATATCTTGAATAACTCGATCATTTTCAGCATGCAGCTCTTCCAGAACATCGTCGTCTTCGCTATCCTCAATTTCGCTGATTCCTCCAACTAACAATTCGCCATCGGACATGTCTTCTTCAGGAATATAATCCTCATCGTCGTCCTCACTAAAATCTTCCAAGTCAGAAGTCTCTGGTACTTCTTCAACAAGTCGAAGATACACCTCTCTTTCCTCTTCATTCATTCGCCGCCAGTTGAATGCTTGAAGATCTTCAGCCATTATAACAAGTAATTATATATTGCTTCTAACCCTTACAAAATACTTTTATGCAATGAAAATAAGGATCTTTTCATCTTCATTTATATAGCCTTTTGAACTGAAAAGCTAACTACCTAGAGTGTCAAAAAACTCCGTAAACCGTAAAAAATATTCTGTATAATTATAAAAAATCAGGTGCCCTAATGAGCGCCATAAAACAATTAGGGAGCAATTGCAGGTACTAAATGGTGAAAATCCGTAAAAAATACGTTTTTTATTATGGTGCAATAAAAATAAACTAATTATCAGTGGGAGGAACCTAATTATTACAAAAAATATTGTTTCGAATGAATTATAAAAACGTTTTCACATATGATATGTGGGAAAATCCAGCTATGTCCAGCCAGACCTAGTCCGTTGATCCTAGGGGTTGTTATAGAAAAAACGCGTCTCTCGCGTTTTCTCGCTAAAAACTTTTTTCTGCATTTTTTTTCCGCACATAACCATAATAAAAACGTACAGTAACAAAGTCAGAAAGTTGGTTGACAAAACTTTTGCTTTGCGATTAATATTAAAAAAGCCTTCTTGAAAATGCAAAAGGTCTGGCCAGACCTAGTTATGGACAGAAGGGTTAATGTTGATTTTTAATATAATAAATAAATATACTTGTGTTTTAATATTGGCATTTAGAATTAACTGCTGAATTATTGCAAGGATCTCACTTTATTCCATTCCGGCATTCTCACGCTCATTATCGTTTCTTGCATGGCGGCATTCGAACTAGCGTCAACTAGCTAGGAACCTTTACGTTGTTAATACTAGAAGTGTTAGATAGCCTTCGTCTAAAGGTATCCTTATGTCATCGAGTGCCTGAACTGTTCCAGTCGAACAGCTAAGCTTCTGGATAACTCGGAATGCTTGGATTTATTATCTGAGGAACCGGTGTAGTCGTGGCAGGCATCAATTTTTTAGAAAGGTTGGATGTGGTGAAGTATAGATTAGTTGTGTGAACGAAGTATTGGACTCACTACATGCATTTTAATCAGTTTTAGAAATTTTATCAGAACCAATAGATTTCACATCTCAGATTTAGCACAAATTGAAGCCAAATTTGCTGCTGAAATGGGATACACACCATTATCAGAGAAGGATATGATATAACTCTTTAACATGTCGGTGTTAATACCACAGTTTTTTGTTGTTATTGCTGCAAAGACTCATTGGTTTCAGACATACATATAATAGTTTCAAAAATTTAATGGTTTCAATACCGATTATCTTATTTTTATATACGAGTATGTACCTTTATGTATTATTATAAATAAACAGGAAGGGGAAATGAGGTTGGCTTTGTCGCCAAAATGCTCGAAATGTTCGTGGGAACCGCTTTCAAAATAAGGTAGGATCCTCACAAAGCTTCACGAGATCAGAGATGAAGAGGAATAGCATCGAGAAAGGTCTCAGCGGAAAACCATGACGAGTCTAGCGCCAGACATCGGGGCCTACGAAACACGGAAGCAGGTACTGCTCGCCAGAAATGCTCCCAGATACGAGTATTAGTCATTATGTGCCGCGATTCCTGCCATAGATACACGATCGAACAAAGAGGACCTGCTAGCGATATGCAACTCTTTCATGTTTTCTCAGTTAAGAGCCAATTTTAAAACTCAGAAAATCTTTCGTTTTGTGTGATTGATTTTTCTACGATTTGTCATTTATTCACCGATTTCGTTTACAACCAGATTTAACAACATTTCAGTAGAAAAGATTTATTGAGTTCTCGTCCTCGGCTTCGTCTTCCCAACTACGATAATTATCGGTTGTTGTAGCATCGCCTGCGGATTCCTCTCCAGTTGGCGGCTGCGCTGTTTTAGCTGACTCGGGAGGTACCGTCTGGGCGGGGGACGCCGTTGTCAATGATGCCTTCGACTGCTGCGCAGACGCGCCCGCTTCATTGTCGCTACTGGTGCCCTCTTCACCGGCCTCGAGAAGCTCCTCCTCCACATGAATATCCTGATTCTCGTCGGCCGACGACGAAACGTACAACGTGGAGCCCATCTCCACATCGTACACCGGCCGCGAGTCCTTCTTGCGCGCTTTCGGAATAAACCAGCTGTCAGGCTTCTTTTGGAACAGGGTAATGAGGGGTTCCCCAGTCGGTACCTTACGCGCTTTGGTCTTGAATATCTCCGTCACAGAGGGTTTGATGCGTGGCATGAACCCTATCTTGCCGGGCTCGTATATGCTGGACTCGGTTTGCGATATCGAGGATACCGACGGCGTGTCTGGCATACGACGCGAGTGACTGCTCACGATGACCAACAGTTCTTCTAGTAGAGTACGACGCTGGAGGCGATATACACGTTCTGCGTTTTCATCCTGCTTCAATGGTGGCCTTCTTCCTGGCTCTATTTCCTTGCTGCTCTTCAAATCCATGGTCGCTTGCACAGCCACTTTGATGTGTAGAATGATGTGGCGTAGCTCCACTATTTCGTCCTCGTGCTGCTGATGCAACGCAATCAGTCGACGTTTCTCCAACTTCAGGACATCTATGCGCTGATTCAATACGCGGTTCTTCTTGTTCAACTCGTTATTGGCATAATGCTCGCACGTGCCGCGCCGCAAAAGCGTATGGTACATCTTACGATACTTGGCCATCTCGGCGTACTTCTCTTTCACTTTCTCATACCTGACGGCCAACTTCTCGATAATCTGGATCTTGTTTTGCGATGAAATAATCAGCTGCCTCTTCATCTGCTCCAGAGAGTTTATGTTCTCGCGCAACTCCTTTTGTTGCCTGATGTGGTCCTCGCGCTGCTGCTGCATCTTGATGTTGGCCAACATCAATATGTCGATCTCCTTCTGGAGTGCGATGTTCTCGCGTATGAGGCGACGCGTGTAGCCGGCGTTACGGATCTCGCTGGATCGCGTGAAGTCCTCTGACACCTCCATCAACTTGAGCTCAACGTCCTTCTTGAGGGCGTTTTTCTCAACGATGGCCTTCTGCTGCATGAGAAATATTTTATCCTGGTGCTGTCGATCCTTCTCGCGCAGTTCGTCTTCCTGCACGTCGAATTTGGCCAGCATTTCGTCTCGGTGCAAGCGAAACTCGTCTAGGGAGTTGAGTTTACCATTCAACAGCTTGATCTCGGACTGCAGTTGGTCGTGCATCCCTTTATAGCCTGTCTCCAAGTCATGGATCCTCTTGCTCGACTTTCTGTTCTCCTCGCAGCGCACTCTCTCGGTCTCCTTGAGGCGCTCCTCCAGCTCACGGATCCTGCTAGTGCTCTTGACGAGCGTGCGTTCGAGATGCGCCGTCACATCGACGCGATCCTCTTTTAGCTTGCGCAGCTCTTCGCTCACAGCGACTTTGGTGTCGTCCAGCTTCGAGAAGTGCGACCGCATCGTAGACAACTTCTTGTTGAGGTCGGCGATGGTGAGTTCATAAAAAGTGCGATCCACTTGTGTCAGTTTATTGGCATCAACGGGCTTCCCTTTCCCTTTCCCCTTCCCCTTTCCTTTTCCTTTGGCGCTCATCTTGCTGAATGTTGTTCTTCTTGTGTTACTGGTTGTGGAAACAGCTTCTGACGTTTGTTGTTGTATTGGTTAGAATGTATTCATTTCAGTTCAGTTTTTAATAAAAAATTATTTCTTAAAAAATATATGCTCCGTTGACTTTGCTACTGACAGGCAAACCACATCAACAACTGACTGAAAATATTTTCAATAACTTCTTATCGATTTAGCAGAAACAACAAGAAAAAAAACACGAAAGCAAACAGCAAGTCGTTAAGGCAAATTTGTTGAGCAGTTGTGGAGGTCGATTGAGCACAAGGTGTTGCTTTTATTGGTGTCTTTCCATTTTCATTGATTTTTCACTATAGAAATACTATTGCAAGTGTAAAAAAATAATAATAAGTGAGAGTGTTAACTCCGGCCTGGCCAAAGAGCATTCAGTGGCGGATACTTGTAATTTAGTCCTATTTTCTTCATGAAATCCTTTTGCTCGTCATCAGAAACATTCTACTCTAGTGTTACTATATTGATACACCATTTTCTATAGCGAGTACGCCACCCCTTTTTAAGGCACAACCAACGAACTCAACCAAGCAAAAGATTGTGCGACTTTCTGATTTAAGAAGTTCCTGGCAGGCAGACTTTATTAATTTCCCGCTGATGCAGAAAGTTCGTAGTGGTTTCTTTAGCTCCACACTTTCTCTTTAGCTAAACCAAAGATTATAGAAGATGTGCCAGATAGAAGACAAAAAACGGCACCGAAAATTCGTGGAGCACAAGAAGGTCAAACTAACTCAAAAGATATATCGTACGAAGACATCCATCCTTTTTTCTTTGTATATCCATCATAAGTTAGAAAAGCAAAACAAAATATGCACCAAGAAATGCTCCACATGCGAAAGGCTCCTATTGAACGATTAAAGCTCGAAGACGCGAGCCTTTTTGCGATTGTTTTGCTGATTTCATTTGAGTTTCGTCGCGGAAGCAATGCATCGCATAAATGAAGTGTTCGGGGAAGGTGCAGCTAATCATCGGACCTTACGTCGTTGGTTTGATAAGTTTCGTTCTGGTGATTTCAGCCTTGCCAATCATCCACGTGGAAGACCGGCGAGTAAGTTGGATAATGATAACCTGAAAGCTGTAGTGAAAGCAGATACGTTCCGAAATTGTTTCGAAGCTTGCCTTTCTTTACTGTCACGGTATAAAATCGAACCCTTTCTAAACCGCATTGTAACAGTTGACGTAAAATGGATATTAGTCGACAATCGAAAACGTTCGGCACAATGGTTGGATAAAAAAGAGGTTCCGATACAGAGCCCTAAACCAAACATTCATCAGAAAAAGCTTATGGTGTCTGTTTGGTTGTTCAGCGCCGGATGTCTACTGCAATCAGTTGGAAGTGATAATGAGAGAGCTTTCCATTAAACAGCCTAGATTGGTCAATAGAGAGATTGGTCAATCCTCTTACAAGACAACATGCGACCACATGTCGCACAAACAACGCTACTTAAGTTAGAGGAGCTAGGCTTGGAAACTCTCTGTCACCCACCGTATTCACCAGACCTTGCAACAATGGACTACCACTTTTTCCAGACATTGGACCAGTTCTTACAAGGAAAATCCTTCAGATCTCAAGAAGCTGTGAAAGATGCCTTTTCGGATTTCACTGCCTCTCACCCCGCCGACTTCTTCGCTTCAGGCATAAAATAGTTACCTTTCAAATGGCAAAACACCATCGATAGCTTAGGCGCATATTTTGATTAATTATATCTAATAAAAGGTTTTTAGTTACTTTTTAATTTTCCTTTATTTTTAATAAATAAATAATATCAACTATTTACAGTTAGAAATAATCAATGTTTACAAACTTACACGTAAACATACCATACACCATACTATATATAATAATAATATAATATACTATACTATATACAGGGTGTAACGCATAAGGCACGCCAAAAAGCTAGGACGGGTAGGTTGGGTCGAGACAAGAAAAAAATCGTATGGGAGGGGGGGTGGGGGGTGCATTTTCCCCCGTTTAGACGGGAGGGGCTATTTTCTAAAAACCCGACTTAATATGGAAAAAAAAATATTAAAAAATAACGGTTAGATCTAGATAACTTTTGCTCACTGAGTTTCAAAGCCAAATATCCGCATCTTCATATCCTTTTTAAATTTGAAACCAAAAATTTTTTTTTAGAATTTGTATTCCAAATTTTAAATTCGACATTAATTTTCTCGAAAACTGTTTGACGTAGGAACCTAATTTAAAAAGGATATGAAGAAGCGAATATTTGGCTTTGAAACTCAGTGAGCAAAAGTTATCTAGATCTAACCGTTATTTTTTAATATTTTTTTTTCCATATTAAATCGGGTTTTTAGAAAATAGCCCCTCCCGTCTAAACGGGGGAAAATGCACCCCCCGCCCCTCCCATACGATTTTTTTCTTGTCTCGACCCAACCTACCCGTCCTAGCTTTTTGGCGTACCTTATGCGTTACACCCTGTATATATACATATATATAATATAATAATATAATATACTATATTGTATAAACGTATGTATGTAAATATAATAAACACTTTAAATACATGGAATGCTTGCTAATGACTGCTTCTATACGTTTTGTTTTACTTCTGTTATACTTGTCGAAAAACTTGTGGATTTAAAAATTATATTTTAAATTGATTATAAATATTATTTTATATATATAAAAATAAGTTGTCTTATGTTCGTGATTTTATAACTCGAGAACCACTCAACCGATTTTCAAACGAGTACATGCGTTGGAAAGGTCTACTTTCACTGATGGTTTATAAGAAACAAACATCGAAAAATTTCTACGAATACAAGTTTGCGGAATAAATTTAGAATTTCCTGTATTTTCACACGGTGAAATGAATATTGCATGTTCACGTGTTGGGAAGCCGTCGTCTTTATTAATTTTTTGTGAAAATGGAAATACTAAAAATGTCGTTTACCACCAAGCTCTGCAATAAATTTTTTCCTTTTTGATGTTCTCACTTTAAAAAATTTATACAATTTTGCACTTCTTTTTCAGAAAAATGTCTATTCTTTCTAGAAAATTTAATTTTTAATACAAAGACGTAAACGTATGTTATTGTATTGTCCAGCGACGCGGGCAGGGTTACTCTAGTTTTATATATAGTTTAAATGCGAATACAAAAGAGTACATCGAGTTCATGAATATAATTGCATTTCTTTTCTTATAAAATACTTTCTTTCTTTCTGATTTATGAGCTTATTTTTAGACGATTTCTGTTTGTTAAGATTTTATTTTATTTTATGATATAATTTGCTCTAACTTGCTTTATGTTCTAAAACATGGATTGATTCATAATGTTTGCAGATTCTTTATAATTTCTATGGCAGTTAAATATTTTAATATATAATAAAAAATATTCCAATAAATTAAGTCTAAAATATTTAAATATGGTGTTCTTTTTGTAGATGTTTAAAAAAAAACATTTCCCACAATTTTCGTAAAAACTTAAAAACAGAAATTAAAATCATTGGACTAGAAAATGTTGAAGGCCGCATGATTTCCAAGAGGAAACTAATAAATAACTACAAAAATTGAATCTAAATGACGGTGCTATAAGGGTGCCGAATAAAAACAGGGTGTAGCAAAGCATTTTGCTCTTTTAGTATAATTTTAGGGGCTCCACCCTGCAAATTTAAGGAGGGAAAGAAAGAAACTAAATCATTTTAAGCGTAACGTAATAATAAATAATTTGCATTTAATTACTAAGTAATTCAGATTTAATGTAAATAATACACTTTAAAACAAAATTCTTTTATACATAATTTTTATATTATTTATATTTTTTTTCTTTTGTTTTCCTATTTTTTACCTATGTATTTTTAAAGTAATAAACTAATTTTATTGCATGTCATTTATACTTTAAAGTTTAAACTTAATTATAGATCGAATTAATTGTACTTATTAACTCTTTTTGCTTAAATAAACTTATTACTATGGTATGTATTCAGAGTATAGCCAGGTAGGTACAGGGTCTTGGAGACTTAGCACAACAAGAAAGAAAGTCTCGTGCTCTTTTGGGCCCTTGAAAATGGGTTCGTCGTTAACAGATTATGGATAGATTTTGCAATTAGAACAATGAAATAATTTTGGTTAATTATCCAGCCCTTAAAAACGTTTGTTGTACGTTTTCTTCTTTAATTTAACCATTGAACTACATCACCCTGTATTTTGCAATCTTTCTGAACTTAATGTTGAAACCTAACTATTTACAGTGACACTGTGATATCTTTTAAAAAGTCGCCACGCTTACACCGTCACCTCTCTCATGCCGCTGCTGCTGGCGCCCATGCAGCCGCGTTTCACCGTCTGCTGCTTTTGCTGCACCAACGTCAACTGCTGCAGCTGCTGACGCCGCTTTAGCTCTGCATCGTGGTCGCTGCTCTCGCTCTCATCGGCGAATTGTATATCGTCAAGTGCGAGGAAGTCCTGCAGATCGCTGGGCGACTTCTCCACCGCCGTTTCCTTCTCCACGTACGAGTCCGACTGCTCGTCCGGCGAGGGTGTCGTCGCCGTTCTGCGCGCCGCGATGCTGCGTGCCGACTTCGTCCCACTGAGCTCGTGCAGTGCCAACGTCTCGCCGGCTTCGGTCTCAGTGCGCAGCGACAGAGTCGACTGGCAGTGCTTCTTGGCAGCACGGCGCTGCTTTCGCGTCAGTCGCGGTGTCGCCGGACGCGATGAGACACTACTACGACTTTTGCCCATCACCTTCTGGATGAGGCAATTCTTCAGGTTGTGCGTCTCACTGGGCGAGCTCGCCTTTGACTGCTGCTGACTGCTGAGCGGGGAAAACTCATCGCACGTGGAGACGGTGGAGCCGGTCTCTGTATTACTGCCCGGACTCAAGTAGTGACCATAACGCGGCATTTTGATCTCCTCGTAGAGTGCTTCCTCCTCTGCGGCGGCGGTTGCCTTGCGTGTGGCGTCCTCTTCTGGCTCCTCTTCTTCAATGCTTCCATCAATAACGTCATCGAAGGGCGGTATCCAAATCAAGTAGGCCGGGTCCATGCCCAGATACGAGCCCGGCGTAGCGCCCGCGTTGTTCACATTGTAATCATAATAATCGAGTTCGAGCTCCTCCTGGTTGCTCAAGGAGAACTCGCTGCCAGGGCGGGCGAGCAGCTTCTTGCGATTCTGCTTCTCTTTGCTCTCTTTGGGATTCGTGCTGGTGGTCGTGGTGCGTACGGTGGCAGTACTGACGATGCTGGCGGCGGGCGAATAACAACCCTGGAAAAGAGCCAGTGAAAGAATTAAAAGGAGAGGCAGAAAAAATAAAGAGAGAGAAGATGGTTAACTGGCTTCCTCTGGTGCGGATCCGGATCCTACTTACATTGGTTAGCGAGACGCTTGCGCTACGCCCCGCCCCGGCCAGCTGCAGCTGACTGAGCCGCTCGTAGTCGCGTATGCAGCTCGAACGTGGGGACTCGCCGTCCGGCGCTGAATCATCCGCAGCTCGCAACTTCAATGTGGCGGCATCATAACGCTCCGAGTATCTGCTCGCGCGCTTCAAGTGCAGCGGCGGACTGTTGCACAGCGAACTCATGCCCGAAGAAATGAACGAATCCGAGTCTTTGGCGCTATCTTTGCGCGTTAGCGTGCCCGACCGCGAGCCCAGCTCGTTGTCGTTGTGCGTCAACGTGGCGATGGGAGCATTACGCAGCGTTGCAATCGAGCCAGAGCTGCACGAAGCTTCATCACTGCAGAGAGAATAGGATTACAAATGGGTTAATTCTCTTGAAACTAGAGAGAGCGATAGAGAGAGGGAGAGGATTAAATCATGTTTGCCTCTCACCACTTTGACACGCGTGCCAGGGAACCACCAGCGGCGTCGTTGAAGTCAGTTTCGCGCGCCAGTGCTTCGGCATCGATGCTCTCGCGCAGTATCGAGTGCCGCAGCTGATGCTTCGGCCGCATTTTGACCAAGTAGATGACCTCCGAGATGAGCGTCGTTGTTGAGATGGCCCGCGACGGCGGCTGATGCAGTGAGCTCTGCGAAGCGCGTGGCGTGTGAAGCCGGGAGCCCTGATCGCGACGACGCGCCACCGCCAAATGGTACTTTCGATAACGCAGCACATATTGAGCACCTGTAAAACGATAGAGAGAGAGATAAACTATTTCTCCCCTTCTCCTCCCCTTCCACCCACTCCTCTTACCCAGCAGCGCACTGATTAAGATAATGATGCTGGCGAAAACCACGGCGCTCAGATGCACCAGAGTGAACCGCGAACGCAGACGTTGCACCTGCTGCACCACGACGCGACTCTTAACCGAGGCGATTCTGGTTGTCGTCGGCTGAGCGCTGGTATTTTTTTCTGCTAAAACGAGAGAGAAGAAGCGAATTCGGTAACAAATCGTTTCCGACTGACAACTGACACAACAACAGTTCAAAACTGAATCCTCACTCACCGATTTGCTGCTGTACGTTCGCCAAGAATCCGCCGGTGCAGCCTAAATTAGCGACACCTGAGCGACTGGAGTTTTGTAACGATGAAGCTGAGGCTTCCTTCTGTTCAGAGTTGTTGTTGTTATTGTTTGAGGAATTGTTGTTATTGTTGCTGTATTTATTATAAATATTATTATTATTATGGTTGTTGTTGTTATTATGATGATTCGAGGAGGCAGCTTCGACTGCGGCTTCATCATCCGCATAAAACTCCACCAACAACTGAGCGCCCGTGGATTCCAGTTCTGCGGGCAGCATCAAATTATTTCCGCCTCTCAGCTCGATGAGCAGCGTCGATGAGAGCGACGGACCGTCGCGTACTTTGATATACTGGCTGGCGCAGGGCAACCGCAGGAAGTTCAGCGTCAGACGAATCGTTTCCTGGCCATCAACCTGAGCGACAGACAGATAAGAAAAAGATGCATAAAAATAAAAATCTGCGGTTAAAGTTTTTAAATTTCAAATGAGTTCAGAGAAACAATGATAAGAACAAGAGAAAGCACAAATATGTATATTTGTTTTAATGATTTTCAATAGTATTTAAAGGAAACAAGAAGAAGAACACTTAGACTTCAAGGAAAAAATTAAAACTAAAAAAACCGTTTCTCAAAAACTTTCCATTCATTTTCCACGCCATTTTATTCACGCGTAGTGTTTATAGCAGTTAAAAAAGGATGAGAAAGAATGCACAAGAAGCGCTTTCAAAGCCAACACCAACATCACCCTCCGCCCCCTTCAACAGAGTTCACGGTTTAGCCACCCACTCAGTTTGTTCAGACTCCCTGCCATCACATTCAATTATTTTTTATCGTACTGCGACGTAACGGAAAATCACCCAAACCATATAAAAAATAAGGTCTAAATACGAGTTCATGCAAACATCCATATGTAAAGATATAAAAAAGAAACGCTCTATTTTCTTCGAAAGAAACCCATGAAAATTCAAAATTAAGTTAAGAAAGTAAGCCTACGCCATGGATAGTGCGGAGAGAGAGAGAGAGAGAGAGAGAGGAAACAGCAAGTGGAGTGAGGTCATCAATGAGAGTGAAAGTTGATCAGACCCTAAAAAAGCAGTAGAAAGAGGAAAGGTTGAGTGGATTAACGCCAGTGGATTGAGTGTCTGTAGGAGAATCGACAGGTTGATGTGATGGATCTTCCTCTGTTAAAGAGGAATCTTCTTCTTCTCCAAAGTCTTCAACTGAATTCAATATTGAAACCAACAGAATGAAGCAGAAATCAATAGAAAACTAATTTTACGCATGGGTTCTTTCACGCATGGCTGAAGGAAGAAAAAAAGGGGGAAAGGAAGAAGGGAAGGAAGGATGAAGATATAGAATAGAGAAGGAATCAATGAATGGAATCAAGTTGAACGAACTTCGTCGTTTGACCGAGTTGATGTCATCGTTTGTAAGTGCTGCATAGTATGAAGGGGAGGGTGTTCGAATAATGATGAGCTTATCGAACATCAGAAGGAGACGAACAAGAATAAGAAGGAATAATAACAAGAACGATTATTATACCGCATAATATTCGATGGGGGGGAGGGGGTCTCAACGGCCACCCAACAACACCCTCACCGGCAAGTTTTATGCCAAACACTCTACCAACATCATAAAAAAAATGTCTACAGTACTTTTTGTTCCATATCTGACCGTCACCACCAACCCTCAAAGAAAACAGAAAACACGGAAAAGAAAATAAAAATTTATGAACGAAAAAAATTGCTTTTCGCTTATGATGATGATGTACTGTTTTTCCACTGGTTCCTAAAGAAATTTTTTCTTTGAGTCTCAAAAGACGTTTCTATAACAATCGAGATGTCATACTTGAGTTCGGTCGGTTAAAGAGAAAAGATGTTGTTCTTGTTTGTTTCTTGTAGACCACTATGGCTACGACTAAGAAAAATTTTGCAATCCCTTCTTTAAGAAGATGTTCCCTTAGTTCCCTCTCCTCCACTCTTCGTCCCCTCATCAATTCCTCCATCAGTTCGACTCGCGACAAGAATTACCTGTAACAGCCAAAAAGACCTTCCCGGACAGCTTTGCGTTGCTCCCGCAATGAGACGCTTCGGCTTGGAGGAGCCCAAATGAACGATGCAGCCACAGCGGCAACCCGGTCCGATCTCCTGACTAACCTCGGTGCGGTTTACGTTGGCAGCTAGGGAGCCACTCGATTCGTAGATGCAGTCCCACGTATCTCCAATCGTCTGGCCGCATTTCTGTGTTTCCACCGAAGGACCCTGTGAAAAAAGGGGAAAAAACAAGAAACACGCTATGAATTACAAATATTTGGTTGAAAGAAAATATCGAACTAAAACGTGATCAAAATTAAACGATTATCACGAAACTCTTTCTTTATCTTTATCTTTATCTGTTTTTTGTTGTTGTTGCTATAATTTATCATTTATTCGCCGATTTCGTTCACAAGCAGATTTAATAAAACATTTCAGTAGAATAGATTAATTGAGTTCTCCTCCTCGGCTTCGTCTTCCCAACTCCGAAGATTATCGGTTGTTGCAACATCGCCTGCGGATCCCTCTTCAGGTTGGGGCTGCTCTATTTTAGTCGACTCGGTGGGTACCGTTGGGGCGGAGGACGCTACTGGCAACGCTAACTTCGACTGCTGCCCAGACGCACCCGTTTGGAAGTCGCTACTGGAGCCCTCTTCACCATACTCGAGCGGCTCCTCCTCCACAGGCGCCAGATCATCCTCGTGTGACGACGAAACGTACAGCGTGGAGCCCATCTCCACATCGTACACCGGCCGCGAGTCCTTGATGCGCGCTTTCGGAATGATCCTGTTGTCGTCACTCCTCTTTGGGATGTAAACGACGGGCGGCACGAACGGTCCCTTGCGTGCTTCGCGCTTGAATATCTCCATCGGGGAGGGGAAGGTTCGCGGCAGGAACCCTATCTTGCCGGGCGCGTATATGCTGGACTCTGTGTGCGATATCGTGGATATCGACGGCGTGTCTGGCATACGGGTAGCGTGACTGCTCACGATGGCCAACAGTTCTTCCATTAGACCGCGGCGATGGAGCTGGCGGACTTCGGCGAGTCTTTTGTCCTCCCTTAATAATGTCAGTGTTTTGGGCTTTGTTGCTTGTGGCTCTTCTTTCTTGTCTTTCTCCCGCAAATCCATGTTCGCTTGCAAGGACCCTTTGATCTTCTGAATGACGTTGCGTAGTTGCCGTATTTCATTCTCATGGTGCTGGTGGATCACTATCAGCCGACTCTTCTCGATTTTCAGGACGTCAATGCGCTGATTCAGAGCGCGTATCTTTTTGGTCATCTCGGTATAGCCAAAGCGCTCGCAAGTGTCGCGTCGCAAAAGCGTGTGGTACATCTTGCGATACTTGGACATCTCGACGTACTGCGATTTCATATTCTCATACTTGACGGCCAGCTTCTCGATGATCTGGACTTTGTTGTTCGACGAAAGAATCAACTGCTTCTTCGTCTGCTCCAGGGACAAAAAGTGTTCGTTCATCTCCTTGTCGCGAGCCACTTGGCTGTCGTGCTGCTGCTGCATCTTGAGCTGCGAGATCACCAGCGTGTCGATCTCCTTCTGCAGCGCGATGTTCTCGCGTATGAGGCGACGCGTGTAGCCGGCGTTACGGATCTCGCTGGATCGCGTGAAGTCCTCTGACACCTGCAGCAGCTTGACCTCGACGTCCTTTTTGATGGCGTTCTTCTCGACGACGGCCTTCTGCTCCATCAGAAAAATTAATTCCTTGTGCTGCAGATCCCTGTCGCGCAGATCGGCCTCCTGCACGTCGAATTGGGCCAGCATTTCGCTCCGGTGCAGGCGAAACTCATCCAGGGAGTTGAGTTTGCCATTCAACAGCTTGACCTCGGACTGCAGTTGATTGTGCATCGCCTTGTAGCGTGTCTCTAGTTCCTTGATCCTGGCGCCCGAAGTTCTGTTCTCATTATCTCGCATTTTCTCGAGCATATTCAGACGCCGATCCTGCTCACGGATTATGCTATTGCGCTCGTCAAGCCTGCGGCTGAGATGAGCCGCCACATCGACGCGGTCCTCTTTTAGCTTGCGCAGCTCTTCGGTCACAGCGACTTTGCTGTTGTCAACCTTCGAGAAGCGCGAGCGCATCGTAGCCAACTTCTTGTTGAGATCGGCGATGGTGAGTTCATAAAACGTGCGATCGACTTGCGTCAATTTATTGGGATCAATGCCTTTCCCCTTCCCTTTGCCTTTCCCCTTCCCCTTTCCTCTGGCGCTCATTTTGACGTTGGCTGTCTGGGATCCTCAGTGGAATATCCTGCTGAAGTTGTCAATAGTTGTGCAAATACTTCCGATGGTTTTGTTATATTAGTTAAAATTTTCTTATTAAAAAAAAAAAAAAAAATAAACTATAAAAAATATGCTCCGTTCACTATGCTGCTGATAGCGAATCAACAACTGACTGAAAATATTTCGAACATTTGATCGGTTCAGCAGAAATAAAAAGAAATAAAAAAAAATAAAAAAAAACAGCAGGTTGCTAAAGCAGAGTTGTTGAGCGGTTGTTGTGTTTTGAGCTGTTCAAGTGGTTGGTCGAGTTCGAGTTTGAACTCAGCGCCGGTCGACCTCAAAGTCTTTTAATTAAAAACATTGTATTTGTAGCTATTAAAATTTTTAACTCTGCGAAAAGAAACGAAACGAAATTTAAAAAGGCCAAAAATGTTACTTTTATTGGGGTCTTTCCAAAACGAGAGAGAGCGAGACAGAAGGGGAGAAAGAGAGAGAGAGCAGATAGAGAGCAAAGCGCACGCTTTCTTCCAACTTCAATCTAGTCCTCGATAACTTTTCGCTTAAATACCATAACGAAAGTTTATCGAAAGCTAGACAGGCTTTGGTTTGGAATTGACGCTTTCTTAGCTCCATATAAAATGTACAGTTCAACGTGTCGATTTATTTGTCGCGCCACCGACGTGTCTCGAGATTGCAGCGCCGCATTTTTCTGTAGCGCACAAAATCCAAGGATAGCCTCTGCAGCTTGGACTCGACCTCTTGTTGCAGCGCCTTTCTTTCGAACAGCATCTTCAGCTGCACAGCGTAGAGAGCTTCCTTGTGCGCATCCTCGCTCGCCTTCAGCTGGTGCTCCTGTTCGCTTAGCAGCGCCAGCAGATGGTCGCGGCGCTGCCGAAACTCGTCGAGCGCCTTTAGCTTTGACGTCAGAAGACTGATGTCGCTCACGAGTTGCGTGTTTATCGCTTTATACTGCGTGTCTAGCATATACAGCTTGTCGAACGCTTCTGGGTTTCGCTCCTTCTCAAGGGTGCTCAGCTGTGCCTCGATCTGAGCGAGCGAATCGTCGCCACCCACGAGGTTGTGGACATAGTAGCGCACCGATTCGGCGCGATCATCTTCGAAAATGCGCAGATTTCTTGCCAGCAGTGTATTCCTATCGACCAGGGTGGCCAGATGTGAGCGCAGAGCGGCGAGTCGCTGATTGAGACCCTTGACGGTGAACTCGAAAAAGATTTCTTTGGTCTGCAGGACTTCGGTCTTCGGGTCGACTGCTGGCAGCTGGCTGTCACGTCTTCCGGACTTCTTTCGACACTTCTGGTGGTGGTGTTTCTTGGGCATTTCGATTTAAGTTATGTTGTTGTTATTCTCGGAAAACACGTCAAGAGAAAGATTTTTGAAGTTTTGCTATTTTTGAAATTTTTATTGTTTAGAAAATAATTTTGAATGAATATTTTTTGTTCATGTTTATAATTTTCGTGTAAATGACACGTCTGGCAGTTTTTTCTTTATGAAGTGACCATTTTGATTAGTGGAAAGTTTCTCCTTTTTATAGAGCTGTTCGGTTTTTGTTGCCTTGTGTTCTATTTGCTAACCGGCCGAATATACTGTTTCTTTTAATTCCATTACAATATTATTACCATACATTTCTATATTTATCATTCCAAATCATTCCTTATAAGGTCTGCGAGTTACCACAATGAGTTTTATATTCCTTTCCTCCTTCATTCTTCTTTATTCTTATATGCATTCCGTTTAGTTTCTCCCGCACTCCTTTGAGAATTTTAAATATTTTTCATTCTAGAACCTCATCTTATCTCCTGTCTATGATTTCTGCTTAATCTTTAATCCTCTCTGCGTACAAACGAATTATTGAGAATAATATAATTCCTTTTTTTCCTTTTTTTGCTTCTAAAAGGCTACAAGAGTTTAAACTACGAGAAAACCACTTAAGGATAAGTACTGCGGATAAGTTTTCTATAAATATTCATGTATTTAAAAAAATCTCCGTAACAAATATTCACCAAAATATGTAGTTCCACAACAATTTATAATCTCTGCATCCAGGATCAACTCATTTTTCGCCAAAACTTTGTACAAAACTTGTAAAAACTTTTAAAATAGGTTGCTTCAAAATAGAGCATGGAGTGAGAGAGAGCGGAGTGACAGAGTGAGCGGATTGACAGCGAGAACGACAGAGATAGTGAGATCCTTATAACAGCCCAGCAATCAAAGTTAGTTTAACAGAAAAGAACACTTAAACACCAACCAAAACAATTTCCAGGCCCTAAAAGAGCCATTCTTAGAAAGAAACGGGACAATCCGGCGTTTCGAAAGCATCAAAAAAGCTTAACGTCTTAATGAATAGTTGACAGAAACCATATGCCAAGCAACCACTTATTCGTTCGTCAACTCGTGCTTTAATACCACCCACAAAATTGATATCAACATGAATATCGACATCAACATCGTCATCATTGTCATCATCGCCATCATCATCGCCATCATCATCATCATCATCATCATCATCATCATCATCATCATCATCATCATCATGTTCATCATCGTCTTCATCAACACAAAAACCATCTCCAACAAATGTTTTCAAAATTTTAATATCCCTGTTTTCGTTATTTTTCCATTTTTTTTGCTCTTTCGAATGCATGTCAAAAATGCTTCTCTTCCGCTCTCAAAAGTCTAATCTTCTTTCTATCATGTTCTCACTCGCGGTTCAACGGCTCGACACGATTCATTTTGGCTCCCTATCCACATTCCAACAACAATAAAATATTAAAAAGAAACGATAGCAGTTACTCAGGGTTGCAAAAATTCACACTTGCACAATTTTCTCATCATTCTTCCCCGCCGTTGCAAGTATTTTAAAGTGGATATACACTGAAAAGAATGAGAGTGGAAGCGTGGAGCGTGTAGATGATGAATTGTGGGCGGATGAATCTTCTTGTGCAACACTTTCATTTGGCATTATTTCGGAGACCTTTCGTGTAGTTGCCACAACGCGACAAGAGATGAAATTGCTTTTTGCTTTAAACTAATAGCAAAGTTCTTATATATTGAATGAATCTACATACATATATACATATATATATACATTTATATAGAAGAACTATTCCAACCGCAAGAGAATACTATTGGTATGAATGTCTTATTAATAGGATGAGAAAAGCAGAAACGTAAAAAAGTCTCTGGAAAGAGTTACAAGAGATGTTTCGAAAACCTTCCAGCGAAGAGTAATGAAATGCAATGCATCATACAAGCAGATCTCCTGAAAGGATCCATGAATCCATCCACTGTTCATCTTAGAAGGATTATCATAGATATGAATGAAACGAAATTGAATCACATGAAAAAAAGATAAATCAATTGAAGGTTACAATTTAAGTCTCGAAAAGATAAGAAACTGATGTTCGACCCATATGATTATGAAGAATTGACATTTAAAAAGCTAATGTATAAAAATAATATTAATAATAATAATAATACAATAATAACAATAATATTGCTTTAATTATTAATTACTTTTTTGGTCAAGATTCCGGTGTTAAAATATCCTAATATATTTATAAAGTTTAACATTTTATTTAAAGATTTTTTGTATTGAGCAAAAGTGTTCAACGAACAAATCTTACAACCTCACTATAAACTCTTTCTCCTCCGCTCCACCGAACCCTCACCCTCACCCCCACCGCACAACCTCTGACCTACAACATCGTATAAGCTCTTCAGCACTTAGCTAAGTCTCTACCTCTCTCTCTCTTTCTTTCTTTGTTTTCTTTTATACAGTGCAATGCGTAAGAACACAAAATCACCAACAAAGAACTACTGACAAAAGTTTATAATAACCGTATATTCTTGACATAATCTGGATCAAGTGTTGCATTTGTCTTCCTTGTTTTTTTGTTTTGCGTTTTTGTTTGTCCCCACAGCAGAAGTGATCACAACAACAACACCAGCAACAGCATCATATATGTACATAAGTTCCAACACTTAGCACTCGGTTGGTGAGCAACGAATCCCAGCCCACAACAACAACAACAACAACAACAACAATAACAAAGGCTGCTGCCTTACTAGTTTCAACAACAATAATAGAAACAAGAAGAACCACAACAACACCAACACCAACAACAACGAAGATAACTCTGTCGAAAACAAGCACAACAACAACAAAAACAATATCTGTGAATTTTGTAGCCAAGTTTTCTGCTGTGTTTTCTGTTTCTACGACTTTTTAGAGTCTTTCTTTGCCTTGCATTTTCATTTATTCAGTTTGCATTTTTCACACCGTTCTAAACTCATATTTCAATAGATGTTTCTTAGAGGAGCATCTTTAAAGGCTAATGCTTTTGCTCAGTTGCCTTGTTCTTTTTTTCTCCTATAATTATTCCTTTTTCTTTTTGGTTTATGATCTCAATCTTTTTTCTTTAATTTATGAGTATAAAAAGGAATATTGATATTTATGTTTATATAGAAGGAAAAACAAAAACAACATCAAAAAAAAAAACACATAAAACACATAAAACAAAAATCACCACTAAGCAATGCCTTAAGCAGTAAATAAAAAATTCAACATTATGAGTGTTTGTATGAGTAACAACAAAAATAAAATTAAAATGGTAAAAAATGAACACTTCGCAAAACTCTGAAATCTGTGCTCACCTCGCAAAATTTGGCGCCATAACGTGGCGGCGGCGAGTCACAGAATCGATAACGATTACGAGTGCCACCCAAACAATTCGTCGAACAGGGTGTCCATTCGCTCCAGGGTCCCCAGCCGCCAGTATCCGAATCTGTATGTGAGAGAGAGAGAGAGAGAAGAAAAGTAAAAGAATAGAATGAAAAAATGCACATGAAAAAATTCCTGAAAACAATCCCGAAGCAATCACTGGATGATAGAACGAAAAATATGCTCAAATTAGAGTGTCATCGGAGAAAACGAAGAAGAAGAAGAAGAGGAGGGCGAGAAGTGCGGATATGAATCGTGTTGTCTATCTGGGAGGATGTGGAGTTGAAAGTGTGCTTAATTTAGAAGATGCCTGATGATGAGTGGTTCAGAGACAAATCTATTCGATGGGTAAGATTTGCTTAGATGTAGATGCCGTTGTCATCAGTTAGGTCGGGAAAAAACAGTACCCTCTCGAACTCATCCTCCTGCTCACCCTCTTCCCGTCATCTAACAAAACCTTAGATGAAATGTCAGCGTATCCTAAATACTGCCTTAAATATTGATTGCACTAGACACGTTTGCATTGAATGATTAATGATTGATATCGAGTTAAGAAATTTTAGCATTTATGACAAATTTATTTGAAGAGAAAACCACAACGCAAAGATAGAGAGAGAGAGAGAGAGAGAGATTATTTAAATTTTTATTTGATTTAGCAATTCAAAAAATTCAATGAAAAATCGAGGAAATACTGGACCACAATTTATTTGAAGGTCGTTCAAAATTATTTTTGAAATTATTGAAATAATTATTGAATTATTTGAAAATCGGTGGAACTTTCAAACAAATCAAACGCATATCCTATTTTCGACACTTTTAACTCCCTCTCTCTCTCTCTCACACTTCTTTCTATTTTCTTATTCTTTACAACTCACCTCTCACTGGCAGCGTTGGTACGCAGTCCATTCGCACGTCGGCCACCGCCCCCGAAATCGCTTGACTCACATAAACGAAGCAGTACTCGACGTACTTCTCCGAGAACAGATCGCAGCTGAAGTACAGCGAGTATTGACTCTTGACGACGCGCTGCTCGGCGACGTAATGCAGGGAGGTGGGTGGCTTCAGTGAAGCGACGTCGGCGCGCAGCTTAGCGTAGACGCGCACCCGATCGCCCTGCTCCAGAATGCATGCCGGATACTCGTAGAGAACGCCGATGCCGGTGTGCGGATCGCAGGGGAAAATGCTGCGCGCATACACATTGAAGACGAACTTATCACTCCAGTCGACGCTTAGAAATCGACGCGTCACCGGCACCTGCCACGCGGCGGCCAGCATGGGACGCAGCTGCACCGCGTAGTTGCCGGCCAATCCGAAAAGTTCGCAGCCAAGCGTAAGCGTCTTCTTCTTGGGATAACCGCGAATCTGTTCGGCATACAAAATGGCCGACTTCGAAATGTTTTGCGGCTGCTGGCGAGCGCAATCGTGCTCCTTGCCGCAGTAAATCAGCTCCAGCCAGAACTCCGGCAGATTGTGACTGAGCCAAGCGCGGTCACAGTTCACTTCCGGGAAGCGCAGCTCCACCTCGACGGGTGCCTGCGGGTAGGTTTTCAGCAGCACGGAAGAGACGTGCATCTCTGCGGCCGGCCATCGAACGTCGAGTGTCTGCCTCAGTCGTTCGTCACTGACGGGCATCAAAGTGGTGGTGGTGACGGTGGGAGTGGGAGCTGAAGGATTCTTGTAAGTTTTCCTGTTGTTGTTTTTTAAGATGATGTTGTTCTTGTTGCTATGGTTGTTGTTTACGTCGTTAACGCTAACTTGTGGCATGGTCGTCTTCAGATTCGTGACCACCTGCATCTCGTAGAGGCCCCCCTGCGTGAACGTCTGGCACGGGACGGCGATTTGAGTGACGTTGTGACGCGGATCTGGATATAACGGTATATTTTGCACGATTTCCTTGCGCTTACGCTGCAGTATCTGCTCATAGCTAGCGTTCGCTATGGAGCTGTCAAAGTTGCCCGCAGCAGACATCATTTCTGCGGATGATGAAGACAACGACGACGCCGACGCCGATGATGATGATGCTGACAAGGATGACGGTAAATCGACATATTTGCTAATTACTAAAGTTGTCGTAATGGTATTTTCTATACCGCTGCCGCTACTGCTGCTGCTGTCGCCACTTGTCGTTGCCAGCTCAATTCCCTTTCCCGACGTAGTCGTCGTCATCGTCGTCGTTGCCGTTGTGGTCGGGGTCACATACGTCGTGGTTCCCGACTTCAAGCTTGGAACTGCTTCGTCTGCGCTGAACTGAATCTGCACGTGAAGATCTCCACTTAAAGCAGTGAATGAGCTCGGAGACATCAGACGACCCTTTCGTATGGCGAGCACGTGACCTTTTTTCCCCCCCAATCGCAATGGTTTATGTTGTTGTTGTTTTTGTTGTTGTTGATTAGATTGCATTGTTGGGTTGTGCAGAAAAGAAAAGAAAAGAAAACCATTGAAATTACACACACATACACACATACACACACACACACACATTATAAATCTGTATAATTTTATTTGTATTGCGTAAAAACGAAACCGTTATTTTTCTACGCATAATCTTTCTATGGCTTTGTCGCTAATGCACTGTTTTCGCAAATACAAATAAAGTAGTAAAGAGGAATTGATTTTCTTGGAGGAGCAGAACAGGGTTACTCACTTATTTGACATAATAACAGAAGTATTGATGAAATAATAATTTTCCACTGCAGTCCTGATCTGTGTACTGTTGGCCTTACAATTAATGATGATGATGATGATGGTGATGATGACGCTGATGACAGTGTTAACACGAACGTCGATGATGATGTCGCTGTTGATAATGTTGTTAAATAAGAGCAGGCTACAAGTGAAGTGCCGTTGTTAAGCTGCTTGTTGTTGTTGTTGTTAATCGCTTCTTCGCTGTCTCTGCACATTATTTGTGCCTCTCGCTTGCACTTCGGCCTCTTCACAAGCTATGTACACGCATACGTGGGGCGAAACTTTGTATGGAGACCTCCTCTTCGTGAAGTTCTCGTTGATGTTTTTATTATTGCTATTGTATGCATGAGTGTGTGCGTGTGTATTTATTTGCCGAAGCATTTAACTCATTCATTTCATTGCATATTATATTGTTTTCGATCATGATTTTTCTAATTCTTTTTATGTTTAATCTTCCCGTTGGCGTGACACATGAGGAGCTGCAAAAGAAGAAGAAGATAAAGAGAAGATTAAAATATTAGGAACATTTTAAGATTATGATTATGAACCTGGTTCTCTCTGTGAGAGAATTCTTCATGTATTTAAAGAAGCTTTTCAGAAGCCTGAACAGGAGCAATTAGTATATACTTAAATACTATATACTCCTTTTAAGAGATTTTCATGAATTCCACCAACACTTAAAGCATCCTTCGTAGCCTGGATGCTAATACTTTTCAACCCCTTTTATTTGCCTCAAACGAAACCCGGAATTCGAAATTCCTAAAACTAAACAAACGCAAACAACTGAGCGAGTTACTAACGGTTTCACAGGTCTAATTTATGGCTTTGGGGGAAATTCTCCGGAGAGAGACCCGAGCTGTTTGGAAAGTGTATTGACCAAGAATCAAAAGCAGATAATTTTGCTAGAAGAATGACTACAATTTTGGACATGAAATTACAAAAACAAACGGGCACAAAATACAACAAAAGAATGGAAAATGGAAAAAAATCGCCATAAAAAGCCGGAAAAATAGCAGCCATACTTATAAAGCATGAAAAATGATCAAACTACTAGATCAAAGAAGGACAACAATAGATAGAATACGGATGATAAAAAAAACAACAAAAACCGAAGTGGAGACGAAAGTCAACAATAAGAACTCCAACGAAAAAGAAGAACAAAAGCGACAAAACCGAAACGGGGAACAGAGACACGAACAAACAATAAAGAAATAATAAAAAATATCAGAAAAGTAAAAATATTCCTTTTTCAATCGCAATTCCTTTTTCTTCAAATAAAAGCGTTGCCACAGGAAAGAAAGCAAAAGGCAGACACTAGAAGAGAAGGAAATAAAAGAAGAGACAAAAAAGTGAAAGAAATCCACTGTTTTTCGACTTCAAAACGTTGAAAGCGTGTTAATTGTTTTTGTCATGTGTATACCTCGCTCTCGCTATAATTGCTCTTGCGTTGCTCACGTCCCTCTATTACGCCCCCCCCCCCCCGCACTGCCAGAAACCTTCAACGAAACGACGAGATCTCACAATTAAAAGACAAAGGTAAGAAGTAAATAAATAAACCTTCTGTTAATACGTCAAAATAACAACAATAACAATAGCAATAACCATAAAACCGTAAAACCATAAAATCATAAAACCACCCTTACTAACACGCCCCCAAAACCCGACAATGACGCGTTCATCCTCTGTTGTAATCATTCATTTATTCAGTGCTCACGTGATGTGTATTAATTCAGTATTTCAACAATTAAAATTTTCTTCAAATCAATGAGTTCACCGCGTCCCTCTCATTCTTGACTCAAAGGATGTAGAAAAAGAGAGAGCGGGAGGAAGAGGGTGGCAGAACAATAGGACCATCCGTCAAATAATCCATCAAAACATAAAAAATTACTCAACAAAATTTACTGAGCAGAATTTCTGTCATCCAGAGAAGATGAAATTCCCAAGTAGATCTCCGTAAATACGAAAACAAAATCCGAAACCATCTGCTTTTAATTAAATATTACAAGAAATTCGTTATTGCAATATATTCCAAATGTTGATAGAAATCTACGATGTAATCTTGTATCTACAATTTATAAAGTTCTATATAACTATAATATTATGTTCAATTAAAGACTTTAAAATCTGTTTTCGTTCTCAAAACCTCATCAATGTTTTTAATTCTTTAGCAAACTTAAAAACTCCATTAAACGTAAAATTAAATTACAACCTATTTTATTCAGGATAAAACAATATCAACTTTTGTTTTACTCATCATCATCGTCGAACTCTCAACAAACAAAAAAGTTTCAGACAGAGTTTCATTGTTGCTGTTGTTGTTCGTGGAAAATTCAGTTGAATTGTGGTTGAGACAAAAGAATTCAAATTAAAAATTTTACCAATAAAACTTCAGTTCGAATCAATGCAAAAGGGAAATGAATGAATGAAGGCATGATTGACGAGCAGCATTCAGCAACATTGATTCAGACTGGCCAATGGCATCAGCGCGAATATGTGGCAACGCTTCCCAAGAATTAACAAAATGCGCCTAAAAGCACTTTGATAACACTTTGAACAAGAAAAATGCAGTAACCAAAAAGACGACGAAAAACTCTGAATCGGAAGAAAGAAAAACGAATTACAAATGAATAAATGAATGAAATAAAATGAAATGGAGAAAAAATTATAAAGAGAAAAACGAAGAAACGAGAAATCTCCAAATTAAAAACACCAATTTTACAACCCTTCCTACTCTGCCCCTCTCCCCTACACTCGTCATCCTAATTCAACACAACGGCGAATTTCCTTTTTACGTCTTTATTTGCAGATAAAAATTGCCAAAAAGCAGAAAACTACAACAACAAGGAGAAATACCAAAGGGGTCGCCAAAAAAGAAGTAACAACCCTCAAAATTATATCCTCTACATACAGAGTTGTGTGTGTGTGTTGTACAACAACAACAACAACAAGGACACCAGTAATTTGTAAATACTACAAGCCGGGGCATTGACACTGAGGCACTGTGATGGAGGTTCATGTCCCAGCTCCTGTTATTGTTGGTGTAGGTGGTGTTGTTGTTGGTGGTAGTGGTAATGGCTAAGGTAACGGACTCGGTCTCTATATCAGTTGTGTTGGTGTTGGCGGTGGTGGTGCCATTGATATTGACAGAGAGAAAAAGAGAGAGAGAGAGAGAGAGTGATATAGAGAAGCAGATGATATCGAACACTCTTACATTTACCGTTATGGCATGCATTTCGTGCTCCGTCGCGTGTTAATTTTTATACTACGACTGCAGCACGTCTTCGTCATAATCGTTTTAGATTTTCATTAATGAGAGGTGTGCGGCGTAGCGTCATGGGGTGTGGGGGAGGAGAGGAAAGAAGGTGGAAAAAAAATAAACTCAGCAGGACAACAGCACGCTTCCTCGTCGTTGTAGCTCCCTCGCTGCTCGCTACCTGCAAATGTCGTTGGCTGAATTAGATTCTTGGTACTGATGTTGTTATTGTTGTTTTTGCCACTGCTTTTCACATGAACTGCATTTAATAGTTTTCCAATACAACAGCTTGTGCTGCTTTTCCGACATGCAGGACATACATACACGTGTATGTATGTATGTATAAAGAACAAGGTGACCAGGGGCGCGACTCACTGCTCATTATTTTCATCATGCTTTTCATCGTGTGTGCGACACGGAGTTGGTTTTTGAGGGTGTTGGGGAGGAAAAAAGGTCGAATTGCTTTAGATGCGGTGCTGCTGTTGTTATCTTCGTTGAACATCGGTTCCTTTTTGGCACTTTTACTGTTCTGGATTATGTTAGCAGTTAGCACAATAATCTAATGAGGCGTGGTGCCTGAATAGAATGAGTATTGAAAAATTTGATGGCCTGCCATTCCGTAGATAACATGATTCGCTTTCCAAAATCCATCAACGACCTGACTGTGCAATTTTTACCCACATAAAAGAGTTTCCACAAAACCTTCGCACCACAAAATATATGTTTGTTTAATTTTCTGCTAATTTAATTGGTTTTTATTCAATTTGGAGAGTTTTTCAACTCAACATAAAAAGAAAAACAATGAAGGTTCCTCCAAGAATTATATGGTTGAGTATCAACATTAATTATGTCATCATTCTTTTCGTTCTCTTCTTAGCTATAAATATATAGCATAATTCCACTCAAGTTTTATGGTGAGTTTAAGTAGTTTAAAAATTTCGATGAATACACTAAAAATAAGCGTATAAAAATAATAAAATTCCAAGGGTCCTAAAAAGAAGAACTCAAAGCTACAGAAGATAAAAAGAATTATAAAGGAATCATTAAAGAAGAACACTTCAGAGACTGCAGAAAACAGAGCAAAGAAGGGACGAAAAGAATCATTATGAAATGAAATTTGTAAATAGTTACGAGTTTGTGTCACGCGATATAAAATTACGACTACGATTTTTATGCTTCTAGTTCTCTTTTCCTCCCCTGTCCCCTTTCCCTCCTTTTCTCCCGTTTTTAATAATTCGATGGTTGGTTTTTTAAATTTTCTTTTTTTTCTCCCATTTTTTGTACTCGTTCTCGGGAAAGTATTTATTCTTTTCTGTTCTTGTCACTTCACTCCAGCTTGTCTACAATTTCATCGTCTGACTTTAGAGTTGGCAACAAATTACTCAGAAAATCACCGACAATATTTGACCGCCAGAGAGAGATGAAGGAGTTTAAATTGCTATATTTAATTACTGATAACTACATAGATCTAGCCGAGTTAAATTGTTAAAAAAAAGAAAAAAATTCTATTGTGTGTGCGATACTTTATTTTATAAATATTTTGAAACTGTAACTTTTTTGGAACAAACTGTAAATTCTTTTCTATGAAAAAGTGGCGAACCGTAAATATTAATTAGTGAACATTTTTCACTCCGATCAGCATTTTTATAACACTTTTTTGACCGTCCTCCTACTCTTACCCCAGCCATCCTCAACCAAATTCTTTTTTGTAGCTTCTTAATATTGTAGCAACTGATATATTTTGTGTTTTCATTGTGTTGATATACTACGAGTATTATTATAACTCCGAATGGCAAAGAAGGGACAAAAAGAAAGTAATTCTTGAAGGTTGAATTAAAGAGAATCCGTTCGAGTGCTGTTGGCAACCCTACCGGTTGCTGAACGTGAATGTGTGTAGTACTTTCATACCATTTTAACGGTACTAAGAGTGGAGTACCCGAAGTAGCATAGATTCTCGTACCAGACCTTAAATTGTTGTAAATTATTAAGTGTCTGCCTCCGACGGTGGTAAAATGTTCAGCGTGGCTCTCTCGCGGCGGCAGCCTCGCTTTCGCCCATCTGAATGTCTGGTTGGCTGGCTGGCTGACTGACTGGCTGCCTGCTTGTTTTCTGTCCTCAGCCAGCTTGTATGCTTCACAGTCACTAGTTCTGCTTCATGTCTGAACGTTTGTCGCATGCTTGAATGTCATTCAGTAGCGTTGATTGTAACTCGCAGCTCCTGCTGCTTCTGCTTCTACTTCATTCTTCTTAACTGGCTACAACATGCAACACTGAAGTTAATTTAAATCATGTGAATGAGAAACACATGTGTGGGTGTGTCACTGGGGGAAGGGGGGCTTCTGGGTATGTGTGGGTATGTGTGTGTTAATAGTGCCTGTAGTTCGCTCGTTCGTTCATTCGTCCTTTCGCCCTCCTCTAATCCTCTGCTCCGCGGCTTTCGCTTTAGTGGCTTCTCTTATATTCAATGACAAAAGCTGTAAAGCTACTAAAAATTTACTACGAAGTCCTACGTTAAGCTCAGACTACGAAGAATATGGATTTTGTTTTTGTTCCTTTTTAATTTGAGCATTTTTCATTTCCTTCCTTACTTCCTTCCTTGTAAAATTGTTGGTGTCGTAGTTACAGGGTGATTGATAATTACAGCAAACATTTACATTATTTTTTTGTTTTACATGAAGTTGAATTTAATAACGTTTTGACGTTTTTCCGTACTTTTGAGAAAAGGAGCAAAGAGAGAAAGGGACACATTTTGTTATATAGTCTTTTTCTTCTTTTGTTATATTCTTCCTTTTTCCTTTTCATCTTCTTCTTATTTTTCATACTTACTTTTTGTCCCCTCTCTCGCTCTCTCTCTCTCTCTCTCAGAGAGAGAGCTCTCTGCCTCTTCTTCTTCTCCTGTTTCTTTGTAAAATCAATCTTCATTAATTACAGTTTCAGTTTTGGTTTGAATTTTGAAATTTTATAAATTTTACCAGTTTTCAAAGAATTCCTCAAAAATTGTGTCCGTTTATGTCCGTTATTTGTTTTTTATTTTTTGTTGGTCCTTCGAAATTTTTGTATAAAACTTCTGAATGGTGCACAAGTAACGGACTTTGTTCTACACACCTGAGGCACCTCATTAAATTTAGATTTATGACGTCGAATCCGCACTAACTTCACGAGGAACTTCCACGCCAAAGAGTGATCCAGACACACAGAGAGAGAGTGAGAGAGAGAGAGGAGGGAAAGAGAGAGAGAGAGAGAGAAGAGGGAAAGAGAGAGAAGAGGGAAAGAGAGAGAGAGAGAAGGAGGGAGACTGAAGGAGCAAGCTGAATGTTATGGATGTTAGGCTACGAAACCGAAAGGAAGATTTATTTATGTACATGCAATTGTAGATATGTATGTATGTAAATATGTATAAATAGAATACGAAGTAGTGAGAGGGCAAGAATGCTGGGTGCTGATGGTGGAGGGGGTGTTGGTGGGGGGAACCTTCTCATGAAACAAATTTTTTTTTCACTGAAACTTATCATGGAACAACATTTCAACTGGTTCTTATTTCTTTACTCTTTCAGAGTAAAAAATAGGTAAATAATAGTTTTTCAAAGAAGAAAACCTGAACTATTGAAAACTTAATTAAAAAACTGGTAAAACCTGATGGGAAACTGTTCAAACCTGATAACAATTGCTTAAAACCTGAACAAATTTGATTCAATAGAAGATTAACATTAAACTGCATCAAATATATTAGCAAATATTTTGTTGTATGTAACAAGTGTTTGTCAAGAAGCGAGTGAGAAAACTTCAGAAAGAGGTAGAAAGAGAAAGAGATAGAGAGAGGAAGAGAAAGAGACAGAGACTTTACCCTGTATTTTGAGAATAATTCTATGTAAAACGAACCCACAGATTTACATATAAAATCTGAAATAAATTTAAACTTTACATGAAAATTTTAATAAGCATTTAAACGGTACTCGTTCTCTCACTCCCTCTGTCTAGCTTACCCTACTTTTTCTACTCCTTCTCTATAATACTTTCCTTCCTTTTCATTCCATTCCCTCTCCTTTCTTACTTAAAATAAAATGTATCTTTGTGTTTGCTCATTTTTGCTAATTTAAATGGAATTCGTTATAAAGAGACTGTTTGTGTTGAAATTTTGATGATAAAATGCAAATTTCTGATTTGAATCTTGTCCGTCTGTCTGTCTGTCCGTCTGTCTGTCTGTCTGTCTGTCTGTCTAAGCTGCAATAATTTATCCTTAATTGGAATTTATTTATGAATTCTGTATCATGTCCGTGTGCAGAGTAGGAGAAGAGCGTGGTGAATGATGAAATGGCTGAGTGGACAGCAAGATGGATAGTACAATAATTGAAATATCTGAGATAGATGGATACGATAGAATGATTGATAGAGCTTTGTTGAAACTATTCGATTTGTCTAATTGCAAACATCTAATGAAATTTCTTATTCTTGTACTGGTTTTTATTGGTCCATTATTATTGTTGTTCTTTTGTTTGGTCTCATTATTTCGCTCCGTCGTTGTTTTTGTTATGATCTTCTTTCCACAAATTAAAACCATCGAAATATAACTAAAAACCACAATTAATTCAGTCATTTCCGAAGTACTGACGGTTTCATCAACATTTAAAGAGCAAAACAAATTAAATCGGAACGATGCAGTTATAAACGTACACATATAATAGGTATACAGACTATGCAGTTATGAGAACAGTTAAAGTTGAGGTTACTGAAGACTGAAGTCGTTGTAAGTCGTAGAAAACTAACAACAACAACAACAACAACAACAGCATTAAACACAAATTTATTGGCCCTCACGTTGATTTCGTTGATTAAATAAAGAAAATCTCATCATTACAAATAATTTTATTCTCAAACAAAAAAGGAAACAGAGAAACACACGAAAAACTGTTCATTTTCAACTCTGCAAAATTGTGCAAATTTCTCTCCCTTCACTTCTCTTCTCTTCTCCCACCCGCAACCCACCCATCGACCGACGCCATCGACACAAATTTACATTTTCAATTTGTAGCTTGTTGAAAGGGCTCTCTGAACAACGAGCCGTCGGAATCTTATTTGCGAAAAAAGACGCAAATGAAACACAAAATGTCGAAAATCAACAGTGGCGAAGAGGAAGACAGACAGAAGAAGAAGGAAACAACGAGAACAACAACAATAGGAGGAAAAAGAATAAAAACAACAAAAATAGATGCCAATTTAAGAAAGCACAACAGCTAAAGCAACAAGAAAGGACGAAAACACGCAACCAGAATGAATGAAGCAAGGATGTCAGAAGTTCTCAGCACTCACACGTTCAATCAAACATGCTTCCAAGGAGGCGGAAGGACAGAAATACAGAAAAAACTGGCAGACGGAAAGACTGGTCGACAGAGAGTCGTAGCGACAGGAAGCCGTGAAGACTTTTAGGAGGATATAACGTAGCTTTGTATGGAAGAAGAATCAAACAGAAAGCAAACAAAAAAATCACCGCCTGCTGTCATCTACAACAAACAAACATATTAAATATTTGTTGAACAATATTTGCTGTGTGAATGTAAGTGTGTATATGTATGTGCTTCCCCCAAAAATATATTTAAATATAATGAAAATATAAAGAAAGGAATACGAATACTTTAACTAGACATCACTACAACAGCTCCCTCAGCAGTTTTCCTGATGTCAATATTTTCAAATGGCTTTTTTATCACATTGCATGATGTCATCTCACTTGACTTCCACAGGAATCCAGTCACATAGAAAGTCAATTCAAATTGACTGGACTCGACTCTCAGCTTGTTGTGACACTTTATTAGACTCAGAGCTTGTTTTGACACTTTATTAGACTCAGCTTGTTCTGACATTCCTTCATTAGCTTTTAGAACCGTTCATTCCTTTGTCCGAACACTTGATCCTTGACTCACTAAATGAATTTCTCGACTACCGTCAAAAGCTGCGAGAGATGCATGCCATTATTAAGAGAGGAATGTGTATATACATTCTTATGAATGTAACTGAATCCCACTTTCAGCCCATACTACTACCTACTACGCCATCAACATGAATCCTCCTCTAAGTGATTGTCTCTTCCTCCCTCTTCTCCCTTCTCTCTCCATCCCTCTCCCTCTCTTTTTTCTACTCCGTCTTCAGCACTCTTTTGGGCAAAAGTACGAATATCATGCATCGTAAAAACAAGGTATACTCCAGGGCGTCAGCAAAAATCCCTTCCTCCGCTTCCAAGAGAAAAAAAAAACCAAGTGCACTTTGAATTACACGCACAGCTTTACTCCACCTCTTCTTTTCCATTCACATTCACGGTTTAATACGTTTTCTTACAAGGACCGCCTAAATTTATGCTTTCTTTATTTACCCTGATATCAGACTAAAATTCAAACTAAGCACAGCAACAACAACAGAAAGTGGACAAAATTTAGAGGTGAAAAATTAAATAAGAATATTAAGAAACGTTTTCCTTTTAATATAAATACGTATACATATATAAGAAAATGCTCATGATGTGACTAAGATCACTCGAATGAATGATGGCAGCGTCTGCAAAAATATAAAGGAAATAATTAAGAAAACTTTACGATATTTTAGACTTCAAGACTCTCTTGTTACATACTCGTGTTTGTGACATTTAAAGGTGATAAAAATCAGAGAAAGAGCTAAAGAAAATATAAAGTTTGTTGAAACTTGAAACATGGTCAACAACAACACAACATTAAACAAAAAAGCGACGAAAAAGAGTAAGAAGCATAACGCAGAACTAGTTTCCAGAGTTGCCACCTGAGTATAAGTGGAAATAATAAAGAGTAATAAAGAGTAATTACGACGTAAAGTTGAAGATTTAAATTGAAAGTTTTAAAAACTTTGACAAACGGGATGCATGCAAAAGTTCAAGAATTATTTATTATTTAAAGAAGTTTATATTTGTTTCGAAATATCACAAAAAAGTATTTATTTCTTAATTGATTTACTTAAAGATGCGCAACAAAGTTGACAACAATTTGATTAAAGTTAAAACAGTAACACAAAACCAAGGAAAAAAATAGGAAGGAAGAGAGAGAGAGAGATAGTTGTCAAAAATGCTCGGAATAACAATGAGTTGGCCGTGTTTCATTTACAAGCATAAACTGTTTTCTTGCTTTATTTGTGCTCCACAAATAACACAAAATAGCGATACACTGATAACCTGACCGACTTGCAGATAAGTTTTGTGGCCGTTTACTTTTCGTCCTTCAAACGCCACCTGACGACTTTTATGAGTACATCGTTAGGATCTCGTAAATTCCAATAAAAAATTGAAATCCTTATTGTGACTTTAAAGTGTAAATTAAATCGTGTCAGCAATTCCTATTTTCCCTAATGGGGTAGGAAAGAGAGAGACCGAGCGCGATCAGTTAAAACGTTGTATCTTTTTAGTTATCGACACTTAAAACAAGTAAAGATTCAAATAAAATAACAACAAAAACCAAAACAAATACTATTTCTTAAAATAAATCATCATTCAGTTTTTTTTTTCAGTTTACAAGCATTTTACAAAAATACAAGCATTAAAAATATTAACTATACTATTGTAAATTCGAAGGTCTCAGCGAAACCACAGAATCTGCCATCATAGTTGGCAACTTGTTCTCACTGTGATGCACTTGTTTATCTGTTTATCTGTCTAATTTACACCTATGACAGGCACTTAAATGGTCTGCCACTTCAATCAACCACACAGTTTTTTTGTCACCCATCCAGTCAGAAAGTTTGTCTATTATCCAGTTAGTCTGCAATCTAATCCAGTTAGTTAGTCAATAATATTATCCGTATATGTGGGTCATTTATGCATACACCAATCCTGTCACACATTATGTCAGTCACCCAGTCTGTCACCCATTTTGTCAGTCAGCCAGTCTGTCAAGTATGTACGTCGTTTCACCATACACACAGTCTGTCAACGAGTCCCTCTGTTACCCATTTTGTCAGTCTGTTAGCGAGTTACTAAGTCACCCAGTCTGTCAAAGAGTCGTTATATCGCAGATTTAGTCACCCAGTCTGCAAACGAGTCACTCTGTCACCCATTTCGTCAATCGCCCAGCTCATTGCAGCTGCTTGTCCGCAGCTCATCTACTCAATGTGCCATTTATTAAGTCAATCCTTTTATCCAGGCACCCAGTTCGGCACTCATCCAGTCTGTAATTCAGTTTGTATGTCACCCAGTTGTAATCAACCAAGTTGTTTATAAACGATTTAACCAGCCTTAAGACTGTCACCCACTCACTGAGTTAGAGTTTCTATCAGTTTGTTTGTCACCCATTCAATTGATCAATTGTCCGAAATATAATTCATCATTCAATCATTCAATAATACGGTCACTCAGCTTGTCTGTCGTCCATACGCTAGCAATGAAATCATTTCTTCAGTTCGGCAACCAGTCAGTCAATCAAACCTTCAGTGAAATCAAACAAATCCAACCTCGTCTGTCAACCAACCATCTAGCCAGTCAGTCATTTGAATGCCGCCCACCCACTGACTCAATCACTCAGTCATGCGTTCTTTAATGTTTTTACAACATTTACAACTATTTAAACAAATACAAAAAAACGATTAGCAAATACTTTGTTTGGCCACAAAAGGCCAAGCAGAATGCATTCGTACATCCAACAGAATGCATTCGTTCACATTCTTGTTCTTGTAATCGTAGTCGTGTGTAAACGAATGCGTTCCCGCCAGTTGACAGGATATCATGTTACAAACGTCACGCACTCAGGCAGCCACACACACACACACGCATACACACATGCAGTCACACACATCAATCTGTCTGCACTGGCAACCAAATCGCATTTCAATGTCTCGTTTACTCTGCCAATATTATTAGAGTTAGCAACATTGTTTTTTGTTTTGCTTCGGTTCGTTTGGCTTTGTTTGTATTGTTTCTTTTACGTATTTTTTTTTTTATTCATTTTACCCACTGTGCAGCAGTATGGCTGCCTCTGCAACTCATGAAACTCTGTACGCGTTCACTTAACCGGAGTTTAATTTCTTCAAAGTCAAATAAACCATGTCTGTCGTCGGAGTTAAATTGCAGAATTTGTAAAAATAGCTCTGTTCTGTTAACCCCTGTTCATCCATCCACCGACCCACCCCTCCCTCCCACCGTCTTATGGTATATGTTATATGTACATAGTAGGTACGTCATAATAACCTAACTAAAGCTACGTTAAAATTACTAGAGCGAGAGAAGATGGTTAAACATCGGATAAACACAACGTAGGGAACGAAGCAGAAAGAAACGAAGGAAGGAGGGAAGGGAGGGGATACAAGTTCGAATTGAAAACATTTAGCATTAGTATTGTGTTTAAATGTATTGTGGCGTATGCGAGTGTGTGTATTTTGTCCAAAATCCCTTGAATCAGAGTGCGCTTCTTACTTTTATTCATTAACCTTTTCCGCATTTATTTCAACAATTTTTTACCTAATTTAATATACTAAATATGTAATAAACCATAGAGAAGGTCGCTGTACTTACATGCTTACACGAAATGAATGAATTCTATTCCGATGTCATTGTTTTAAGTTTACAATTTTGGAAATTTTGAGTTTTTAAAATAATTAAACTCTCTATCCTCATCTTTTAATGAATTATTGACGTTGATATTATAAAAGAATTTAGGTTTTTCATAAATACATATGTATATAAATTTCTAAAAATTTAAATCACTTTTTTTCACTCTTTTGACTAAATACAACAATTTTCATTCTTACGCTTTCTTAAAACCATTTCATGTGCCATATAATGTTGACCAACTAATAACTGTAACTACCGTTACTCTAAGCCGGATGATTAAAAGCAACGGTTTCACGCAGGACGAAAGCATCAACACTGCATTACCGACCAACAACGCTTAATGGCGCGCTCTAAAGTTGAAAGTTCTCAGTTTCCATACAAAAAACAAAATAACAACAACAATTCAGCACATCGCAACGCTACTGCTGCTTTATCTCGCTCCTACTTGTTCCTTTTGCAGTATTTTATTGTGCCCACAACGAAGTCAGAATTTCAACTGAACTGAATTGAATGAATGAATAAATGATGAGAAGTAGAATCGCATTGCAATAAGTCTCTTAAAGGCGAAGTGAAAGGGAGGAAATACGGTGCGATGCGGTGCGGTGCGGTGCGATGCAGAACGCGTTTAGGCTGATGTTAAGGAAATTCAACACGAAACATTTGCGTTGAACAGCCCCGGTGGGGTTGACGTAGAGACGAATGAAGCGAAAACAACAACAACAGCAATAAACAATAACAACGAAAAAGCAAGCAAAAATGACTACAGCAACAAAAACCAAACTAACATTAAAAATACACTACCCCAAAATTTGTTATGAGGAAAAGATTCTGAGACTACTGAGGTGTTGCGTAGGAGGGTCCACCACTCTGTTTGGAGAAAATGCAATCCAAAAAAACGCCAAACAATACCCCGAAAACATGGAAAGCGAAAGTAACAGAGAAACGAGCCACTAGACAGTGAAAGGAAGTTTAATTTAAAGTAAATTCAATTTCAAACGAATTGTATTCGCAATCAGTTGTTTATATTTATTTCCGTTTAAATATTTTGATTGTATCCTTCCGTTTGAATAAATACGCAAATGAATGAGCTTTTTAATAAAATAAATACAATTATAACATTTTTTAATCTATGTTCCCTTAAAACTTCCAATAAATATTTGAGATCTGTTTTGCTCTTTTTCCAGCATAAAAAGAAATCATTTCGCTTTGGAGTGTCAAGAGCTTTGAAAGGATTACAATAAATTTAAACTAGAATCCTTTTAAATGTCAATAATATATGATGACGTCTATTTATTTTATCCTGCCATTCGTTCATTCATTCGTCCTTTCAATTCGAACAAAGAGAAATTTGTTAAAAACCCGTAAATACCCTACAGTAAGCAACCACATTGAGGAAGCTAACTTTACAAGTCTCATGCAATCACAATAAATAAACAAACAAAGAATAAAGCACGAGAAAACACCAACAAAGACCAAAACAAGGAATGAAAAAAGGCCGAGACTCTACTAATCTCGGAGCACCTACCAACTGCACACACCCTCCCACGAGTAGGGCAAAAACGGAAGGGTGGATGGAACCGGATCCTCGCCATTTCACTGATGGAACCAGAGTCTTTTAAAGGAAGCAATGTAAATTACAAAAATAAGCTTTTAACACTTTGAAGCATGGCGACAAAAAGGGGGTAAATACAAAAAAGGAAAAAAAAACTAAGGAAAAAATAGGGTAAAAAGCCAGAAAAGCGCCAGCAAAAGAAAGGATGTCGTAAAAGAAAAGAAAAAAACACGCAAGCAAAATAAGTAAACACCATCGTTCAGAAAGTACTCGAGTATTTAGAGAAATAACAGGATTTTGCAAATCCTCGCATAAGCTAAATGAACAGGCGTTCCTCTTTTGCTCCTCTTCCTTCTTATTCTTTTTCCTCTGGTTTTTTTTCTGTATTTGCTACGAAATGACGAGCTTCCTCTTCTTCCCCACCGCAAAATGCTTCAACTTGAGTCAATGCAAATAGTTTTAGGCTCCATTTCATCATTTGATCCGTAAAATAAAACAAAGCTTCGTTCTGTCCTTTAAAAGCAAGTCCTTTACACTTCAATTCTTTTGATTTATTCTAATTTTCTCCCATCCTTCTTGTGTTCTTTACTGTAGTGTCACTGTAGGACACTTCTGTAGCTTATCTCGAACGATCTTCTAGTTTGACGGTCCAGAATTGACATCATCTGTGAACCGAGTCTCACTGGACACTTCTTCACACTGGCAATCTAGCTAGTGAGTTCTTGAGTACGTTAGTGACTCTGCGAGAATGGCTGACGTCACTTGGATTCGAGTATTTCTCGAACGAATTTACAGAAACGGGCTACCTGTCTTTATTTCCGTTTCTGTTTTCCGTCTACGCCTCTGCTCACCTCAGAATAAACAAGAAATGCACTCTTTTTCTATCGTTCCATGCATTCAACAAAAACACAATAACAACACACACTCACACACATACACTAGAATTACACAGATAATAACAACGCCAATTTAAATGAGTACAAAATAGAAAACACATAAAAGAAAGGATTGAAGGAGTTCGGTATATTATGGAGCAATGATAAAGCGGAAAACGTGATGGCGTCGATGACGGTGTTGGTTCCGATGTACATATGTACATACATGGGTAATGTGTGCTTTTAACAGAGGTGGTGAAGGAGCTTCTTCTCATGCGTCAGTTTTGGGTGATTTTATAACAGCAAAGCAGACTTCATCTTATTTTTTCCTCCCCCCTTTCGGTGACTTTTCGTGGGAGCTCTTCCAACACAAGAAATCATATAAATATAATATTAATAACAGTGTTGCCGCTACCATAAAATGAAATGGTAGAAAAATGTGTCCATATTTAGAAATAACTGTTGTTCATAAAAGAGATTGTTTTTAACATTTATTTGCAAGCAGGGAACATGAACAAAACATGAAGATTTGCCAAAAGAAGATTTCAATTCAATGCATATTTAAAATAATAAAAGATAACAAAACAACTTCGATTATTCTTTCGTGAAAAATCATTAATTTTGCATAAACATTTAAATATGGTACATATTTTAAATTCTTTATTTCTTTCTAAAAAATTAAATTCTTTTTATTTCTTTTCTATTTTAAAACTCTTTCGAAAACTAGTTATAGCCTCAACTATTAAAACTGAAAATCAGTTTACTTAATTAATTGAAGGTCATAAGCCTTTCATTCGGAAAGGTTTCTGGTTCTGTAGATTTTTGAGGAAATGTCATTAGAAAAGAGAGTAAATACTGTGTTCAGTTAAGTCTGTGTTGGGAAATTTGCAATGTAAAGCTATACTCACAATAAATGAGCAAGCAGCTCTTAGTTAATTAGTTCTCTTAATAAAATGTGTCCTATTCCAAAGGAAGGTGTCCATGTGCCCACTTCTAAAATGTTTCCATCTGGACACATACATATGTATGTATGTACGTGTTTGGTGAATACACGAATACGATGCCGAAGCCAAAGACGAGTATAAGTACGAATATGAATATGAATGTGTATTGTTGCTTATTTTGTTTTTTATTACTGCTATGATGCTTATGTTGTTATTGCATTTCTTAAACACCACATCGATTGTATGCACTATTGAAATTATTTAGTATTACTTCATATATTCGAAAGGTTTTGTAAAAAAGAAAGGACGTTAAGCAACAATTTGACTTAGTTTTATTCTCACTTTCTAGTAGTCCAAATTATTAATATTATGTTTTTTTGACCATAACTACTCAACAAAGGGGCAAATAGCAGACTTATCAAATACGAAACTATTAGACATGGAAACACAACAGACGCCTTACACTGGAAAGCTTGCGAAACAAGAAAAATTACATAAAACAATGAACAAAAAAGACGACAAGGACAGTATCCACTCAGCTTGCCATATAGCAGTATCATCGCAAAGAAAGCCTAGTCAAGGTGTATCGTCGTACCACTCTAATTAGAATCAAAGCCAACATATGTAAATAAAAGTATGTACTAATAGTTATTATTGCTTTATACTTTGTTTAAATTGGAGAAATCATTTGTGTTGTAGAGAAAGCAATAAAAATAATGAAAACCGTACTCCTGAAGAAGTCGGGAAAATCCGACGAAACGTTGAGTAAAAAAATGGTGAATTAATAAAGCCTTTTAATTGCACCTCTACTGAATCGACCATAAGCCTACATTAAAGATATTAATATTTTTATATAAAACTGTTTGCTAAAAAATGTAATTTAATTTAAAGCAAATTTATATTCATATATAGTACATGTACATACATCTAAGCATCATAGCATCTAACCTTCTATAGTATATTATTATGTATTTACCTTTTCATGGAAATTTTTTGGAAATTTCGAATTCACTTGTATTTCATTGTTTTAAAATTAATACTTATTCAGTCTATTAAGAGTAATAAATAATTTGAAAATCATTCTAATCATTACAAATTAATTGTAATATTTTTAATATTATTTGTAATATTTTTCCAATTATTTCAGTTGTTTTACTTTCATGTTATTTTTGTATATCATTGTTTTTATCAAAATTATTAGCACCTTGTTTACACTGTTTTATTTATTTCTTAAATTACCATCAATACTAACTTGAAAGAAACACTTGTATTTAATTTTTCTTTCTTCGGTTTTTTCTTCAATAGTAAAAACGTTCCTACAGAAGCGAAAACAAAGGTTAAAAATATAAATAGGGAAAAAAAATCATCACTTTCACCGACATGACAAAAAAAAACCGTGCGCTCTTAAATACTATTAAAAGCGAACAACGCTTTTCGTGCATAGCAGAGTATGCGATCGGAAAACAGAAAGGAAACCTTCATCCACGAGGAAGTCGAAAAGTGTACTAAACACGCGCCAAGCTAGGACGAAGTATTTGAAATCTCTGCTTTTAACCCAGTCGAAGGACGAAGCGAACGTGATGAGAACTCTAGATGACTGGCGGCGTGCTGTATGGCTGGCGGATTGAATGTTGTTGGTGTTATTCTTCTTCTTGATGTTGTTGTGTCGAAGGGTGCTTAAATGCCGGCTATACTACGAAATTTCTGCCGCTGCTGTTTCCTGCCTTCCTTCCACCATCCAGCTACCAAGAAGATATGCGAAAAGTCGAAATCGACATTGAAAAAAAGGGACAGGAAAACACGAAATCGACTGTATTTCAATCATATGACAAGCAGCAGCAGGAACAACAACAACAGCCGCTTCATGTTATAAATAGTAAAGCACCCGCTTTATGTTGATGATGATGTGGTTGTTGTTGTGCCCGACCTCGCGTTGGGGTGTTAGTCGGTCGATTTTCCGTAGTTTTTGGCCGGTATCAAAGGGTGGTTAAACTGCCGGCCTCCATCAAAGAGTCACAAAGAGAGAGAGAGGGAGAGAGAGAGAGAGAGGAAGAGAAAGACAGAAAGAGGGAGAGAGAGAGAGCTGTTTGCACGTTGTCGGAGAGCAGAGAGATTTCTGTTCTGGTTAGTGTTGGATGTTTTTTTCAAACTGTAACGATTAATTGAAATTACGATTACGATTTTTAATTCAATTAAATTTAATTACACCCTACATACAAGTGAGTGGGGTATATTCACTTTGTTCTTCCGTTTTTAGCGCATTGAAGGAGACGTGGCAGTGAAATGGATAAAATCGGACCACTGTCACGCCACTTTTCAAGTAAATATTATAATCCAATTTAAAAGCTGCATTTCTCAGCTAGTAGTCCAGATCTTAAGTTCAAATTCTATTCCAGGATTTAATGTATCAGAGAAAGAAGGCCCACAAAAAGAGAGCGTGATCCGTCGACCGAATTCATCTATAAATCTATACACGGATGTAGGATATTTGAGCTTCAGCCACCTCGAAATTAACACTCTTTTCGTATTCACTTCGAACCAATTGAATTCGGTGTAAAAAATTTATTCCAAATAATAATATCAAATATATTGAATTTTATTACAAACTCATTTTACTCATGTATAAATAAACTTATTCTGTTTAAATGCAACTTTTAACTATACAAGAGTTTTCCTATAAATTCCGAATACATTCGAATATCGACCATAGTTTAAAGTTAAAAATTACATTCGAAAATGATTACTCAAAAATTACACAAAATCCCATATCACTACGCAGCACATTTCTCTCTATCTTTCTCTGTATCTCTCAAACATTCACCCCACACCACCCGAAATACTGTCTGCCTACCTGTCAGCAAGCAATAATTTTGAGTGCTTCAAACAAGAACCACCACCGAGATAGCACAGTAACAATACGACAACCAGCCACACAACCATCCAGCACAACCACCACCATCGTCACAACCAGTGTTGCCGTTCATACACTTATATATGTATGTGTCCAAATTGTGTGGTTACTCTCTTTTCTAATCAGACAGCACCGTGGAGAATCTTTCGGACAGCTAAAAACAGCTGTTCCATTCAAACTAATCATCTTCGATACACGATCCTTTATTTTTGAAAGCGCTATTATAAGTCCACTTTTAAAAAAAAGTTATACGAGATATACCTTCTAACACTCTTCATATTCATAATGGAGTACGATTTTTTCATAAAGTCTTTATTTTAATTATTCTTTTTTACATTAAGAAATCCATTTCAGTGAACTAATGTCTATTTGTTATAATATGTTACTTTTGAAAATCCATTTTGAATCCATTAAGATCCATTTAAAAGGTGTATAGTGTTAAAAAAACATTCGAATTGTTAAGCGTTTGCCAATATTTTTAAATTAATTCAAATGCAAAACCAATTTCACTATCGAAAACAGCAATTCTAATGTTCATTTCGTCAAAGTTCCGCAGGAGCAGAAAGAAAGTTTTCGGACCTGCAATTGATGTACAGACAGGCTGATATAATGTTGCGTCGCGGATGTGAAAACAAAAAATGGTATCCTCAAAAGAGCTATTAATCGACTGGCACCACTTCTGGCAGAGACATCGCATCACCTTCAATTTCCACTGGTACAGATGGCCTCAATTCACTACGCGACGATCTGTCCAGCACATACAAAAAAAAAAACACGAACTCCACAAGAGAGAAAAGATCTCGAAGAATTAGATTCCACTTTTAAGAAGGCCAAACGAACTGAAAGATGAACTCTACTAACACTTCACTTATCTGTTCCTACCAATGGCGCACACCTCTTCAATAATCATTCCACACATTGAGGCAACTCCTGGTGTACGTTAAGGAAAGTTGGATCTGCTGGAATTATCAGCAGCGTATGGAACCTAATAACTTATTTCAATATGTAGACATACTGGAACGAAGTTGAAATCATCAATTCATATAAATCGCCACTCACAAAAATGTGTGAATGGATCCATCATGCATCAACCTGCTCAACAGTTTTAACTCAGTTCGAATGACTTTCTAGCGGGATACATTCTAATAATCAGTTATTAAGGTTCAATCCTTCAGCAAGAGCCAAAAGAGGTGCCCTAAATGTAATCGGAAGCATTGCTTGATCATTATTTGGTGTTCTCGATAACAATTATGGTGAACAAACAGCACTGACGACTGACAAACTGGAGCAAAATTATGATTACTACTACTATCACAAATTCAAAATCAAACATCATATTTAAACAGCACCCATATCATCATGCAGACCAATCATCAGAATATCCAACAAGAATTTCGAAGATTGGATCTCATTGCCATAAATGAGACGAACAATAAGTTAAAGCACATCAATCAACAGCTCATTTCCGATAAAATAGTCGCGCAGACATTCCTAGAATTGACTCAATACATTTTAGCATTGACGGGTTCAAGAATATTCTTACTTACACCCATCACGGAAGCGTTAATCCAATGCTCATCTCACCAAAACAGCTGAGAAGGGAACTTCTCCAAATCAAAATCAATCTCCCTGCGACACTAAGACTCCCTGTATGACTAAACAATCTATTAAAACTATTACGCACTCATGTCCATAAAGGAAAGAATCGCCGAAAAATACTTCATCCTTAAAACTTACCATTAATCTCCTCTGAGGCTTTTGAGATGCTCAAACTCACCCCGATTCCGTGGCGGTCAAACAGAACCTTCACCGTGATAACCTCAGAATTTGACTCTATGATAATCAACTTACATCGGAATCAATACGTTCCAATCACAGAGTCTGAACAACAACGTTGCATCAAGTACGACAAGTACAATTACTTGTGTCATCAGATCCGTCCAGTCTACCAAAAAGGTTCAAATATGGGTGATTGCGAAATAAGTTTGCTCTACTCCAACACAACATCACCGTCGGCATGTGCTGTCCACGATGCTGGACCAGGAACACATTGGATACAGCTACATGATGCGAATCGATGGATAGTTGATTCAGGATTTTTCAAGTTCAACTGCTTGAAAGAAACACACCATCGATTATCAAATTGGGAAAAGCACACTAATATGAAGAAACAGGTGATTACGATTACACATGGCAAATAATTTATTCAATTCAAATTGCAATCGATGTTATTTCCAATTTTTGAAAATCAAATTTTTAAATCATCAACATATAAAAAACTAGAGTAACCCTGCCCGCGTTGCTGGACAATACAATAACATACGTTTACGTCTTTGTATTAAAAATTAAATTTTCTAGAAAGAATAGACATTTTCCTGAAAAAGAAGTGCAAAATAATATACATTTTTTAAAGTGAGAACATCAAAAAGGAAAAAATTTATTGCAGAGCTTGGTGGTAAACCACATTTTTAGTATTGCCATTTTCACAAAAAATGAATAAAGACGACGGCTTCCCAACACGTGAACATGCAACATACAGTTGACCGTGTAAAAATACAGGAAGTTCTAAATTTATTCCGCAAACTTGCAACGACTGGCCTTGAGCTTTATTAAGTCATTGCAAAATCCAAACGAACGGGAAACTGTAAGTTCTTCTCTTTGTTTTTGATTTGATTTGATCTTGATCGTGCCATTCGTTGCCTTGCTAATTCATTACTTTCTAATCGCTGTTCTTCATCCTGATTAGATCTATTTAAACATATTTGACTGCTGTGGCGAGTTCGTCGGCCAATTTGTGAACGTCTTCTTCGCGGCATTGTTGAATAATTTTTTTAATTGTTTTTTTATGCAAAAGATTTTAATTTTAAGTGGAAGATTACAAATCAATAATTAAAAAATGTCAATGCTCACACTGTAAACTTAAATGACAATCAATAAACACATAGTAATTAAATAAGTCAAATGGCGTGAGCAATCAGAGCCTTATACCGACAAAATGTAATTCGCATAAAAAAAAACAATTTTATATAGGGAAAACACACCATCATAAAAGTGCGCGTATAACGCATATTCGTAGAAATTTTTCGATGTTTTTTTTTTATAAACCATCAGTGAAAGTAGACCTTTCCAACGCATGTACTAGGGCTTCTCAAACGGGATCCCGGGGGTTGAAAAATCATCCCGCTATCCCGGGATTTCAATGAAATTTCCCGGGAATCCCGGTAATTTTTTTTAACATTTTTGTACCAATTTGTCGTTTGTGCCGCATTAATGTAGGCACGTTAGATACAAGTATATAGATTCTTGATCAGCATTACTTTCTGCGTTGCGTACTATAATTAAATGTACTACTACAGTAGTACAACGTACTACTGTAACTACAAATAAATTCAACTAGTAATACATTTATCTTATGTAGCCGTGTAGGGCATATGAGCAACCGCTAAACCGACTTTCGACTTCTTTCAACTTAGCAATTTTCGGTCGAAAGACGGAATACAAATTTAGTTGGGTTACTAAAATATTTAAATAATCCATCAAAATATAAACGCGAATCGGACATAGATTCTATATTATTATTGCCTTCCAAATCAGTCCTTCAAGCTACGGTTAAAAAATTATTTTCTAAGTTATTTGTTGAGGATATTGATGGAGGACTTCTGCTCATATTGAAAAATTAGAATGCAGTAATGGGACTGAAACGTCGTTAATGGCCGAACCAAATTTATCGACTAGATCTGAATTAACACTTCATCAAAAATTGGATGCTGCCATTGCGAATGTTAGTCTAATGGAGAGTCCAGAAGATGTACACCCAACTCTCGTTTTACACGGTAGATACGTTCCAGCGAGGAGCAGTGCAAAAAAAATCTTGTAAAAAAATATACATAGCTTATGGAAAATCAGAGGATTCGTTCCGCAAATAAAAAACCGTGTTTTTTCAAAATAATGCTAAATTTTCTTTGGAAAACCGTGTTCATATAATATTCATATTTAACTATTTGTATATATTTAAATATACCATAAAAAAAGAATACGATTACGACTACAAAAACTAACACAGGCAATTGCTTAAATTACATATTTAATTATTTTTTTAGTTTAAATAGTCTTGATTGGAATCACTAGATATATTGAAAAGTTCAATCGACCTTGAATCGAGTCTTTTCAAAAAATTTGTAATAGGTTGCTGGGTTTTTGGTTTTTTAAGGTGCTTTATACATCTCCTGATACCCGGCCATACACATCTGCAAATTAGGTTGACATTTTTGAGGCACGCTCTAGGTTGGGATCATGAGTTACAAACTGTTCTTCCATACTTACACCAAATTTCAAACCCTCGCGAATTAATTCAGCTGTTATTTGTGGAATTTCGTCTTCATATACGGCTTCGCTACCATGAGGCTTCTTTAGACGGAAGAGTGGAAGTTTTGTAAAGATTTAGAAAAGGAAACCTATTTTGAAAATCGTGTAGAAAAAATGAAATCGTGTAAAAAAAGAGGTTCGGTTCCAGTTTTTTGACCGTGTTGTTTCGAAGTCGTGTAAAAAAATGCGTGTAAAAAGAGAGTTGAGTGTATTATATGACGTTAAAAAAATTACAAAAGAAATGGGTATTTTTGAAGCAACGAAAAAGCGTACAAATAACTTAGACAAATTATATAATGTTCTATTAACTATCCCACCGACATCCATCGAGTCGGAAAGAGCTTTTTCGGCGCCAGGTTTTTTCTTATTAAAAATATTAGTATCAAAAACGCATTTCTTGTGTATTTTTTTGAATTTACACATTTTTTCCCACCTAATTGGATAAATTCTTGCTTGTTACCTAATCCCGGGAAATGAAACATTTCTATCCCGGAATCCCGGGATTTGAATTTTTACGGGAAATGAGAAGCCCTAGCATGTACTCGTTTGAAAATCGGTTGAGTGGTTCTCGAGTTATAAAATCACGAACATAGGGCAACTCATTTTTATATATATAGATAATTAGAGTGCCCAAAGCAGGAGCTAATATCATTTATAAAAAGAAGTGGATCAAGGATACTACATTGGGGAACACCAAAGTGGCAATAAATGAATAGGAACTGGCTTTATTTATAAACACAGAACATAATCAATTTCTAGAATGGCTGAAATCCAATTAATGAAATTGGAATTAAAACCAATTCTACTAAGTTTAGCATTAAGTGTGTCAAATTATTATTTTAACGAACGTGTTTCACATTTTATACAATAAAAAACCAAAGGGGGAGGAAAAATTATAAACTTCTATTTAATAATAATAAAAAAAAGAAAAAATATTAGGGGTACCGGTTAATTCGTGCGGTTTTTTCGAAAATTTAAGCTTTATTGTGAAAAAATGGTTACAAATTTAATATTCGCGACGCCAAGTGATTTGCAAGTTCTCTTGCGTTTGGGATGGATCTTGGCATGGACAAGAAATTTATTTACCATATTTAAATACAGAGCACACAAAAACCCATTCTTATAAACATGGCTGCCTCAATCAATTAACTTTACATACTTAACATTAATACATTAATTCAATACCGCGACTACCTAAGGCACCTGTGCATATATGCATTTACCTTTGCAGAACAGTAAAAAAAATAGAATAATAATTATAAAATGAGTAACTAAGACAATAAAAAGAAAGAGAGATAAAGATAAAGAGAAAACATTAAGTTGGAGTAGGATAAATGATACTATGAAGTAAGAAAATGTGTTGACCCATTAGAATTAATTTTAGCTGTTCTAATTGTTTTACAGACTTTCCTCCTGAGTTGTATAAAGATGCTGTATAAAAGCTTGTTTATAACGTTTCCAACGATTGTATGCTTCACTGCGCTTTTCCATTACTAATTGGATTGAGTTATTGTAGATTCTTTAATGACATTCGTTCTAAGACTATATCATCCACTGAAGGCACTGCCTGAATTAACCTCCAATTAATACATTCAACCTCATCATGTAACTGAATTATATTAATGTATCCAATAAGCCGATTCTTTGCATGCCGACATTCAATTTCGTCATTGAGGGGGTCCCAGCAGTAATCTATCAGTCCCGCTGAAGATTTCTATAAATAGGAATTCTATCAGGAAACTTTACATGGTAACGTGACCATGCCCCCTATGACCTATTCTGTCCGCCCGGAAAACTCCAATGCATGCGATTTGATCAATGAATTTATTTGAAGAGTAACAAAGAAACAAAAAATATGCAAGCCTTTGCAAGCACATTATTATGATCCCATAAAGAAAGGAAATGATTATAAACGCACTGGAGCTAATTAAAAATATTTTGTTTTTTCTACGAAACTATTTGATCGAGATTGTTCTTATTTTGTGATCAATCGATTTTCATTCGTTTGTAATATTTTAAAGATAGTAATCGAACAATTTTTCTAGCAATATATATTTCTGGGAAAACAGAGGAAGAAAAAAGTGAAGTGAGGACAGCGGAAGAACTTGGAACCCTAAAAGCATATTACGGAATCACCGGTAAATTGGTTAAAATTTTTTAATTTTATATAACATACATATCTAAAAAATATGGTATTGTTGCACTGGAAGAAAAAACCTTGGAGCATAATGAAACATATTACGTAATCATCTAAAAAATGTGATATTTTTTTCACCGGAAGAAAAATATTGGAGCGCTAGAAACATATTACGTAATCATCTAAAAAATGTGGTATTTTTTCACGGGAAGAAAAAAAGCTTGGAGCGCTAGAAACATTACGTAATCATCTAAAAAATTTGGTATTTTTTTCACCGGAAGAAAAAGCTTGGAGCACTAGATACATATTACGTAATCCAGTGCTGGTTACGCAATATTACAATTAAAAACATTTTTTTTCTTCGCAACTTTTTGATCGAGTTCGTTTTTGTTTTCTGATCAATTGCTTTTAACTTTGATCAAGTTTCAATATTTTAGAATAAGAGTCCATTTTTTTTTTAAATATCGTATATTTTTCTGGGAAGACCGCGGGAGAAAAAAGTCCAGTGAAGACAGCGGAGGATCTTGGAACCCTAACAGCATATTACGGAATTAACGTTGCAACGGTAACTTGGTTAAAATTTTTTAATTTTATATCAGAAAAATATACATATCGAAAATATGATATTGTTGCACTGGAAAAAAAAAAGGTTGGAGTACTGAAACAATATTACGTAATCATCTAAAAAATGTGGTATTTTTTCACCGGACGAAAAAGCTTGGAGCGCTAGAAACATATTACGTAATCATCTAAAAAATATGATATTTTTTTCACCGGAAGAAAAAGATTGGAGCGCTAGAAACATATTACGTAATCATCTAAAAAATGTGGTATTTTTTCACGGGAAGAAAAAAAGCTTGGAGCGATAGAAACATTACGTAATCATCTAAAAAATTTGGTATTTTTTTCACCGGAAGAAAAAGCTTGGAGCACTAGATACATATTACGTAACCAGCACTGGAGCTAATTAAAAACATTTTTTTTCTTCGCAACTTTTTGATCGAGTTCGTTTTTGTTTTCTGATCAATTGCTTTTAACTTTGATCAAGTTTCAATATTTTAGAATAAGAGTCCATTTTTTTTTTAAATATCGTATATTTTTCTGGGAAGACCGCGGGAGAAAAAAGTCCAGTGAAGACAGCGGAGGATCTTGGAACCCTAACAGCATATTACGGAATTAACGTTGCAACGGTAACTTGGTTAAAATTTTTTAATTTTATATCAGAAAAATATACATATCGAAAATATGATATTGTTGCACTGGAAAAAAAAAGGTTGGAGTACTGAAAAAATATTACGTAATCATCTAAAAAATGTGGTATTTTTTCACCGGACGAAAAAGCTTGGAGCGCTAGAAACATTACGTAATCATCTAAAAAATGTGATACTTTTTTCACCGGAAGAAAAAAGCTTGGAGCACTAGAAACATATTACGTAAAATCTAAAAAACATGGTATATATTTCACCGGAAGAAAAAAAGCTTGGAGCGCTAGAAACATTACGTAATCATCTATAAAACTTGGTATTTTTTTCACCGGAAGGAAAAGCTAGAAGCACTAGATATATATTACGTAACCAGCACTGGAGCTATTAAAAAATATTTTTTTTCTTCGCAACTTTTTGATCGAGTTCGTTTTTGTTTTCTGATCAATTGCTTTTAAATTCATTTTTATTTTGTGATCAACCGGCTTTGATCAAGTTTCAATATTTCAATATAGGAGTTAATTCTTTTTTAAATATCGTATATTTTTCTGGGAAGACCGCGGGAGAAAAAAGTCAAGTGAAGACAGCGGAGGATCTTGGAACCTAACAGCATATCAACGTTGTAACGGTAAATTGGTTAAAATTTTTTTTTTTATATCAGAAAAATTTACATACATATCTAAAAAATATGATATTTTTCACCGGAAGAAAAAAGCTTGGAACGCTAAAAGCATATTACGTAATCAATTGCTAACAGATTGGTTTTAAAACTATATAAAAGACAAATGTTTCAAAAAATTTGATCTTTTCACCAGAAGAAAAAAGTTTGGAGTACTAGGATCATATTACATAATCATCTAAAAAATGTATTACTTTTTTCACCGGAAGAAAAAGGTTGGAGCGCTAGAAACATTCTCAAAAATTTGATATTTTTTTGCTTGTATAAAATTAATGACTTCTGCTCGGTGAATGAAAATGCTTTCGTTTTTTTCTGGTCTTAAAAATTTGCAGGCTAAACTAATTGCTAATTTGTTTATAATTTTTTGTAAGCTTACCCAAGAGATTGTGAAATTAATGCATATAAGTGAATGATGAATAAATTCGCATCAAAGCTGCACAGCAAAGCAAAACCAATCTAAAAAAGGTAGCCTCCAAGGCCAATAATACGTGTCCTACTGACAAAATTTCATTCATATTGCTTGGAGTAATATTTAAAATATTGCAACTCCACATAATTAAATAGATTCGTAATACATAAATTTATTACAAATCATTTGCAGTAACGATCAGCTTTCATTTTGCTTCGTCTATCCAATAAAGCTTCATGTAGCACTCCCTGATCCTTAGCCACTTCCAGCTCCTTGATATCGTTTTTATTAATACGCAGTTTTTTATCCTGAAACTTCTGAAACTTTTTTCTGTGTAATAAAGAACAAAACAGCAATAAGAAAAAATTAACCCATATATCGTACATTCATATCTAAATATGAGTAGTAAAATTTCATTCACTTCAACCTACACATAATTCTTTTCCACCTCGCTGAGATTTCCCTTCTCTTCTTTGGGCTCTTCGTCCTTGACATCCTCCCGTGGAGCGCAGCAGCGTACCGTACAGATTTCATGTTCTCCCACTTTCTTTCGCAGCGCCACGCATGCATCATCCTCCGGATCGATGGACATAAAGTAACCGGTCTCCGACAGCAAAGCCATTTTTCCCTCCTGAAATACTGGTTCCCATTGCTCTAAGCTTCCCACTGCTTCGGAGCGACCCGTCACCATACCATCTTTTTCGATTTTTAAATATTTTCCATAACCTGACTTAAACGCTACTTTAGTGTCGTTAATTGGAAAAGCGGTGAAAATTTCCTCTGGCCCTGGTTCGCTGCCTTCATCATGTGGTGCTCCCATGGTGAACAAACCGTTGTCCAGTGCTTTCAAATAGCAGCGCTCGTTGAATTCTATGGCAACTGACCCCGTGATTTCGGTCGACTGTTTGGCCGCCCACCAACCACCATGACGCAATGCATCTTCGTCCACAAGCACTTTGACACGCAGTGTTTCCTTGTCACTGAGCTCCTTGTCCTTTTTGCGTTTCTTGCTTTTTCTGAAAATGCATTTGGTTAACTTCTGCTCTTCTCATTTCAATCATATTTACTTGGGTTTATCGCCTTTTAGCACTAATTTTCCAACGCGAACATTATCATAAGCCGACATATTTCTATATAAAAAATAAATTTACTTTAGTGTTGTACTTATTATTCTCAATCTTACTAAATGCAAAATAAAAGAAGATCGTCCAGTTAATACAATTTTCATACACAGCATGGTTGTGTTCACTGCGCCTACACTTATAGCAACTTTACTTGAACGCTTTTGATGATTCTTTGATTCTAGTGATGCTTCATAATTAAATTGCAATATCTTGACAATTCTTTGTAGATTATCAGATGTTTCTTTAAAGAAATACTGGTGAATGCAATTCTTCCACGTAAAAAAGGTATTTACAATCATGACATTTACTCTCAGTTTAATTTGCATCATGGGACTTGCGTTTTGAATATAGTTATTTTGATAATTTTTTATAACATGGGCTCCATTTATATATTTCTTAGACTCTAAAGTCTACGGCTCTTTAAGCCTTAGATTGTTAAGCCTTATAGAAGAATGCAGACGTAACGAAAAAGTAACAGAACTTCCATAAGAAAGTAATTGTAATAAATTTTGGTCGAAATATTTCGACGATACGTAGGCTTCCATACCAATCGTACTGCATTCGGATCTACTGGTCATCAGTTCTTGTTTGATGTTTTGTATACAAAACTAACTCTGACAATGTGTCAAAATATACAAAACTAGTGAGGGTGTTCGACGGGTGCCTTAAGTTACGATTAATAAATGAAAATAGTAAACGTGTTGAACAACATCCTTCGTTAAGTTCGTTAAATGTGTGCAAATCAAAATGAAATGAAAATAAAAACATCGCAAACGTCTTTGGTTTCTGTTATCGTCTCGCCAAAAAAATAAAAGTATCTTGTTGCCATTGGTAATAACAAACAGTTAATAATTCAAAGGGAAAAAATCAACGGATTAATACTGGAAATAATAAGTAAGATAAGTTTTAGAAAATTGTTGAAATTAAACAGTATATGTAGAGCTCGGGTTTGGATAAAATGACGTGAAGAGAATTCATATCCAGCTGACAAACCGTGAATTCATTGGCCTTTGCTAGACGTACTTGCTTTTTAAACCGTTTGTGTTCTGATTTCTTGAAACCATCGTGGTCACGCGTCGTTTCTCGTTTGCTGTCGTAAATATCGTAAACATGTGATGCCTAAATGTATTTGTGAAATTTACTGAATATATAATGTTGGCCAGATAGAAAATATAAATATATTAAATATAATAAACCCATGTTCGACAAATTAGGTCACACTTAGTTATTGTTACTGCTTATTTGGGTGCGTAAAAAAGAACTGAGAAACATTCTCGATTCTTGCTTCAACCATTCTCACACCTGAAACTAGAGTATAGACTTTTCTTCCCCACCTCTCTCCCCCAAAAGCTGATTAAATTTGTTTCAAAAGCAAATTTGTGTAGCCAAGGCCATTAAAAGAATGGAATAGAAGAGCAGAAGAAGACCAGAAAATAGACGAAAAAGCAGCTAGTGAAAGAAGACATTGGTTTCTGTCAGTTACTCATTGGAGTGGTGTGTCGAGTTTGTTGGAGGAAGGGCGAAGATCCATGTGTAGAAACTACGACCCGGCGGCAGGAAGGCTAAAAAAACAAGAAAAAGGAAAACAAGCACCAGACAACCGAGAAAACCAGCCAAGAATTGACTGTATTTCACTCGCGCATGCATCGAAGGAAGCACAAAAAGTAACAGCATCATTCTAAAGGAGGGGCACGGACGCGGAATTACGTGAATATCCTGTGCATCCAGAAAATGATGGCAGGAGATGACGGAACGCAACAACGACCAACCAACAAGGCATGCAAAGAGGGAAATCAAGGGATCCGGTTCACAATTAAAACCAGCGAAGAACATTGCTTTTTTTCACTAACTCAATTTCGCATGTCATCGAAAAATAATATCAATTTATAATTTTAAGCTTTACTGATGATGCTGCTGCTTCAGTGAATAATTTCAATAACTAGTTTTTCTCCCTTCCATTTGCAGTTGCATTTAATTACATACTGAGCAAAAATAGAACTGATTTTGAACGTATCTGGATATTTGCAGGGACACGCGTAGCATAGAAAAAAGGTATGCGTAAATTTGGAGTAAATTGAAATTGATTTAAATTTCTAGGACGGAGAGCCGGCCACTTTTTTCTTTGTCTTATGCATAATTTTTTACATAACTTCACGTATCTGCTGTTTTTCACATGTTTGTGTATATTATTTCATTAGCTTATCTATTATTTTTTTTTTTTTTGCTTTTTTTGTTAGAAATCAATGTCAAAAATTGGTCAGCAATCAGTAAAATGTTTGGTTCGCAGAATGCATCCAAAAGTACAGAGCTCTTGACTGAATGTTAAATAAAAATAATTGTTTATAAAAAATCATGAAAAAAACAATCATTCATTAAAATCAAATCTTAAATATTGAAATCTTTTATGAAACTATAAATTTAGAGTAATCCTTAAAGTTTTCATGACGTTTCTCTCCAAGGACTTTCTATTTATTCCTGTATAAAGACAGTAACTAAGAGACCACTTGAAGCTATTTAAAATCATTCTTGAAATTATTTCCAATCACTTCTAAATTTCCGACCGAACGTTCTTCTCTTAAAAATTTTTTTAAAAACTTAATAATTAACTTATAATATCTAATATTTACCTCATACAATACTTACGAGGAATTTTCTGGTACTTGATCTTGCCTCAAGTTTCTTTTTCGAATTAAATTAATTCCTGTTCATTTCTTGTATCTTTATTTACAGCAACATTCGATAAGAAACAAAACAAAATACATCAAGCTTCCTATTTTATTTACTTAGGATAACACGTTTATATACAATAATATATATTTAGTTAAGCCTTTGTTTCGCAAAGGAAAACTAACGAAAACAAAAAACTACACAAGGAATCCAATTAAAAACATTCAAAATTCTGTTCTTGCGTACAATGCCCCGCGGTAAACGACGCGCAAATCATGATATGGGGGATGAGGAGCGCCAAACATCCAAAAGGCTAAGAAACATTTCAACGAGCACTCAAACCAACAGCAGGTGAGTGATATTTCAAGGAAATATTATTTTTCCCCCTTTTAATATTATTCTTAAAATCAAAATACCACAAAAATTGAGAATAAAAAAAAAATTTTAAAAAACAAAAGCATTTCTATTAATTAATTAAAGTAGTTCATATCAATTCCAAAAATCTTATGAGAGATTATTGAATTGTTATTGTAATATGTATATTCCTCCAACTTATCTATGTTTATTCAGGATAAATATTATGATTACTGAAAACTTAATGGGGTTTTTATTCCTTTGTAATAATATTACATATTTCATCATCAACTGATGATCCGTCAACCAACCAAAGTAACTTTTACGAATATCAAAGATCTGATGAATATTAATTCATTAGTTTATGACAATATTAAGGTTATTTATATATTAACAATAATCTACGTTAATCGAAAATCTCCATTCAATTATTGTTTTTATTCTTTGTAAATTATTATTAAACAGCATTAGTTACTATTCAACTTCGCGACGTGGTTATTTAAACTCTTTATACGTTCAACAACTGAAGATGTTAATTTTTTTATTAAAAAATTAGTACAACAAAATTTACCTTCGGATCAATCGATATGTTCAAATTGTTTAGTATTTATTTTTATTAAGCATTTCAGATTTATTTATTTTATTTACTTACATATTTATTATATATTCTAATGATTTTTCTTAATTTATAAAAATGTTATGTTAAGTTATTTTTTTAAATACCAACAGTTTTCAATTATTTCTTAGATCGATTATAATTTAGAAATTCGAAACGGAGGCCATCTGCTGGTTTCTTTTTGAATTATATAATTAAAAAAAGTTCAGCCCACCATATAAAAATATTTCCTTAAATTATTATCTATTGTAATCCATTACAGTAGTTCATTTCACTAGATATTCTATTCCCTTAAAACGATGCAAATATTTTGGTTTGTTATTTATTTGCTATTTTTTTGTATGGTGATATGATAACGATGTATTATTCTTTTTCTCTCGGCATTCCTTATTTCTCTCTTGCACTCAATTTTCTATCTGCACTTCTGCACTATTCTTCTGCTTCTATGCTTTAATCTCTGTTTGTTTGTTTGTTTTAATTTTTTGGCAATTTTATTCAAGTTCTTTTCTTTCAAGTTCTGGTTGCTATTTTTAGTAGCGTATATTATAAAATATTTAATTAAACGACAAAAACAAAGCACGACATTTATTTATATAGATTGCTTTTTTCTTTCATTATTTTGTCCCATTGTATTTTCACAACAGTTTTTAATTTCTATTAAATATTTATCATTGAAATTGTAAATTTATAAAGTTATACAACGAAAAAAAAAATCATGGCAAAGTATTTTTAATTAAATATATTATATATATACCAAATATATCAATCAATTTATTCAATATTATACTCAATATATTTCATTATTGCGGAATTGCTCTTTATTGCGGATTTAACAAATAATTCCTAAAAAAACTATTTGTTATCACTTTTGGTTCACCTTTTTATTATCTGTTTATGTTTTTTTCAGACGTCAATTAAGAACGGAGGATTCATTTAGTCAAAAACGTTGTATTGCTTGGTTTCGCGAATATACCAATCCAGATGAGCGAGATATATTAGGTGAGTGTACGAACAAAAGAAAAATATTAACATATTAATTATGTACAGAAATTCGATAATCCGGCAACAAAAATGGAAAAACCAATTAAAATAAAACTAAAAAACAGAACATATATAAACACGTTTAATAAAAAAGCTGGCACGCGTTAGATGAAGTGGAGTGTTGTGAACAAGCACAACAGATGATCTGATGTACATATTAGAAGAAACGAAAAATGTATTCTTAAACTGTCAAGAAAACATGTTTCGACTTTTTAAGGAGTTCAAATTTGTATGTTTTTTGGTTTTTGCTTGTCTCCTTATAAAACTGGAAGAACTTCCATAAGTTCTTCAGCTCATCAGCTTTTATGTGATGACTATTAGATTGATGATAATCAATTTGTGCTCTTATTACTCTACTCTACATTAAGTTAGACCGGACACTCTTAGACGCTTTCAAGTTGAAAGAGAAATCTTAAAAATATTTGTACAAGTTTCCAAAAAATGTAACTACATACATCGTTAACCGATTTCATTTTTAAATCAATATTCCTCTAATTTTAATCAACAACAATCAACAATTCTTTACTTTTATCTATCTCTCAATATGTGTTTCTTTTCAGGACCTGATGGTATGGAAAAGTTTTGCAAAGATATCGGCGTTGAACCAGAAAATGTTGTTATGCTTGTTCTCGCTTATAAAATGGGCGCCACGCAGATGGGCTTCTTCAGTCAGTACGAATGGATCACAGGTCTCACCGAACTAGAATGTGATTCTTTGGATAAAATGCAATCAAAATTAGAGTATCTACGGAATATATTAAACGATCCGAATGCATTCAAAAGCATCTACAGATATGCATTCGACTTTGCTAAGGTAAAAGACAAAAACAAGAATATTTATTCCTTGAATTTCCTTATACATTTGATTCTTAGTTTTCTCCTGCATTTCATTTTATTACTTATAATTTCTATTTCATTCTGTTTCTATATTAAATGGTTTTTTGTTATTACTTTTTAGGATTCCGATCAAAGAAGTATGGATATCGCTACAGCAAAAGCGATGCTTCATCTCCTGCTCGGCCAAAATTGGCTACTCTTTCCACAATTTGAAGAGTTTCTGGACCAGTCAAAGTACAAAGTTATTAATAAAGATCAGTGGTGTAATATTTTGGAGTTCTCACGTACGATTAGTGTTGATTTAAAAAATTATGACATCGATGGTGCATGTAAGTTAATTTAGGTTTTTTTTATTAAGAAAAGAAAAGATAACCTGTTTTTCTTTTCCATATATTTACATTTTTTAGGGCCTGTTATGTTGGATGAGTTTGTCGAGTGGCTACGACAACATCGCTTGATAACAACAACTAGCTGAAATGTTCAAAAAAGCACACCTCTAAATTATTAAATTGTAAATTCTAGGACATAATAATAGTAGAGACATCACCCAACATACCGACATACATCCATCCATTCAATATCCATCCATCCATCCATCCATCCATCCATTCATTCATCCATCCATCCATTCATTCATTCATCCATCCATCCATACATCCGACCATCATTCATCCATTCATCAATCCATTCATTCATCCATTCATTCATTTATCCATCCATCCATCCATTTATTCACACATTCATCCATCCATAGATACATCCATCCATCCATTTGTTCATCCATCCATACATACATATATACATACGTACATACGTACATACTAAACTCTGCTATTATTAATAACAAATTAATGATTGTACTATTAAAATTTTAGTTTTATTAAATTAATGAAGTCAAGAATGAAAAAAAAAAATTGACGATGTATAAATTTAAAATATGTGAATGCGAATAAATGTTTATGTTAATATAAATTAAACTAGGAAATAATTGAAGGTCGGGTAAAAATTGTAAAGTGTTTATTAAAAGGAACAATTTTTACGATTTTCTTTAATTTATTATTTTTGTTTCATTTATATTCGAGGAACAAGAAACGTTTTCATTACATAAAAAACGGTTAATAATTTAACAGAGTTTATGATTAATAAATTGAAGGGTGAAAATGTTCGGAGGGGGGTGGGGCAAGAAATAAGAAATAAGTATTAGTTAGTTTTAAAAAAAATTAAATCGTAAAAAGTGAAATCGTAACATAAAGTTACGTGTGATGGTACGAAAAGTTTATTTCAAAAAGTGTTAGTTTAATCTAAGTCTATTTCAAAAGTGTAAGAACAGTTAACAGGATGAAAAAAAAAATAACAATATGAACTCTATCATCCATACTGATTTACGTGGATTTTGCATAATTTCTTGTTGAACCTCAACGACATGTTCTGTGATCGTGGTTCCTGGTCCTGCGTCAAACACACGCGTTTAACTTGAAAAACTTGACAACCTATATTTTATCAGATTAGGTTTCCATTCTGCCTTACAATTATGAGAAGAAGGTACATTTTTATTATATTTTTTGTTATAAAATTTATTTTTATTGACTTTTTTTCGAACACATATAAACGTATAATTATTTCCTTATCGGCAGATCATCTGTGCGGAGTAAAAAAAGGAGGAATCAGTTTTACATGCATAATTTGCAAACTCCTTGAGGAAGTTTGGATGGTATAAAGATGAAATTACGCAACTGTAAAGGGAGAGAGTAATGAGACGCCTTTCCTGATGACATACTAATGTAAAAAGTAGGAAAAAACTTATTTTTATTTCTTTATTTATAGAAGTTTATGCAATAATAAATTACCACAAATATTTTTAGACAGTACTAGCAACTAAAGGCCCCAGACTGTTAAGATGGGTGGAGAGAGCACGATTAAACTTGGCAGGCGGACTCGAGTCCACACCCTTAAGACCAGCAAGCAAACACGTTATCTACTTACTGCGCCAGCCGAAAAGTTTTTTTATCACAAGTTCCTTGTGGGCATAGTCTCCGAAACACTTTTATTCCGCGGTCTGCGATTTCTCTATCGCTAACGATTCGGCCCTCTGCTGCCTCATTTCTGCGGCCGTGTATCCTTCGTAATTCATCAAATCCTTGATGCCGCTGCCCTTCTTGCGTTCCAGTATGCACTCATGCAGAGCGACGTCTCCCTGTAATGCTGCCAAGTGGAGGATAGTATTTCCATCACTCCACTGACCATGAGTGCAAACATATAATGCATCCTTTAGACTTTGGCAGAATTGTAACAGCTCATCAAGGATTTGCACGAGCTGTTGTGACTTCCCAAAGCACGTTTAGAAGAGTCCGAATTTTTATTCGTTTTCAAAATTTGCAGCCAAATATTGCCCGTTTCTACATCCTGTGCCTCAATGCAGCTGCCCATATTAATGAGAGCGCTGATCAAAAGCGGCCGATGGTATATGCAAGCATACATCAACGCTGTCTCACCGTAAATATTTCTCGGTTGACTCACCAACTCTTCCAGTTCGAAATCCATCACAATTTTATACAATTAAATTTCATGCTTTCTAAGCTTATCATCTGACAGAATATAGTGCAAAATGCTGTCACTATCAGGATGAACGGATTCGAAGTCTGAAAATAAATAGTTTCAAATGATTAAACATCGTTTTGAGCATTTTAAATGTTAATTGCGATAAACGTTCAAATACCGAAAATTAAGCCGAAACTACAATGGCGCGTTAGGTTGGTCGCGCTTTGATCGGCGTTTGATAGACTTTACAAAAACTTTACGATAAAATCTTCCACGACGCTCGAGTTTCATTTTCTAAAACACAATGGCGCGTTAGATAGGTCGTGCTCGAATTCTACTAAGCACTGTTGAACTCTTCAAAATACTTTGGTTATGGCTCCAACTAGTGTAGAGCACGTTGTAAAAGTTGCACTTATATTGCACAACTTTAAAAAGCTAAATGACGATGCGTACTGCACTAAAAAAACGTGGATATTCATGACGAAAATGACGAAATTAACACTAGAGCAAATAAAACTATCTATCTTAATTAGCATTTCTATATTTTATTATTTCTTCATTACATTTTTTTAAAATTGAAATGTCAAACGCCAGACCTAGTTGAAGTAGAACCAACTAGTGGGTTTGAACGAGATTTACGTGATACGGAAAAATTTACGATATAACGCCTGAGGTCTTGTTGTGAATTGCCTCGTAAGATTCCGTGTGTTCAATAATATCTGTCAAAGCGCGACCGACCTAACGCGCCATTGTGGTTTCGGCTTTACAATCAACTTACAGCGGAAATATTGGACCATTTTTTCGGAATTGTGTGCTTTCTTCATCATTCTTATATTTTTGAAATCATTGTACAATAAAATTTTGAATTTATCTTGATTGAAGTTTTCCAAATTCTTTTTCTCTGTAATATTTTCGTTCGACACGACACGATTTGAACTCTTGTATCGGTGTGCATTCCTCTTCACGCGTAAAAATAACTAAATTTTGAGTTTGAATCTTTGAAGAACTGACGAATGTGTCAGCTTTATTGGGCTCTTTTTGATGAATTTAAGTCTTGGAAAATCACCGCATCAGTTTCAAGCTGATGAGGACGACTTGATATTGAGGAGCAGAAATCTGTAACAAATCTTTTGCGAGAAACCTCCGTCGCCATCGTTAACGGTGTTGTATTATTTTCAATTCTTCGTTTCATACCACTAGTTAAAATGAACAATATTGCTACGTGCTCCATCGCTCAAACGTTCCAATTCCAGGATGGTTGTAAAGTGATAACTGTAATATGGAACCCAAAACGGGTTTACGGCATTCATTGTTTAATTGCATGCTCAAACAATGCACTAAGTCAAGAAATTGGATTTTTTTGTTTATTGCACTTGCCATACAAAATCGAGAAAAAGAATTATAAAAAACCTTTTTCAGGTACTCAGGGTAATTTTTTTTTATGGGGTAATTACTAAAGGTAATTATGAATAATTATTACCATCCATTTTTTACCCTGGGTCATGTATAAAAGGCTGACCTAGAATATTGACACCTTTCTTTGTTCCTCAAGATTCAAACTGACCAAACGCTAAAAAAACCGAAGTAATGCCAAAAAATAAGATTGATATAAGATCTGCAGTGATTACTCTTCATAAGGAAGGCAATTCCGAGCGGATAATTGAGCAAAAATTAAAAATTTCGACTAGTTTTGTGCATCGCACCATACAAATGTACAAGGATTATTGAACTCTTGAGGTCCTTCCGCGGTCCGAAAGGCCAAGATCGACAAGAAATCGTGAAGATAGAGCAATGAAAATATCAAGCAGACGGAACAGAAGAAAAACGGCTCCAGAAATAGAAGCCGAGATGGATTACAGTCGATCAAACCCGGTGTCACTAACAACTGTAATAAGGCGGCTAGAGATGCTGGTCTTTGTGAAAGGATTGCTAAAGAAAAACCCTTACTTCGACCACGAAATAAAAAGAGAAGACTTCAATGGACTCTAACCTATAAGAAATGAACCGAAGTGGACTTCAAAAATGTTCTTTGGAACGACGAATCAAAGTTCGAGTTGTTTGGGTCAAATCAAAGAATTTTCGCCAAACGTAGTGCCCAAAAGAACATGCTGCCGGAGTGTGTAATCCCAACAGTGAAGCACGGCGGCGGTTCCGTTATGGTCTGGGGATGTTTCTCAAGCAATGGAGTAGGCGATTTAATTCGAATCGATGGAATTATGCGAAGGAAGATTATAGAAAGATACTGCAGCACAATGCAATACCATCAGGCGTACGATTGATCGGCGAAGGTTTCATGATGCAACAAGATAACGATCCCAAACACAGTTCCAAATTTTGCAGAGGCTATTTAGAGAACAAACAAACATCTGGAATATTAACAAATATGATTTGGCCTGCCCAGTCACCCGATCTCAATCCAATAGAGCTTCTATGGGATGAGCTGGACCAAAAAGTGCGAGAAAAAGCGACTACGTCAACAGAAGATATGTGGAATGCATTGTTGGAATCCTGGAACAATATACAACAGGAAACCATAAACGCCAGAATACCAAGACTTGTAGCAAAAGTTATTTAGTGCAAAGGGTGATTTTTTGATGAAAAATAAGTTTAGACGTTTTAGTAAAAATTTGGATAATAAAAATTATTCTAAAATATAATTTTAATGTAATTTGAAAGGAAATATAATAAGTTTTAAAATTTACAATTAAACTTTTTATTTTTAAAAGCTTTGGATAACTATTGTTAAGATTTGTAGAAATTTCAAGGGTGCTTCGAAACATTTGGCCGGTAGGATACGTGTGTGTGTCGCAAGTACTGGAGAGCTTTACAGATTTTTAACCTGGGCCAATGCAAAAGAAAGAAGAAGCAAATGTTTACAGTTTGAAAAAACGATCTCATTGTTTTTTAAACGTGTGATTAATTATTTTATATAAACAAATCGACTGCCATCGAAGCACCTTCTCTTTAATTTCCTCACCAGCATCTTCAGTTATAAAAAAACAATATAATTCTTTTATATTTTTATCTTTATTCTTATTATTAAATATAGCTTTAAAATTGTTCTCCTCCTTCGTTTCTTTATAAAATGCAGATACATGTAAGTAAAAATAATAATTTAACAGATACCTAAGAAAATTTAATGTGAAATTTGGATTTCAGTTCAATTCAGTCGTGTTCTTTATAATGGAATCGATTGAACTAAGAGATATCAACAAAATGCAAAAAGACCACGATGTGATTCTAGTTATGAATAGAAACGTTCACAAAACGAATGAATGGAATAATTATATAAGGAAACGTAATACATGTCAACGTATAAGTGTGAATGCAAGACATAAATAAAAATAATTTTAATTTATAAACAAAGAATTTTATAAAATAATATTAATTTCTTTTTTCATCGTTTTAAGAACTATAATAAAAGTAAAATTAAAGTGAGAGGTTTGTAGGTGGTAAATAAAAATAAAAGTCGATGGAAATTTAAAACCGTTGGATATTATTTGAGTAATTGTTCCGGGGAACATGTTCTTCCTTCTCAAATGAATGTTGTTGGATGATCGTTGAACCTAAACGTAGCACTTCTGTGTGTTGATGTAGGTTATTGTTTTTTTTGTTTTGTGTTTTTAGCCACATTTAATTATAATGATGCATTTGTATTCATACATCGACTTATCTATCGATTTCATAAAATAGCACTTAGAGCTCATAGCGAATTTAGCTAGAGTGGTGATTATTTATTCGTTCTTTAGTACATTTTTTCCAACATTTTACTGAGTTTTTCATGAGCATAACGAAGTTTTTGATAGAGATCTTTGGGGCAACCATATTGAATAGCCGTGGAAAAACGTAAAGTGCGGAAATTCTTTTCGCTATCCATGCAGGTAACGGCGCTCATACGGGGGCACAGAATAATTTTTACATGATCGGAAAAGTTTAACTGCAAAAGCAAGCAATTTGCTAAATAATTAAATTCTCAATAAGCTTATTAAATAAATGCTACCTGAACAGAACCATTTGTTAGATGCATGACAACAGCACAAGTTGTCCGGAACCACGAGTGCAAATGGGGCAAACGCGAGATCTGATCGCTCTCTGGGTTAACATTATTTGCACCCGCTTTAACCAGATGCTCAGTCATGTAGCGTTTGAAATACGACAACAGCTTCATCTTCTTCTCCAGCGACTTGGAATAATCGGAAGTCGTCATGTACGTCTCCTTGCCATCCTTATCAATGAAATGTACATTGCTGAGTCGAAGAAGAGCGGAGAAAAGGAGCAGAAAACAATTAGTATTAAGATTTTAGGGATTTAATTCGAGAATTGTTGCGATTGCACTTACTGTCCATTGGGTAACATTATCAATTTGGTGGTATCGTTGAACATGACACCCATTCCTTCGTCACATAACTGATAGCCAAAGCCGTACTTGTCGCTATAGTCAACCCATTTGGAAATCCAAAAAAGTGGCTGAGCAGCTGGATCGGTATTTTCATCGCCAAGATTACCGGGTAAAATTTTTGGCTGCGTAATATTAATATATACAATAATGTTACAATGTGTTTTTCTCTTAGAATATATGTGCTATATGCCATCAATATAAATGTCAATTCTCACTTTGGCATTGATGAGATTGGTTAGTTGTTGGAAGAGGTTCTCAATGTCACCGCGATAGTCCTCGTTGTGACGACAAACTTGCGCTGACGCTGTGATGGCATCGTGAAGATTATTCTTAAGGAAGGTCGACTCCAAGCGAGTATCATTAACACCATTCATTTCGCACAAAGGTCTACGATGCGTTCCATCAGATTCAATAATCTCATCGATACCCAGACGTGGTGCCATAGTTAGACAAGAACTAGGCAAAAACATCGGCACCGGCACCGACGTTATAAACTCGAACTTCAACAAAGCATTGATTGTGGGACGCTTTTCGGGATTAGATTGCAACATAGCAATAACCATTTCTGCAGCGGCTTTTCGCAGGTAGCTGGGTACCCTAGAAAAGAAACAAAAAACAGTGAAGACAACGAAGGAATTAAAAAAGTAGCATTCGATTCGAACAATATCGATAAATACAATTAAAGAATAAGCACGATATAAACTCAAATCTCACTCACTTGTATTCGCATTTTTTTATTCTAGTGTATGTATCCTTCAGAGTCTTTGTTTCGAATGGCGGTTGACCTACTAACAACGTGTACATCACACAACCGATGGACCAGATGTCCACCTCAAACGAGTGACCTTTTTTGGTTAATATTTCGGGTGCTATATAATTAGGTGTCCCGCAAAGTGTTTTCTTGCGTTCCCCATCGAATTCAATGCGTGTGGCCAAACCGAAATCGCCGATTTTCACGTGCAAATGATCGTTTAGGAAAAGGTTGCCCAATTTAAGATCACGATGTATAATACGATTATCGTGCAAATACTTGACACCCTGTAATATTTGAAATATATAATAACGACACTCGTATTCGGTTATCGTTTTCCGGCGTTTATGCAGTTCCATCATAGACTGTAAATAAAATTTCGAAAAGTAGAAAAGAAATTATATATCTATGTGTGTAGATCATGTACAATACATAAATATAGAATATCGTTTATTTTAGAATAGGATTGCCTACCAACATAACACATAACAATAATTTCACACAATTTGTGCGAATACATTCATATGTTTTCTTATATCGTTCCTAAAACGGTTTCCATTAAAAAATTTAGACTTACGCGTTTTTTACACAATTCTAGGACAATGTATATATTATAGCTGTCGTCGAAGAAGCCATGAAACTTCACAATATTAGGATTATTGAGGCTCTTGTGTATAGTGATCTCCTGCGTCATCTTCTCCTTTTGATTGTGTTTCAACATCAACTTCTTAGAAACAATTTTACCAGCATAAACATCATTCGTAGCCACATCAATAATTTCGTAACATTTAGCAAAGCCACCCTGTAAAAAGTACATATAACTGAATATATTTCTATAGATTAAAATATGAGTATATTCCCGGACAACTAAAATCCCCAAGATAGTAAACCTCTGTCAGGAAGTAGAAGTGATTTAAGAAAAATTGTACGCATTCTAACGGGAGACAGTGAGCTCAGAGGCCACCGACGGAAATTCCCTAGTCTGGAGTCTGACACCTGTAGATCCCGTCTAGAACATCCAGAAACCTTGGAGCATTATTTGTGTCAATTCCCGCCCTTACGTAGACTAAAGCTGTTAAGACTGGAGTTTGGGTATGTAACCACCCTTGACGACGTTGGTAGGAAAGAGTGAAAGGCTTCATTCTTGGTACGGGGCCTTTTTTCTCACTCAGACGACTCTTTGAAGTCCTTTCAGTTAACCTAATATAACCTATTTAAAAGGGATACTCAACGGACGAAATTACTTCTATAAACAACATAAAAATATTATAATTTATGGGAAACATAAAACTCCTCCGAAAACATAATCCTTATATTTGATAACCAAAATCTTTACGCTTTTCTAAAGCATCAAATTAAATCATCTATCATTTGAAGGCTATGACCACAATTCTAGGGTCGATGTCGAACCTAGCTATCAAAAAAACTGAGAAATTTGAGCACAAAACTGCTTTGAGAACAGCTCTAAAAATATAAGGATAGAGGAGCACCAGTTATGAAATTTTAAACTAAAAACACATGTTTTACCTAAACACAAAAACAACACAAGCGCAAGGCACCCAAACTTGTTTGTTACACGCTGTGTGACGACACTAACACCAACAACAACAATAATAAAAAGGACGCTCGTCAATTAAAATATAAAATCAACTACTCCACGCCTGCTACCCACATAAATAACTAATTACAATTATCATAAAAACTAAATACAATATTAAAGGTTAATAATTTGTTAATAAATTTTTTGCGCCATCTCTATATGCTTCCCAGGCCTTAATAAAATTTCGTGGCGACTATAATGTTCTAAGATTACCAATTTTTTTTCTATTGAATAATTAATTAAGATAAACGAACCTTGCCAAAAAATCGCATACGTTTGTAGGTGGTGCCGGTGTTGGCATCATACAAACGCTCCGGTATATCGCTGGTCTTATCATCTGTTCTTGTTGCCATTTTAAAAGAGCGCTTTTTCGATTTTTTTGAATATTTAATTAAATTGCACAAATATTTTGTATGTATCAAAAAAAAAATGTTAGCAGTAAGAAGAAAAAACCAAAATTAACTGCCTACTTTCTTAACTTGATATTTTATATGAGTGACTAATAATCAAACGGTTTCAAGAAAAAATGTATATATGTACAAATCCTCGCCGATCGAAAAGAAAACAATTATTATATAAAAATCCAAATAAATTAAATAGTAAATTAAAAAACAGCACAGATATTCTCTACTTTGAAAATCGAGGACGATTACAATGCAACAAACAACGGCGAAGACGTCGACAAGCAATCGTCAAAAAGTACGAAAACCGTTTAAAAATTTTTCAAACCTATGTTCGATCTTCGCAGTTCTTTTGTTTTTTTTTTCTTTTATGTATTTACAATGAATGTTTATATTTGCACTCTACGCACTCGTGTAATAATTACCTACTAACTGCTTGTAACACATGTCTATCACACTCTAAAGTAATGAGAACGACATTTTTTCGAACACTAATTCTTCTGTTTGACACTTCAGCGTTGCAGACTTTATACATTTAATCAAACAAAGTTTCAAATATGTAATTAAGCCTACGGGTTTCAAAGGTAGGCTTAATTAGGTAGGTGCAGGTTTCAGAGGTACTTTCCTTTCAGTGTGGCTTCGGACTCAAGTAAAACTAAAAATAAGAACAATCTAGAGTCCGAAATAAAGTACAGCAAGGCTTTCTTAGTTCGAAGGAACGTGATCTCGATCTCATACGTACTTTACTTAACCGTAGGCAAATCACTCCAATTTTCTTGTTGTTGTTGCTAATTTTTGATGTCTAGTTATACTCCGTCAAAAATTGAAATTCTTTCCTCTATATCTCCTACACTATTCAAGATATTTTATTTGATAGGATAGGATATCTTTCCGTTATAAAGGAATTTGAAATTGCTTTTATTTATGTATTTTTTCCTAAGAAAAATGTATAAGTAGAGTAAAAACCTGACCTTTCTAATCATTTTTTCAGCAGGATCGGTGCAGGATTTTAGAAGAAAAACTATTTTAAAGTTTAAAATAACGTAAGTACAGAACTTTCTTGAATATTGCAGTGCTTCCTCTTAAAATCAATCAAAGTCATTGGCATAAGTTATTTGCAGGCTCTGTTAAAAATACTTCCTTGAATATTCTTATATGAATATACTTGGAAATTTATTAAGCTCAACATGGCGTCCAACAAACATAAACCTTGTCCTATAACCTGTATAGAAACCTGATTAATACTTGAGTAAGTGTCATTAAAAATGCAGCTAATGTCGCTACAGACAAATTTTCCTAGTGGTGTTTGAAATTATTTTCGCATATATAATATTCTTTATACTCCTCTCTTACACACACGCTTAATCGCATATATTTTTCGAAAACAGCTGTAATGACAAGAGTTTATCTCTTTTTAACACGATTCTTTGGTTGTTAAAAAAAAATTTAAACAGTCAAATTCTTGTGGCTTCGCGTTTACCAAAAAGCAAGCAAAAACGAGAAAACCCTAAAATCAGTTTATCAGAAGAGACAAAACCAAGAAGAAAAAAAGCAGAATAGGAAGAAGAAAGGGTATTATTAGTAGATTTTTTGTGCATCGCAAAATAAATGCCATAGAATTGGTGAAACGCGCTATTATTAAATAATTTAATTTTATTAAAATAAGACATTAATACGACGGAATTTTGATTAGCACCAATATAAAGGAGAAGCCATGGTGAGTTATTCGTCGGTCGGAGGATGAAATGTTTAGGCGATTGCTAAGAAGGCCGCGGGGACCACAGCGCTAGATAATAGATGATCTTCTATTTGCATATACAAAGTCAAAAACCAAAATAAATTAGAATGTACGAGTATTTATACATTTTAATTGTAAAATAATTGCTGCTAAACTTATACATTTGCAGTAACATACGTATTTCGCTGCTAAAGATGTATTGCAAAACAACATAAAATGAAAAACGAAAAAAACATTCGAAGGCCAAACCAATTTCTTGGAGGTTTCTAAATTGTATTTGAGGCTTAAAAGTGACTACATAAGTCCATGAATGGCAAACGTTTACGCAATTTTTGTACTTTACTATTGCCGCGACTGCTGCTGTTCTACATACATTTTTAATTACGATATATCTGCTGTAGTTACTACTCTGCTGTTTGCATATCCCGGCTCTTCTGCTCCCGACAGCAGCGGTTTCGCCGCCACACAATTCACTGTAACAAATAGATATATCGTATATTAAAAATAGTCACATTCATCATCAATTTCCTTAAATTTTTTTGGATAAGATCTATTTTAGGCCCGAAACTACAATTTTGTTGTTTTGCATTGGGACTCTAACAACAACATGAGTTTCACCCGCTCTGGTATGGTTTCCGAGTTATAGCCCCTTGAAGTTTGAACATTTTAGAACTAGATCTCCTAAACCATATTGGAGTCTTCGTGCAAGACAACAACAATAAAATTTGGGTTTCGGGACTACACAAGAGTCTAGCCAATTTTTTTTTCTTGTAATAAGTATATGTATACTATACATACTTACAAATGTTTTTAATTCTTTCATTTTCCTTGTAGAATAAATTGAAATCGTCGCAAAAGGATAAGGTAAAAAAATTCATATCGCTCACACAAACGGGCGAACAGACTGCCATCTTTTGCCTGCAGCAAAACGATTGGAAACTCGATTTGGCCAGTGATAATTATTTCCAAAATCCAGATATCTATTATCGTGAATTGGATCGCAAACGAATTGAGCAACTATTCTCACGGTATCGTGATCCCAGCGATCCGCAGAAAATCACCTCCGAAGGTGTTATACGTTTCCTGGATGATCTGCAGCTGAGTCCCGACTCCAAGCTGGTGCTAATAATTGCATGGAAATTTCGAGCTGAAACGCAATGTGAGTTCACACGCGAAGAGTTCTGCAACGGCATGTGCGATCTGGCAGTGGATAGTGTGGATAAATTAAAAACCAAATTAAGCCACATCGAATCGGAATTGAATGATGTGGCCAAATTTAAAGATTTCTATCAATTTACATTTAATTATGCAAAAGACCCGGGCCAAAAGGGAATCGAGCTGGAGATGGCGATCGCCTACTGGGGTATCGTGCTGAATGGGCGTTTCAAGTTTCTAGATGTATGGTGCAAATTCTTAACGGTAAGTCGGGAATATCTACTTCTCTGTCCAAAGAAGCAGTAGTGCACCGCGACCCAATCTAATCTATTGTGCATGTCCGAGTTTATTCCAAGCTTATGCTCTTTGTGAAACAGCGCACTACTTGCTTTGGTTTTTCACATTCTACAATATAATGAGCATCAGAGGATCTTTACCGTGGACGGTGAGCCTTCGTTTAAGTCTGAACGCAGATAAGCCTGCATCTTTCTTTATAATTATCGGTAAAGGTGGATTGTGCAAGAGAACTCCTAGGGCAGTGGTTGGGCACGACCTCATTGCCCCATTTGTTGCATTATTTTTTTTAACTCTTGGCCACCATACTAACGCTGCATAGTTCAGTATCGGTTTTCCCATATAACCTAGTACAGGCCTAGAATGCCTCTGTGGATTTGTTAGAGGCATTTCCCAAATGTGACTTCCAGGACTGGAGGATACGGGGGTGCGTAACGAATTCATTGCGCAATTCCATGAACTTATCGCGAGTTGAGTGAGCTAGAGCATTATTTTGGCGAAACCACATTTTTCTCTTTGCAAAATGTGGCGTTTGACTCGTCGTCGAATTGATCCAGTAATGCACAGTAATATTCTTTATTAATAGTTTTACCATTTCATCTCAACAAATACTGGCCAAAACCTTGCTGGCTGATTGTTGTGTCTTCGGGCGCTTCGCTTTTGGAGAGTGCTGTTCCACCATGGGACCGTGTTTTGTGGTTGTCCCTTTGTTTGTGGCCTGCTGTTAACAAAGGCTTCTATTATATTCAAATTCGCTTTTGATTCGAGCTGTAACTGTATTGGTAACACCCCTGCTAGTGGAAAGCGGTAGATGTCCCAGTTAGTTTTAATGGGATTTCTGTAAACGGAATTTTTTTATTTTCAACCATATACGATTTTCACTGCTATTCGCAACGGCAAATAGTCCCTTGCGAATCCGTTCTTTTTGATAACTTCACTACAGTGCCGTGGCACCGATTTAATCGAATTGGTAATTGTGTACATTGGTATTCCATACTACGTTTTCTCCAATTCCTCAAACAAATTATCGGCTTTTTTATACCCTACACTTTAAGGTTAAGGGTATATTCACTTTGTAACGAAATGTATAACGCATAGAAATAGAGACGATAGGTATAGAAAAGTATATATATTCTCGATCAGCGTGGCCTCCTCAGTCGATTTAGCCATGTCCGTCCGTCTGTCTGTCTGTCTGTTGAAATCGCAATCACAGGAGAACCGGATATTATTGTTTTTATTGCAGATAGATTGTTTCTTGTGGTGTGCAGGTTGGTATTGACACAATAATAAAACAACTAAGCTAGTTATTTTGTTTTGAAAACAGGTAACGACCTCGCCTACTATTTATACAGAGGCGTAGCTAAGACTCATGGAGCTCGGGACGGTTAATCAACTTGCAGCCCCAAAAATTCCTAGAATTCAATCAATCAATACTTGATTTCCAAAACTGCCGCCCTCGCCCCCCTAGCTGCGCCACTGTATTTATACCGCCTGTGATTAAATGTGATTATAAGGTAGCTTTCCTTATAACCACATATTTCCTCTAGTTTCAGTTTGTATTTCAGTCTATAATGCAACTGTTCTGCAATGAGAAATCTAAATAAAATAAAAATTATATAATTAATTATATAATTAATTAATTAATTAAAATTATATATAATTAATATAATTAATAGTAAGATAATTTTTCAAAACTTTTAAGTGTAGGGTATCTAAGATTGTGTCAGGCCGAATATAGCACTCTTACTGGTTAAAATTTGTCATTTTTATTCGCCTTTTAACGATCTCCCAAAGATTTTATATAGGGTTTAGATTAAGCGACTGCGGTGGCCAGTTCATACCCGTTACCATTTCATCTGTAAACCACAACTTCGCCAGCTTCAAAGTGGCTTTGGAAGCTACATATATACACTACCGGCCAAAAGTTTCGAAGCACCACTCCTGTTCATAGAAAATCGTGTGGCGTTTCTATATTCTTGTATAAATTTTGATTTTTTCTTTTTTAATAGGATGGTTGGAAAGTGATAACTGTAATATCGAACCCAAAACGGGTTTACGACATTCATTGTTTAATTGCATGCTCAAGCAATGCACTAAGTCAAGAAATTGGGTTTTTTTGTTTATTGCACTTGCCATACAAAATCGAGAAAAAGGGTTATAAAAAACCTTTTTCAGGTACTCAGGGTAATTTTTTTTTTATGGGGTAATACTAAAGGTAATTATGAATAATTATTACCATCCATTTTTTACCCTGGGTCAAGTATAAAAGGCTGACCTAGAATATTGGCACCATTCTTTGTTCCTCTAGATTCAAACTGACCAAACGTTAAAAAAACCGAAGCCATGCCAAAAAAACAATTGATATAAGATCTGCAGTGATTACTCTTTATAAGGAAGGCAATTCCGAGCGGATAATAGAGCAAAAATTAAAAATTTCGACTAGTTCTGTGCATCGCACCATACAAAAGTACAAGGATTATCGAACTCTTGAGGTCCTTCCGCGGTCCGGAAGGCCAAGATCGACATGAAATCATGAGGATAGAGCAATGACAATATCAAGCAGACGGAACAGGAGAAAAACGGCTCCAGAAATAAAAGCCGAGATGGATTACAGTCGATCAAACCCGGTGTCACTAACAACTGTAATAAGGCGGCTAGAGATGCTGGTCTTTGTGAAAGGATTGCTAAAGAAAAACCCTTACTTCGACCACGAAATAAAAAGAGAAGACTTCAATGGACTCTAACCTAAAAGAAATGAACCGAAGTGGACTTCAAAAATGTTCTTTGGAACGACGAATCAAAGTTCGAGTTGTTTGGGTCAAATCAAAGAATTTTCGCCAAACGTAGTGCCCAAAAGAACATGCTGCCGGAGTGTGTAATCCCAACAGTGAAGCACGGCGGCGGTTCCGTTATGGTCTGGGGATGTTTCTCAAGCAATGGAGTAGGCGATTTAATTCGAATCGATGGAATTATGCGAAAGGAAGAGTATAGAAAGATACTGCAGCACAATGCAATACCATCAGGCGTACGATTGATCGGCGAAGGTTTCATGATGCAACAAGATAACGATCCCAAACACAGTTCCAAATTGTGCAGAGGCTATTTAGAGAACAAACAAACATCTGGAATATTAACAAATATGATTTGGCCTGCCCAGTCACCCGATCTCAATCCAATAGAGCTTCTATGGGATGAGCTGGACCAAAAAGTGCGAGAAAAAGCGACTACGTCAACAGAAGATATGTGGAATGCATTGTTGGAATCCTGGAACAATATACAACAGGAAACCATAAAGAAATTAATCGCCAGAATGCCAAGAATTGTAGCAAAAGTTATTCAGTGCAAAGGGGGCTTTTTTGATGAAATATCAGATTAGACATTTTTGTAAAAATTTTTGATAATAAAAATGTTTCTAAAATTTAATTTTAATGTAATTTGAAAGCAAATACAATAAACTTTAAAATGTATAATGAAACTTTTTATTTTTAAAAGCTTTGGATAACTATTAGTAAGATTTGTAGAAATTTCAAGGGTGCTTCGAAACTTTTGGCCGGTAGTGTATATGCTTTGGATCATTGTCTTGCTGCAAGATCCAAGACAGAGACATTTCCCACTCAGCAAACGGCTGCATAATAATCTGAAGTATGTCTCTGTAAACATATTGGTTCATTATACCATTCACTCTATGAATGGGACCGATCCCAGTACTAGAAAAGCATCCCCAGACCATCAAACTGCCTGCATGGTTCACTCTTCTTTTGCAGTATCGTGCTCGTTAACGCTTACTTTTGAGGCGTCTGACAAAAAACATGCCATATTTTCTCATAATATTAAATCTAGACTTGTCACTAAAAAGACGGTCTTCCACCTTTGAACGAACCAGTTTAAATGGTTCCTGGTCACTTTTTATTCGATCACGTTTTGAAATCAGTGGTTTTTCTTCTGAGTGATAAGCACAAGGCATTAACCAAGCGTATACGAACAGTTCTGGAACAGATGGATAGCTGAAGATCTCTAACAAGTTGTGAGGAATTAATAAATGAATTTTTTTCACATATTTCACTATTATATTGTGTGTATGCTGATTGCTTTTTAGCGGACTTCTTCCTTTTGCACGGAAAAATTTTTTAGAAACCAACTGATTTGCTTAGGTGAAAATATGAATAGAAAATAATCTCTTCAATTTTGAGTTTAAAAAAATTACAATTAAGCGACACGTATACCGTAACAACGGCAAAATTTATTTAATTCTGCATGAGTTACATTTGTTTTGTCAAACATTTAGTGGAAGAAATGTGTAAAATGTGTTAGTTATAAGCTAGTTATAAAACCCTTTTAATCGTTTTTATTTTTAAAAAAGTTTAGCGACTGCGAAACCATTTTCACGAATACCATTTTAGTTGCATATGTTTTGTCCACCATTGTATGTATGTATATGTTTAACCGCTTCTCTCTCTTCTATATCCGTGCAGGAGAAACATAAACGCTCCATACCCAAGGATACGTGGAACTTGCTGCTGGATTTCGCCACCCATATCGATGATCATATGTCCAACTATGATTCGGAGGGTGCTTGGCCGGTACTTATTGATGATTTTGTTGAATGGTGTCATGAGAACCACTTCAATAATAGACAACTGACACAGCAACAACAACTGATGCAGCAGCAACAACAACAGAAGAACATATCGAACAGTTTTCAAACATCGCATAGTACAAACATGAATTATGGCTAACGAATAATTAATATTTTCATTATTTTATTATTGCTAAAATATTTGCTTTTATTCATATTATAATAATGATTATTGAATGAAATTATTGAAAACAGGTAAAACAAAATCAACATCAACAATAACAATTTGGCAGCAGCAACGGTAGACTTAATCCATTAATCGCTGGCAAAAAAAAGTAAGCATGTAAAGAATTACGTTGATTGATTGACTGTAAAATTGTAAGAATAATTTTTATTATTGTAAATGAATTGTTAGATTTTTATTTTAAATTTTAGGATGCAAGTATATGGGAACATATTCTTGCGTTTCGTTCATGTGTTAGGTTACTATTTTTAAAATTAAGTTAGTTTTTTATTTTTCATTATGAGCCTTTACGTTTAGAATATTTAAACAAATTTATTTACTTTAAAATTGCCTTAATCACTTTCGTTTATTGCTAAAATCATGAAAAAGGAAGCACATTTTTAATTTAGAATTTAAAAACATAAAATACAAGACAACACAAAGAAAACACAACACGAAGGCAAAGCAACATCAAGGCAAAGCAACATGCTAGAGTAAAGCACTTAAAATGAACCAATTAAAAAAATCCTTTGTAAATCCTAAATAATACATAATCTATTTAAATAAAACTTTAAATAAAAGAACTAAAAAAGCAATATAAAGAAAAATAATTTCGATGTAATTAAAATAAGAAACTAAAAATACTCAGATACGCTTTTAGTCTCCTGGATTATCAACTCTAAAGTGAGAAGAATTTCGTCTAATAATTAAAGATTTACAACTTTTTGAAAGAATAAAGTACTCGGAGGGAACAAAATAAAAGCTGACAAAGTTACCAGAAGGAAAATTTGCATCTTCAAGTAGAACACTTCTAATTCAATTAGAAGGGGTCACCGAAAGTTTAGACGCAATAAAGTAAACGTCAGTTAAACAGTGACGGAAAGTGTAAAAGGAAATCCTAAACTGTCAGCTATTGGTTGAGTGTGGGATCGTTTCGTGGGCATTTCATCCACCAGGTTTAGCTTAATATGTGATTTGAGTAGGATTTCATAAACCCTCTGACACTGTCGAGCTCATCTCTGAGCAAATTGATATTGATACCAATTTGAAATCATACAAGCTTGTCTCCATTACGCATCTCATTACACGACAGGATCAGGAGTTCCAAGTTTTCCACTGTGCGTGTTTTTCACTACTCAATTTGTTCATCTTTGTTGTGCTCACAAAGTATGCAGCAAGTGGATAAATTTTAAATGACTTGAATTGTACCTATCTGAGATGTAAATGTCAAAAATTTGCTGTTTTGTCTCTAGCAAATTTGAAGAAATCGAAAAAAATTTTTATAAATTAAAACATTTAATGGGCGAATCTTTTCAAAATCTTAGAGCACACGGTAATCAATATTGCAATTTGGTAAAATGGTAAAGGGAACACTAATATATTTATTTTAGGAAAAGGTGTTGTAGTCGATCGTGAAGAGAAAATCGTAATTGAGTGTAGTGACAATAGTTTGCTGAAGAAAAGACAAACTGTTGTTCGAGAGAGATATGTAAACGATAAGAATGCATCTTTGTCAAAAGAAAACCATAGAAGCCACCACAGCACCAATGCCAACAAACACAGCAACAGCAATGATAACGTAAGACGTATGAGCAGACCGAAAACGAAGAATCAAGCTGTAGGGGCGGCTGGAGATCCAGCAGCAGCAGCAGTAGAAACGAAAAGTACACACAGCAATTTCGATCAGAACACTTCTTCAAAACCTCTCGCCTCTTCGGAGTTGACTACTCTGAAAGCAGACATCGATGCCGAAATCAAAAAATTAAAACGACGACGCCAGTCTTTATTACGTGAATCCAGCACCGCTACCAAGGAACATGAAAAGATGCGGCAGAAACGTTCGTATACGGCACCGAACGACAAGACTTGGGGCCAAAACTTAAGCTCAAATAAAGCCCACAAAAAACACACCGTCTGCACACATGCTAGTATCAGTAATATCAGTAAGCACAAGCTACATGCGCCAAGGCATTGCGGGAGGTGCGACGCCCACACCTCATGCCGGCCGCGTATGCGCACAATCGGCCTGCAAATGGATCCTTGCTGCCCCGACATTAATAAATACCTCAAAAAGGACTACAGCATATCGTCCCTGAAGATGAAGTATAACCCAGTGACCGAAGTGATACCGACGGCCTACGGCTGCTTCGATTACGGTACGAATTGCGTAGTGCCCGAATACTGCAACACCACTAGTGGCTGCGGCAACTGCTGTCAGCACTACAACCAGACCGGGAACTGCAACCGTGTAATGTGCAACCAGAATACGTACTGCGATTCCTGCCGGACGCCGTGCAGCGAGTACAACTATTGTCGCGACACTTACTATTACAACTGCCCTACGACAAATGCCCAGCCGTGTCGTCAGCAACGCTGTTCATGCCAGCCGCGTCGCTGCTGTTCGAACGACTGTCACTGCACTCGCAGAAGTCATCGCCGAAGAAGAACTGATCTGAATACGGAGGAGATCTGTGCAGATCGCAAGGCAGCTAAAAGTCTTTTGGCAGCCATAACGAAAAAACAAGCTGAACTGGAGCTCGAAGAAGAGAGGGCAAGGGCTCGTAGAGCAGCCAGAGGCAAGCGGCGTAGCTCGTCAAAATCAAATAAAGTCGATCCGAAGAAAGAGGATGAAAGCGCTGGCCGCATAGCAGAACAGCTAATAGGCCGTAAGCAACGAAGCCCAAGTCGGGAAGCGGAACACGAAAGCGACAGTGATTCAGACTGTGGCACTCAGAAGAGGTATCACATTCGGAGAGAAAAGTACAAAGTTACCAACAAGAGTTCATACTGTCCCGATTTGTCTCCGTGCGGCGATCCGTGTTGTGATCCTTGCTGTGACCCTTGTTGCTATTATACGCCTTGTGAGCCTGTGCAGCATGGTGTGGAGACGCACCGTACCTTGGAGAAAACAAGCATAACTGCATATCAGCCGACTCGTTCACACAAGCGTGACAGGTCGCGACGTAGAGGTGATGATGATGAAGGAGATGACAAAAAGGAAAAGCGTTATGAAGACTATATCAACAGATATCAGCGTGATTCGGAAGGCCAAAAAGATCACAGCGGAAAAGCACGCGGGGAGCAGGCGCATTCAAGTAAAGGCAGTGGAGCACAATCTAAAGCGAAAAAAGATGAGCAATCAAGAGGTACCAATACGGACGTGACACATAGTGACAAGAACACACAATCGAGTCCTGTTCAGAAACCCACTGTTCAGCGTGACGATGCTGGAATCGATGCAAACCTTTCACTGCGCGATGTATTTGACAACCAACCCTTGACGCTGGGTGAACGTTTGGCCATAAGAAATGCTTTCCTGCAATGTAGTGAAAAATACGCTAGCATGAAAAAACATGACCGCAAAGGTCAGCAACATGTGACCAGCCAAGAACAGTTTGCAAACAATGCTCCACAAGTACAACAAGAAGAGGCTCGGGAAGCTCTGCCAAATGACCCTGATAACATAGACAATTCGTCATGTGAAGAGCAAGTCCTGCAACAACAAATCGAGCAAATCTATGCCCAGGAATGCCAGATGCGTCAACAAGAGCAGGAGGAATTCTGTCGTACGCTTCAGAACAACATTCAGCGTCTCTGTACTGCTGCTGGTGCACCGTTGAACTCCTGCAGCCCCCTTGCGCCTCCTCGCATTACGGGGGAAGAAATACTGCGACGCATTCAAGATAATCACGTGGAAGATTATAAACCACCTCCCTGTTGTATTCCACGTGCTGTGAACCATGTAGGTGTCGGCAGCTCGCGACTCCAGGCTGCTCCACAAACGTCACGAAGAGCAGATGATGCCAAACCCAATTATCAAGGTCATGCAGGTGTCGGCAGCTCGCGACTCCAGGCTACTCCACAAACGTCACAAAGAGCAGATGATGCGCCACCCAATTATCAACGTCATAACGCCTATAATGATATGCCGTCGCCGTCACCGTCACCGCCACCGGTTCGCCAACAAACCACTTCCCAAGTTGCAGAACATTCTGTCGACGAATGTGTTTATGTCGACTCACCGAGGAGTGATCGAAAAGTCTATTCTTCTGGTGGACGGTACGAGCACAACACAACTAAACATCCATCCAGTCCTAGAGATATGCTTCCGCAGCAGCAACCAAAATACATTCCCAGTTGTGGAGAACAATTTCGAAGGCGTTCCGAGGATGAAGCTATACGCAGGCGTGATTTGGAAGCACGTCTTCGCTTTTGCGAAGAAATATGCCAACAGACTGCTATCTGTAGGGAGAAGGAAGTGATTAGGAATGCTAGCGTTGAACGTGCAACGGCCAGACACTATTCGGATGAGGACTGTGTATACAACAGAGACGTCCAAGAGCAGTTGTTGGTCAAGGAACCGGCGCAAAATTCGCAGCATGTAGTGACAGAGAACAGACAAGTCTCAAATGCAACCCTTGCTTCTCAGTATGGTGAGTACAAAATAAGAAGTTCTAAAAGACATATGAAGGACAGCGTCTGCAGTTTACGTTGAGTGTTTGTTAAGGTCTTGATGGTTAAACTGCATCAATTCATGATATAAATTTTGTCATGATAAAAAGTTAAGTGTGATCTGAGTGTGTCGCCTGACCTCGTAAGAAAACGGGTTACTTTAATAGATAACACTAGCCTACAAATTAACACTTTTTTTGTAACGGGCTGTTTGACAACATATTCTAAAGGATTTTGGTCAGCTGATTCCAAAAATGATAAAATAAAAAAAATTAAACGATCCGTTTACGAGTTAATCGGTTTTGAAATTTTTGGCGACTTTACGTTAAGGTCCACCCACTTGAAGAGCTACCACAGCTGACATATGTAACCGATTCGATTACAACTAAGATTAAATTAAAGAGGAAGGATGCACACATATTTTTTGCTAACTTTACTTTGAAAACCGAAAGATAGTTTAAAAGCTTTTGCTGAAATCGTAACTTCAAAAGAGGAATTTTTTAAGAAATAAGACAAAAAACTGCTATATATCTGTATGTAAAAATATGTTCCCGAAAATTTTTTACCCTTTTTATTTTTTATATCGATAGATTTGACATTTGTGCGAATTTTAAGCCTAATATCAAAAAAATCTACACGGAAATGGTTTCTTGGTGCGCGTTTAAGTAAATTTAGTGCTTTTCGCAAAAACTACTACATTTTGAAAAAAAGATAAATAAATACTTTTTAAATTAAAAATGATTTTTATTTGTGCATCTTCGCTTATATAAGTGGGTTGGTGTTTCCCTAGTCAAACTCCAGCAATAGTCCGCCATCATAGTTACACCCCAGGATCCTTCATAGCGCTTTTCAATTGCCATCATTTGCTGGTGGAATCTTTAATTTAATCTTAGTTGTAATCAAATCGGTTACATATGTCAGTTGTAGTGGCTCTTCAAGTGGATGGACCCTAACGTAAAGTGGCCAAAAATTTAAAAACCGATTAACTCGAAAACGGCACTTTCATTTTTTTATTTTATCATTTTTGGACCAAAATCCTTTAGAATATGTTGTCAAACAGCCCGTTACAAAATGGCTGTCGGCCAGTGTAATCATTCATAGATACAAACTCGTAGTTATGAAATAGGGTATGTAATCAATTCGGTTAGTTGACTGTGGTCCATAATTAAAACCTCTGCAAATCTGTGGACCCGCACCGCACCGTAGAGAAACGCGAATCTCTGCACTGATCAAATTCTACCTACGATTATGAATGAAAACACCAGCCACTACGAAACTAGGCGGCCTTTTCGAAAAATCTGCTTTTTATTTAAAGTTTAAAAGTTTTATAAAGTTCATTATTCTTTTTTTGCATTAATCTTTATTTTCTAATCCCTGCCAACCTCACTCCCACCCCCTTCCCAGGTACCCCCACCTCATGTCGTTCCTTCGCCGCCAATGAAGAATGTGTCGTTGTGCCACCTCGTTACGTGCCTTTGCGATGCCCACGCCGTCCAAACCCAATCATTCCCGAATACACTGGATGTGACTGTATGTTGAGTACTTATTTGGATATACTGGAGGCTGCCAACGGCAAGAGAGCTGACTACTACATCGACTGCAACACCGGCAACACCGTCGATTGTTCTAATAGGCCAAGGACGAATTGTGAAAAACGAATTTCATTTCAGCGTTGATTGATTTGTGTTGAGATTATTTGATATCATTTTAAAATTTTTACAAATTCTTTGTATTTTATGCATGCACATTTGTGTATGCGTGTACACCTTTATTTAGAGATATATTAGAAATTATATACAAATTTGTTGGGTGTAAGCTTTTGCTATTATTAAAAAAAAAAAAAATTGTACAAGTTCCTAAAAGATTCGTCGTGTTTTTCTCCCCTCTTTGAAACGTTCAAGTGCTCATTCCCATTCCCTTCCCCTTCTCCATCGCCAGAGTATTCGCAGCATTTGTATGGAGCGTGTCACCGATGGTCAAATGTGGACTCTGCTCGCGACTGCGTGCCTGACGGAATCGATCATCGGTGATGTTGTGTCGCAATTCTTGGTTCTGGACTTGGTACTCCATCGCCAGAGATTCCTTTTGTCGGCGATACTCTCTCTCTTTAGTGAGCTCCTCCTGTAACCAAATATATGGTAATTCAAATTCAATGTTTAAAAACAAGGTATGTAAACGCACACTCACGTGCGCACGTCAATATGGACGCGTGCGCTTAAAAAATTTTCCAGCGCACGCGTCCTGTTCGCTGACTAACTCACGTGCGCTTAGCGCACAGGACGCGTGCGCCAGAAATTTTTTTAAACGCACGCGCACACGGTCGTGTTCGCTTAAAAAATTTTCAAGCGCACGCGTTCTGTTCGCTAATCGACTCACGTGCGCACGCGTCCTGTTCCCTAATCAACTCACGTGCGCACGCTGTTGTGTGCGCTAAAAATATTTTTTAGCGCAGGCATTCTCGGCTATATTTTAATGAAAAATATTGGTTCACAAAAAGAAGTGAATGCATACTTTAAAACGAAAGGTTGAACTGTAACAAAAAATATATTAAAAATAATTAGATTGATTGGAACAATCTACATATGTAACAATATACTAAAAGCAAGCGTATGTTTGTGTAAAATGAAACGCAGAACCGATTTTAATGTAATTTCAACATCATCTCGTAGACTTTAATCGCAAATAACATAGGCATTTACGACATATGTATAAGACGACATTTATACCAAAAAGATACCGCGAAAATCATTAACCTGCTGAAATTGTCTTTTTTTAATGAGCTGAAATGTGCGGATATAAATATCTAAAAAGTAGGTATCACAAAAATTACAATGTAAATTTTTTACTTGTAATAATACAAAGGCCATACTGTGTAACCCTTTCGATTTTTTCTGAGAAACCATCTTACAATAGCTAACGTAACCACTCCTATAACAGTTCATTGACTGGATTTTATTGCTTAATTAGGGAAAATCACAAACGCCGTATACAGTAGCCTAAGGACGAAAGACTCTTCCTAGACGAAATATTCCACTTCCTAGAAGTTTTTGTTTTTCAACAAAAAACTTTCCGGCAAGAGATCGGCAGGTAAAAATGCAAGCTGTGGAATCATTTAATGCAGCCCTCTACCTGCTGCCGATAAAAGGTGAAGACATTGATAACACATAGTCATAAAACAAAATCAATAATATTATTTTTCTTGTTTCATTATTAAAATTTTATTTAATGCATTGTCTCCATAATCACCAATTTTGACGAGCAACTAACTCAAAAGTAAAGTTCCAATAATTGTTGTATTTTTTCAATATTTGGGTTTTTTCATTTTTACAAAAAAAGGCTTTAAAGAAAGTCTCAAAATGTATTGGCTTATTTTTTCAAACTATCTATTATTACCAAAAATCTAGCGGAGAACGCGTGCGCTACAAATATTTTTTTAAACATAAAGAAATAAAACAAATATTTTTAGCGCACACAACAGCGTGCGCACGTAAGTCAATTAGCGAACAGGACGCGTGCGCTAGAAAATTTTTTAAGCGCACGCGCACACGGTCGCTTGAAAATTTTTTAAGCGAACGCGACCGTGTGCGCGTGCGCTTAAAAAAATGTTTGGCGCACGCGTCCTGTGCGCTAAGCGCACGTGAGTCAGTCAGCGAACAGGACGCGTGCGCTGGAAAATATTTTTAGCGAACGCGCACACGGTCGTGTTCGCTAAAAAATGTTCTAGCGCACACGTCCGCGCCCGCGCACATGAGTCGACCGCGTGCACTTGTGAGTGTGCGCTTACATACCCTGTTTAAAAAACAAAGACGTAAAATAAGTTATGAATCAAATTATATACTTTTTATTTTAAGTTGTATTTCGAGTTGGATTTTGATTTGTATGTTAATTTCTTTTCAGTTTAATTTTGGTTTTGGAGATGTCTTTGATTGTGTGACTTACCAGTAGCTCTTCGTTGGTTTTTCTTAAACGCAACAGCTCTTGGCTCAGTTTACTGTCAACTCTGATTTGTTCCTCGAGATCGTGGCGCGTTTTACTCAACAAGTCTTCCAACGTATCGGAGGATACTTTTTTGTCCATGGTGAATTTATCGAGCTCAATGCGAAGATTATCATTCATACTTTCGAGCTTCAAACAAACAAATGCGTTATTTTAATAAAATATAGTAATATATAATAAAGTATATTGCAATATACATATATAGGAGTACTTTTTATAAAGTATAATGAATTAGGCTGCTCGCACACTGCATGCGTTTTTCGTTCGTGCGAATTCTGACGAAAACATGCGAGCGATCTCATTGCATGTTATTGATTGGAAATGCTCACATTGAAGCACTGTTCCGTCGTCAGAATTGCAGTTAGTTATGTTACAGGTGATTAGTTATGCAGGTGAGGAAATTCACCAAAATGACTTCTTTTCGCGAAAACCTCACGAACCCAAATCTTCTTTTTGAAAAATTTTCCTTTTAGATAAGAATTTTCTAATAAAAAAAACGTCATCAATCGTGTCCATTATGTTATGGACACATATGGAGCATATGTTGTTTTTGCTTTACTCATAATTTTACGCACCAGTTCTGATAGAGTGTGCGGACTCTAAATAAGACTTCGGACGAATCGTTTTCGTCAGAATTCGCACGAAAGAAAAACGCATGCAGTGTGCGAGCAGCCTTTAATTCAATAATAAATAATTTTACGATATTTTGATAGTGGATGATTTCGTACTTTTCTTTTAATCTCATTCATTTCATTGAGTTCAGCGTGAAGCTTCTCTTTTTCTACGTCCAGTTTATCGCAAAGTTCCTTGCGTGCTTTCAAATCAACTTTTAGCAAACGATGAGCATCTAAAGCTTCACTGAGTTGATGTTGCAAGCATTTACTTTGAGATTCCAGAATGGATAACTGAGATGTAAGAAAATTTGAATTGATACATGAAGAAAAATAATAAATAAAGAGTTATTATTAATAATATTAAAGAATTATCTGTGCAAGTTTTTTACATACCTTATCTTCCAGGTGATGAATGACTCCATTGCGACAGCATAAATCTTTCTTAAGTTCTTCAATTTCTGACCCTAATTCAGAACATTGACGTCTATTTTTTTGTTATTTATAAAAATTAAAGAAAAGAACAAATGGAAAACAAAAGAAAGCGAGTCGCAAATAAATAAAGCAAAGTACGAGATTATAATGTAAGCTTCAAATATGCACATATAATAAAATCTCTAATAAGAACTTTTAGCACAGCGGCAGTGACATCTTCGGCGAAGAACGAAAGAGAGCACAGAGAAAGTGTTCAACAAGTTATAGAATAAGTTTAGATTGAATTAATTGGAAATGGAAATGCTAAAAACTATGCATGAATGCTTCAAAGATTTTAAGAACTCACTTATATTCGGCAGCCTCTACTTCGAGGCTCTGATTACTTCCCTCCAACATGACAGCGTCATGTGATAGACTGCGATAGTGATCGAGCATTTCTTCACGCTCCTTTTCCTATCAAGAGAATAGATAATAAAGTCTATTTTAATATATTGTATTTCAAAATCTAATAAATAAAAAAAACCATATTCTTTCAAAAAACTTGTACATATTTTTATAAAATTTGTTTTTAGAAACTTTCAAATGCAATTTTTAATGGAACGTTTCAAAATTTGATCCTACAATAAAGTAATAAATAATTCAAGGTAACAGGTTATAATCTAAATCTGCCATCTGGTTGCTTCTGTCGAAGATAATCAGGTGATACTTCGACATCCGACTTTTGACGAAACACTGACTGATTGACACTGATTATAATGAATTGGATGGATAAATTATAAAACAGAAGAATGTGTATTAATGATTCAAATCCGTCTCCGAAATGAGAGGCAAATCATGTAACGTATGTACATCGGTAGACTTCAATTACATGGCATTCATTAGATCGATAGCATATTTCATGTTGATTGTCAGTATCTCGTCACTATACTGAAGTTAAGATATCGGGGGTCGCCTCAAAACCCAATGACATTTAAATTGTAACCTCGAATTGCATCAAACTTTAGTTACCTATTATAATATCTAACAATAATTATTATTAGCAATTCTTATTTTTTAAAAATATATTGTACATTTTTCTCTATTATTTCGATTCTAACTATTTCTCCACACTACAATATTTATTTGTACCTTATGCATTAGCAAATCCTCTGCCTTTTTCACTTCCTGCACATACTGACGTAATTGTGTCTTCAATCTTTCAATTTCTGCTTCAGAGTCCCTCAGTTTTTTTTTAAGTACTAAAATTTCTGCCTGACTTTCAGCCAAGTCATTTGAAAGGCGTCTGTTGAAAATGAATAAAAAGAAAAGACGACAAAAAATATAATAGAAACTATAAAAGAATTCAGAAAAAAACCCTAATCACACCATCCTCATCATCTAGTAATGGTTCACATTAATTAATCATTATTGTATTTGCTTTGAAATTTTAGTTGGTTTTGTTGGCGTTTTAAGTTTAAGAAGTTCGAAACTGGGTCAACATGAAATTCGGAATTGGATTTGAATTCGAGACTCACCCATTTTCGACGATGGCTTGATCGCGACTTGTTCTCAACGCTGCCAATTGTTGGCGTAAACTGTTGCTCTCTGCTGATGTCTCATTTAATGCTGTATCTCGATCACGTGTCTTTGCTTGAAGTTGCCTATTAAGTTTATTCAAATATAATTAAGAAATTTATTGAAATTATTAATTTACTGAAAAAAAAAACTTTTACAATGACAGTAATAATGACTGCTTTTTTAGGTTTTTTCTTTAATAAATATTCAGAACATTTGTAAGTCTGTAAAAACATCTGTAGAAAATATCCTATAAAGGTGAACACTGAAAATCAAGTTCGTTTCTTCAGTCTTTAGTTTTAATATAGAAAATATAAAATTTATACAATGCATAATAATATATTTATACAAGGCATAATATAATATTTATACACTTAATATTAATACAAAATAATTAATATTAATACAAGACAATTAATATTAATACAAAACAATCAATACTAATACATACAATACAAATTACAATTAACTAAAAGCATCATATTATTCACTATTTCATTTAATATTTTTTGCGAAATTTGTTTTCTTTATATGATGCTGTAAAAAGCCAAAACTTAAGACTGAAGGCCCTCAAAAGGTACAATTTTCATTAATTTCAAACTACTTCATAAGGATTTTTCAGAACAATATTGGTTCTTCGAACTGAAGTTGAACTTCAACATGAATTAAGCAATATTAGAGACAAATACAGAAAGAAATGGTTTATTTAATAGAAAAGCGTAGAAAAAGCCTGACTTAATAATAATTGTATTTTTATGCTTATGACTTCTTCATGGTCGCTTTTCTATATCCACGATTTGTGTTATATTTTCTTATGTGTCTTAAAATTAAATTTGCTTTTGGTTTTTTTAATCATGGTGGGTTTTTTGTGTTTTCGTTTGTACGCTTTTTTCAAAACAGTTCAATATCAAGGTGATTGATATTGATTGATTGATGGAGTGAAGGTTTATCTTTCTATTTAATATATATTCATTGTTGCAAAGGCAACATAAATTTCATTGAATCGAAGAGAGGCGTAGAGAGAAGCTTACAAAATCAATAAATAAACAAAATGCAAGGGTTTTTTATGCCCACGCTATTAATATTTAATAAAACGATGAGAAATCAGAGATAAAATTAAAAATTAAAATTAAATTCGTTTTTTAATTGTTTGAGTGTAATTTTAATTTTTTCGTTTTCTTAATTTGTTCAGTTTTTGGACAGAGTATTTTAAAAAACACTCATTCATTATATTTTTTATTTATTACAACTATTATAATACAAACATGTATAAATTTGTTTAACTACTGATTTCAAAGATTCTTTATTCTAATACGATATAATTTTAAAACTAATATTCTTAAATTGAATCACATGATTCAGTCAATTCGCTCGATTAATTTCTTTGTATTTTTTCGTCATTCTATTTTATTTGTTTATTTTTATTGCATAGTTTTTTGTGTTTAATTTTAATTTAATTCGTAGCACATAATCTTTGACGTTACGTTTGCTTTAAGTTTATTCACAGAAAACGCTTGGCTCGATCTCAAAACAAAAGCAAAGAAAAACATTATTTTGTCTGCAATATTTACTTAATCTAAGTTTTTTAGTGAAGTATTCATGTCAAATGTCATATCAGTGACATAAGTACACAAACTACTTGTATATATGTAGGAATATATATTTAATACCTATAATTAGTCATTATTACTTAAGTCCAATTCTGGCGTGTACAGCAATAAAAGCCATGAAAACTAAGGAAATACGATACGGCAAAGAAAACAAAATAACAAAAACAGAGTCACTTCAATAGTTCACTATTGAATAAACTAAAATGGTTACTTAGTAAAAACTTAAAAAAAGAAAAGAGGATAGAAGCAAAGAGAAAAGAAGCGACAGTCTAAAAAATACAAACACCAACATTAGGAGAAAAACTAAACTTAAGAACTAAAGTTAACAGTGAAATAGTAAAGAGAGCAAAATAAGTAAAAAGTGAAGTCATTCATTTTTGTCCTCAGAACGGAAATAAAGAAAATAAAACTACGAAAAAGGTAATAAAAAATGTAATTATATATATAACAAACAAAAGAATAAACCAAAAAAGTCTGCTTAAAAAATGTCTCATCTACAAACAAAAGAAGAGAAATTAGAAGGGAAGAAAGGGCATAAAATCTATCTTTTTAAGAATAAAACAGACGCAATTCTTTCTCCGTCTATCTCTATCTCTCTCACTCACTCTCTCACTCACTCTCTCTCTCTCTCTCTCTCTCCTGTTTTGCTAAGTTCAATAAACGTATATAAAATAAGAAGAAAAAACCAAAGAACAACGATAGAAGACACCTTCTCGCTCACTTTTCTCGCTCTCAGTTTCGACTCTCATTTGTCAAGTTGTCAGTTTTAGATGGGAAAAAATAGTAAACTAAAATTTCTTCAACACAAACAGACAGACAAACATGTCTGTTACAAGACAGGACCTGTATAAAGAAACCTGCCTATAGCCCACCTTATAATATGAATTCTAAAGAATTTAAATAAATTTGTATGGAGTATAAATTCTTAGAAAAAAGTTTTACGTTTTCTGATGCGAAAATGTCTTTTTTCCTTTGATGGAATACGTATACAATCTATGACTCTCAAAGAAAGAACATTTTGTTCAAATTTTTTTAAATTTGTACTCGTACTTATTATAAATAATCAACTAAATACAATATCTCTAACTCTCTATCGTATATCTCTCTAAAACTACAAAAAGAACAACTCGAAGTGGGAGGTTATCACCGTATACTGAGGACAAAGTCGATCTCTGTGCTATTCCTTGCATTATCTGTTAAAAGGATCTTCTGTACATATTTCTTAGCTTTCATCCGTGTAGACTTCATCACATCTGCACTGTCTGAACCTAGTCTGGTGCCCTTGAACTCGCTAATGTCATAATTTGTTTAAATATGAAGAGCTCTTGTTATCATTACATCTTTATTTGTTTAAAAGAATGAGAATGATGATCATGATCTATGATTTCATGATCTACGAATAAATCTTTAAAAATATGAATGATAGTGATTCGACCGACAGCCGATTGTACAAAAGACCACACACATCAAATGGAGACCATCAAATTGGGAGCATTTTAGCAAATGGACAATATTGGCCTCACATATCACATGGTGTGATTTGACACCACTCGATTGTTTATTATTCTCTGTTGTTTTTCCTTTTTTATTTACTATTCTTTAACAAGTGTTCATAAAACAACATCATTCGAAATTAAAACCGAATTGAAAGTATTTCTATAGAGGCTCTGTTCTCTCTCTCTCTCTCTCTCTCTCTCTCTCTCTATTGTCTTTAAACGGGTTGGTGAGTCTCTCTCAAATAAACAGTCTGTAGAAGTTCAATCTTGTTTCTTAATAACATGAGTGGCCGCGTTACCAGTAAATCAGATGACGATTTGCTTTAGTAAAGAGTGGTGGGTTCCTTGATTTTGTTTAATTTAGCGGTGTTCAAAATAAACTCCATTCGATTCAACGCTTCAGTTTTTAAGATGCTTCAAAAAGTGTGTGGTTTAGAGTATGGTTTTTGAAGTTTATATAATTTAAAAATTATTCAAAATTCAAGATCACCGTTCAGTTCATTTTTGGATTATTTAAAGTTTGATCACAAAACAATTTGTCATAAAAAAATAAACATCCAAGGTATTTTAAAAGTATAAACAACAACAATATGTAAATTAATTGAAAAAAAGAAAATAACAAAATTTTTGTGATTTGTTTTTTCATTCACTAAACAAAAAATTCAAAACCCAAACTTGTAAAAAGTCAAGGCCAATAAAATGGTCAATACAGCGACGATGATTGCTGCTGCTGTTGTTGTTGTTGAATTGGAGGTTTTTGTTTGTTTGCCGCTTTGGTGGGTGACACATTCAAGTTGAATAACCTGATGTTCTTTTTTAATAGTTTTTTATTTTATTATTATTGTGATTTCCAGGAATTTAATATTAAGTGTTTTTTTGAGAGAGGGATTTTGTTTGCATTTCGATTTTTAACCAACTAAGTTTAACTAAAAGTTAAGTTTAAATAAATGTTGAAAATTGGAAACAAATAACATATGATATGAATTTACAGACGATTCAAAAGAATCAAGCAAATTATATTATATATGGCCAATAATAAATAAAAAGTAAATATAATATATAAAATACAATAAACACAGTATCTATGTATGTGAACAATAAACATTTAAAAGTGCAGAACAACAACAACAAAAAATAAGGGTTCTGTTAAAGAGGTACGTACAAAACCTAAGATTTAAGATTCAAAACGTTGGTGTGGCGCCCGTCAACTTTTCCACATATCACAAGGACCCTCATGAGCGTGTAGCGTATTTTAACTTCGTGCAGGCCAAAGATACCATCTTTCTGGTTTATTCTTTGAAAATGATTTCCTCCCTCATTCTTGGTCATTATAATGCACTAAATATGACAAGATGGTGACAAAGAAAGTCACATCATAGCACAACTTAATATTTGTAAAGTTGCAAAAGAGTATTCTTTGTTAAGTTAATGTTATATTTTCTTTTTGTAAATGATTTAAACCATCAGCAAGCAAGGAAAACCTTAATTTCAAAAAGTATCACAAAACTATACTGATTCTGCAAGCATTTATATGCACTTACATACATACACACATACATACATACAAACATTCATCGATACACACATATTCTTTCATCCGCATACAGTTCAGTAGTTAAGAAAGTCAGTCAGTCAGTTAATCAGTAAATCATTGTCACTTGCTTATGGCTTTTGCTTTTATTATGCAATTCTTTATAATCCGTGCATTTATATACGGTCACTCGTGATCATGCACCACAACTAGTTTTGTTGTAATTTGTTTTAATATTTCTTTTTTTCTTTTCTTTACTTTGATTTGCTTTTCCGAATCATGATTGTGGAAATGTCTAAAGTGCGAAATGGGGTTTTAATATAAATGTTTTATAATATTTTTGACATTGACTTCTTTGTTGTCTTCGCAAAGAGAAGCAAGACAAAAAGATTGTTGATTTAGATTGCGTTAAACTATAAAGAGCATAAAAATATACGCTCTATAAACGTATGAACACATGTATTCTTTAAAAAGGGTTATGAAATGAAATAAAAAGCTTTATAAGAGTATTATTATAATTATGAAAATATTTAGTGAATGAATAAAGGATTAAATGAAGAGTAAAGAGTGTTATTATTAATATTATTACTTTTATTATTATTATTACTATTGTTATGATTATTAAATCAAGATATATTTTTATAATTATTATAATCATAATCATTTTTATTATTATAATTGTTTTGAATTGAATTGCATTGAAAATATTATAATTTCTATATTTTATAATATAAAAGAATTATTTCCTTTATTTTATTTAAATAGAACTACGATGAAAAGTCGATGTAACCACGTGTAGGGTTCCATATTTTCCGTATTTGTACAGAATAAAATTACAACTTTTTACGAGTTCGTTCTTCGTTCATTTTCGCAAGTTGTTCATCCAATAAAAAAAAGGTTCATTATATATTCAACACCATTCAGCCACCGCGATTGATAATCAATAAAAAAGCCTACATTAAAAAAAGGAGTCTAAAAACAATAATAAGCGGTCATGTTTGCGGTTGTGGCTCTTGGATTGTGTCTCTGGAATTTCTATGAACTTCCGTTGCTAAGCAGCAAAGCATTTCAAATATTTGTTGAACTTTAAAAACATCCACTCTTTTTTTAACCCTTCAAATCAATTGTTAGATCAATAATTTAGAAAACAAAAATTGATTATTCTTGAGATTGATACATATAAATGTACTCCTTAATTAATATTAGCTTATGATATAGTCTAGAAATATATAATTTATTATATATAATATATAAGTTATGTATATTTTTGGTAAAATCATTTCGAATTTTAAGAAGTAAGAGATCTTAATTTTTAAAAAGAAAGAAATACAAAAATAATTTTATAATTATAACAAAAAATAAAGTAAACGGGTTGGTAGCGTTTTCTAGAATTTCAAAATCTGGAATACAAAATCTTGAAAGCAAAATCTTGAAAAACAAAATCTTGAAAGCAAAATCTTGAAAAAATTTTTTTTAAATATATTTGCGCAAATAAATAAAGTACATTTATGAATATATTTGATACTTCAAATTTCGCAGAATATTCCCTTGGCTAAAACTTCCATACGAATATATGTATGTATTATTATTTTATACATACCGGCTGTTTCGCATAAAAGGGGACGCAAGACTAGGGCGTGTAGGTTGTAGATGTAACAGTTAAAAATACAGTGGCTAAATTCAAAAGTGGCGAACGTTTGCCAATGAAAAGGAAGCAAGTTAAAAAGCAAGAGCAGATAAAAAATGTTTCAAGAAATGGACTGAATACGCCAAAGATAGACTATGGAGTAAAAATAACTAACTAATGCAACTACACCAAAAACAATTGATATATTTAATATCTGAACTTGTTATGTGTATAATATTAATACAATATAATAACAATGTTGTTTTATAAATACAAGTTCAGATAATTGTTATTATGTGTTATTATTGAAGCCTAACTATACTACACTCTCTATACTAATCTACAATAGAGAAAATTATAAAAAATCTACATAAAAGAAAAAACCAAATAAAAAGTCATAAAACACAAGAAAGGATGAGAAAAAAATCGCGGAAAACCTTTTGAACATGATGTTGTTGTCAGTTTAAATACCAGCTGCTTGTTGTTGTAGCTAGTTTTTCATATTATCTATTTTTTATTAACCAGTTTTTTAAATACAACAACTGAGTGGTTGTTGTTATGACGTCTCTGACTCTAGCCATATTTGTACATTATGCTCCACAGAAGGACTGTGGATATTTTCAGAAAAATTAAAATTGCAAAACATTAAAAATTAATTCAAAACTTGAAAATGTCATTTAATAAAGTTGTAGTTATTTAAAAGCTTAAAGTAAATAATTTCGTTTTTTAATCTTTTCTATTGTATCAGCAAAAAAAAAACAACATTCTAGTTCCACAACCATGAAGCGTCGAAAATTATTACTCTGTTGGACAACGCTACACGCTGGCCTCAGCCTCCTCGTCTTCTGCGTGACCCTTTTCCCATCACAGTCACATGCAGCGATCGTCCCGCCCCCCTGGAGTGATCCGGAGACGAATCCGTGCGCTGTCCTGCCGGGAGGTTGGCAGCTTCTCTACTGGCCACCTCTGATGAAGTGCTTCAAAATATTCACCATGGGTTATCCATGTCCAGACACAATGGAGCTGAGTCCAACAGCCTACAGTCAAAGAATTAGAAATCGCGGTCGGAATGCACCGACCGCTGTGTGCCGCTGTCCCCCGGGCACTGCGATCAGTATTCAAACGAATAAATGCCATGCAATATATGAGCGCGGTCCATGCCCCAAGGGACAGTTTTTTCGACCGGCGCCGGACGACCAACAACAGCTGAGCAGAAGGTATTGTATAAGTGCACAATTTATTTTCCAAATTTCATGCATCGAGTTATTTTCTTATAGCAATCGTTGGGGAAATTGTGAAAGCCCGAGTCTCTGTCCGGAGGGTATGATTTACTGGCCCATGAATGGTAAATGCTACACGAAGTACACCAAAGGCCCCTGCACGCAGGGGAAGCTTCTGGTACTGAATGCAGATGGATTGACAGAGTGTGGAGTGAGTTGTTGAACGGCAGGGGTCGTTATTCAAAAGTCTTTACAGAGGTCTCGATTTTTAGTGTCATGATTCTGGTGAGCTAAGCCCTTTCTACTATGCCTTGGAAGGAACATGCCACGAGCACTTCACCAAAGGACCCTGCTCAACTCGTGGACACCTGTTCCTGCCCGATGGACGGTGCGGTTGCCATGAAAACTTGCCTAATTATCACGCGGAGCAAGATATGTGTTTTGAGCTGAGTGAGTGAACAGAGAGAGCGCGAGATATGGTTTATTTTATAGTTTTGTTGACTGTTTTGTTCCTTCAAAGATTCTCCTGATCCCTGTCCGTCGGGTCACGTCTTCAACATCCCCGACATTGTATTGTCGGAAAACCAAAGCCGCACACCAAGGCATCCGAGGCGTGCCCGCTGTCAGTGCAAAGACGGTTATGTGCCTTGGTCCGATGGTAGCTGCTATCGTCTGTATACGCGTGGCCCATGCGGTCGCAACGAGTTCCTCATCAATTCGACCACCTGCATGGAAAACCTATGCGGCAACAATCGTTTGTATTTTCCGGAGGAAAACTCTTGCTACCGCATTGGCTCCCAGGGGCCCTGCTCTCTGGATAAGGTGGTGGTGTATGACTTCACTGCTCGCCTTTCTGTCGATGGTATCTCGTACAACGGTATGTGTGGCTGCGTGGGTATAATCCGGGAAGCTAATCAGTGCAGGAATTCTGATCGGGATCCGGAAGCAAATACGTGTGAATCATCACCTGGGATGGTAGAGTTGAACGGGATTTGCTACAAGTTGTACAGCAGAGGACCTTGTGGTCCCGGTCAATGGTTGGCGCCCCTCAAAGCGAGCCTGGAACCTAATCAACACACTGCACATAGGGCAAAATGTGTCTGTCGACCGGGTTATACGGTCGCTAAAGATGGCGAGGGAGGGGGCGAGGAGATGTTGCGTAGTTGTAATGCACCCAGCGTTGGATTAGCGAGGTATTTAACTACTCAACGTCAAAATCAGAGACTCTCCACCAGCTCCGTCAACGAATTCTCGTTTAACCTTCCGAATTATCGACTTTTGAAAAGCTAGCCTAAATCTCTTACTTTCTTCTCTCGTTACTAACACTTGTTTATGTTCTTGCGTAAAGTTAAAGTGACTCTTTAAGAATTATAATGCAACTATAGTACCTACTTATGAGTATAAGAGTATATATTCGTACAATACCTATTTATACAATACCATACAATATCTAAGTATTTATACTTATGCAGTTACTTATGAGTATACAGAGACATAAATTGCTTTTGAGTAGCTTAAAAGCATGACTGAGTATTTGATAAAATCTGAAAACATTTGTGAAGTTCTGAAGTCTTCCGATAAAAATCGAATTATTTCCTTTATATTAATTACAGATGTACATAAACATATGTAAATATGGTATAATTTTTTTTTCCTTCCAATTACATGTTTGTGATATACTATTTTAAATTCTACGAGACTTTTATTTTGTAAATGTTCGGTTTTTACTTTTTTCTTGCATGTTTAAAAAGAGTAAGCTTTTTTAATTATATAAAACGAAATGCACTTAACTTGTATAAAATAAAATGCGCTTCAGCTTAATTTAAATTTCAATATTACTATGAACAAATTATTTCATTATTAGGTGGATTCTAGAAATTTCCGAATAAATTCAAAGGAAATAATAGACATTCTAATGTAACTACATATACGTATGTATTTAGCAGTTAATTTAAAGTAAATAGCAAAGTAAAAGTAATTTTTAATTTTTTAAGTTTTTGTAAAATCAAAAAATATTATTATTATTACTTATTACTTTTTGTCATTTAATGCCATTCATATTTAATATTAATTATAAAAAATAAATGAAGTTTCTTCTTTTTGTAAGTTAATATTAAATAATACTTAATCTGGTTAATATTCATTGCGTATCGAATTTTTGAAAACCAATAATATTAAATTTTCCTTTGTTTTTAGAAAATATAAAAATATGTACATAATAATAACATACATACAAAACAAGAAATAATTAAATCTATAAATGTGTATAGATTTACAATCTACTTACGAAAGCTCTTCTTCTAACTCGATCACTTGTTGCTCCAAACTATTGCGTTTCTCCTTGCATGCTTTTAATTCGTATTCTAGCTGATAGGCACGCTCCGTCTTGGCATCCAATTGAGTCTGAAGGAGAAGAAACTCAAATTGAATTGAATAAAATCTAGTGCATGACATGTTTTCCTCACCAATATTTTATCCTTTTCATTTTCCAAATTCACGTAAGTCTTCTTCAAGGCTGCCACTTCGTTGCGCAACAAAGTGGTTTCGTGACGCGTCGACTCGCGACTTGTATCCAACGTTTGGAGACGGTTTTCGGCAACGTCTAAATGTGTTTCCGCAATCAATAATTTTTTCTGATATTCCAACAAAGATTTGTGCGTCTGTTCGTGTAGAATTCTAACAAATGAATAAGTAAAAAAATTATATTTAATTAAATTTTTTAGAATCTGCATCATTTAATCTTACTTTAGTTGATTTTGACTAGTGCGCAGCTTGGAATTTTCATCTTGGAGCTCATTTAAGCGACGTCTTAAGTCATCGATTTCTTCTTTGAGTAGAATAGTTTGTGTTTCTCCGGGAACGCGTGCTGAATGCAGCTCCCGCGTTTCCCGTTCCAGCTGCCTGAGACGCTGGTTGGCCGCTTGCAGTTGTTGTTGCTGCTGCTCCCCGGTGGCAGCATGCAATTGCGTGAGACTCAGATGTTTCTCACGCAGAGCATCACGCTCACAACGCACGCGTTCCAGTTCAGCACGTACACAATCACGTTCGCGTTCGGCTCGTAACACAATAGCTTGTACACAGTCGCTGGTGTTGGAACTGGTATTGGTACTTGTGTTGGAGCTGGTGTTCGATCGCGCCGAACCTGGCAGCGATGGAGTCATTGTAGTGGCAACATTGGCTGTGGACAATGCGGTGGTGGCGTGTGTCGCCCACTGATCTTGACGTTTGCAAAGCTCTGAGCGTAGAATACGCAATTCTTCATCTTTGGATTTTACTTGATTTTGCAGGAATTCAATTTCCTGGTGAGGAAAAAGGTAACATAATAATAATAAAATTAATAATATAACTATAAAAACTAGCCTTATCGGATCCAGTTTTGCCAATTAAACGTAAATATTCCTTTTGGAAGAAATCTCGTTCAGACTTGATACGTATTTTTTCCTCATCTACATTAACAGCTTCCCGAAATTGTTTATCTTTAAGTTCTGGGAAAACAAAATTAATATCGGTCATTTCGAAGATAAGTTCTCAGTCATTCTTAACGACAAGTGTACAATATTTTTCCCTATTAAGCAATTCCATGAGGATTAAAACGGGGTTCTAGAATGTCATTTAGAGATAATTCTAATCTAACAGAAACTTATAAACTTTTATTCTAAACTTTACCTTTTTGCAAATGATGTATTTTATGGTGTAGTTTAATTATTTTCTTAGTCTGAGCTTCATTTTCATTACGCAAGGCAGAAGCTAAAAAGAAGATACCAATTAAATTTAAAATATAAAATTTATGTTTTCTTCCCTTCTTCCATTCACCTTTTTCACACTCTTCTACATAAAGTTTATGCATCGATGATGTTTGCAATTTTATTCTCTCCACATCCGATGATTCGTCGTACTCTTGTTGTCGCATATTTTTGGGTTGTTCCAAAGCATCCCGCTTTGCTCGCAACAGCTGCAATTGTTTTTGTAGTTGTCTAAGCTCCTGTTCACGCTCTGCAATTTCTTCATTCGCTTGCTTTTCGACACAAAGAGCCGCTTCCTTCAACTCATCCAATTCTTTAAGAAGATTTTTATTTTCTGTCTCCAAATCCATGGCGCGCTGCATTGCCTCGTGCATTTTATCCTCGTAGTGCTGCATCTCGGAATGCAAATCAGTCTTTTCACGTTGTAAAAATTTCACATCTTCTGCCAGCTTATCTACGTCTTTGTAGCAACAGTCCTTGGCCAGAGCTGCTGAGGGTCGTCCTCCGATAAGCTGCTCGTTGAGGCGACGTATCTCACGATCTCGCGCTTCGACCTGTATGAAGGAACATCAATATATATTTTACAGAGATAATATTTTTCTTACTTTCTATGCTTACCTTGCGTTTATGGAAATCTATCTGATCTGTTAAATCCTTCACATGCTGCTCTACCTTTTTCAACTCTGACTGAAGATTGTTAGATTTACCATCACCTCCAACGCCAGCATGAGTTTTCTGGTAACCTATATCAGTACTACATTTCGTGCAACGTATATTGTTAGTCGCTAAAGACGTTGGAAATTTTTCACCAGGTCTCACTGTACTAATAAAGGGCTTCTTTGCTAAAAATGAAGAATAGTGAGGGTTTTAAAAACGGTTTATTGATTTTATCATTGATTTGAAAGCCTACTTAGCTCTTTCTGTTTCATGCTTCCTCGAGCAAAGCCATCGACATATTTAACTGTCGTTGACTGCTTGGCTAACAAGCATTTAATTTGTTCCTCCAAGTGGTGGCAATGTTGCTCCAAATGTATTTTATCACGCTGCAACTGATGAATCCGTAGAGTAAAATCTACAAACAAAAATTAGATGCACTGTTTCTTAGGAATTTCATTACGTTTAGTACAATTAACTACTCACTTACCTTTCGAGCAAAGCTCCCACTCTTCTTTCTTACTAATTAACTTCAAATGTAAGTCATTGCATTCGGCTAGTAGACGCGAATTATCACATTTGTATGGTTCGACTCCTAATTCCCAGCAGGACTTTTCCTAAGTATAAAAAAAGGAAACGAAAAATTTACAGTTACGTGATGTGTCAAGAAAGTTTTTATGATTTAAAGTTGAAATTTGAAGTAGGATTTGTAAGGAGGTCAACTAGTCTTTAATGGCATAACATTAAAATTGACCATGACAACCGAAATAACGACAGTGGTCAATTTTTGTTTTCAATCATTGTTTGCATTGTAGTCCTTCAATACTCCGCAGGCGCTATCTAGGTTAAGTTTTTGTGCCGCATAGCATTAATAAGGGTATACAAATTCAATAATAACAAATAACACTTTTGTGTTACAACTCGTAGATCTAATATAATGTGATGTGAGGAATAACCAAACTGTACTCAGATTTGTCTATCTTGCTCCTGAAAAGACGCATGTTCATTCTTTTTCGAACAGTTTTTTCGCCACTAGCACATATCAAGGAAGAAAAACAAGTGTAGCGCATGAAATCTGCCTGTAATTTGTGGAAGAAATTAGAAATGCATGTCCATCAAAACAACGCACCTCTAGCAGACATCCTATTTGTTCCTTAGCATCCCGTAAGCTTTCCGTCGTCTTGACCAGGTCTTCAAAAAGGACGCCAACGAGCGGAATAGCAGCCAAAGGCAGTATTTGTGTGTAACCGAGAACATCAAGTTTTTGGCGTAAATTATTGTACACGCCATTGCTAAAACTCATAATACTAAACTTATTTAAAATAATACAAATATTAATATCAAAACCCCATAAAACAAATAAAAAAGACAAAACTATAAAATTCAAATATTTTTAACAACAAATTGAAATTGTCAAAATACGCGTCAGCCAAATGTAGAAGACCGCGACGCACAGGGCCAATTCACATTGAGCAGGCAATGTGAATTGCCTCCCATAACCCATAAAACAAATAAAAAAGACAAAACTATAAAATTCAAATATTTTTAACAACAAATTGAAATTGTCAAAATACGCGTCAGCCAAATGTAGAAGACCGCGACGCACAGGGCCAATTCACATTGAGCAGGCAATTCATTTTTAAGAAAATTCGAAAGAACTAATATGAAACCTTTCGCCTAAAGCTAACATTGTGAACTATGTCCAATTTTGTTTTTGCTGTTCTTGATTTCGGAACGGAGTTACAGAAACGGGCTAGAACTCTTCTGATTGTAAATACCTTCGGTGAGACAAAGAGAATTTGGAGCAGGTTGAGGATGCTGGCGCAGCTACGATTTTGTTGTTGATTTTTCTGTTGTTGTTGGTTTCCACGGCGACTCCAACAACAACATCATTTTGCCCGCGCTCGTCTGGTTTCGGAGTTTAGTCCTTTAAAGTTGGAATATTTTGGACCTATATCTCCGAAACTATAAGAAATACCTACATATCATGGACATGGTTGAAATGGTATTGAAATTATCTTGTGTTACGTAAGGTAATATGTTATCGAAAAACTATTACTTCTCAAGAAAATTGAAATTTTATATTTTTTTTTATACTTTGTTTTCATTTATTAATTTTTTACTAAATCGCGCGATAATAAGCGCGATTTTTCATAAACTTTATAAAAAATAAATTAATAAAAAACTTTATGAGAAATGAAAAATTTTTGTGAAACATCGCGCGATTTTTCATAAACTTTATAAAAAATAAATTAATAAAAAACTTTATGAGAAATGAAAAATCGCGCGATCTTTCATAAAATTTTTTCGCCGATGTTGTTGTTGGAGTCTCCGTGGAAAACAACAACAACAGAAAAAACAACAACAAAATCGGAGCTGCGCCAGCATCCTCAACCTATGCCGAGAATTTTCTCGAGAATTAAGTATGTCCCGTTGAACCAAAAATAAGGCCGTGTTTACAAGTGCGACACGTGTCCCCTGGGGACACCATTTGTTGTTGTTTTCACAGCCAAACGGCAAGATTAACTATTGATTGTATGCAAGTGAACAAGTCACCTGGGGAAATAAATGTCGCTCGAAATTTCTCAGCATCATCATCATTGGAAATGTGAGTCTTCCTAGACCACATTTGGAATTGGAAAGGAACTCCTTGAACCTAGAGGTTTATGTTGAATTCCTTTCAGTAGCTTAAAAGTAACTTGTATGTATGAGGTTTAATTTTCTTGTTTTATGTTAGTGTAGACGTGTAGTTTTATTATTTTTTTTGTTTGAGTTTTGTTGTTTTTTTTTTTTTAAGGTATATTTTTTTTTTTTTTTGAAAACGTTATAAAAGAATATGAAAAGAGGAAATACAATGGAAAGTTGAAAGTGAGAGACTGGAAAAGAAAGGTGTGAGATAGAATTTGAGAAAGGAGAGAGCTATTGGAGGAGGAGTGAATTCATGATTATAGCTTGAAATTATATAATGATGGTTGCGTTCTTGATGAATTGAAATATGGCTTTGAAAATATCGATGTTGTTGGAGGACAGTAGCTGAGGCAAGTTGAGGACGTTAGCACTTTTAGCGTGCAACCCGGAAATAAGTGATGATCTGTGCGAAGGCCTAACGCAGGGGCAGCGGAAAAGCTCGAAATTTCTGGGGACACCAGAAAACAGAGTTGCGTTTTAGTGAAAAAATATTCATAGTCTGAAATCAGGTATGCATTGTCCCCATATTTAAATGTAAATGTATACAAATTTAGCAACAAGGAATAGCAGCTGATGTAAACTGAAATTTTATTGTTGTTTTTGTTGTTGTTTCTTTTGCTAACTCCAAAAACCACAACACCTTTTATCGCTCTCGTTTGCTTTCCTAGTTATAGGACCTTGAAGATTAAGATTTACGAGCTAGATCTCCTGAGCGATTTTAAACAAAATGTTGTTTTACACAAATAAAAGACAATTGAAAGACCTTTCTGATGACATGAATATCATGTAGGTATCTCGTATAGTGTAGGAGATATAGCTCGTAAATCTTTAAACTTCAGGGTGCTATAACTCGGGAAACAGACGAGAGCGACAAAAAGTGTTGTTGTTGTTGGAGTTAGCATAAGAAACAACAACTACAGCAGCAAAATTTGAGCTCTTCAGCAATTCGTATATTTTTTTGCTAAATTGACATGAAATATAACATCAACACAACTGCAAAACTATTCATGGTTTCAGCAAATTAATTAATATCAATTATAAAGTTTATTTTAAATTATTATTGCTTAAATTATTAATTATTACATAAATAGAAGTGGGTAAGGTTGGGTTAAATTTTATTTTGTAACAATTATGTATAGTTTATAGAGAATTTATTATTTGTATTTCCTCTAACCTTTCCTCTATTTTTTCGCTTACAATCACAGCGGTACCACGATGTACAGTGTAATATAACGGTTTGTAATTTTTTATAGTCAAAACTATTATAAATTCTTAAATAATAGCTAAGGCTATACAAATGGTAGCAAAATTATTAGAAAATCATGCAATAAAATCATCCATGTCACGATGATCCACAATCCAATCTGTCCCACGTGTAAACGCTGTCGGGGACACGGTCGATGAATATTTCCAAACATGCGACACGTGTCCCCCGTGTAAGCACGGCATAATAAAATACATTCTATTCTATTATTTATGCCGTTGAATCCTCTTTAATGTGAATTGGGTTTTCATTAACAGTGCTACCAAATTATCGAATTTATATGTTTATGAATTTTGACATTTCTCTCAGAAAACAATCAGTGGTAAAAGCATGTACTTGGCCATGTAAGGGCCAAATCAGTTAAAAACATCTGCATTAATATGTAACATTAATAAAGCAGAAATAGTAATAATAAAATTAATAATAACAATAACAAGTTATCAATCCTACCTGAAGATGTCCGACTTGAAGCCGGGTAACCCAGGTTGCCCGCCCAATGGTGCAATCATCCCCAAGCCAGTAAATTTACAGTGCAACGATCTACAGGAATATCTAAAGACTCGTTCACCGGAGACCCTGGAGAAACTTTACAATTATGCCACCATTTGTTTGGCAGTGTACAGGTAAATAGCACTATTTTTACTTTTTGTAATTCTTAATATTCCCACACATAGAGAGCTGCCGGAGATCGCGCGCCAATTTGTGATTCGCACTCTTTTCATAGAGCAGCCTGTGCCCCAAGCAGTTGTGGGTTCTTGGAGTTCACAACATTTTTCCAAGTAAGTTTCTTGTAAACATCTGTAGTTCTACTACTCCAATTCTGTTTGTCTCAGGGATCAATCGGATGCCAGTGAGTGCCTCACAGCCCTAAATGTATGGCGCGTTACTGCCATACCCGGTGGCTTGTCCGCTTGGGAACTTTGTCCTACTTTTAAAAAGAACTTGAAAGTAGCTTTACTAGGAGGTGGAAAACCGTGGTCAATGTCGCATATGCTCGAAAAAGACTCGAAACATCGAGACGTAGGTTTTCTCGATTCTTATGCGATGTCTCGTTGGCGTTGCGTTCTCCACTACATGGTCGGCACCGGCACCACCAAGTCACAGGATAGCGAGGGCATAAGTCCTGATGCAGTCCGCATTCTCCTGCATGCACATTTAATGAAACGCGACGAACGCGATGGCATTACAATAACACGTCAGGGTTTCCAGTTTCTTCTGCTCGATACCCAATCGCAGGTGTGGCATTTCATGCTGCAGTATTTGGATACTTGTGAAGAACGTGGTCTCAATTTGGCGGAATGTCTCTCGATGCTGTTTCAGTTGAGCTTCTCGACGCTTGGTCGTGACTACAGTTCTGAGGGTATGAATTCCAAAATGCTTACTTTTTTACAGCATTTGCGTGAGTTCGGCTTGGTATTTCAGCGCAAACGCAAAGAGGGACGCTTCTATCCTACGCGTTTGGCTTTAAATGTAACGAATAAGAATGCCGCAATGCCGGCGGTGGTCAGCGAAGAGCAGAAAATGCACGAGAGGGGATACATTGTAATCGAAACAAACTATCGCGTCTACGCGTACACGGACTCGCCACTGCAGGTGGCCATATTGGGTCTGTTCATCGAACTTCTGTATCGCTTTCCTAATATGGTAGTGGGTGTGCTGACTCGCAATTCTGTGCGTCAAGCTCTGCGTGGGGGCATCACCGCCGAACAAATAGTCAGCTACTTGGAACAATACGCCCATCCGAATATGAAGTCGACTGAAAGTTCCATCAATTCAAAAATGTCGTTGCCGCCAACGGTGGTCGATCAAATCAAACTCTGGGAAATGGAACGTAATCGTTTCATCTACACTGAGGGTGTAGTTTACAATCAATTCCTGTCGCAGGCCGACTTTGTGACGCTGCGCGATTATGCTCAGTCCATAAATGAGTTAGGTTGGCAAAACGAACGCACACGTACGATGGTGGTAACGAAGAACGGACATGATGATGTTAAGAAATTCTGGAAACGGTATTCTAAAAACGGTGGATAATGACGGTTGATTTAGTACACTTGAATGAATGTTCTCTCTCTCTCTCCTGAATTGATTTAAATTATGTTTATCAGTCGTATTCGTTATAAATGAAGTTAAAAAACTATATACAACTCTTAAAATTTGTTATAATACGAGAGCAGTCTGAGTTCTCAGCCTAAGAATGAAAGAAACGTTTTTTTGACATGAAATATGTTATATTTTTAATATAATCGGATGAAAATTCAATACATTTATTCCAAAGTTTTTCCAATAATCCAATACCATCATTGGAGTGTGATTCCAGAGGCTCTGACACAATATCTATCCACCGCTGCAACATCTTCGCCACATTTGATGTAAAACGCTTTCTGCCCAGAAACACCGCTTTCCCAAAAACAAAACACCTTTGTAATCCCAAAATACTGTTGCCATAACCTTTCTTGCTGATGGAATCGATTTTGTTTTCCTCGGTCCACTGCCACCTGCTTCCATTCAATCTTTTATCTATTCTTTTCTAGTGTATAATAGTGGATAAAAATTTCATCAACAGTTATGAAACGACGCTTGAAATCCATTTTATTTTGCTTAAATCAGCATACATGATAAATACGCATTCGAATACGTATTTGGTCAATTAGCACATTCGGTATCCATTTTGAACAAACGTTTTCATATGGAATTCTTCAATAAAAATATTTCCAATTCGTTCCTTTCTTCTTCCTTTCGTCCTCAGCTATTTCATGTACTTTCACTATTCGAACATCTGACACCATATCATTTGCATGATTTGAGAATTCGTAGACGTTTTTGGACAACCTTCCGCGGATACTTCGATGCTTGAACGAGCAGATTTGAAAAGTAGCCCACTTTTTCACAGTGATAAGCGAAGGTGATGCATCCTTATTAGCTTTTAACAATTGAATATTTCGATGTTAAACCATCCAAAAATGGAAATTTAATCACTGCACGATATTAATTTTGTTTTATTTTAAAAAAAAGTCAATTTCCAACAGATGCTTATTTTAAATTTTCCTTAGTATTATTACAATTAGAATTTGGCATTAGAATTCGAACATTTTAATAAGAAAGATACAACCAAGAATTTAGATTTTACAAAACAATACAAGAATCGAAAATTAAAACAACCAAAGTGGGAATTCCGAATTTACTAACTTCGCCTTATTAATGCACTGCAGCGATTACGATAAATGCTACAAGATTCGCTACGTCTTCGTGTGCGCTTTCGAATATTATTTTAGAATATTATAGGCCGCTGTGGCATGCACAGATTGTAGTAACTCTTCTTGTCCCAGAAATCAATTCCTTGCCAACCGCACCAGCCCTTCGATTGTATCGTTTGCAGATCATCAGCACCTGTGTAGTGCGGATCCAAGATAAGGAACTTCAATTGACCTGTCTGCATGCAATAATCAATGCCGATTATAGTGTGAGCCAAGACGCCACCACCGATCATGACTGGTGTTCCTTGGGTTTGGTAATGCATGGCCAAATCACTAGCAAGCAAGCCCAACTCAGCACCCGAACTGACGTGATGTATTTTGGATTCAACATTCAAGAGACCTTGCAGACACATGCTCACCTCCATCGAACCAATCCACTGCGTTGAGCCGGCGAACGATTGCGGTTTGTCACCAATGTGTACCAAATACTTCTGAATTTCAAGATGTGTTAACATTTCACGATCCGTGTAACCTTGCAGCTGGAACCAGGAACAGATTGTTTGCAGCGAACGATAAGCACAACCCCAACCCTTGTCCTGCATCTTCTGTTGCATATAATGATAATAGAAATAGTTGCCCTGCACCAAATATTGTTTGCCATCCGATACACCGCTGGGCTTGAGCCCTACATGAGTGTTAAGAAGAGGCGCATCAGCTGGAAGATCGGTTTGAAAAATGCAACGATTTGCACGTCGGAAGTATGGTCGTGTTACGGGCAAAACGAAGTGGCGATGCAACTTCTTGCGTTTCTCCTGCATGGAGGCGACATCATCGGAGACACCATCCAGATAGGCGCATGATATAAAGTAACCAAATTCCTAGCATAACATGATTTACGATAACAATGTTTCTTCGTAATATATGGACATAATATATTCATCTTTATACCTGTGGATAGAAATGGTAGCTACGTGGTACCATCAACTGCATCATCTGGCTTTCTTCCAGCCGGTCTACGATGCTCTGCTCAAACAGACGCAGCGCACGACAAATACTCTCAATGAGTATGTCGTACAATCGGTATACCCTCGTTTGCTTGCACAGGACCGCCATAGCTTCCAAATCGAGCGGTATGCAAATCTTACGCTCTTCGCGATGCACACGCATGCTCATGGCTGGGAATGTAATGCTAGCTTGTGACGTATCTGTTATTGGTCGCTCATGAGTCTTGCACCTTAGAACATCAATGTTAATTATATCGAAACTACTACCGATGGCACCGCAAAGATCGCTCAATGGCGTATTTCCCGTCGTAGAGCCTTTCTGTTTTCGGCCGGAGTTCTCTTTATTATTGTCACCAGCGACGCTGAGTGCTTCAGCAACAGCACGTATTACATCTGCGATGAATGAATCGTTAGTGATTTGTTTTGGTACTGTATCCCCACTGGTTGGGATGGAAACACCGTGAGCGCCAGTATTGGTTAAAAAGATACGCGTCGAAGCCACCTGAAAAGCCAAACTCCCACCGGATAGCATCCTCCGTAGAGTGTGTACATCATGACGCACCTGCTGAGGAGATAGTAGGAAATAAGTTTATGAATAACGAAGAGGTTAATTACATCTTTGGTTTGGTCTGTGTAGATATTCAAATTGCACTTGAGACGCGTAAAGCAGAAATCACGATATAGTTGCTCCGCTTCCATTACTTCGTACGGAATATCCTGCAACTTCTCGTGCAAAAATACCGCAGCGCGCAAACCAACAAGAGTGCCCAGCTCGCAGTGAAGCAGAATTGGATTGTCTGTGATGTCTACGTCCTTAAATATCTCACTTAGGTGTGCTTCAGTATCGGTACAGTCGCCAAATTTCACCAAGCCACAAAGGTCCATTTCAGCCGGGAACTTGTGCTGGATTTGGTCGTAGTTTAATTGGCCAATAGTGGACTCCACATTAAAACCGAGCAGCAGTAGTGTTCCCTCGCCGTAAAATACACCAAAAAGGCAGCCACTGCATTGTTGTTTTATTCGCTCCAAACGCTGCGAAAATAAAACGAAGAAAGCTCATTAATGAACACATACCTAAGTTTGGCCAATTAGTGACCAACCTTTAAAAGAAAACTTGATATCTTGAGTTTTGGAAACATTATCGTTATTCACTGATATGACTCGTAATAATCTTCGACTGAATAAATTTTTTCTCAGTTTTATTTTGTACAGAATTTTTTAACGCGTTGGCACTTCGAGTCGGAGTCCTATGATTTCAATTCATACAGTGGCAGACTCAATAAAAGCATTGGAAACAAACTTATTTCAACGACTACGTTTTTCTTTTTTATATGTGCGTACAGATAGTTAAACATTATTAGGGTAGTTTATATTTTTAAACTTTGCTGCGTGAAACTCTTGTGTGATTATTGCAGGTGATCACCAGCGTTGTCGTTTTGGAAAATTTTGTGTTAGCAGTACAATGTTAGTAATAGCAGTACTTTTTTGAACGGAGTAATACAAAAAATATGAGGTACGTTCGGCAAAACTGCCGCCGAATCCTTTTCAATAGTTGCTTTTTACACGAATGGGCATTCACCGAAACGTGCATTTGTATGACAAATAATGGGTGCAGACCAAGAATGATAGATTTCGCATTCTGGTGTACAGTTATCTTTTTACATTTTCTTGTGATGTCAAAATGAAATCATATCCTCAGTCGCTTAAACATCGGTTTTTTGCTAGACAAAGGGTTACAAGTTACTGTTGTTGCTCTTCGAGTTATCGTATAAAACTAAAGCAAAAACAAAATCGGAGCGTACGGGGAACATGGAACCTGTTCCAACTTTTCCTAAGTTCTGTTACATAAGTTATTTATTAGTAGCGTTAATAAGTTATTAATTATTATTTTATTGATACGAAGAATACTTAGTACCAATTTATTATTATTATACTTTGAAGTAAAAAGTGATACTCATCGTAATGAGTAGAGACTCGACGTGGCAATAGGATTTAAACTGGCATTCCCCTCCACTTAACATGAAGATCAAATAATTTTTTTTGTAAACTGTCCATATTACGGGGGCTATGGGCAACACTGCTTTAACTTATGGAGTACATACATATGTGGTCGGAAAAAAATTTTTACTTAATTCCGTAATTTTAAAAAAAAATTTCGACCAAAAATTTTTTTTCGGAATTTTTTTTCCAAATTTTTACTTTGGCATTAATTTTCTCAAAAACTGTTGGACATAGGAACTTAATTTAAAAAGGATATTAAGAAGCGAATATTTGGCTTTGAAAATCAGCAAGCAAAAGTTATCTAGGTCTAACCATTATTTTTTAATATTATTTTTTTCGGTGTTAAGTCGGATTTTTATAAAATGGCCCCTCCCGCCTAAACGGGGGGAAATTGACCCCCCCGCCCCCCCTCCCATACGATTTTTTTCTTGTCTCTACCCATCCTACACACCCTAGTCTTTTGACCACTCTTATGCGAAACACCCTGTATAATTAAAGATAATAAAATTGTAAATTAAATAAAAAATTTACGCCCTTATAAACGATAAACTTTTTTCCGTTTAACACCCGTTTTGTTTTGTGCTTTTCGTAGTTTTTTATATTTTTGACGTTACTAACAAACAAAATACCAACAAAATACGAAAAAGCATAAAACAAAACGCTTGATAAACGTAAATTACGTCTTACATTAGCTGCGTTTTTTTAATGAACTGTATAGATCTTCGCCATACAACTGACACTTACTCAGGTTTTACCCAGGTCTCTATCTGGGTTATAGGGAAATTTTAAGATTTCCCTCTATGTTGAATGTAGCCGACTTCACGAATTTCGGAAAACGTCAAAAAATAAAATTGAAAAATAATTTTGTATGAAGACCTGTATAGTTCATTAAAAAAACGCGATTCAGATTACTCTACATATGAAAGATTATACAATGAAGTTGGGCGCGATTTCGATTTTAGCGAAATTTCCCTCGTCGTTCTTTTAATGAACTGGATCTCCAGTTCATTAAAAAAACGCAGCTATTATAAGACTGTTAATAAAATTTAAATTATTTTGACAATCTACACAGCTATTTTTATAAAATTAATTTTCGAAACAAATGTATAGACAGACGAAACCCACACTAGACAGGGATGGGCAAAACGGAGGAAATCCTAAATTTCAAAGTAGGGGATGTGGAATGCCTTGCTGGAATTTTGGACAACATGGAACAATAAACCAATTCATTTTTAGGATATGTTTGAAAAGAAATTGAATGTAATGGCTGTTTTTAAAAGATTTTACTTTTAATACACAATACATACTTATATAATACTAATGTACTAAGTACTGTACTTTTAAAACACAAAGGCCGTGGTTATGCTATCGAGTTTTGCTTGGCAAGTAGGACTTTTTTTTTGCTGTTTTGTGTGTAAAAAAGACTATTGTTTACACACAAAACAACAAAAAAAAGTCCTACTTGCCAAGCAAAACTCGATAGCATAACCACGGCCAAAGAAGACAGCAAGAACGGTTGAGAAACTTTTGAAAGTTCCGAAATAACTATCCGATCTGCCTGTTAGTAAAATTTTTTTGTAAATACCGCTGAACGGGAAAAGGTTAGCTGATGTTTCGCGCACATAAAACACATATATTTACATACTTTTAATAGTATTATAAAGAAAACCGATTTTCTAGAACATAAACATTTTTCTACATTGTACCATTAACATTATTAACTTTAAGGTTCACAATTTGAAGAGCGATATCTGTAAAACCAATGATGATCAATCGTCATCAATGAGATCAATCAATCAATGAGATCAAAACAATGATCTCATCGTCCAACTTGGAAGTTTGAAAGGCCATTTCAGGGCCTTTCTTTTTGCGATTACTACCGTAATTATGGAGATAATTCAACGTCTCTAAAAAATTACTTATATTTTACAAAAAATTTTTTTTCTCTCTTAAATGGAAATTAAGGGGAGATGAAGTTTCATCATCACTTAGAATTACATTTTATATAGCACATTATTAATAAATACCCTCGAACGGTAGCTCATATGTTTCAATGTACCTCTTAATTTAGGAGATATCTATCTTTTATTAGTGCTACTTATATGACTCTTAAATGGTGGCTTATTTGACTCGTGTAATCCTCCTATATCGTTTGTTTTTATCGGCGCTATCTGCATGCAGTTACGTATTTGGTAATTGTTCAGTGGAGCCGTGACAAGCAAAAATATTAAAAATGGTCCTGGAAAGTACTATGATCTGGTAAAATAATTTAATAAATATTATGTATTGTATGAACATTTTCGAATTCATTCTGCTTTACATCTCCAAGAACTGCATGGTTGTTAGAGAAGTGTTTCGACGTGAAAACTATTCTATTTTTTTCAAAAGCATACATATTTGTATAATTTATTTTTCTTATAGTTTTGATAACAGTGATTACCAGAGAAACGGTGATTACTTCCCCACACGGCTAAATGTACAAAAAGACGGCATCAACTTGGTTTGCTTGACCAAAGTGCGCTCAAATCCAGAAAATAATGTTGGTTTGATGACCATTTCTAAGTGAGTATTATTCGGGTGTACTCTAGAACACATTTGTTTTGTACTAATTATACTTGAAACCTTCATCCAGCACCGTAGAAGTTCTGGCTACATTGACGAGTGATGTGGGACGTATTTTCTCTAAGATGCACTTGGTGCAGCCGAAGGGAGACATCAATCTATTGACCGGTATACGTATTGCTCATGTAAGCAGTTTTCATTTTTTTTTTCGAGAATATAAAAAATTATATTTTTGGCCAGTTGGTACTGAAGCATCGCCAGGGAAAGAATCACAAAATGCGCATCGTGGTTTTTGTTGGATCGCCACTTGATAATGACGAGGCTGAATTAGTGAAGTTGGCCAAACGATTAAAGAAGGAAAAAGTCAATGTGGATATTGTTAGCTTTGGCGATCATGGAAATAACAATGAGATCCTCACTGCTTTTGTTAACGCACTTAATGGCAAGGACGGAACTGGTTCACATTTGGTTAGTGTGCCACGTGGATCTGGGCTTTCTGATGCTTTGCTTTCGTCGCCCATAATACAAGGTGAAGATGGAATGGGCGGTGCTGGGCTCAGTGGTGCTGGTTTTGAATTTGGCGTCGATCCTAATGAGGATCCCGAATTAGCTTTGGCCTTACGTGTTTCCATGGAGGAGCAGCGACAACGCCAAGAGGATGAACAACGACGTGCTTTAGCTGATTCCAATGCTGCTGGTGGCACTGAAACTGGCAGCGGAATAGCTGATGGAGCTGAGAAATCCAGTACAGTTGGCACTGTTGCAGCAACAATGCCGGAAGATGAACCCAATTCTGAAGAGGCAATGCTACAGCGTGCATTAGCCATGTCAACTGAAACTGTAAGTCAAAACAAAAATACCTTTTTAACGAAAAAAATTGTATTTTTTCATTTTATAGGCCCCAGATAATCTGCCCGATTTCGCTAACATGTCCGAGGAGGAACAAATTGCTTTCGCAATGCAGATGTCAATGCAGGACGCCGGTAATTTTTTCAATTTAGATCTTTAAATGAAATCATTTCGAATATTAAATTTCATAGACGAACCGATCGCCCATCCAGCAAAACGTCCAAAAAATGAGGAAACTGCCGCCATGGAGATTGATGAGGATTACTCAGAGGTCATTGCTGATCCTGCTTTCCTACAGGTTACCTTTAATTAGCTCCTTACATTAAATTTTCTAATATCATTTCTTTTAGAGCGTTCTGGAAAATCTTCCTGGCGTTGATCCGCAATCAGAAGCAGTACGCGATGCTGTAGGTTCATTAAGCAAGGATAAGGATAAAAAGAATGACAAAAAGAATATAAAAAAAAATGAAGAAGATCCTGATAAGAAGAAATAAAAATTTGCTAAATAACTGCTGAATTATTTCTAAATTTTTGCACTACATATTCATAATTAATACCCAAAATAAATGAAAACATTTCGTTGCTGATAAATATATGGTTTTATAGCTATTTTTTGTTCAAAAGAAGTAGTAAAATGCTTCTAATTTATTGAAATAACCTTTCTCTGATAATAGCATACTCCCAGGAAAGCATTAATTAATTAACACAGCTAAACAGTAGAACTCATCAAAATAAATGTTATCGGAATTTTCGTACATATTTGTTTTTTCAAAATAACTTATTCATTCCTTGACCATTGCTTTTAAAAACAACTTTAATATCGGTAATTATTACCGTATCACCAGCTTCAATCCAAAACTGATCGCCATAATAATGTAAATAAAATCATTATTTTTGAAATAATATATTTAAAGATCATACGAAACGATCGCGTCTACACAGAATACTGAATTAATTTGAATTTCTTGCCATTTATGACAGCAAACGTTTTATTTCATCCTTCTCTGCGGCATCCATATACGATTTACCATCTGGAGTTCTGCCATTTTTTTCAGCACCTTTAGCCAGCAATAACTCTACGCACTTGGTGTGGCCTTCCCAGATGGCAGCTAAGAGCGGAGTGATGCCATGCTTATCGTCTACATTGACCTCGGCTCCCATAGAGATTAAATACTGTAAAACTTCATGTTGACCATAATCAGCCGCATAGTGCAATGGACGACGTCCATGAATAACAGCATTTACATCGACGCTCTTGTCTTCCAGCAGCTCCTGCACCTGGTCTAGTTCGCCATTTTTAATGCTCCAGACAAGATTCGGCATAGTGATGTTTGTTGATATATAAGAGATTACTTGAGCGTAGTATGCACTGTGTATGGAATGATGACCGCTGGTGCTGTGGATGTTTATAAAAATTAATATGCAAATATTTTTTTTTTGAAAATTTTGCAATAACTTTTTCCGGTTGGATTTTCGCGTTTTTAATTACAGCTGATTTGGCGTCAGCAGAGAGTTGCCTTACCAAAAGAAATATAATAACTATATAATAATAGCTCCGTTTTTTTAATGAACTAAAGATCCAGTTCATTAAAAGAACGACGAGGGAAATTTCGCTAAAATCGAAATCGTGCCCAACTTTATTGTATAATCTTTCCTACGTAAAGTAATCTGAATCGCGTTTTTTTAATGAACTATACAGGTCTTCATATAAAATTATCTTTCAATTTTATTTTTTGACGTTTTCCGAAATTCGTGAAGTCGGCTATATTCAAATTAGAGGGAAATCTTAAAATTTCCCTATAACCCAGATAGAGACCTGAGTAAAATCTGGGTAAGTGTCAGTTGTATGGCGAAGATCTATACAGTTCATTAAAAAAACGCAGCTAATAATAAAATAATAACTTAAATAATTTCGACAAGCTGAAAGCGAGAAAAATATATAACAAATAAAAAAAATATATATTTTATATAATGAAACGAACAGAAATTTCGAGAAATTCACGTTCTATCTATCTGACGGTACCTTAAGTAATAAATTTAAATGTAATACTTACAGGAATTATTTTTATCCCGTAACAGTTATTTAAGTACACCTTTTGAATATTTTTATGTATAATATTTTCACGGAACTTATTATGAACGCTGAATAAAAATATTTTTTTTGAGAATTTTTATTGACAACTATTTCTTTACTAGTAGTGTTTCCATTATGCCTCGAAATATTTTCAAATCAAGTAAATATAGAAAAAACATAGCAGCACGGTAATATCAGCAATAACGTGACTGAATTTTATGTTAACTATACAATAATTTACTATACATATGGTAGGAAAAGAATTTCTGAAAACACAAGTACTTTTCTTTAAATTGAAGTAATTTTTCTGAGTTTTGCCCATAAATGCAGTAATTTAATCAGAACCATACATACGCATTTATTTCAAAAGTTACTAAACACAGAAGCATTTGCAACATATTTGCCAACATCTCTGTTCAGTTGGAGAAATACTCGCATACAAGCGATTGCAGCCATTTACCAGAGTCACTAAATGTAAGTCACGGTACCGTTAACTCTGAAAAGTCAAATGAAAAAATCGTTCCAGGAAAATTGCAGAAACGGACTACAGATTTTGCCATATCTGAAATGCAGTAAACGCAGCATTTTTAAATGCCACCAAAATTCAAAATAGATATCTCTCGTTCTGCTTTCTCGTCCTCGTTATAACGCCCATCATAATAAAAATTGCATTAAAATTGATTTCGCTGCAATAAGATTTAGTATATAGCGTGGAGATATAACGTCTAATATCTCAATTTTATCACAGGACGTTTGTGTCACGACAGTTGCATTAATCCAAGAGTAACAATTTTGTAGGTAAGAATAATATTTTAGTAAATATGTAACCAATATAATCCGATTCAAAAGTGCCACAACTCAAAATTGATTATCGAGTTTATATATTAAAACTCATCGCAGTGCACATATCAACTAACAGCAGCTTGCTTTTAGTGTGTTTGTATTCAGATAGACATTTTCACTTCATTTGAAGTGGGTGTGCGATATATACTTTTATATACCTGCCGCGCCTCCTTTAATGCGCTATAAACGGAAGAAAAAAGTTAGTATTTCTGTATCCCTTTAGGTGTAGGGTATAAAAACAAGGAACAACGTTTTAGAAATATGTCCACAATGGATTCGAAAATTTCGTAGGAAGATCAGCGCACAAGAATAACGAGGGTCTTTGAAACAACTACTGATTTTTTTGTATTTGCTTATTCTTATCAGTGCAACATTTGTAATCTTAATAAGCAGAAATGAATTTTAGGAATAAGCAAAAAGTGGATATTTTTGCAATTTTTAAAAATATATTAAAACTAACCAATGCAGGAACACTTTTAAAAAATGGCATTTGTACTTATTTTAACAAATACTACAAATAACCAAAACATTTTAGGCTAAAATTTTTAGCAATATGATAACTAAAGGATCAAACACCTGGATGGTTTCATATGGAATCACTAAATACAATATATATATATGTATATATTATAAATTATAATATATTTATATTATTTCATATTTGGTAAATCTAATTTCCTGAAATGTAGCAGTGGAAGTACCTGCTCTTATTTTCTTGGTTAGTACCTTTTCTGGTTGTTATTTCTTATATTTGGTTATAAGTTAATCTTTCTACTAACAAAACGTTCGTAAATACATCGCCCTTTCCTCGCACCACGCTCAAGAGGGTTTTGCATAGGTAGTTTTTTCCACTTCCCCCAGGACCATCTAAGAAGAAGTATTTTGATGATCTGCTAGATGTGTAATTGCATCTATACCTCTATTAAAAGCAACACCCTGTTTATCGTTTAAATTTTCGACATGCTGACTTCTACCTCAGCCAGAGTGGCTTCCCAAACAGAATCGTCTTCTAAGATACCCAACTCCTTGCATGCCTCTTTGAATGTTTTGAATGTGACCCCGTGCACAGTTCTAAGGTTTTCAAAACTGAGACACAGAAACATTAACTGAATATTTAATGTTCATTAAATGAACTTCATTTTCTAAACAACTAAACACAAGATCACAAAAAATAGTCACAAACAAAACAAATTCAATGAAACTAAACTATTATGAAAAATTATTAAATTTTTAAATTATTGCATTTTTAAATTATTAAACTTTTAAATTATTAAATTTTTAAATTATTAAATTTTTCATAATAAAATCTGACAAAAAGTCCCGGACATATTGCTAACAGACAGACACAGGGATTTTATATGTATATGTATATAGATTTGTGCATTGTTAATAAAAATAGTATTCATTCTGTAATCCTTTACAGAAATTTTTTAGAAAAAACAGTAATTTCTTACATCGCATATATACAAGGTGATTCGCATAAGATGAAACAAGAGGTTATGGCGTGGGAGGGGGATAAATTTTCACCCGTTTAGGCGGTAGGGACCATTAAAGAAACAATAAGGACCATAAAGGGATTAAAATCGGAACTAAAATATCAAAAAATAAGGGTGACACCTAGATAATTCCTAAAAAATTTGAAAGCTAAATATTTGCTTCTTAAAGTCCTTTTCGTATTGGGTTGCATTTATGATATATAGTATAGCTATAGGTTTTGAGAAAATCAATTACAAACTTGAAATTTTAGAAAAATTTCGAAAAAACCTCTTATGCGAATCACTCTGTATATATTGCAGAGTTAGATATCTAATATATATATTACAGCACGCAGTATATATGTATACAATAATATTTCTTGATGCTATCAAGCAGGTACAGGAATTATAAACAAAAACAAATATATCAGCTGATTACATTTTCTGGACGTCCTCTTTTCGCTTGCTGTATGCAACACTTGCTATCCTCCTCATGCCTAACAATGCTCTTGAAGTCATAGTTGCCAGATTTGGATTAAAATTCTCACGTTTCTCATCTCAATATAATGTGGGAAATGCGAATACCTTGCTATTTCTGAAATTCTTCTTAAGTCATCGTCACAATGGGAATTCGGTGGGAATTTTTAATGTTAGTCTTCTTATGCTTAATGCTAAATATTTTCCCATAATAATATTTATAAATTCTACACGTTGACTACTTAATAAAAACACCTAATACTTTTCTTTAGTTTGTGGGATTTTTAATTCGAGTTTTATTCACTATGGGAATTTGTAACTGCTATGGAAAAAATTTGACAGCATTCCCGCGTGGTAATTTGTCAGTCGGTGGAAATAGGAAATTTTGTGTGGGCATTAGTCGTGGGAATTACTGGCAACACTGCTTCAAGTTGGCTTGTTCTCGCTGCATTCTGAAAGCTGTCGGAAAGTTATTTTTTCATTCGACCGAATTTATAGACGTCGTTGTTTTCGATTTTCATCAAGAATGATAGAAAACATCACGCCGACCGACGTAAAAAATTATTTTCTTTCGGCGCATATACGTCACCTTCGCAATGAAAAAGCATTCGGGTTGCAACACATGATGCTAAAGTCAAAATTTACATTCGGTGTGAAGTTTACAGCATTCTGTTATATTTTGACAATAGATCATGACGTTACTCACGGAAAAAACAGTGGAAATGGTTTTTCGTTCCAAGAGTGACGTTATTATGATGTCATGTTCGCTTGTTAAAACATGTCAAAACAAACTACATATACTGGAATCTGTCAACCTTGTAATATGTACAACAAAATACACATACACACAAACTTTGTGATTTTCTGCTGCTGATTATTGACATCAGTAGTGTGGCAGTCAAAGTGAAACGAATAGATGAGGAGTTTGTTGGTCTTTACGAGTACAAGTTTTTTGTTTCTTCTGCTGCAGCAATATTGGAGATGTTTCGAGTGTTAAGAGTGAAATGTTATTTATAAAAAACTGCTAAAACCAAAAGAACTATTAACCTAAAAAAAACTTGGTGAATATAAGTATATAGGTTGCGAAAAGTGAAGTTGATTTTGCAAGCTGCTGGCTTGTGCATAAAGAAAAAAAAATAGAAACCTTTTACCTTGCATGCGAAAGAAACAAATGAGAAGAAACAATTAAGCGTAAAGGCAAAGCAATAGATAGATAAAGAAGAAGAAATTCCTGCTTTCAAGTGGTATGCATTTAAAATATCTGCACGATTCCATATGATTACTAACTTAGAAAGGAAGCAGGAACAACAGTAATAAATACATCAACAAAAGCAGAAAAAAGGTTTGTAAACTCAAAAACACAAAGTGAAGTTTGTAAAATTATAGTAAAAAATTAATAATTACGCAATTTGATCAATTTATTATTATCAGCACAAATAATATGAGCCTGTTTTATAAAAATAGAACCAGAAAGAGTCTTCAATCCAAAATTGTCTGTTGGTAGGTATGAACATTTTCTGCAATAATTATTTTCAATAAAAAAAATCTTTATCACGTAGTGCTAACGCGGTGACGTTTAGATATTTTTATGACGTTGCATCTATCATTCTTTCACTACTTCGTAGATAAGTTGTTTTAAGCAACAAAAATGGTCAAAAAGTACATTAATAGATTTGTACATGCATACATACATATATGGTAGTGTGTATATATGTGTCATGATACGTTATATATATAATATAATATATACAGTTTGTTCAAACTGTTCTGTTTATAGAAGTTTCCTTCTCCAATATTTATTGGGACCATACAGGAAAAAACTGCGTGTCACTGTTAACATAAAATCGCTCCGTATTAATTAGTTAGTTTAGGAAACCATCGATTTGTTGTTTAATTTAATTCTGGGTAACCTTCTAGTATTTTCTATATTACTGTGGACTTGATCACATCTCTTCATTTGATATTTCTACGCATACTTTTTTACCTTTCCAAAATATTTCTACACAAATCTGCTTGCTTAATTACTGTTATTATTACCAGAAGCTGCATTTTGTCCAGCTGATTCTTTGACAACAACGGACGCAATGCAGTGAACACATTCGTTCCCATTGTCCGGCGAATCAATCAGTCCATATCATCCAACTGCCCATCCACCCACCCACTCTTGCTCCGTATACGCGTCAGATAATTGCAAGCAAAAGCAAAGAGCGTAAGCGCACACGGAACTTCAGAAGGACAGAGTGTAACGTATACCAACACCACAACGCAGCATCGCCATTAACACCGTCGCAACGCCGTCGTCCATCAACGCGAACTCTTTGTGCTTGTGTGTTAAACAAAGAGACTCAAAATTGATAGAAATATCAAAAAAGCTGCTGCAACTGGTGCCTCATCTGAGGACCAGCCGCCGCGCAAAAAAGGACGACGTTCAGCAGCAGGAACAGAAGACGCAGCAGTAAACATACCAAGTATAAGCAACATCATCAGTACATTGGCAACCATCGAAGCTGAAGCAGCAACAACTTCTGCAAGAGCAGCGGCACAGGTAAAAAATAATCAACAAGCATCCAACGAATCAGAAGAAAAACAACAGCATTTAAGCAACCATCAGCAGTCAGAAGCAGCAATAGAAACCACAACGGAAATAAAAACGTCAGAACCAGTAGCAAACACCAAAACTGAAGAAGAGGGGGCAATTTTGCCAAAAGATCAAGAACAGAAGCAAGCAAATATGCTTAATTCCTCTTTAAATCCTTCCTCGAATTCACCCACTTTATCAGTGGCCACGGGTACAGACAGTGGTGGTGGTATTGGGGGTGGTGGTGGTGGACCAGCAGGGGACTCTGCTGCCACGACGTCGTCTACTAACGGTCACGAGTCCAAGCTTAATGGATTCACAACCAACAGCAATAACATTGAAACAGATGAACAAAATAATCAGGAGCCGGTCAGCGTTGCTGCCAACACGAATCACAATTTTCAACTGGACAAAACCAACCAGGAGATGATACGTTTAATTGGTCAGTACTTGCAGGATGTGGGTCTTGGTAAGACAGCCAAGACATTGATGCATGAATCCGGATGCTATCTGGAGCATCCAGCAGCTACGAAATTCAGGGACCATGTTCTAACGGGGGAGTGGAATAAAGCTGACGGAGATCTTAAGGTAAGTCTAGACTTGTGATCGAATGAATCTCGCAGTCAGCTGTGTCTTATGTATGTTTGCCTGTGTGTATGGAATGAGCTGTTTTGTTTTGTGTTTCGTTCTTTTGTTTTCATTTAGTTATGATGAAATCGTGCTTTTTCTTTATTACCACAATGTTGCCATCTCGAAATATTCTGTAAATATTACTACAAGTACGTTACTATGTGTAGAAGCAATTAAGATTTAAATTTATTTATTACTATTTGAAGTTTAACTAAAATTATTAAAATAATTTAAAATGAGATACATTGTTCGAACGTAATTAAAATATCGTATGGAACGAAGTGTTTATATAGCAAAGATAAAGTAATGGACTTTCAATGAAATATTAGAAGTATCTTTTTTAAATAACATTTATGTACTCACAGAAACTATCGAAACAGGTTTGTCTCCTCCGAGTGCCGATCGGACGAAGATATACAGTATTTAATCCTATATTTTCATATAGAGGATGTAGCTCAGGCATAGAGCGTTCGCTATGCATGTGAAGGGCCGGGGTTCGATTTCCAGCAGATATAATTTTTTTAAATAAAAATTATTTTAGAAAAGATTTTTAATGGAAATATTTAAAAATTTATTTTATTTTTAACATGGAAGATTCATATTTTGATCACTAAAAGGTAGAAAATGAAATATATTTAAAAAACGTTTAAAATAAATAAATTTTATAAATAAAATGTACTAAATAGTATAAAATAATTTTTTCTTTCTCAGTGACATAAGAAAAGTTTGAGTGCAAAATAAGAAATGTTAAAATCAATACTTAGATACAGTTTTCTTATGATATAACTGAGAAAGAAAAAAGAAAGTTTATTTTAAAATTTTTTTTAATATATTTTGTATTTTGAATTATTGCGTATATGAACGCAGATGAGTGGGTAAAAACGCTGATAATTATTAATCACACCATTTGGGATTTTTCAAAAAGTTCATTAAAAAAGAACATTTTAGATGCGATTTTGATGCTTAATGCCATGACTACTAATATAAAAATATAAATTAAGGGCCTTATTCAGAGACGACATTATCGGGTGACCCGCTTTGTGCTTGTCGTCGATTAAAAAAATTAAATAAATTAGAAAATGTCAATGTCGACGAAAACCACAAAGAGGGTCACCCGATAACGTCGTCGTCGTCTCTCTGAATAAAGCCCTAAGTATAAATGCAGGTGGCAACCCTCGTCGCGTCAGTTGTGGAGTGGTAATGCGTATTTTCCTTTGGAATTCGTTCAAGAGCTTAATGTGAAGAAACTTTCTTTAAACTGACAAATTTTTTGTTTTTCTTGTTAATGCGCATTAGAGTTCAGGCGGATGTATTTGTTTCTTTATATAAAGTATGGGAAAAGAGTTTATACAGGGTGTTTCGCATAAGAGTAATCAAAAGACTAGGGCGTGTAGGATGGGTCGAGACAAGAAAAAAATCGTATGGGAGGGGGGGGGGTCAATCGGAATTTTTTTTCCAAATTTTAACTTTGTCATTAAATTTCTCAAAAACTGTTTGACATAGGAACCTAATTTAAAAAGGATATTAAGAAGCGGATATTTGGCTTTGAAAATCAGCAAGCAAAAGTTATCTAGGTCTAACCATTATTTTTTAATATTATTTTTTTCGGAGTTAAGTCGGATTTTTATAAAATGGCCCCTCCCGCCTAAACGGGGGGAAATTGACCCCCCCTCCCATACGATTTTTTTCTTGTCTCGACCCATCCTACACGCCCTAGTCTTTTGATCACTCTTATGCGAAACACCCTGTATATACATATGTATGTACATCTGTAAAGCTATATACATACAAAGTAGGCACAGTGGATCGTACAAAATTTTAAGTAAAAACAAAAATAACTATAACATATTAATAGACTAGCATTGCGTTTCGTATCATATTCCAAGTTAGGTTAAACGGATTTTCTATTGTAATTGTCATTTTTGCTATCATCAGCTACTAGTTAAGTATATTTATTACGCGATAATGTTATGACTTGATTAATATTGCAATAAACTATATTTGTATATAGAATGTTTTCTATTTAATTGTCTTATCAACTAAGTAAAATTAGTTTTTCAATATTAATCTCGAACCGCATAGCGCACACAGGAAAACACTTTCTTTCAGTGAAACACATTTAGGGTTACAAAAATTATGTACAGTTATAAATTGAAATACAATTGCCACGATATCTGTTATATTTTTTATATTTGTTTATTTGTTACATATATTTCTATTTATATACAGTGGTGGACAAAACATATGCAACTAAAATGTTTGTGAAAATGGTTCCGCAGTCGTTAACCTTTTTTGAAAAAAAGCGATTAAAAGGGTTTTATGACTAGCTTATACTCTTACGTTCATAACGCCAGTGGCGTAGCGTGGTGGTAAGAGGGGCGGGGGCCATTGCCCCGGGCGGCAGAGCTATCGGGGTCGGCCGAGGAGTTGTGTGTGCGGGGCGGAATATTTCTAACCGGACCAGGGTGGCAGAAATTCACGCTACGCCATTGCATAAGACACAACACTTTGTCCATTGAAAGTTTGTTTGATTAGAGTTTAACATTTTTAAGAAAAAGCTCAAAAGCTTTGTTTTGTTGCTGGACAAAACAAATGCAACTTATAATGTATATAGCACTAAAGTAAATGCTTTTGTTTTGTCCACCACTGTTGGTGTTATTCTAAAAGTCGAAATACATATGTATCTGTGGCCACATGCCGTAACAGCCTAACTCTGTTTTTCTTACTTTTCAAGAGAATTATTTAGGTTTCATTTCATTTACTTATTTTATTTATTTATTCATTTACATATTTAATTTGTATTTTTTTTCTGCTTTCTATTGACTCAAAATTGAATTGTATGTAAGATTGAAATTGACTCAAAATTGAATTGAATGCAAGAAAAATAAAATAATATGATACATACTATAATAATGTAATGATGAAAACGTAATTTAGGTAATTTGGTTTTTAGAGTATAACTTCTATAATAAACATACTACAATTATAAAAAAATATTGAAATTAGATTAAAATAAGCTCAATTTAATAACTTAATATAGTCAGTCAGATATATTCAGTAGCAACAACAAATTTACATTTATGTAACAAATGATAACTTGTATCTTTGATTACTTAAGCAGTAGTATATAATTACTTTTTAGTAATATAAAAGACCTAAGTGCTCTTTTGCAAATTTTAATCTTTTTAATACATGCTTCTTTGTCAAAAATGGAACCTTTCGCGGAGTGTGTGCAGTCAGATTGTTATCTCGCAATCGTCGGCGAAGAGTCTCCATATTTACTCCGACATTTAATTCTGTTTTGAGTTCTGTAGCCGCCATGAAAGGGTCGTACTTAGAGAGACGGACTACTCTTCGGACCATGTTCTCTGTCATAACCTTCTTAGGACCGCGAATCTCCTTTACAGATTTGTATGTAATGACATTCCGTGCCATTGTCGGAGAGCAGCCTAACAAATTTTGGATGTCTTTATAGGTCTTACTTTCTGAAACCAATTTTTTTGTAAGTGCTCTCTTTTCTGCAATGCTGTCAGTTTAATGCTTTGCTTTGCTTTGCTTTTCAGTGCAATGCTTTCCGCGACCCATTCTTGGAAAGAAAACTCAAAATCATTGCTATATTTTGTTTCAATTACATAAAAATTATATAATTACCCACTTCTGTGTCTTCAATTTTAAGGAAATATTCTTAATTCTTTTTTCAAATCACACTGATGAAACAAACACTGATACACTACTATTATTTTGACCGTTAAAAATTATAGTTTTTCTCAGAAAGCACTGATTTCAATAAGAAACAAAAAACACTTCTTTACGAATCATATAAATATTGTGGGCAGATAAGCTATGTAACGGTTTTTTACAGTCATGGCCAAAAATAATAAACATATACATGACATATAACAAAAAATGTATGTGTGTCTTCCCACTACTATTTTTTTGACCGCTGCTGTACATTAGGGTGGACCTTAGTTATACTTGGCGAAAATTTTTTGCAGCATTTTTTTACGCCGCCCCCTAAAATTGTTCCATTGGATAAAGAAATACTTTCTCTAAAATATGTAGTTGATCGGATAACAGAAAGGCGTGGCACATTCAGTTGAAACTTGCATTAAAAGTGTAATTTGTATCAACGATAAGGAATGAAGCAACAATTTTTAATAATGGTTAAATATTCTTCATATTCAATAATATTCATAATATTAGTGATACAGTATAGTTTTTCAGCATAATAATTAACTAATACCTGAATTTTTTTATTTATAGACATTAAATTTTATGCATCTTATTGTGAGTTTCCTTTTTTTTTAGTTATACAGGATGTTTCGCATAAGAGGGGACAAAAGGCTAGAGCGTGTAGGTTGAGTCGAGACAAGAAAAAAATCGTATGGGAGGGGAGGGGTGCATTTTTCCCCGTTTAGGCGGGAGAGGCCATTTTCTAAAAACCCGACTAAAAACCGGAAAAAAATATATTAAAAAATAATGGCGATATCTGGATCACTTTCGCTTATTGGGTTGGAAAGCCAAATATCGGCCTTTTAACATCCTTTTTAAATTAGGTTCCTACCTCAAACAGTTTTTGAGAAATTTAATGCCAAAATTAAAATTTGGAAAAAAAATCCCAAAAAAAAATTTTTTGGTCGCAATTTTTTCTTTAAAATACGGTATTAACTATAAATATTTTTCCGACCATAAAATTCTCTAATCAATTCTAGAGAGAATGCAAACCAGAAGGATCTGTTTTGTAGTTTCCGAGAAAAGTGAAAATTACGAAGCATACTTACCTTTCAAATACCAATTTTTTGGCTACTTGTGTTTTATTACTGGTGCAAAAATATGGAAAAACGAAGGAGTTTAGTTCGTAATTTTCACTTTTCTCGGAAACTACAAAACATAGATCCTTCCGGTTTGCATTCTCTCTAGAATTGATTAGAGAATTTTATGGTCGGAAAAATATTAATACTTAATACCGTATTTAAAAGCAAATTGCACCAAAAATTTTTGTCGGAATTTTTATTCCAAATTTTAACTTTGGCATTAATTTTATCAAAAACTGTTTGACGTAGGAACCTAATTTAAAAAGGATATTAAGAAGCGGACATTTGGCTTTGAAAATCAGCAAGCAAAAGTTATGTTGATCTAACCATTATTTTCGGAGAAATATAAAAACGCTTTCTGTATATAAAATAAATATAGAAACGCCATTATTTCTATTTCAAAACTTTGTGTTCGATGTGCCACGTCTTCCCGATGTCAAATTGATCTGAAAAATTTGTACAAATTACTTTTTCATGAAATAGTACAAGTTTAGAAGGCGGCGTTGTAAAAATGTTATGGTCGAAAAATAAGGTCCACCCTAATATACATACAAAGAATATATGCTTAAGAAAGAAAAACGAGACTAGTACTAAAAATAGATTTCCCTCTTAATTTGAGTATTTTTTAAAAAATTTTATTATTTAAAGTATGAAGTTTAAGGTCTACAAATAATAACTAACCACTATATAATTGTTCTTGTAGATATTTAATCGATCTGTTCGAATGGAACTTTCAACGAGTGGTCTTCCTCATGTTTAGAATTTTAATGTTAATCTTTAATGTTGATTTGATGTATGTATTTTCTGGCGTTTTTTAGGAACTGGAACCGCTCATCGATAAGGGCAAATCCTCAACCATAACGGAAATGAAATTCATTATCCTCGAGCAGAAGTATCTAGAGCATTTGGATGATGGCTGCCCACTTGATGCTTTGCACGTGTTGCGCAACGAACTCACTCCACTGCAACATAATATCTCACGTGTTCATCAGCTGTCGTCGTACATGATGTGTTCGAATAACCACGATCTCTATCAGCGTGCCAAATGGGAGGGCAAGGGTATTCTATCGAGAGCTCTTGTCATGGAACGTCTGCAGGCGTTCATGCCACCAACCGTAATGCTGCCACCTCGTCGTTTGCGAGCTTTGTTGCAACAGGCGGTGGAATTGCAATCGCAACGTTGCCCATACCACGATATGGCTTGGCAGACCGATCTGCAAAACGTCTCATTGCTCACAGATCACAGCTGCGCCCTCGAAGGCTTTCCCATTCAAACGATACAAACTCTCACCGATCACTGCGATGAGGTGTGGATATGTAAATTTTCACCCGATGGTCTCAAGTTAGCCACTGGCAGTAAGGATGACACCACCATCATTTGGGACGTGGATCCATTTAAACTGACGCTTAAGAATCGTCGCGTGCTAGAAGGACAAACGCCAATGAGTGTGTCATTTTTGAGCTGGAGCCCCGATTCGAAACTACTTTTGATCGGTGGTCCAGAGGAGACATCAGAGATAAATATATGGAATGTGGAGGATGGAAAATTGGAGGTGAAAATGTCGCACTCCATGGAGGATAGTTTGTCGTGTGGTACCTTCAATCGCGATGGTACACGTTTCGTTTGTGGCGGCCACAAGGGCCAATTTTATTTGTGCGATCTGAATGGCACGATTCTCGACTCGTGGGAAGGTGTGCGCATCAACAGCGTTGCTTTTCGTGCAGACAATAAAACCGTTCTAGCTGCTGATAATCATTATCGTATACGAGGGTAAGTGAAGATTGGAGGGGGATGGGTTGGTTTGCTTGGTAGAAGAGTAACTTTATAATCACAAACCTACTGTTCATTTTCAAATTTTTTAGATACAATTTTGATAATCCACGCAATGATTTTGATGTACTGCGCGAACAGCATCCCATCATGACGTTTACACTCAACTCGGCCGATCGCTTGGCTTTGCTCAATATCTCCAATCAGGGTCTGCATCTTTGGGACATAGTAGACAAGTGCCTGGTGCGTCGGTTCCAAGGCATCCGTCAGAGCAATTTTGCTATTCACTCTTGTTTCGGAGGCATCAATGAGAGTTTCGTGGCCAGCGGAAGCGAGGATGGCAAAGTCTGCATTTGGCACATTAAACGAGAGGAGCCACTGGCCAAGTTGTCGGGGCATACCAAAACCGTTAATTGTGTGTCTTGGAACCCCGTCTATCCGTCCATGTTGGCCTCTGCCAGCGACGATGCAACCGTGCGGATTTGGGGTCCCAAGTCAACTGATTCAACGCCAGAGAGCGACGAGTGCTCATCGTGTTCATCGTCATCTTCGTGGAATATGACGTCGTAATCCAAATGCAATTCGTTTAATTTAATTTTTTCTATTTAATTTAACAAAATACTATAAAACAAAAACAAAAAAAAAAAAAACATAAATGAAGAATAAGAATATGCTACACAGAATACTATACAGAATACATTGTACGATGTAGTTCCTCGTTACTATTTATACAACTACTGGAGTCTCAAAAGACGTTCGTTCATTCAACAGCCATGTTCTCGATCGGTGGGTTGGCGTCAAATATTGCTTCTTCGGACATTGCTGCTTAGTGTGCGTTCGTGTGACGCTCCAATCTTATTCTTTCCATGCATAAATATTAAAATATGTTAGGATTTAAGCAAAATAATTTAGACATAAACAAAAAAAATTATGTTCAGTGAAATATAAGCGAGATATATTAAGCATTTTAACTTCTAAACTTGGAAGATGACCTTTTATTTACTAACATATTTCATATTGTGGATTCGAGTTTGCTTATACATATATTTAAAATAGAGATTTTTTTTAATTGTAGATACGCTGGAAAAATTTGAATTGCTCCAATATCATTATATTGTCGCAAAGTAATTATTATATACATACATATGTTTTTTAAATAAAAATTTTTCGGAAATTGGTAACGGAAGTAAAACCACAATAAAAGGAGTCTAATTGTGGTAATATTGTGTAATAAGGATTGTTCTACTCTTGGACTTGGATGGAATTTTTTTACGGGATAAGAATGGTTACGCAAGAAGTAGCAAGACAGAGATAACATAAATAGATATACTCATGTTACAGGCATCAGTCACATGCCACCAATCAGCGCGAGTGAAGCTCAGAGTAGGGTTCGGAATGCACGCACCGCGAGCCGCAATAATATTTGAACCATTTATTTTTAAAGTGGCATAAGTCACTTTTTAAAAAAAATCGAGTTAATGGCAACACTAAATACAATTGAACGGTATCTTTTCATTTTTAAAAAATTTGCAATCAACAAGTTGAGAACTATAGGGATTTGTTCGAGAGAAGTTTTGGTAATTAACGGAATAACAAACATGTTTATTTTGAAAGTGGCGTAAGTCGCTGTACTCAGGAAATTAATTACGGGGCTTAGTGTGAAAGAAATAGAAACATGTGATAAGTGTGTGTGAAGTATTGTTTTGAATTATTTTCAGTATTTTTAAAAAAGTTGTGATCATTGGACTTATTTTTATAAGTGCGAAAGAATAGTGCAGTTTTGTAAATTATATTATTGTGACATCTAATATAGTACACATAATTAGCATTATTATGTCACAAATAGAGATGGATCTGTTATACGCTGGATCTCGTCCTGTTTCTTCAGCAAAATACAATGACATGATGGACTTGCTTAATTATATACTCCCAATATACCACAGTTATTTTAAAAACTTGAAACAAAACACGATTTTCGAGGACTTAATCACTTCTAATATTGATGAAAACTGAATTGAACTGATGTATTTTCATATAAATTACTTATACTTATATATGTTTCAAAATGAACTAATTATTTTTGTATTTTATGAATATTAAATAAGAAATACTTAAATCCAACCTTTATATTAAATGTGTTGATGGTATGAATTATTATTATTACTTGATATGTAATTTATTGAACAATTTTAATAAATCACTGCCCTTTCAAAAACCACTTCAGTAAAATACGTCGGACAAAATTAATATAAGTCAGTAATTTTTCTAACTATTTATTTTGAAAGTGGCTTAAGTCACTTTACCGTAATGAAAAGTGGCGATTTTTTAATGTTTATACGAAATTATTTATACTGAGTAAAATACCAGTATTATGAGATAACAAATACAAGAAAATCTTCTCAAAAATTAGCGTCCATATTTTTAAACGTGTTAAAACGCAAACCCTTAAATATTTCGACTTAAAAACAAAGTGACTTGCCACTTTATCCAGTAAGAAAGCTATATTCGGCCTGGCCGAATCTTAGATACCCTACACCTTAAAAGTTTTTAGGGATTTTTAGGAATTTTAGGAATTAAGGTTTTATACCAATGCATTTTTTATAAATTGATTTTATATTTATGTCTTATATTCGTTTTATTTGCTCGTTTACAAATCCGAACAAAGAATATTTATACAAAATTTCATAATAATTGATGACACATCATAAAATTACAGACTTATATAAGGATTTAATTAGGACGATTGTACCCAATTACCCTTCCGTCCATGTAACCTAAAAGTATGCGTGCCACGCCCATTTTCTGCAACGTAAAATATAATAATGTCGCTTGATATTGAGATTTTATTGTCATATCTTAAAAACTAGAAGAAATATGTGGTTATAAGAATATGGTAAATATGTGGCGTGGTCGTTACCTATTTTCAAAATAAAATAACTATAGGGTCCGCCAAATAACTTTTTTTTTTTTGAAAATGCGAGTGTAGCTTCGGCTGTGTGGCACGTAGCGCCGTCCTGTTGAAACCAAATGTTGCCAATATCCTCCTCCTCAACATGGCCCGATAACGATCGCCATTGACTGTAACGGCCACTCCTTGCTCATTTTCGAAGAAAAATGGCCCAATTATGCCTCTGGACCAAAATCCGCACCATTGACTCGTTTTGGGTGCACCGGCTTTTCAATGTATGCGTGCGGGTTTTCTGTGCCCCAAATGCGACAATTTTGCTTGTTTACAACCCGCCAAGATCAAAATGAGCTTCATCTGAAAAGATGATTTTTTTGGCAAAATCGGCATCGGATTTTCAAAGTAATGTCGCAATATTTCCTAGCGTTGTTCAAGCCTATACACAACCATATTCGTTCAGCGGAAGGATAAAACTAATTATCTGGGAAATCAGACATGAAATCAAGTGATACCATTCACGAAATAAGCACTAGATAGCGGACCCTATAGCTTAGTAGTTTTATTATTGTGTTTAAATTTAAACTTTATTTCCGTGGTAATCAATTTGTTGTCATGAGCTATGCTGTATAAACAGTGTAAAAGTGGGCGGACCGCGACCAGTTTGGCTGTAATAATGTTTCATTAGAAAAGAAGTTGTTATATAAAGTTTGATACAGGAAGATTATATATTTAACATTATAATCATTCAAGACCCTCTATTGCCTGTATAATCTAAAAGTGGGCGGATCACGCCCATATTTGGCATAACAATATATGAAATTACTCTATACCCAGAAATGGAATTTTGTTGTTATAACTAAAAAACAACGGCTGATATCACATTTTTAATAAAAAATAGGCGTGGTCGTCGACCGATTTTGCCCATTTTCAATACCAACCTGCAAGAAACAATATTTATGCAAAATTTCATCACGATATCTTCACCGGTTCTCCTGTGATCGTGATTGCAACAGACAGACAGGCAGACAGACGGACGGACATGGCTAAATCGACTCAGGAGGTCACGCTGATCAAGAATATATGTACTTTTCTATACCTATCGTCTCTATTTCTATGCGTTACACATTTCGTGACAAAGTGAATATACCCTTAACCTTGACCCTTAAACGGGAATTGATGCATATATGAATCGTCTTAAAAATGCTCTCTAAAATCACTAGGTTGATGCAAAATTCATTATTCACTGCACATAATCTCTCAAAATTAATCAATTAAAACTTCTAATACGTTCTTTGGTTTATTGTTAAATTATAAATAAAAATAAAACACGGGTAAACTGAAAAAATATTTTTTTGCGAATTTATCATTTTTGGCAATGTTTGAACCAAAATTATTTGTACAAAATACACAAAAATCTTACAATAAAATTATAAATTTGGAAGATTGATGTGTGTTTTAGCGAATTGCATTTAAAATTTTAATAAAATGATTATACTTTAGTAGCAGTGGTAATAAATTAAGACGATTCATATGATATATTTATGTGCGCCAATAAACTCATTATAGTTTTAATAAATTGAAATCAGAGTAAAGGGCTTTAGGTAATGAGTTTTCGTCAGAATTTTTTAGAAAATTTATGATGGTAAACCGTTTCGAAACGTTAATGGGTCTAAAAAAAAGTACAGATAACCCTTTTGCAAATTTGTATGATCTATTGAAAAGAATACCTGAACTTTTCAAAGACCATTATAATGGTTACCCAGAGAATCATATTTCTTTGGATGTTATTTCATTTTTTGAATATACAATATATACATATATGCATAAAAAGCGAAGAATAAAAATTCTTCCGCCATTTGAATTTTGAAATTCTAGAAGTGTGCATCTGTTGTGAATTATGAAAAAATAAAAAATATGTTGGGAAAAAGTGAGGGGCCGAAGAAATTGCATATATTTTGGCTCAAATTTCATTCGGACAGTGATATTGAAGCAATTGACACTGACCGTATACTGATCTCAGATGAGGATTTGAGCGAAATTGCGAATGGTTTATTTCTTCATGATCATAAGACTGACGACATTGATGTCGAGCCCTCTTCACCACCCACATCAACTGAAACATTTCGGGTACCCTCAAAAAATCAATTGGAAAGGCTCTTGTGGAAAATAAAAAATTTGATACTAACTGAACATGAATTAAAATTTACAGGATGATCTTCAAAATTTCTCGATGTAAATGGAGATTACAATAAGCATATGGGTGGAGTAGACCTGAGGGACAGTTTCATTGGAAGTTATAGGATCACCATCAAATAGAGGAAATGGTACATACGAATATTTCATCACCTTTTGGATATGACCTGTATCAACTGGCTTCTATATAAAAAGGCATGTCAATTAAAGGGTGTTGTTCGATTTAGCACAAATTCTGTGTGGAATTGATTTTGCTGGCAAGCGTGGCAGAAAACCAAATCGTTCTTCACCATCGGTTGCAAGTCAACATGACGCAAAAAGGAAAAAGTCGATTACAACTCAACCTATTCCGCCTATTGACGTACGCCACGATGGTATATCCCACTTTCCAGAAGTGGTAAGCAATCGGACACGATAAGCAATGCAAACCGTTTAGAACAGACCTTTATAAAAAGTACAAAATGTAATACAGCCTTATATATAAATATAGATAGAAACTGCTTTTTACAGATTCATTCTATATAAAAATAACCAAATTTAATATTAATTTATTTAAATAATATTACATTACTTATAAAATAAAAGAAATAAATAATTAATAAACAAATTAAAATTAATAAAGAAATTAAACACACAAAAAATATTTTTCATGTACAAGCAGGTTTTTATGCGCTGGCGGGCAGTGATGCATATATGAACCAACTAGTTTTTCAAAAAATTTAGCAGTAAAATAAAAAAATTAAGAAAAACTAAGTATGCTACTGTTCTCAGGAGTGCCTAAATAACCCACATTAATTTTTTTATTCAAATCGGAGATGTTGCCCGTTTAAGGGTTAAGGTGTAGGGTATAAAAATAAACGGCAAATTTTATTAATTGAAGATACTCGCAATTCGCGAATTTATATTTATATAATTTATTACTGATAAAATTACGGATATGATATTACGGAAAAAAAATTCCGGGGGAATTCCCGATTGCCCTGATTAAAGCAAAAGGACATTTCATTTGCAATATATAGATATTGCTTTTAATAAGAATGAAAATTTAAATTTTTAAGCAAGATTATTGAAACTTGAAAACCAAATCAATTGCTCAGCCTAATTTTGGTAAATTTCGGCAAAATTTACGGTAAAGAATCTTTCCGTGTCTCGAATTCTGTGAAGCAATCGGACCCCAAATCTGCGGGAAATATTAAATATTCATTTCATCTAACAATTCTCTTGCTTCGTAAAGTAACAATATTATAATGATTTCGGAACAAATTATGCGCCTGTGGACCTGTTGTTGTTGTTGTTTAGGCACTAACCCCAACAAAAACAACAATTTTTCGTGCCCCCATTTAGTTCCGAAATTATAGCCATTTGAAGCCTATAGCTTCTAAACTTTAGTAGATACCTCTATGATATTGATATTGATGGAAAGGTAAATGAAAATTATCTTTCATTTATGTTAATATCATTTTGCCGAAAATCGTTCCGTTTGAAGCAAAATAAAATTTTACATTTTAAGTACTTTTTTTTCCATTCATTAATGTATTATATAATCAACTCATATAATTATCCCCATATAAGGAAAGTAGTCTCAGCTTTCGACAAGTTTTTTTCGTAAGAATCAGCGCAGGATCTTAGAAGACGCGCCAGAAACAATAGCAACAAAAACAACATTGGATAGGTTGACAAACGCCGACCGATTAATTTTTCGTAATCCATAATCATTTTCTCATATACTTATTTATTTAAATAAATTTATATAAAACTATATTTAAGTCTTTGAAGCAGAATTTCTCACTCAACAGATTAAAGAACCATAACTGTAATTTGTTTTATACGTTAATGTGTTCGTTTGGAAGAAAAAAATTGTTGGTTCAAGGTCAAGTTGTCACATTTTTTAAAAATCTATATAACTCCTTAACCGCCATGTTATGGACAAAAATGTATATGACATGAATGAAAGGCATTAAAAATACCTTTCCAAGAGTTTGTTCCGCCAACTCACTCAGTTTATGAGATAAGTGCCTTTTATTAGTACCATTTATATGACCTTCATAAATCCATGATGGCTAACCAGCCCCTGAAAAAACATGGCCACTTTCGGTTATAACGGTCTCAAATAACGGTTAAAAAAAAGAAAAAAAAATCTGAGCTTGGCAGCTGTTCTGCATTTGTTCCCAAAAACATTACAGATTGCTAAACATATTATAAACCGTTCAAAAGGTAAGATGATCTATTCTAGAATTAAATTTAATTGGTATCTTGATTGTAGATAATTAATTTTTTTTTTTAGAAAACGATCTACGGTATTTTTTGGAAAAGTGAATTATCTCCATAACTGCAGCAGATGTCGCAAAACAGTATATGACATAAAAAAGGCTTTAAAGTAACCTTTAAATTGGAACAAATTTTACGCTGATATCTCGCCTGGTTTAAGAGATATGGATCTTCAAAACATCAAAAATTGCACATGTAAATCAATATAACCCCTAAACTACTGGGTCCGCCGGCAATTTTAGATGTGATTATACTTACAGAACTAAGGACTATCACAGCGCTTTTAAATAAAACAAATCAGGGAGCAGATAGGGGTCCACCTGGGAACGCCAACCGTGTTGTTCTTGTAGCTAGTGGAGCAGACACAAACAATAACAACTTACCCCGGCTCCTTCCTGACTTACAGCCCTTTGAAATTTGGTTTTATTTCCCCTTTTATATCTCCTTAACCGTAGAAGTTATCTGGTTGGCATATATACCGTTAGAAAGGAAAACTAAATAACTTTCGTTTATGTTAAGTAACATTTTTCCGGAGATCGCATATTTTTGGAGAAAAGCCGATCTTAATATTTGTAGACCTTTTTTTCGTAACTAATTAATTTTTTTCCAGTTAAAATGTATAATTAACTCACATAATTTTGTGGAAAACAAGAAACTAGATGTTATTCGCTTACGGCTAAGGAGATATAGTTCGAATAAATTTTAAAGGGCTATAACTCGGTAACCAGGGGTTGCCGGGTAAGTTGTTGTTGTGGTCTGTTCCACAAGCTACAACAACATCAAAAACATTAACACGCTTGGTGTTACCGGGCGGATCCCTACTTATCGGTCCATTTTCCATATAGCACATTTAATCCAAATGTTCGTAGTGTAATATTAGCCACTGTGAACGAACTCTACTGATTTAAAATTTGTTACGGGCTTTTATGATTTTTCGCTGGACACTTGCTTTTGCACTGTTTTGGTATTAACTGTTTGCGCTGCCGACTGCGGTATTAATTCTGTTATTAACTGCCTATTGCGCTTGTTTGGAAAGGAACCATGCGAAGATGGCAACCAACTCATCCAGCAAAAGATCTATTCCTGCACAGAATAAGTACCATCGAGTAGTACTGCTAGTGGACATGGATTGCTTTTATTGTCAGGTTGAAGAAAAATTAGATCCATCGTTGGCGGGAAAACCGTTAGCTGTTGTTCAGTATAATGCTTGGCGTGGTGGAGGGTAAACTTGTAAACTATTTCGTTATGTTAATTTTTCTAACTCTTTCATCCAGTATTATTGCTGTGAACTACGCGGCACGAGCTAAAGGAGTCACTCGTCATATGCGCGGTGACGAAGCTATGGAACATTGTCCTGACATACAGCTTGTAAAAGTGCCTAACGTGCGTGAGAAGGCTGATCTTGGCAAATACCGCGATGCCGGCAAGGAGGTTGCCAATGTTTTGCAGTCATATTCTCCGGTATTAGAGCGCGCAAGTGTTGATGAAGCTTACTTAGACATTAGCCGAATGGTGAACAAACGGTATGAGGAAATGGATGCGGGAACATTCATACTAAAACCCAATGAATTGAATAATACGTACGCTGTTGGTTATGATAACATTGGGGATTACATAACTGAGATCGCAGTCAGGTTAAAAAAGCAGCTAAACGAGGATGCTAGTGATGACTCTTATCTTCTTGCGGACGATGCTAATGATGTGAATGCTGTGATGAGTAGCGATACTCGGTTAGTAATTGGCGCTTCAATTGCTAGTGAAATAAGAGCAGCTGTGAAGCAGATCACTGGCTATGAATGCTCCGCAGGCATTGCTCACAATAAAATTCTTGCTAAGCTGGCCTGCGGTATAAATAAGCCCAATAAACAGACAATTTTGCCTTTGTCGAAAATCGAAACCTTTTTCGAAACATTGCCAGTAAGTAAAATCAAGGGATTAGGAGGCAAGTTCGGTGAAGAAGTATGCGAAAAGATGAGCGTTCGTTATCTGGGACAACTAGCGAAGTTTACTGAAACCGAGTTGCAACGGAAGTTTGATGACAAGAATGGGTATATATCTGTATATATATATAGTGTATAGTTCTATTGTCTTGGAGTTATATTTTCAGATCGTGGCTATATAATATTTCACGTGGCATTGATCTTGAAGCTGTTATTACCCGTTTCTACACTAAAAGTATTGGTTGCTGTAAGAAGTTTCCGGGCCGAAACAGCATAAATGGGTTGAAGACACTCATTCATTGGCTAAATGAGCTGGCTGGCGAAGTAATTGAACGTCTTGAGAAAGATATTATTGAAAACAATAGGCGTGCAAAGCGGTTGGTTGTCAGTTATATACAGGATATTAATGGTGAGGAGGTATCTAGCTCGCGTTCAGTTTCATTGATAAGCTATGAAAAGGATATGCTGGTCAAAAGTTGCTTGGAAGTCATTAAAGCGAACACAAAACAATTTTTACGCGTAGGAGGTACATCAGCACTGAACAACCCATTGAAATATTTAGGAATCAGTGTTGGAAAATTTGAGACGATCAAAAATGAGCAAAACAATCTGCAAGAAATGTTTGCGAATCAGTTGGCAAAAGGAAGAGAAAAGAGATTAAATAATAAGGAGCAGGAAACGGAAATAGACGAAAGTCGAAAAGGGGAGAATGGAGTAGTGTGTAATTCTGATGAAGTGAAAAGAAACGATGAAACCGAGATCATGCGGTCTGATACCTTAGCTGGAGTTGAAGCCGTTGAAAATGAAGAAAAAGAGAATAATCAAAAAATTATTAATGAATGGGAGGACAGCAATGAACATGGTACATATAAAAAGATCAACGGAAACTCACTATTGGAAGAAGACAATCAGTATAATAATAAAAAATTCCCTGTACAACATTATTCAGCAAATTCCAATACCTTAGGGTCCAAAATAGAAGAGCCTTACACGACATCAGACACTGAACAAATTAACCCGAATACATTGTCAATTGATAGAGTGTTATCGGATATAAATATAGATAAGAACAATAAATATACAAAGTTTAACACGTTGTACACAGGAACCAATAACGCGGAAACATGCTCTAAAACTAGTTTCTTTATAAATGCATTAAAGACAAAAAATTCGAAAATAGCGGGTGAAAAATCTTTAACTTCAACTGATACCAGTCATAGATACAAGAGGTTTACATTTAACCAAATAAATAAACCGAAACCAGTATTAAACGATGATAATCCTAAACCAACAGAAGAAGATGACATTCATAAATTAGAGTCTGAAATACAACGAATCCATAGTGAAGAAGTGATGACCAACACATTAAATATTCATTCTACTGAAAATCAAAGCAAGGAATTATACATTGGTAGTAAGAGAAAGCATGCCGATCTCACTGATCACGCCCCTTCCAAGAATATGAACCATTTATCATTGTTCGATTATAAAAATGAGTATGCTGAGTATGCTGTCCCCGAACTACGCCCAGAACTGCTCCAGTTCACTCTATGCAATGTCTGCAATACACGCATATTAGCTGATGAACGCTCCTTGCGCGAGCATCAAGATCATCACTTAGCACAGCAACTAAGTACACAGCAACGTTTAGAATTTCGACAGGAAATTAGCAGGAAGATTTTGGCCGGTAAATCATCAAAGCCAGCAAATAAGATATCTAAAAACTCTAAACCGATCACAAACAAAGCAGATATTACGAAATTTTTAAAGCAGTCACAGTTAAACGCAAGCAATTTCGAGGATAATCGCAGTGATTGTCAAGCAGCTGCGAAGAATATTGAAGGAAAAATTTGCCCGGAATGCAAGTCAGAAATTTCATCCACTAAAATGGACGAACATCTCGACTATCACATGGCTAAAAACTTGCATCGAAAACTAAATCAATTAGAAGTGCGTACAGTGCCCATCGCCAAAAAGAAACCCAAAGCCAATAATCAGCATAAAAAACTCATAAACTCTTCACTCTTAAATCTTACAAACAGCGATGTTTCTTCTAAAACTATCATGCAATTTTTTACTCAATCAAATAACTGAAAGTATTATCTGAAGTATTATAAAGTAAAACCTCAAAGTTTAATATGTAAGCTAAATTTCGATCATATTCTTTAACACATTCGAATAGCTTTTAAGTGAAAACTTTAGTGGTCATCACTTTAACATGATGCTTAAATATACATATGTAATGTGAATACATCTACTAGTTGAATATCCACATCGACATAATTGAATAAAAGATCAATAGCGTTGATATGCTATATGATGAAAACTAGTTTTTGGTAGTTTTTCAATTGCACTTGACAATTAATTGCTATATTTATTTAGCTTTTTTATTTTTTTATTACTTAAAACCTAAATTACACTTGATATAAAACATCATCACATCATCAAGTGTTCTTCAGTGTTATGTATCTTACATTATTAAATTTACGTATGTAGTTCCTGTTCTCAATACGCCTAATGCTTCAACTCTTGGGTGTAGTAGTTCTTGAAGAAGGTGTAGTCGAATTGACCCCTCTGTTCGTACTTCTCGGTGTATTTCTCGAGGGTGTCAATGTGGTAGATCTTAACGTCCTTGAAGTACATGTTGGGCACCAAAAATTCGTATTCATCAATGGTACGGTCGAGTGGGTAGCCGAAAGGCAAGTCGTCGATGTGACGCCTTCCAGATCCGATGCCACAGGAGTAGGTGAAATCGTAGTTCGAGAACTGCTCCTGAGATGCAAGGGTTGGAGTAACCATGAAGAACAACTGCATGGGCATACCCTTAACCCAGCCACGTGGCAGAATCAAGCGGTCTGGGAATCCACAGTGTGGCTCACTGATATCCAGTGGGAAGTCGTATTTACCGTCGAAGGCCATCATTACGTAACGGTACAATTCGGTGTAAGTAGTGCGATCTTTGACAGTCCAGTAGAATTCATCAGAGCCACGCTTAATAATGTTCTTTCCAGCAATAAGTTTGGCGACGAATTCATCGATTTCCATGAAGTTTTCACGGTTCTCAGCAAGGGAGATGATGCGTCCGAATTCATCGAATTTGGGTCCCAGGAATGTGCGGATGACAACCTTCTGCGCCTTGTCGGACTCGACTGTCAGGTCAAAGTTGAATGGCTTGTGGTTAAGACGCAGTTGACGAGCCAATAAGGTCTTGTCCCAGACAAATTTACCGTCGACGAAAACCATTCTGTCGTTCAACAGGTTGGTGACATCAAAATCAACCAGGTCGAAGTAGGTTACTAAGTCATCAATTTCGACATTTTTAATTTGGACGCCGGGCAAAAGGAGTTCCTCATGTGTGTAAGGCATCAAGTGGTATTTGAAGCGGTAGAAAACGTCGGTGATTTTTCCGTACAACATGTAGAATATCGGATCACGCATCATGGTTTCGAAGTTCATCATCACGTTAGGGTAAACCTCGACGTCGTTGTAGTCAACGTCAGCAAGGTACATGTGAGTCAGCAGAGACCAGTACGTGAAGAAGATGTTGTCGAGAGAGTCGATGTTTCCTTGGATCAGGTTGCTGATTTCTTCAATGGACTCGGGTTTGCGCAAATCGACAATTTTGCCGTCGCGCATCTCGTAGTAACCCAAATCAACGATTTTCTTGATCCGGTTTATGGTGCTCACGATATTGTCCAACATCTCTAAGTTGCCGTGAGTTTGCACTTCCCAGTAGTTTTTGCGGTAGCTGAATCCAATACCATTGTAAGAGATCAATTGTGAGTCATAACCATCCTCGATTTCGGTGAACCAAGAGAATTCAGGGATGTCGCCGAGTCCGTGGGACAGACGTTCCATATAGTAGCGAGCCAAAAGTTGTTGAACCGTGAACATCCAGTATTCACCACGACGATCCTTGTTAAGGCCGAAAGTTTCGCCATCCAAGAAGAAAGCGTAGTCCATGTTAAAGTAGTACCAGAAAGCATTCCAGCCCAAATCCTCGGTGAAGTAGGATAAACTAGATTGTTCGTTGTAGATATCGATGTCGCGGGTGTAGTCAACAGGCATGAACCACATCTTGACGTCCTTCATCATGGATTTCCACTTGGAATCCTGGTTGAATTCATTGATGTTCTCGCGAAGCATGTACTTTTCTTCAGCGATCCAGTTCTCACCGAGACCCATCAGTTTCCACCACTGCCACATCTTCCAGTCCCTCATGTAGAAGTAGTCGGCGTCGTTGTATTTGTTGTCTTTGTAGTAGACATCGAGCAATTCCTTCTCGTACATGATGTACTTGGTCCAGACATCATAATCGAATTTCTCTGCCTGAATGATTAGTTTGCTATTGAAAAAGTGCTGAGGGAAGATTTCGTTGATGGTCGGTAGGATCAGTCCTTGGAAGTCGTCACGGTGAATGACAGCCAAAGTCAGGGCATAGACAAACATGCCTTCGTTAACGTGAATACGAGCCCAGCACACGTTGTGGACGAAAGTTTCGAAGTCCTTGGCGTAGTAGAAGAAGTTGAAGAGACCCAAAACTTGCTTGTGGTGGGTCTTGGCGAGGGCGCCGAAGAATTCACCTCTGGGCAAGAGAGCTCCCATCTTGTAGGATTCGTAGAACTTCTCCATGCTCCTGTCGAAGTGCTGAAAAGGTTGTGTTTGTTATACATATTTTAGTTCCGCTCAGAAGCTTTACAAAAGATCCTCGCTGCTTACCATGTACTGAGATTTGTCAATGATGAGTTTCTCTCCATTTTTGATCCATTCCTCGAACATCAGAGGGTCCTCGACGCGGTAAACAATCTCGAACAAGAACTTCTGCTGCTCCAAGAAGTTCTTGTCGGCGATTTTTACCTGATTGGTGGTGTGGACACTAGCTGCAGCCACGAGGCCTACGCAAGCCAGAATAGCGAGTGCTAATTTCATTTTGACAACTGCTTTGAATACAGAATCCCTAAAGACTGCATATTTGCTCAGAATAAACATGCGTTTTTATATCATTTCGTTATCAGTGCAGTGCTAAATTTCTTTCTGACCTCAAGAACTCGGTATAACTTCGAAATCATAATCTACCGTTTCGAATGATCTATATATGCACCTCGAATATGCGTATGCTGTGATATGTTTTGAGCTTGAGATAACTAAAGCTCTTGTTTATTTCTAATGTGGCAAATTTATCTGTTTTTATGACCTTCACTGTGATTTTACTTAATTTTTCGAAAAACCATAATCAATAATTTTATATAATTCTATTATTACTTTAAATTGAATAATATTGGGATTAATATATGGTTTTTTATCATATTTATTTGGTTACTTAAGAATTGTTTCAAATGGAAATATAAAATCACAGCTAAAATAATGATAGTACCGGGTGTGTCCTGCATAATCGTGGTCAAGAAAAACGGAGGTGATGAGTGGAATTTAAACAAGTAAGTGCCTTGTCCCTTTAGCAATTGGGTATGGCAATATATATAATACTAACTTCCCCTCTCTATTCTCTATCGTTCATGAAATAGTTACGTTCTCAAAAGTTATCTTAATTCCTATAATAAATGTAGAAGAACGGTTTCTCCACGATCGGTAATCACAAATCGTTCAATTTGCATGCTTCTTGTAAATGATAATAACATACTGTGTAATGAAAATGAAAAAAACACAAATGGAGTTTCCCTTATGGTACACATATGTTTCCTTTACAATAGAAGTTTCCTTTGCGTATGCAGATTCGGGTCGATCAGATTAATTTTTTCCTTTACGATTATCTATATGAGAAGTTCTATGTAAGGACAAAGTAAACTCTATTTCTGTGTTGGAATGAACACTTACGAAGAAGTTGCTTTTTAACTTAAGTAAGGTTTAATCTCATGAAATCTCACCACGTTCGGATTGATTAATGATCAATTAGCACAGCAGGATCCCTCCATTCAGTTAACAAACGCCTTTCGTATATGTTGATTAATTAATAGACTATTAATTGTATAATTTATCACGAACTGGCGAGTTCTTTCAACTTCGTAGAACTAAAAGCCACCACCACCACCCACTACTTCTCAACATTCTGGTGAATTAAGCCAGAGCTTAAGCCGGGCCCTCGCCAGACGCCAGATGTCTCTGGTCGGACCACGTAACAATAAGTTGCTACTACGAATAGAGTCCACCCACAATTCTGGGATAGTTTGTCCTTTATGTTCCTTCCAAAATGTAAATCTGAAAGTCATCTTATGTACTAATTAATGTCATTGATAACTCCAGTTAGATTCTGTTAAGTTTATTTATAATAGTTGTTACAGATAGATCTTCTAGTAAAAGTTGTCATCTCTTCTCACAGATTTCGCAACGGTTTCGAGAAAAAAATTAACAACCAATATAAAACTCAAATTACTTGAAAAAATAATCTCGATTGTTTGCAAGTAATGCTGTAAACACATAGAATGTAGCTCGGCGACAATGTAGCTGCATCTTGTCAAAATTACACAGGCTCTTATGGAAAACGAGAAAAAAATAAAGTGTAGCCGCTGCCTCTGCCAATGCCGGCGACAACTTTGGAAAATTTTCCAATTTTGTCGCTGTCGCTGCTCTTGTTCTCCTTCTCTTTATGATTGTTTACATGGTATTTAACATTTGAGTTAATATTTTGAGGCAAAATAGTACTGCGTGAGTTTTTATATGATAATTATATTAAATTAAGCTTTATTTATCTATTACTTTTTATTTTAGAATGGATTTTGCAGATTTGATTTTGTAAAAAATTAAACCAGCTGTTCTCTGCGGCGTCTCAGCAGCGCAGATTTTTGACAATTTGCTGAGACTGTTGTAGCTGAGCTACATTCTATGTGTTTACAGCATAATGCTGTAAACACATAGAATGTAGCTCAGCTACATCAGTCTCAGCAAATTGTCAAAAATCTGCGCTGCTGAGACGCCGCAGAGAGCAGCTGGTTTAGTTTTTACAAAATCAAATCCGCAAAATCTATTCTGAAAATAGAAACTAATAGATAAATAAAGCTTAATTTAATATAATTATCATATAAAAACTCACACAGTACGATTTTGCCTCAAAATATTAACTCAAATGTTAAATACCTAAAGAGAAGGAGAACAAAAGCAGCGACAGCGACAAAATCGGAAAATTTTCCGAAATTGTCGCCGTCATTGGCAGAGGCAGCGGCTACCTTTTATTTTTTTCTCGTTTTCCATAAGAGCCTGTGTAATTTTGACAAGATGCAGCTACAATTTCGCTGAGCTACATTCTATGTGTTTACTGCATAAATCTAATTTTTACTATCTGAACAGAGACTGACTTCTGATATGATGTCATGTTGGTCTGGGGCTCCTCAGAAATTCTGACAAAAAGTACTAGTGCTCAGTGTAGAATTACAATGTTCGACCAGACGCCATCATCAATATATAATTGGATAGATCAACAAATGTTTTATTTAAGCCTCGTTCACCGCTAAACGAAAAATAATTTTGCATGTTGCGCTTTAAAATGTATTTCGAGGTTCGTTTATACACAATTTGGTATTTATTGAAGTAATGGCTACAATATTAAATCGAGCAATAAATTTAAAACAAGTTTTACTATAGAAAATAAAATATTCTGATTCGCACTTTATAATGATTACTTTCTTTATTTTAACTTTTTTTACATTTGCCACATTTACGGCCTAAATTACACTAAATGATAATGAAAACATTACCACCTCATCACAGCGTTCTCGAAGTAGCGTTTTTATGCTACTCTAGATTCTTCCAGTAGAGATTAAAAATCACCTAAGATCGAGTTTAATGCTTGATGTTTTGGGTGTAGTAGTTCTTGAAGAAGGTGTAATCGAATTGACCCTTCTGTTCGTACTTCTCGGTGTATTTCTCGAGGGTGTCAATGTGGTAGATCTTGACGTCCTTGAAGTACATGTTGGGTACCAAAAATTCGTATTCATTAATGGGACGGTCGAGTGGGAAGCCGAAAGGCAAGTCGTCGATGTGACGCCTTCCAGATCCAATGCCACAGGAGTAGGTGAAATCGTAGTTCGAGAACTGCTCCTGAGATGCAAGGCTTGGAGTAACCATGAAGAACAACTGCATGGGCATACCCTTAACCCAGCCACGTGGCAAGATCAAGCGGTCTGGGAATCCACAGTGTGGCTCACTGATATCCAGTGGGAAGTCGTATTTACCGTCGAAGGCCATCATTACGTAACGGTACAATTCGGTGTAAGTAGTGCGATCTTTGACAGTCCAGTAGAATTCATCAGAGCCACGCTTAATAATGTTCTTTCCAGCAATAAGTTTGGCGACGAATTCATCGATTTCCATGAAGTTTTCACGGTTCTCAGTAAGGGAGATGATGCGTCCGAATTCATCGAATTTGGGTCCCAGGAATGTGCGGATGACAACCTTCTGCGCCTTGTCGGACTCGACTGTCAGGTCAAAGTTGAATGGCTTGTGGTTAAGACGCAGTTGACGAGCCAATAAGGTCTTGTCCCAGACAAATTTACCGTCGACGAAAACCATTCTGTCGTTCAACAGGTTGGTGACATCAAAATCAACCAGGTCGAAGTAGGTTACTAAGTCATCAATTTCGACATTTTTAATTTGGACGCCGGGCAAAAGGAGTTCCTCATGTGTGTAAGGCATCAAGTGGTATTTGAAGCGGTAGAAAACGTCGGTGATTTTTCCGTACAACATGTAGAATATCGGATCACGCATCATGGTTTCAAAGTTTATGATCACATTAGGGAAAACCTCGACGTCGTTGTAGTCAACGTCAGCAAGGTACATGTGAGTCAGGAGAGACCAGTACGTGAAGAAGATGTTGTCGAGGGAGTCGATGTTTCCTTGGATCAGGTTGCCGATTTCTTCAATGGACTCGGGTTTGCGCAAATCAACAATTTTGCCGTCGCGCATCTCGTAGTAACCCAAATCAACGATTTGCTTGATCCGGTTTATGGTGCTCACGATATTGTCCAACATCTCTAAGTTGCCGTGAGTTTGCACTTCCCAGTAGTTTTTGCGGTAGCTGAATCCAATACCATTGTAAGAGATCAATTGTGAGTCATAACCATCCTCGATTTCGGTGAACCAAGAGAATTCAGGGATGTCGCCGAGTCCGTGGGACAGACGTTCCATATAGTAGCGAGCCAAAAGTTGTTGAACCGTGAACATCCAGTATTCACCACGACGATCCTTGTTGAGGCCGAAAGTTTCGCCATCCAAGAAGAAAGCGTAGTCCATGTTAAAGTAGTACCAGAAAGCATTCCAGCCCAAATCCTCGGTGAAGTAGGATAAACTAGATTGTTCGTTGTAGATATCGATGTCGCGGGTGTAGTCAACAGGCATGAACCACATCTTGACGTCCTTCATCATGGATTTCCACTTGGAATCCTGGTTGAATTCATTGATGTTCTCGCGAAGCATGTACTTTTCTTCAGCGATCCAGTTCTCACCGAGACCCATCAGTTTCCACCACTGCCACATCTTCCAGTCCCTCATGTAGAAGTAGTCGGCGTCGTTGTATTTGTTGTCTTTGTAGTAGACATCGAGCAATTCCTTCTCGTACATGATGTACTTGGTCCAGACATCATAATCGAATTTCTCTGCCTGAATGATTAGTTTGCTATTGAAAAAGTGCTGAGGGAAGATTTCGTTGATGGTCGGTAGGATCAGTCCTTGGAAGTCGTCACGGTGAATGACAGCCAAAGTCAGGGCATAGACAAACATGCCTTCGTTAACGTGAATACGAGCCCAGCACACGTTGTGGACGAAAGTTTCGAAGTCCTTGGCGTAGTAGAAGAAGTTGAAGAGACCCAAAACTTGCTTGTGGTGGGTCTTGGCGAGGGCGCCGAAGAATTCACCTCTGGGCAAGAGAGCTCCCATCTTGTAGGATTCGTAGAACTTCTCCATGCTCCTGTCGAAGTGCTGAAAAGGTTGTGTTTGTTATACATATTTTAGTTCCGCTCAGAAGCTTTACAAAAGGTCCTCGCTGCTTACCATGTACTGAGATTTGTCAATGATGAGTTTCTCTCCATTTTTGATCCATTCCTCGAACATCAGAGGGTCCTCGACGCGGTAAACAATCTCGAACAAGAACTTCTGCTGCTCCAAGAAGTTCTTGTCGGCGATTTTTACCTGGTTGGTGGTGAGGACACTGGCTGCCGCCGCGAGTCCTACGCAAGCCAGAATAACGAGTGCTAATTTCATATTGACAACTGCTCCGGATCAGACGCTGTGCTCCAATTCCTAAAGACTGTTGATTTCTGCAGATCGAACC